>CM056050.1:327312859-327912859 GCA_029574335.1 Rana kukunoris | reverse complement strand
CCGACATCCGCCCCCAGATCCCGGATCGCTCCCGGAGCCAGGGGGACCCCCGCACTCCACGGAGGGGGTCCCGATGGGACCCCCGAACCGCACTTAGGCGGGGACGTAAATTTACGCCCTTGTGCCTGTACGTGCCATTCTGTGGCCATATATGTGCGTGCGGGGGTCCTTAAGTGGTTAAACAAACGATTAGTAACTCATATTTTAGCATAATAAAGTTTACACTACAAAGCCCAATATCACTTACAAATATGAACACTCTAGAAACAACTATTGACTTCTCATGTCTGCCAAATATAGTTTTCATCTTCATGTTGTCTTTTGATTTAGGGCCCCTTGCAGACGGGGCGGACTCCGCCAAGCAGATCCTCCTGCTCAGCGAGGGATCTATCCGCTTATTCCCACTGAACAGGCAGATGACAGTTCCGTGTCCACTCCACTATGCAGAGCAGGCACAGACACATCCCGCTCTTCTCGATGGGGTGGTCGGTTGGAACCAGACAGATTCTTCATTTCCATCTGACTATCATCCAATCCGATCAACAGGACGGGTGGAGTATGGATCTCCATCCATCTGTTTTTAGAAAATTGAATGCCGGCGGGTGTCAGTGGACACATAGCTGCCGCTCCATAGAGAGCTATGGACGATCCAATCGAGTTCTCCTGTAAAACTGACAGGCGTACCTAATTGGTTTGTCAGTGTGAAAGCGGCCTTAATCAGAAAGGTAAAAACAGAAGGCAATACTTATGACACGAGTGTTGCCTGTTTCTATCGATTTTAGATAGAATGGACATGGATATTAGGTGTACAGGTGGAGACATCTAGGTGAAGAAAGCAGTTTCACCTATTGGGAAAATGTGTTCCACTGTCCATTGTTTCTTCTAGGATAGGTTGATGTTGGGACTGCCTGTAGAATGTCTGTCCCCCTTGTCCCTGGTCTTTTATGAAGACATAAGACAAACATTCTGCTCCATTACATCATCAATATAATCAGTAAAAACAGAAAATACATAATTTAATGACTCACACAAATGTATTCAAATAATCACTCTATATTCTGAAACTTTAAAGTACTACATTGTACAGCAACTATCACATTCAACAATAGACACTAGAGAAAGAGTCTCTTCATATAGGGGGTCTTGTCAAAACATCGCTCGTCACTACCTCCAGCTGAACAATTGTGTTTACGCACACAGCGGCCGCATATTTTTCCTGAGGGCTGTTGAATGCTGGCTGTATATCTGACTGCCCTCTGAAGCCTGTGGCCCTGTGGATAGCTTTATATTATACATTCTAGTATATGTGATATTACCTGCCAGGACAGCAAAATGCCAAAACACTACCTCATACTTTTAACTACACAGAAAACTTTAATTTTTTTTTCTGCATTCTTCAGCAATAGATAAAACAATGTTATGCTTGCATCGGGGAATCTAGGTATCCCTGTGTTAATACAAAGGTCTGCAATGCGTCAAAAGGAAGATCAGAATTTACACCAGCAAAGTTGTATGTAAATCCTAATAATAAACTTCTATTTGCTATATTTTTCTCTGGTAATTATACCATTGAAAGAGTATCTGTTTAATGGTCGCAAAAAAAAAAAAAAAAAAAACATTGATTATATCAGAATCAAGAGCTGTCCTATGCACACTTCCTGTGTTAATTTTTTTTCACATTTTTTATTTTACATTTTTCAGCATACACAAAAAAAGGCCGATCCATTTGGTCTGAGACTTTGTTTAATTAACACAACACAAACTTATACAAATTCAGATGTACAACCTAAGTCCAAATTAATATGCATATATATACTGCCATACAGAGCGACCATTATCATAAACACTTCAAAATATACACCATAAATTAAACAGTCCACACTCTAAATTTGCTTAATCCTTACCATCCTGAATAAACAGACAACACATTTTCCTTTAACACCTAATATTAGAAAAAAAAAAAAAAAGGAGTCTAATTATAACTTTTGTTTCTTTTCTTGGAACACAGAGAACAATTTGCATTTATGTTGTAGAGATAATAATAAAAAAAACATATGTGTAGCACCAAAACAAAATTAAGCAACATTAAGCAGTGAACAAAAATAAATCCAAAATATTGATCATAAAGTCCTCTCTGCTGGGTATAAAGAGAACTCATACACAACATTTCATAGAAAATGAATCATTCAAGAAAATTCTGTGCAGGTAAAGGCCAATACATCCTGAAGTGAAAAAAGGTGATCCAAAGTCAAATAACAGCAAAAAAAGGTTGAGATAATATATCCCTATGGGAAAGAAAGGTGATCCCACAAAGTGGTTCAAAGTCCTTCGAGAAACGCCAGTGAAGTGAACACTCACTGGAACAGATGGTTGTGGCAGCCAGGCTGCCATTACAGCAGCAAACTCGCATAGAGATTAGCTCAAGATCAAGCTGTCCAGCAACACTCCTCTTATGGATAGGGCTACTCTGAATAAAGCTCACCAAGAGCCAGAGATAATCCTCATAGTGGAGTATCTTTATTGCAAATGTCAGTGCCCTGCAAAAGTATTCACCCCCTTGTTTGTTTACCTATTTTGTTACATTACAACTTTCAGTTCAATTTTTTTAATCTGAATTATATGTGATGGATCAGAACACAATAGTCTAGGTTGGTGAAGTAAAATTAGAAAAATATATACATAAAACTAGTTTTCAGACATAAAAACATGATAATTGGCATGAGCATATGTATTCACCCCTTTGTTATAAAGCCCATAAAAGGCTTGGGGTGCACACAATTACCTTCAGAAGTCACATAATTGGTGAAATGATGTCCACCTGTGTGCAATCTAAGTGTCACATGATCTGTTATTACATATACACAGCTTTTTGAAAGTCCCCAGAGGCTGCAACACCTAAGCAAGAGGCACCACTAACCAAACACTGCCATGAAGACCAGTGAACTCTCCAAACAAGTAAGGGACAATGTTGTTAAGAAGTACAAGTCAAGGTTAGGTTATAAAAAAAATATCCAAATCTTTGATGATCCCTAGGAGCACTATCAAATATATCATAACCAAATGGAAAGAACATGGCACAACAGCAAACCTGCCAAGAGACAGCCGCACACCAAAACTCATGGACCGGGCAAGGAGGGCATTAATAAGAGAGGCAGGAGCTGCAGAGTTCCACAGCAGAGACTGGAGTATCTGTACGTAGGATGACAATAAGCCGTAGGCTCCATAGAGTTGGGCTTTATGGCAGAGTGACCAGAAGAAAGCCACTACTTTCAGCAAAAAAAACAAAATGGCACGTTTTGAGTTTTTGAAAAGGCATGTGGGAGACTTCCAAAATGTATGGAGGAAGGTGCTCTGGTCTGATGAGACTAAAATGTAACTTTTTGGCCATCAAAGAAACCACTATATCTGGTACGAACCCAACACATCACATCACCCAAAGAACACCATGTTTTTCAGCAGTCGGGACTGGGAAACTAGACAGAGTTGAGGGAAAGATGGATGACGCTAAATACAGGGATATTCTTGAGCAAATCCTTTACCACTCTGTGTGTGATTTGACGCTAGAATGAAGGTTCAAATTCCAGCATAATAATGACCCCCAAACACACTGCTAAAGCAACACTCGAGTGGTTTAAGGGGAAACATGTTAATGTGTTGGAATGGTCTAGTCAAAGCCCAGACCTAAATCCAATAGAAAATCTGTGGTCAGACTTAAAGATTGTAAAAACAGAGGGTGCAATCTGCAATCCCCCCCCCCCACAAATGCAAGCTGAACACTATTTTTTTTTTCCACAAATCACAATCTTATATAAAGGTATAAGTGCAGAGCAAACTAAACAATCCATAAAGTTGATAAATAACAAGTCCCAAAATGTAGTATAAGTGCAGCAATGAGAAAAAATCCAGTGTTGATAAACAACAAGTTCCAGGAAAAACTTCACCAGGAGATGATAGAAATCAAAAGTGGTGGCAGTCCCTCCACCTCCGATCTTATTTCTATGCTCACCTTAAAGAATAGATTCCTGAGCTTACAGGTAGTCATGCAAGCAGATCCCACAATACCAATGGGTTAATACGGATCAGAGCTCCTTTCCAGACTGCTTAGATCTCAGTAAGGGCGCCAGACTTTTGTGAGATATTGGGGGGCAAATCCACTTTGCGCTACAAGTGTACTGCTAGTGCAGTCGCTGTAGATCTAAGGGGGACATGCAAGGAAAATAAAAAACAGCATTTTTACTTGCACATGATTGGATGATAAAATCAGCAGAGCTTCCCCTAATTTCAGAGCTTCCCCTCAGATCTACAGCGACTGCACTTACAGTGCACTTGTAGTGCAGAGTGGATTACATTGGCGCGGTCATAAAACTCTAAAAATACATGTTAAACTTTTTATTTTATTTTCACACAAATATAGCCTTCTTTCAGTGGTATTTAATCACTGCAGTTTTTTTATCAGAATAGTTGAAAAAATTAAAAAAAAAAAATTCTAGTTCCGTTATAAAATTTTGCAAACAAATAATCTTTATTCACAAGGGGAAAAGCGAAGGACATGTGAGACTTTGTACGAATCAAGCAGCCAAGGATGTGAATTATATGCTATCTCTATGAGTACAATGTATCACATGTACCGTAACTACTGTGCTAGCATGCTACGTGTGTGGTTCTTGGTGGCAATGAGCCCACATACAAGTACCATGTTATGTCATCATCATGTTATCAGTCTATGTGCAATAAATTGTATTATTTATGTTTTACCCAATGGCTACAAATTGTGTTATTGTGCGACATATATGGTTCTTGTTTACTATTTCCTACCCACCAGACACACTCTGACGTGTTTCCTCCTTGGCTGCTTGATTCATACAAAGTCCCACATGTCCTTCCCTTTTCCAATTCAACAGGGATGGAGGCTATTGTTTACCTATAAACACAGCCTCATTTAAAGTCCAACCTAGTTTAGCCTAGGCCCAGCATTTACCTAATCTTTATCCACAAATTTAGGCCAAAGTGTATAGTGCTACATTTCCTTAGTGAAAATAACCCAAATCAGTGTATATTATTTAGTCTGTAGAAAAGTTAGGGAGTCCACAATCTATGATATATACAATATAGATGAAAATTGATCTTGATGTATTGATGGCCTATCCCATCGTGTGAGGTCTTGAAATAACGAGGGCAGTAAAAATATCCCCCAAATTACTATTTTTTGGAAAGTAGACAGTGCAAGTATTTAGTAAGAGGCACAGTGAGTTTTTAGAAGTTGTAATTTTTTGTCAATTTTTTGGGGGGAAATAGAGAAATAAAAAAAATAAAAATGTTCACAATTTGAAAAATGTTTTTACATACTGTCACCAGTGCAGTAAAGCATCATCATATAACTGGTGTGGTGATGATCAGGGACACTATATATATAGAATTATTTTTAATTTTTTTTTTAAATATTATTTTCCTTAGTACATTTTTTTCTTTTCTTTTTTCTTTTTTTAACATACAGTGACCAGTGTGATACAATGTTAACACAGTAACACTGTACTACTCTTGTTAGGTGATCTGGATTATTTAAATATTTTATTTGTTTTATGATTGCTTATAACTGTGAATTTTACAGTCATAATAAGCAACCATGTTTTCTGAATGAAAAAAAAAAGTGTTTACAATTGTGATTAGCTATAATTGGCCACAGATAATCACATGGTACAGATGGGCTGTGATAAGGTCCTGTCTGTACCATGTGATGGCTGTGACCAATCACAGAGCTCATCACAAAAGAACACAATGAAAGGAATGAATCAAAGCTTTTTATTGTGTACAACTGTCATGTTGTTGCTGGCCACAGCGATCACATGTTTTTGGCAGTGGGCCAGTACAGTGATCTGTCATAGACCATGTCCGGTGGACATGGCGGGTGACAGATCACGGCCCACGGGGTGTGCCAGGTGTGATCCTGGGAGGATGTCATATGATGTCCTCCCAGAACAACAGTGCTCCCATGTCCCATCATTTTACAATATGCCGGACAGGAATGGGTTAAAAGGGAAAAACATAGATAAAAATGTATATGCCCAGAAGGACAGAATTCTTTGCTTTATCCACAAGGTGATAAACCATACCTCAACTTTTTATAACATTGGGAACAAGACCTATATACAGTATAACCTTTTCACAAGCCCAGAAGGAAAGAATTCCTCTATTTGCCCAAGGGGCCTCTTTAGCAAGCAGATACCAGTAGGGAGGTTACAAACGTCTTACACAGTGGTACAGAATCCCAGTTAAAGGATCACTAAAGGATTTGTTTTATATATAGCTTCCTTTACCTTACTGCAGTCCTGGTTTCATGTCCTCATTGTTCGTTTTTGCTTTGAAGTAGCTGTAATGCTTTTATGATCTCCACACTTCCTGCTTGTCTGGCTCCTTATGAAAAAACTCATGCTAGCTTTTCACTGTGGTCCATGATCAAAGAAGTGTGATTACTATGTGTCTAAAACTCCTCAGAACCAATCAGATTCATTTTAAAAACAAACATTGCCCTGTATTTGTTTGTTTTTGCATTGCCCTGTATTTGTTTGTTTTTGTTCTGTGTGTCTCTTTACTTCACAGAAACAAGAAACCAGTTTAAAAGTGAAACTAAAACTGTAGGCACATTATATGATTGATTTGTATCTAGTTTTAATCATTTTTAAAAGGAATACGTTAACTTGTATATCTCTATACCCTGTAAACAGTCATATCAGCAAAAATGTTTTTTTCCTTAAGTGACCCTTTAAATTACATAATTTGTTTCCCCAGGTCCCTAACACCTGTGGGTGTTGTAGGAAGTCTGAGGAAACACTTTTTCATATCTTTTGGAAATTCCCAAAATTAAAGTCGAGAATACAATTAAGACCCTAATGGGAGTGGCCATTAATAAGAAACCAGCTGCATATCTGTTAAATGATACTCCATTATCTAACAAGAAATAAAATAATTTCTTGCTCAAACATCTGATCACAGTGGCTAAGGCCTGTATTTCAGCATTATGGAAAAGTACAAGCCATCCTACAACAACTAATTGGTGGGCAAGGATTGGAGAAATCCAGGAAATGGAAAACCTTACCATGATCCTAAAGGTGCAGGAGGACAAGTATTGGCAGATTTTGACTCCTTACGTCTTTTACAGAGACCAGACCCTGCTTGTCTCTCAGTCTAATCATGTCTCATAAGTAGGTTATGATGTGCCAGGACCTATGAAATTCCCCAAGAGTTTCCCCCACCTTAATTTTTTTCCTCATTCTGTCCTTCCTCCCTTCCCTTTTTTCCCCTCCCCTTTCCTTTCTTCCTCCCCTAAACCTTCTCTTTCCTCTAGTCCCTACCCCCCTTCCCTCCTCTTATGACAGTTCCCAACTTTTCATAATTCCAGCATGTTTGTACTGTAAGTCCAACAAAAATCAGCTCTTGCAGACAAGGGCTAGGAGCACTGATCAGTGTATTCTGGTGGGGGGAGCACAGCAGGGGAGATCGCTGCACGAACATCACTTGTGTTGGTACAGCGACCTGTCAATTTTTTTATGTTTTTTTCACTTTGGCATATCCTTTAAAGTTAGAAATAAGTGTACTGATTTAAAGCGGAGGTTCACCCAAAAATCAACTTTCTGACATTAGATCCAGCATACTGCTAACATCTGCAGTATGCTGGGGTTTTAAAAAAAAATTGTATTTATCGGTTTATGAGCCGTTGTTATCCGGCTCCGAGCGGGGAATCCTGTGGGGAATGGGCGTTCCTAAGCCAAGAGGAGTTGATTGACGGGCTGCTAAGGCACGTCATGCCTTCCAAAAATACCCGAAGTGACACTCGGGTATTTTCGGAAGGCGTGACTCGCCTTAGCAGCCCGTCAATTGACTCCTCTTGGACAAAAAAAAACAGCATACTGCAGATGTTAGCAGTATGCTGGATCTAATGTCAGAAAGTTGATTTTTGGGTGAACCTCCGCTTTAAGCAAAACTACTGATTTCCCTGTAGGTGAAATATTGCTAAACCAGAAAGTTTTGCTCATTAAATTTCTTAGTCAAAATTGCTTGGGAAATATTCTTTTACTTAATATAGGAAAAAAAATGACTGTACGTAGATCAAAATACATCACCCAAATACATTACCCAAAACACACTCGTGTGTTTTGGGTAATGTATTTGGGTGATGTATTTTGATCTACGTACAGTTATTTTATTTCCTTGTTTTCCAAGATCTCTTTTCCTTTCTAAAGAACAGGTTTAGAATAGGTAAAAAAGCTTTCTTCCTTAAAGGGGTTGTAAAAGAAACATTTTTTTTTCATAATAAACATCCTTTACCTGCAGACATTCCTCTTTTCACTTCCTCATTGTTCGTTTTTGCTCAGAAGTTGCTCTATTTCTTCTCTGTTCTGTTCACTTCCTGTTTGTCTGATTTTTACTGACCACCGTGAAGGGAGACTTTACTGCTGTGGTCAGTAACGTGCTCGCCCCTTCCTGGGAACTACATCTGTGTGGCAGGACGCTCTCTACGTGTTAGAGACTTCAAGGAGGTGTGAATTACTGGGTGTGCCGCAATGCATACTGGGAAATGTAGTTATTACATGAACGAGCGCCACAAACCAGGAAGTGAATAAGAGAACAGAAACTAGAATGCCGGAGGTGATATAGATGAAGGAATTTAATAGGTATTTACTCGTTTTTTAACAGAATCATTACACTATTCCCGTCTGTCTACCTTGAAGACATTAATTTTAGGCAAAATGTTGTTTTCCTTTACAACTCCTTTAACAAACTATTTAAAGCCCACCAACTAAAAAAATAAATAAAACGATCCAAGCATTTTAACAAATTGGTAGAGTTTCACAAACAAATCTTGGGGCCAGATTCACAGAGCCATTACGCCTGTCTAACTGGTGTTAGACTGGAGTAATTTCAAATTACGCGCGTTTTTTAGCTAGTCGAAAACCTCAAACCATGAATAGACGGCTGCGGGCTTCAATTCAACTGGATTACGTGTTCGTACGCCTTCGGATCTACGCTGCAATAAAATTGTGGCCACTGGGTGGACTTCCCGTCGTTTTCCGCGTCGGGGTATGCAAATGAGCTTTTGCCGGCGATCCCCGAAATTACGATCTTCAATCGCAATCTCTTACGGCACCTTTAGTCATCTTTTTTTTGCGTAACACTATACCAGCCTTTTGCTGCTCTAATATTAGACAGCCCATGTTAAGTATGGCCGTCGTTCCCGCGTCGAATTTCTACGTTTTCCGACGTCTTTAATTATTTTTTATGTAAGTCGTCCGGGAATAGGAATGTTTGTAAACGACGCTACTCAAACAACGAATGATGTAACAACGTGATTTCGCGCAATGCACGGTGGAAAATTTCAGAACGGAGCATGTGCAGTTCGATCGACGCGGGGACACGCTTAATTTAAATGCTTCACGCCCCCTAATCACGTATTTCGATTACGCGGCGGGAAATAGACTACGCCGCCGTAGCGTACGGGCAAAAATGTACCAGAATTCGGTGTAGAGCCTGGTAAAATACGGAATTACAAAATTAAAACTGTCAATTTCATTCATCTTACACTTCATAGTAAAACAGATATGCATTAGAGGCTGTAGAGAAAAAAATGGGTTTTGTGTGTTCTAATCTTTGTGTATTGGCTCTTGTTTTAGGCTTTTGCGATACTACCAAAAATGTAATGAAGTGTTTCACTTTACTATACAGCTCCTTGTTGGGCAGATGTTCTTTGCACACTGCACATAAGAAAAATGCAAAAGAAAAACATGATTACAGATATTTGGTAGTTTGCATCTCTTTAAAGTAAAACAAAAAGAAGTACTCTGGCAGCTATAAGGGCACTATCTACAGCAATATATATTTTTTCAGCCTTCATAAAAATGTCAGAAAGAATGGCATAAAAAAACTGTTAGATGCTAACGAGTTCTATGTTCCCACGAAATTAGATATTGATCGTGTCAAGTTAGTATGTACATGTGTCCTAATGGCACAATGTCATCTAGGACTAAGAGGCTGTGACATCTCTTAGCTACTTCATAAAAATGAAATGATCTTTTAATTTGTTTTCACCCCCAACCCATTGTCCACCTAATGACGTCAGATACATGAATTCTGAGTTGTAGTCCCTGTTTAGAAATTCAGTATTGTATGTTTATTGTAGAGTGCTCCTTTTTTAATCAAATATCTTTGTTATATTTGTCCGCTCTCTGCTGATGTCACAGGAATCAGTCCAGGGACCACGTCATCACCCCTTTGGTGTAGCAAAATGTAGGTAGTCTCAGTGCTAGCTATCCACGTGGCTACTCCCAGTTCCACATATTCAGGCCCTGCTAGCCCTCCTGGCTGCAGCTGCATCTCTTCACTGCCCGTGCCACCACAGTCAACTCCACTGGCTCTGCACCAATCCTAGACTGCAATCTCCCAGTCCTGTCAGGCATTCCTCCTAAGTCCTTCCTGACTGTGTGTCACTTACCAGCCCTCTTGGCTGCAGCCTGCTGTTCCTACCTCTCTCCTGCTGTCCGCTCCTTGCTCCCAGGCCTTCTGTCCAGGACACCCCCACCTGTTTTCAGAGAGCCCTGTCCACACCCAAGCCCAGGCCCAAGGCTCCCCAAAACACCTCAGACAGCCCCACCTCTCCTCTCCTCTCCTCCTTCCCTTCCAGAAGATTCTAGAATGTTCAAGAAAAAAGTGGGAGGTCTTGGTGATGCTTTCTGTGAGTCACTTCCAAACCGAGATCAAAACAAACACCCAGGCTTGGCTAACTGTGTTTTTTCCTTACAAGAAAAAATTGACTTTCCTGACGCCAACATGGCAGCATACTAGTGATAGAGCTCCGCCTCTTGACCACTCCCTCAGGACCAGTGAATAGCATAAATTAAGGCATGGTTAGCCGCCACCCCATTCTTCTTTTTTTCCTCATACCTCACGCACCAGTGAAGAGTAAGCAGTACTATGTCCCCCCTCTGCCTCAGTGCAGTAGCCGTCTGGGTTGAGCCTCTCCCAGTGCGAAGTCCCAGCGATCAGGCTGCTAAACGCGCTTTAGTCTGGGAGCCCCTTCTGTGGGTCTTATTGGGGCCCCTGCAGTGTTTCCTCTTTAGGAACGAAATCTGCTTTTACAATTGATAACTGCAGCGCTTGTGGAATATGGAGGGGCCAGCTATGCTTTATCTCTCTTGGCCCCTTGTGCCATACAGGGTGACCTGTATCTTTTACCTATATCACCCTTTTTTGTCTTTCATTACCTTTCTTATTCACTGCTTCAGCAAAACAAACAGAAGAAACTACAGGCTTGTCTTCTAACACAGGTACAGAGATAGGAAAGGTTCAGTCTCTTTAGCCAACAGATTGATATATAGACAAAGTACATGGCTATAGCCAGAGCTATAGTCTCCAATATGGTTTTGCTCACCCCAGTAGGTATACAATCCATCAATGGATCCTCTCACACATCATGCTGCTGTCTGTGTCTCTCTCTCTCTCTCTCTCTCTCTCTCTCCATACACACAACTCATCTCTGACATGTTCAGCTCAGCTGACAATCAGGTCTGAAAGGGAAATTCTTACCCTATTCAGTTAACCCCTTCTTAACACGCCCAGACTCACCCTGTGCAGGTAGATATGTCTGTGTATATATATGTATGTATGTATATGTATATATGTGTGTATATATGTGTGTGTGTGTGTGTGTATAGGTGTATATACAGATGTAGGTGTATGTAGATAAATCAGGAAAGAAAGTGGAATCCTTTCTCCTATCGCTTTTCAGCTATCCTTACCTCAGCTGGCCATCCCATTTCTCCACAGATAGAGTCAGTTACTGCTCATAATACAAAGACCCTCAACAACTAGGATGGGGACCACCATATAGGTAAGTTTTCAGAAAAGAGTGCCCTCTTGTGCGGATTGCTTTGATTTGCTTCAGCCCCGCATGCCCACGCTCTCAAAAGAGCCAGGCCAAGGAAACGCAGACGTTCTTCAGGGGATCATAGCCTGGATGGCGCCCCCATTCAGGAGAAAATTTCCAAGGAAGACGTCTTTGCTCCTCTTCCCCAGAGCCGGTGCCCCAGCAAGAGTCCTACAGGGCCTATGGCGCAGTACCTATGCCCAGGAAGCTGGTGAGTAGACACTGCCTGGAGGAGTATGCAGCTAACAGGTAATGCCAAATGTCTTTATTATTGATAAGAGTGGCACAAGATTCTGTTTTGAACTCACCTTAATTACCTGAAGCTACTGTTACACTTGTATTGTAAACTGTTGTAGACTGTTGCCATAGGAGACAGCGTTCCTATCAGTGCAGATGTGGCATCTTGCTGGATGTTTTTACTGCGTGGCTGTCATTCTGTAGAAGTCTTAGTCTGCCGGGTTGGGGTTGCGGCTTCCTAGGGGTGTCCTGGCCCTAATCCTCTCTCCCAGAGTTCTGTTGAGGAGAGATGGAATCGCTTTGCAGACTGAAGCCCTGACACATGATTCGGAGCCCGGATTGTCCTGGTGAATCCTGGACAGGTGGCACACCCTAGGTGTCTGACGCCCATAAAACTACTTTGCACTGCACTCATTATACCTTTAGGACCCACTCTATGTGAAGGGATGTCAGCGACTCGTGGTTCTCGTTAGACTGAAGGTGGCCTGGGTCCTTGTTACATATATTACAGATACAGCAGTCTGCTACTCAGGATATGGAGGCTTCACAGGAAGTCCCACATAGTTTCTTTTTAAACCACTGGAAAAGCATCCTGGCACCTTGGTGGCTAGGGAGGCCATACGGTTGAGACCCTGGGCTGAGTATTGCTTCCTAGAAACAAAAGTGGGAAAGAATGGAAATATGTTGGAGAAAAATGCCCATATAAACAGGCTGTCAAAACTGTATACCCTGAACAAGCTAAGGGTCAACCTGCTCCTACATATTGTAGCATCTGCAGGTGCCAGCAGACCAGCAATAACCAGCCCATGTGTTGGGCGAGTCTAGTGGGGATGGTTTAATTATCAACCAGCTGCTGCACTTGCGGGACTCTGGGGGGACTGGCAGGATCTGCATCCCTTTAGGCAGGATTTCCTTTTGAGTATCTTGCCAAAATGACATTTTTTGTAGCAGTGGGTGCAACAAAAAAAATAAAATAAAAAAATAAATAAAATAAAAGTCTGACTTGTACCTTAGTGCAGACTTCTGGGAAAAAATCTGTCACACAAGTGCATGCCCAAACTCTAGGGCTCAGTTTCCTTTAGTGCGACATGAGACTGGAAGGTCACATGACAGACCTCTGGGGAAAAATCAATCACACAAGTACATGCCCAGACTCTAGGGCTCAGTTTCCTTTAGTGCGACTTGAGACTGGAAAGTCGCATGACAGGCCATTCCCCCTAATTTCCAATGAGTATTGTTTATATCTGTGCGACTTCAAGTGGCATCGACTTCAAAATAGTCCCTGCACTACTTTGGTTTCACTTTGATGCAACTTATACAGGCATTGTTTCCAGTCGCATCAAAATTGCAGCAAAAACTAAAAAAAAAAAAAATGCAAAAATCGCAGCAAAATCACGCGACTTTGGGGTTGCAATAGTGAAGCTTTGAGGTAAGACCTAGAGGGCACACTTTACGTGTTTCTGGACAGCATGTGGTACAGGTCCTTGGATGAAGGTATCAGGCACTCGTGGTCACTTCGGGAAATTCCCCACTGCTCCTCCAGACCATTTCTCTCCCACGCATATGCCAAGTCCACCACAACAGGTGTGCTGCTACAATGCTTACAATACTACAATACACTTCAGACTCAAGGGATTGCAGGTTTTCTATACAATCCTGTTTGGAGTTTGCAGTGGATGTTGGCTGGTGTCCAGTAGCAGAACGGAAGAGGTCAAACCCTTCTGGGTCCTCTTTGAGATCTTTAAGCTGAAGTCCATTAAACAGTACAACCACATGGCTGGATGCTGTTGCTGGATTGTCAGGATGCCTATCCTATCCTCACACCATAGAGGGAAAGCAAAACCAACTGGTTAGTGTACACTGGGGGTGCTCTAGTTCCTCTTATTTCTATCAGAGGAAATGGTGACAGTCAGGAACAGGATTCTGAGGAAGTATACTTCCGCTTATTTGATGGTTTCTCAGTGCTCATCTGGGCACAGCGTCATCATGCAAACAGATGATTCCTGGGGTGCATGGGCACCTGCGCAAATTTACATTTCAAGAATTCTACAAGGGAGGAAACCGGATCGAACACCATTAATAACAGTGTTACTCGGTATAAGTAGCGGTCCATCATGATGGAAAGTCCTAGAGCAAGTCTCGGTCCGTTAGGACCTTTACACTGGAGAATTGCTATGAATCATGTCTACAAGACACTCGGGAAGATGCACTGTGAGGGACTTTAGGTCAAGGCAGGCGGAGATTCCCAACCAAGGAGGGTAATCTTGAACGCGCTGGGGTTCAAGCAGCCCCTTTTATCACTTCGGCCTTACTACAGAGTCAAGGAAGACCAGTCTCCTTGCAGTTGAGCAACAGGGCAGTAGTTGCCTATATTCAGCTCCTGGGTGAAACTCACGGCAATATGCTAGTGAGAGAGGTAAAACCCATAACGCCTGGGATGGAAGATCCCCAGCAAAATTCCAGATGCAGTTTACCTCCCAGCAGATTTTTTGAACAAGTAAAAGCTTCCCAGAGCACAACGAGGGTCTATGTCCCAGGTCTTCTCTGACCTGGTCCACAAGTGGGGCCTACCACAGACAGACCTCCTCGTTTCCCAGAGTAATCGCAAACTTTGGGTATGTCTGACTTTGTTTCCGCACCACAAGGCGCAGGGGGCAGATGCTCTGATCTCTCCATGGGACTGCAATGAGTGAAGGAGTGAGTGAAAAACCTGTATAGCGCTACACCTGCGAACTAAATCACCTCAGGGCGCTTCTTCTATCCATTGTCTTCCTTATCCCTCAGAAGAGGTGGGTCTTAAGTTTCTTCCTGAAGGCCTGATGGTTTTCTCCCATGCGGAGGTCCGTTAGCAGAGCGTTCCATAGCCATGGTCCTTGGACATAGTTGTCATAGCCAGTCCTCCATATTGACCAGGAAGCCCTCGGTTTTCCCTGGCCATTGATTTCAGAATACAGAAGACATTGCTCCTCCATAACCTATGCAGACTGGGGCTGCAAGCAGGGGTACTAAAGGGGGAAGGTGGGCAACTCTGTTGCTCTGGTTTCACTACAGAGTGATCTCTACTTTGTTGTGTGCGAGAAGACATTCTACTTACAACATCTAGGCCTAATTCTGGAACAAGTTTGCTTTTTCTTGGTAGAGCAAGACATTCATCCTACTGCCCTTTCAGTGCCAGCTGTTCTATACTTCCTCCACGCCTTAACCTATCCTCACATAGCTCACGAGCGTCGGCTTTATCGGCAAAAACACATTTAAATGGGCCATGAATCCTTCAGTTTGTACAACTTTTGAGTTTTTGGAGAGTAGGTCTCCACGGAAAAGATATATTGGAGCTGCTGGTTCTCATATCCGTTCAACCGTTCATTCTAACAGAGCAGTGTCCGGTTCAGGCCATCACTTATAAGGCAGTATCAATTGCAAGAACTTTAGGCAGGAGGTTATCGGATATTCAAGCTCTTGGAGCTTCAAAGTAAAAAAATATATATGTATATTCTTTTCTTTCCAAAAGGAGTAGAGTTGGCCTTGTAGATCATCTTGCCACAAACATGGCAACAGACTATTTAACAGACAGCTGGACATTGCCTAAATTTCCAGAACATCACACAGGAAAGTCTCACAAACTGATAATTTTCATAACTTTAAAGTAGTATCGGTCCACAATTGTCCCTTCCAGGTCATCTAAACCTTTTGTCATTCCAGCTGGGAATCAAGGGAAAGAAGTTACTGCCTGGACCCTAGCAGGCTCGGTTGTTCATATAGGACTAGGGGTTGCAAGCCTCCGTCAGCGGTGGTGGAGCACTCTACCAGAGCAGTTGAAGCCTCATAGGCAACACATTCAAAAGAATCTATGGTGCCCATCTGTAGAGGGGTATCGTGGTCTTCCCAACATTCCTACTCAAACTTGACAGAATAGACCCGGGGGTCCTGTCATCAGGGAACTTTGTAGGAAGAACTATTCAGTCCTCTGCCTCATCCTAATTAGAGGATTGGTTGGACAAGTAGATCCCACCCTGTCAGCTAGTTATTTATCACTAGTATGCTGCCATGTTGGCGTCAGGAAAATGGAAAATTGTATCAAATACTTACCGTAATTTTCCTTTCCTGACGCCAAACCATGGCAGCATATGAGCCCACCCATGTGCGTTTCGGTATGTGGCTTGTTACAAAGAATGGGGTGGCGGCTAACCATGCCTTAATTTATGCTATTCACTGGTCCTGAGGGAGTGGTCAAGAGGCGGAGCTCTATCACTAGTATGCTGCCATGGTTTGGCGTCAGGAAAGGAAAATTACGGTAAGTATTTGATACAATTTTCCATTTTTCATACCACAGTATTACAGGTCAGGTGTGTTTTGAAAAGTCCAGCATGCTGCATCTTTGGTGCAGTTTTTAAAACTGCACCAAAAACGCCGCTTCCCATTAAAATGAATTGAAATTGTGGCAAAAATCTCAGTAAAACGCATTATGATTTTGCGTTTTTTTGCTGCGTTTTTCAGTCACATGTCTATTTTTTGCACATGTAGGCAGCCCAAAAATGCACCAGAAACGCACAGCAAACACATCTGAAAATTTTGCTACAGAGCAGTGTGAAAGTACTGCTATACTCTGAACAGCAACAAACAAGCTGTCAATAACTTGAGTAATCTGCTACATTGCAGCTGAGTGTGGAAGCATTGTTTGTTAGTCTAGCTCTAATAGGCATCCTCCAAGGAATGGTCTTACTATTGTGACCTAGCACTGCAGCATTCTGGTTTCTTGGCATGTATGCACATCTATGTGTGGCCACCTCTGCAGTGGCCTCTTCAAATTTCTATGTTTCATCCTTGTTGACATTGCCTGTTCATCCCCTTAATCCTTGTTTTGAACAGGGGAAAAGTTCTAACCCGAACAGTGAACCCCATTGAAGCCTATGGGAACCGAACAGAAAAAAAAAATACCCATTTTAAAGGCTTATATGCAAGTAATTGGCCATAACAGGGGTATGGGGTTCCTTGTACTGCTCTGGGGGACATATATCAATGCTACATTTTTATTTTTTTAAAACAATTGTTTTTTCAGGAGCAGTGATTTTAATGATGTTTAACCACTTAACCGCTTCAATACCGGGGCTATTTTGGCACTTTTCCTACATGCATAAATGATATTTTTTTTTTGTTAGAAAATTACTCAGAACCGCCAAACACTATATATGTTTTTTTAGCAGACACCCTAGGGAATAAAATGCCGGCCATTTCAACTTTTTATCTCGCACATTATTTGCGCAATCATTTTTCAAACGCCTTTTTTTTGGGAAAACAACGGTTTTGTGAATTAAAAAAGAACAAAACAGTAAAGTTAGCCCAATTTTTTGGTATAATGTGAAAGATGAAGTTACGCCGAGTAAATAGATACCTAACATGTCACGCTTTAAAACTGCACACACTCATGGAATGGCGCCAAACGTCAGTACTTAAAAATCTCCATAGGCGACGCTTATTTTTTTTTTACAAGTTACAAATTTAGAGTTCCAGAGGAGGTCTAGTGCTAGAATTGTTGCTGGTGCTCTAACACACGCGGCGATACCTCACATGTGTGGTTTGAACGGCGTTTACATATGTGGGCGGGACTTACGCGTGCGTTCGCTTCTGAGCGCGAGCTACCGGGGGTAGGGGCGTTTAAAAAAAAAATATTATTATTTTTATTTTTTTTACACAATTTATTTTATTTAATAATCTTTTTTGACATTTTTTTTTTTTTTGATCACTTTTATTCCTATTACAAGGAATGTAAACATCCCTTGTAATAGGAATGTGTGTGACAGGTACTCTTTATGGAGGGATGCAGGGTCAATAAGACCCAACATCTCTCCTCCAGGCTGGAAAGCATTAGTTCGTGAAAAAAAATTCACCGATCTAATGCTTTCAGCCGTGATTGCGGCTGTGTTTACATTCCAGGACTCGGGCGTGACGTCATAACATCGCACCCGGGCCTCCGACGATCATAGAGATGACTGGTGACCATCTGGTCACCAGTCTACTCTATGGTTTAAAGCGGACGGCGGCAGATCGTTTCTCCGGATCTCCGATGGCAAAGGAGAGCCCGGAGACGCACCGGATGGCGGCGGGAGGGGGGGCGTCCCCTTCTGCTGCCTATAAGAACGATCAAGCGGTGGAACCGCCGCTATGATCGTTCTTATGGTGCAGGGATTCGCCACCTGAAGAGATGGATATCTGAATGATGCCTGTGGCTGCAGGCATCATTCAGATATCCCCACTAAAAGCCAGGACGTCAATTGACGGCCTTGGTATTGAAGTGGTTAAGGACCGCCTCCTGCACATATACGTCGGCAGA
This sequence comes from Rana kukunoris, assembly GCA_029574335.1. Lineage (NCBI taxonomy): Eukaryota > Metazoa > Chordata > Amphibia > Anura > Ranidae > Rana > Rana kukunoris. Next base: position 327,894,380 of record CM056050.1, on the reverse strand, counting down.
ATGGCACGGCTGGGCACAAGCATGTACAGGTATATCCTCTTTAAGTGCCCAGTCGGTCCGAAGCACCGTGACCGCGGGACCCACGGACCTGATCGCCGCTGGAGTCCCGTGATCGGTCCCCAGAGCTGAAGAACGGGGAGAGCTGTGTGTAAATACAGCTTCCCCGTTCTTCACCGTGGCACCGTCATCGATCATGTGTTCTCTAATATAGGGAACCACAATCAATGACGTCACACCTTCAGCCACACCCCCCTACAGTTAGAAACACAGATGAGGTCACACTTAACCCCTTCAGCGCCCCCTTGTGGTTAACTCTCAAACTGCAATTGTCATTTACACAGTAAACAATGCATTTTTTATGCATTTTTTGCTGTGAAAATGACAATTGTCCCAAAAATGTGTCAAAATTTCCAAAGTGCCCGCCATAATGTCGCAGTCACGAAAAAAAAATTGCTGATCGCCGCCATTAGTAATAAAAAAAAAATATAATAAAAATGCAATAAAACTATCCCCTATTTAGTAAACGCTATAAATTTTGCGCAAAGCAATCAATAAATGCTTATTGCGATTTTTTTTACCAAAAATAGGTAGAAGAATACGTATCGGCCTAAACTGAGGAAAAAAATGTATATGCTATTTATTATAGCTCTATTTTTGTTTATAGCGCAAAAAATAAAAACCACAGAGGTGATAAAATACCACCAAAAGAAAGCTCTATTTGTGGGGAAAAAAGGACGCCAATTTTGTTTGGGAGCCACGTCGCACGACCGCGCAATTGTCAGTTAAAACGACTCAGTGCCGAATCGCAAAAACTGGCCAGGTCCTTTACCTGCCTAAAGGTCCGGGTCTTAAGTGGTTAAAGTGGCACATCTGTAGCATGCATTCAACATGCTGCAGCAAAAATGAAAAAAAAAAAAACAAGACAAATTACATTTAAATTGACTTGCGGTTTGCAATTGTTGACACCTGGCAATTAAAAACTATGATTTTGAGAATGTGGGCCCCCCAAAATCCATACTAGACCCTTATCTGAGCAAGTAGCCAGCTGTACCCCACAGACGGTTTCCACGACAGTACTTTACAAGGGTTGCCCAGGGTCTGTATCCCTAGTCAGGGATGTACATAGTCCATAAAGATAATCAAATTATTGAAAATTATTGATAATGTTTTTTAGGGTTGTTGTAAACTTGACCTGTATTGTATTGCCAAATTCCTTGACAATTAAATAAAGAATTGACAATGTACAGTAAGCCCCCTACTTACAAATGAGTTCCATTCTGGGAGATTGTTCATAATTCCAGCATGTTTGTCCATAAAGATATTCGAATTATTGAAAACTGACTTTGGTGAATAATTGCATTTTATTAGTTGATTATCAATAAAGAAGAATTTAGTGAAAGTTACAGAAAACATGGAAGCACCTTTTGAAGCAATGTCTTCAGAATACCAATAAGTAAAAATAAGTTTTCACATAAGACAAGCAGCTGTGGAGGAATCGTTCAACATTTTATTACATATGGTTAGCAGATTGCAGCTTTGTGAATCTGGTACTGGCACAGCAAGAGGTCCAGCAGGCTGGAAAGTTTTAGGGGATTAATCATTCGTTAGCAAAGATTAATTTTGTTTTTATTTATTTTACAGTATATCGATCAAGTAAATGTCAGTGTATGACAGAGTACAGAAAATATTCACATTAGTCCCGCTACTCAGAAAGACACATAAATGCCATGAGGATAATATCTTTGGTGGGAATAAACCCGGTCCTGGCAGAAGGCAAACTACTAATCAAGAATTAAATCACCACTTCAAGATACTGCCCTTAAGACAATCATTGAGAATAGGTTGAAAGTACATAAACACATAGGGTTACATGTAAATAAGGCTCCTCAATATGCATCCATATAAGAATATGATACTGTTACTATCTTTGGTTAGTTATATGATGATTTCCATGCATTCTCCAGTTGTAGAAATATGGTAGGACCAATGTTTCTTTTGCATTCTAACCACTTCAAAACCTGGTGAATCAAAGACGGCTCCCAGGCCTTTATTAGGCCAAGAGGGGAGAAGGGGTAGGAGGGATGGGGGACTTGAGGGGGTAGGGGAGGATGGGGGGGGGGGGGGGCATCTCGTTGATTCCACATTGTCCAGTGTACCATCTTCTAGGTACATCCCCAAGCGGTGCAGAAAGGAAACACAAAGTAAGCAAAAGAACAACAATACATCTAGATGCCAGAGATTAAATTCTTGTCATACAATGTTAAGGGTTTAAACTCTCCTGCTAAGAGACACAAAATCCTCAGGGAACTACAGTTTCACAGGGCGGATGTAGTATTCCTGCAGGAGACCCACCTGACATTAGAATCCAATATAAGATTGTATTCCCGCAGTCACCCTATCTGGTACTACGGGGATACAATAACAAAGCGTGCAAGAGAAGTCACAATTGGGATAGCAAAAGGGATGCGTTTTGAGTTGGAAGATAGACTGACAGACCCCGAAGGAAGGTTTATATTTCTGAAGGGAAAACTGTGAGGAATAGGATACACGCTAGCCAACATCTATCCGCCTAATGTCGACTCCGCAAGCTACGTAAAAAGAACTCTAGTAAAACTAAAAAAAATAGATGCGGGACATGTGATAGTAATGGGGGACTTCAATTTATGTATGGAGCCTCGATTTGATAGTACGTCCCGTGCACAGGGGACAAAGGAAAGCCAGTTGAAAACACTGAAACAAAGAATGTACCATGACCAGATGGTAGACATATGGCGAATCCAACACCCCAAAACTCGGGATTATACATTTTACTCCCCTGTGCACGGGACGTACTCGAGGATAGACTACATCTTTATAGATCACAGACTCCTAGAGAGGGTAGTAGAAACAGGTATAGAAGCTATGACGATATCCGACCATGCACCTATAATCATGAAACTGAATCTATCCGACCAGAAAAGAAATCCACCTGAGTGGAGAATAGATGAGAACCTACTGGGGGACGAAGAAATAGTAGGAAGAGTACAGGAGGAACTAGAAAGGTATTTTCTCGAGAATGACACAGAGGGGATTTCCAGGGCCACACTCTGGGAAGCTCACAAAGCTTACATAAGAGGAATATTTATTAGGGAGGGAGCCAGGAAAAAGAAAGAAACAACAAGGAAGTTAAAGGAAACAGCGAAAGAAATCTTAAAATTGGAACAAGAACATAAAAAAAGAGGTAAAAAAATACAAATATGGCACAAACTAAGACTTAAAAGGGATGAATATAGAGCACTCACAGAACAAGAAATTAAGAAAGATCTGAACAGTATTGAAAGAGAGAGATACATATGGGGGGGATAAACCTAGTAAAACCCTTGCCAGAATGGTACAGAAAAAGAAAGGTAGGAACTATATAGAAAAAAATAGAAAAAAGAACGGGGACCTGGTACACAACACCAAGGACATAGAAGAAGAGTTTAGAAGTTATTATGAGGGCCTATATAATGTAAAACAAAAGAACTGGAACCCCGGAGAGAAAGAGGTAAATATAGGGGAAGTCTTAAGAAAAGCTAACCTCCCTAGAATAGAAAATGATGTAGCTGAAAACTTAGACAGGCCTATAACCGAGGAGGAAATAAGGAGAACTTTAAAAAATTCGGCCAAAGGGAAAAGCCCTGGACCCGACGGTTTCACGACCAGGTATCTACAAAGGTTTGGAACTATTCTGATACCAAGACTATGCCATTACTTCAACGGATTAGGGTCCGACTACGAATTAAGCAGAGAGGCTGCGACAGAAAATATTACGGTTATAGGAAAGGAGGGGAAAGATAATACGTTGTGCTCAGGATTTAGGCCAATCTCACTACTAAACGTGGATATAAAGATATATGCTAAGATCCTGGCAGAGCGTATGAAGGAGATAATGACAGACCTGCTACACCCCAACCAGGTAGGATTCATACCAGGGAGGGAGGGGAAGGACAATGAGGTTAGAGCACTCCTAATCCTCAGGCAAATCAAACAAAATGGAGCACCCAGTCTACTCCTGTCAGTAGATGCTGAAAAAGCGTTTGACAGGGTAGACTGGGGGCCCATGATGCAAATATTAGAAAATGTAGGGATAGGCCCAAGGATGAGGGAGAGGATTAAAACATTGTACCATCACCCTCGATCAAGGGTCAAAATCAATGGATCCCTATCGACATCTTTTGAGATGAGAAATGGGACCAGGCATGGATGCCCTCTGTCCCCCCCTCCTTTTTGTGTTATCGCTAGAGCCCCTGCTCGCAATGATACGCAATGACCCCAACATCCAGGGGGTAAGAGCAGGAGAAGAAGAGCATAAATTATCCGCGTTCGCGGACAATGTCCTATTCTTTGTGAGGAACCCAAGATCCACGTTGCCTTATTTAATAGCCAATATTAAACAATACAGAGAGATTTCCAATTTTAAGATGAATGTGTCCAAGACAGAAATTTTAAAGTAAACATTAAGGAGGATGAAGAACGATCCCTCAAAAAAGAGTACAACTTTACCTGGCAGAAACAAATAAAGTATTTAGGAATAAAATTGGCAAACTCTCCAAAGAATATATATGGATTAAACTATATCCCCCTATTAGATGAAATAAAAGGTGAAATTAAAAAAATTAAGAACCGGCCGATCTCCTGGTTCGGAAGGATAAACATAGTAAAAATGATATTAATGCCGAAAATCTTGTATAGGTTTCAGATGGTCCCAGTAGCCCTACCACAATCTTACTTTAAAATACTTAACTCCTTGCTACTGAATTATATAGGGAATAAAAAAAACACAGAATTTATTTTCAGGTATTAAAACAGGAAAAAGGACTTCCGGTTCCGGCGCCGCATGGAGTAGCTGTCCGTGCTTATTAGAAAAGTATTATAACCTCAGCTCCCGCACACGGCTCCAAAACCTGCTCTGTATAAATAGCCAGACCCGCAACATGACCCCAGGGCTAAATATTGAATGTGCATCGGACGAAGGATGGACAGTTAGGTAGAATAATAAAAACGGCGCGCGAAGTCATACACCACCATGAAATCACCCCGGCTTCGGCCTACGGATCAGCCGGATGGGATCGAATACACAAACAGTGCTAGGATGAGAATACCAACTCAACCACCACTCAGGCTAAACCCCACCACAAGGGGAGCGGGGGATATGGACAAATAAGAGCTGAATGCCCAGGTGGCTGCTCTATTATCCCAAAAGTGGAAAAGCTAAATGCCAGAGATACAGAAATCTCAATAGAATGCATCCCGCTGATCATGAGGGCCGAGATCCTACAGCTATCGGTCATATATCTTTATCAGGCAATCCTTTCGAAACAAGAAAGAGAACAAGTACTCGACAAACTGGATCAACTATGTTTGGCGTCCCCGAAAAACGCTGCATACCCCAGGGTAACTTTCAGAATCTACTGCTGAAGGCATCCCCGAGAAGCCTGGGACTGCCCTGGTTATTAAATAATGGGATAGTTTTCAACTGTGAACGCAAAAACCACGTCCTGTTTGATTAAGTTACCTTTTTCAATATTCGGATTAAGACATTTCCTGTAGAAGGCCCAGGAGATAGTGGCATGATGCTACATCTTGGTAAAATTCGCGGCTATTGAGAGAGTTTCCAAGAGGATGAAAGGCTTCCAGCAGATCTGCGTGCGTAGAGGGTCCACCGAACTAAGTGGAGGGTCGTCCTCTGGATTTTCCGGCCGTGCTTCGAGAAGACCCCTAACGGGTCAAGCTCCTTTTTTGACCCTTCCGAAGCCGGGCTTTCCTGAGGTCCCACCGCAAGGGCCCACCACATGTTCCTAGAGTTTTTTGCACCCACCTAAGATAACGGGCCCTTAACACGGGAGCCGCGCGCACGTTTAGGACTCTCCTAAGAGTTTGGGTGGCTTTGGATCCGAAAACAAGTGAGTGTCCTCCTTTGATCTTGAACCCCCCTTTTTTTGCTTCTTGGGTCGAGTTTTTTTTTTGGATGCGACACCCGTCCTGGGAGTTGCTGACCTTTGTCGTCTAAGGTACCACTTCTGGGTCATTCTTTTTGTGCCTCTACACGGGGAGCCACGGTAGGCCCAATGGTATTTGCTGCCATTGTTGGGGTTTTTGTTCTATGTGGGGAACATGATGCTGTGGTTCTATTGGATTTGTTGGGGGCACATTGTGTTTTATGTTCTTTTTGAGGTTTTGGTTGTTGTTGGCTAAGCTAGGTGTGGGTTAATATTGGGTTTTCGCATACGTTTGCTTTTGACATGTGGGGTTTTGTGCAGGGATACCTTGTGTTTGAGTAAAGATTTTGCCTCCCCCACGCTTGCTAGGGCTGCTGCCTTGACGCCCCCCCCTTCGCGTGTGCGGTGTGGTGTGGCGGAGCCGTGGGTTAAGGAGTTGGCCTATTCAGTGAGCTCCATGGGTTCAAAAAAAGTGAAGTTCCCGAATTTGTGCCCATGGTTCTTGTTTCCCCCCATTGTTTCTCCCCTTTCCTACTTGTCTAGTAGTTAGGTGGGGATCCGTTTTGTGTTAGCCTCCGTTTGGGTTCTAGTCAGGTACCACTAGTTTTGCTTGTGTTTATACCACTTAATATTGACCCCATGGTCCCATACTTTTTGTCCGCATCCGGTCAAGTGGTTTTGAGTGTTTGAAATAGTCTCCTGGAACGTTAAAGTTGTCCGAGTTTTTTTCCCCTGATGAATGAGGTTGGGAGGTTCTGTCACCTGGTAAAAGGTTTGAGGTTTTGGAAACCCATCTGTCCACTTCACTGCGGCTGCGGAAACTCTGGGTGGGCACAGGTCCTCGGGACTGATGGGTCGGAAAGCCGGGGTAATGTAATCCTAGGACAAGAACCTTCCCTGCAGTTGGGTATTCTGTCCTCGGACTCTTGAGGGACGTTTTCGCTCTGCCCGTGTGTCCAACTGGGTGCCCAGGTGTTTTGGTGATGCTCCCATTTTTTTGGTACTTGGGTCTTTAGCGGGTACCTCCTTCTTGGGCACTTGAGAGCCAGATTGCCTGCACCTTTTGTAGCTGTGGTAGATTGCTCTCAACTCATTATACACCCACAAAAGGTCCTCTACAGACACGTCCCGTCCTGGGTGACTCCTCCCACTGCTGGTATTAGAATGAATGAATATTGGTCAGCTGATAGGGAATTCTCGTTCTGCTCTCACTGTCTAGAGACTGGACTACCAATTGTTGTTGTTGTACTGTCTGTTCTCCATCCCACTGATCTCGGAAGCTGACATAGACATCGCAGATCTTTGATCATGCCCCGAGTCTTTTCGGTCTTGAAGATTTGCCTGGCCTAGCCTCAAGACCAAAATTGGCGGTTTCGGGACCTCCTACTTGTGAACAACTGATTTGGACAAAACATCTGGTAGCCTGGGAAGTCTAGGATACGCGGGATTGCGCTCGGACTCTGATCTGGGGAAAGCGGGAAGGCTTTCCTCAGGGGCTGCGTATAATAGACGCCGGGTTCAAATTAATGGGTGTGTAACACACTTAGGCTACAAACTGTACCAGCGCAACGATTGGCCCAAGCGGGTTCCTCTGGATGGTTGATGGACTCCCCCAGCAACCGCGTAGGGGGTTTATGCTTGAGGCCTTTCGTAATTTGGGGCCACCCTTGAGCGTGGGTAGACGCCTCCCTCCACAAGTTTGGGGTCCGGAAAGTAGACTCCTTTAGATTACGCAATGTTAGGATGCCAATTTAACCCTGCCTATCTGGGTGTCATCTGGTTGAGATGCGGGTTTGGGTACACAACACCCCGAAAGACATCAATCGTATCATGGCCATGATTCGTAGTTCCCTGTTGCCTCAGTATTGTGGTGATCTGCCAACGGCCCTCATGACTTCTCAACGTAGATATCCCTGATTGGGTGGAAGAAGGTCAATGCCCCTATCTCAGTCCTGGAGGTTACCCATCCGTTCAACAACTTGCCCCCTTAAACAAAGTCCAGGAGGTATGGGGGCTGTCAATGGAGATTTTTGTTGTATTTATTTTATGTCGACTGTGTCTCCCCCCCTGTAGACGTAAGGCAAGTATATGGTTGGGTGGGACCTTTACCAACGGCAAGGTCCATCGTTTGGGTGTAGCGTAAAAAGGGCAAAGATAGTGGTTTGTGGCCCATCTGGTTTTAAACCTTGAAAGATCCTGTTAGGGCCACTTCGGTTGGGGTTCTTCTGTCCACCCCGCACAATCAGGCTGTCATCGTAAAGGGGTAGGTGGGACGGTGAACAGGAAGGTGTATGCTGGTCTTAACACGCAAAAAATAATCCGCAGTATCATGCCATCCACTGTTTACGGTGGTTCGGAGTGCCTTCGATAACGTCAGTTTACGAAAATGGCTTTGTGTTGTCATGTCGTGCGCTTCGCCCCTTCATATGGGTGTTTGGATGTGCGTAGTTTGCACCTCATATGAGGCCATGTAGAGGCAAGGTTGTTGGAATTCTGCCCCTTGCCGCAGTCAGTGTGTATTAGGTCGCTGCTGGATGCCTCTGGGGTTCAGCTTGCTGACAAAGGCACGAGGGGCTGCCCGCTCTCCCCCGTCCTTTTCAAAAACATAAGGTTTATGAATGTCAGTGTCCCAGAGTCTGCCCGGAGTTCATGGTGTACGTGTCGGAGTCACGACTTTGCACGTTACTATTTGCAGATGATGTTTATTTTTTTGACATGATCAAGTCCACTTTGTGGTGGTTTGGGCAATGCTCTGTGGGTGTAATGAGCGGGAAATACGTCCCCATAGGTTATCTATCTGCCCCCTGTGTACTTGGTTAGAGATCGTGTTCTGTTGCGTCTCATAGATCACTTCCTGTAAAAATGGGTAGTTAAATATTTGTACCAGCTCTTACATGCTCCCCTGGTTTCACCAGGTGGAAGATCTCCCAAGTGCTGGGATGGATGGACCTGCCTGTAGTTGCTGGGAAGATTGCCACCTGGTCAAGATGGAGCGGTTTCTGTCGGTGTTGTACCCACTTCAAACCGATCCCACTATTTCCCATTGTCAAATCCCTGTGGGGGAAATGGAATCGGGAAGCATTCTCCTTTCTCTGGCAGTCCAGGGTGGCGGGTTTTGGATCAGGCATTTGCCTGTATTCTTGGCTCGAGAGGGGGTTTTGCCCTTCCTCAGGCTTATGTGGATAACCTGGCGGCGTTGCCTATTGAAACTGGTATGCTTGGATTGGATCTTCCCAGTTGCTCAAACTCCCCTTGTCGTTTGCGATGGAGTCCACCCATTGGCCCTCCTCCATGTGTGCATGGATAAATTGGTGGGTCCCCTCCAACACAATCTCCTTCTTGGGGGTCAATTGAGAGAGGGGATAAAGTCAATGTTTCTGTTCACGGGATATCTTGATGGTGGGCTAACCCTGCTTCCATGTTGTGATAAACTTGTCGACTGGCATTTTGATTGGGTGTCTGATTTGGTTCATTGTGTGACCCCACTTTCAGAGCATCGTCCATGGGCTTTAGAGCCCTGGCGGACAAATTCTCTGTTGTTGCATCACCATGTTCCAGTATATCCAATGCCTCAGTTTTCTGAAAAAGACTTGCCGGGAATAGAAAAAGTTGTGGTCCGGCTCCCCACCGACAACCCTGTATCGCCCGGAGCCTCGTATGCGTATGGATTTACCGTTCCTGTTTTGAATACCCCCCTGGCATTCAACGGTCAGCCCAACTGGTCGAAGGGTTCCCCGACCTAGCTGGTGGGACTCCTCCAAGTGCCTCCCACCGTCTGAGACATGGAGGTGAGACGCATGATCAAAATTGTCACCGGGTTCCCCATCCCCTTGCCCCCCCCTCCCCAGAATGCCCCCTCTGTTTGAAGTTTGAACCCAAACCCAACTTGGCTTGGTTCTAGGGTCCTGCTCGGATTGGGACAAGTCATCCAACCTACATTTTGACGTTCCTGAATTAGCGCATGGTTCCACCCCCGTCTGTTCGGCTACAGTTGGGACCCCCTAGGAAGGGAACTGGGTCTTCAGCGCAGGAGGATTGGATCCTGTATTGTATTGACCCCCGGAGAGCCATCCTCTATCAGGGTATCTGCTGACAGCCCAACCCCCAACCTCCCAACGAAGAGACAGGCCTTAACACGCCGCCCCACGGGAACCCTAAAAGCCCTTCTATCTCCCTCCCCCCTCCCTCCCCCCCACCTTTTGGGAATTTGAGGTCTGTTGCACAATTTTTACTCCCGTCGGGAGACTGTGGTGTTTTCTTGTACCCTTGATTGTTTGAAGATTTCTAGAACCTCCCTCCCCCCCCCCCATTATTTTGGAAGGACTATTAGTTTTTTGACTCCATATACCCCCTAAGCCTAGCCTATTGTTTTTTCTTGTGAGGACTTCTTGTATTCTTCTACGTCATGAGTGTGTAATGTCTGACATTTTGTTAATTTTTCTGGATGTGGAATTCTTTATAAAAACATATAAAAAAAAAAATCTACGGAAAAAAATTGGGGGGTCTACTTGCCCGGTGAAAGTGATTATAACTCCTCGGTAATCTCCCGTTTAGAATGGGTCGAGGGAATGATCATGTTGTTTTGGTATTTAATATTGAAACTCGCAAGGACACAAGTTAGGTAGAATGAAGGTATGGAATTCCACAATTTAGGAAATGTTTTTACAACCACACATGAAATGGGTTTACACGGACAGCAGGTAAGGTTGGGGTGAATGAACAATTAGGTAGAATGACAACTCACACTAATAGTTTAAAAATAATGAATTTTGATTTAGGATTAAAAGGGTGACTGGGTGGTGAACTGGTTAAAAAGAGAATAAGTGTAAAAGCTATTCATGAGTGGAAAAATAATGCCAATTCAAGAGATCAATCTGAGTGAACACACACGGGTGGGATTGAGTGGCGAATACCTATGTATTTTTGGTTCATCAGGCCCATTACGGAGGGTTGTTGGGGTGCAGTATAACTGTTGAACAACTATGTTTGGGTGAAAACTTAGGGACAAAAATGTTAAATTCCTGTATGAGGGGGAAGCCTGGCTATACGCCCAGGTTATGGTCAAAATGGGAATTAGTTGGTTTAGCGAAGTGTCTTGAGTAGAATGGGGGTTAAAAACTGTTACAGGTAGTCGTAATTATTAATTTTACCCAATCTTCAGATGATCAATAAATGATTTTAAACTATATTAGGATCGGTATATATAAAAAATATAGAGAGCAGTCGGCTGAATATTGGAGAGGCTGCTCAACTAAGGGGTCAATGGCCCCACCTGTGGTGGAACTGTCCTATATTATTTAAAGCTATTGGAAAAAAATTCTTAATAATCAAGGAAATAACTAAAAAAGAGATTGAAGAAGATCCTTGGGTAGTTCTTTTCCATGGGGGGTTGATTAAAAAAATATAAATTAACCCGGAATTGCCTTGACATACCTCCTTAACGCCGCGAAACGGTTGATACCCAAGAATGGAAATGGTTAAAAGGAAACCCTTAGATATGGGAGTGGGTCGACTCGGTGGAAGAAACTCACAGGAGGGAGGAGCTGAGACTTAGAGGGGAGGAAGACAATGAGGTTCTAAGAGACAAGTGGGGTATGTGGAATGATTTTTAAAAAAAACTGGAGTTTTGCAGAAAACTTAAGAGTGTTATAAGATAGCAGGGAAGGAACAGAACCCAATTCAGGGGGGTCACCTGGGAGGCAGAGACTGTGGAATCACGAGATGGAGGGAGGGAGGGGGGCAAAGGGAGGAAAATCCACATGCTATTACTTTCAGTAAAATAAAAAAATAAAAACTACAGAAATATTAAGAAGGAAATGAGAAGCCACAAGTGATGCGACGACTAGAGGGGGATGCGAAGGGCGAAAAGGGTCCGTGAGCTTGACTGACGGTTTTGTACCCTGTCCAGAGAAACTCAGTGCCCGTCACCTTTTTTTTTTTGTTCTCCCCTTCTAAGTCAGAAGGGGATCGTGAAAATATGCCCCACCCCAGAGGGAAACTAGACCAAGGGTTAAAATTGGTTTAGAGGCCTATCTCTGGCCAGGGGGGGAAGGATTAGGGAGGGGGAGAGGGGAAGAAGAGGGAGAGGGGGGAGGGAGGGGAGAGAGGGAGGGGGAGAGGGAGGGGGGGGAAGGGGGGAAGAGGGAAGGGAAGGGGATGGAGGGGAGGGAGATACACCACACCAAAAAGACTGATAGAGAGAGTATATGAATCTAGGTCGAGGTTAAAACTTGAAACAAAGAGGAGGATCCCCAACATCAGATAATGCCGACAATAAAATGCATATCATATAACGTAAAAGGTCTTAATAGCCCCACAAAGAGACACAAAGTTTTAAAAGAATTGAAGAAAATGAAAACCGATGTAGCTTATTTACAGGAAACTCATCTTACCACAGACTCAAATGTAAAATTAAACTCAATGGACTTCCCTATATGGTACTATGGGGACACTGTCTCAAAACGCGCGAGGGGAGTAGCTATTGGGTTCGCCAAAGGAGTGAGATTCCGGTTAATCGATAGACTGACAGACCCCGAGGGGAGATACCTTATATTAAAAGGGAAATTAGAAGAGACAGAATGCACCTTAGTAAATATCTACTCACCTAATAACCAACAGATAAAATTCTTAATCGACATTTTAGGAAAGATAAGGGACTTTAAAAAAGGTAGGGTTATACTGGGAGGTGATTTCAACTTTTGCATGGACCCAAAGGTGGACAAGACTACCCAGGTAACAGGGACTAACATAAAACAATTAAGAAAATTAAAAAACAATCTGCATAGTAGCCAATTAGTAGACGCCTGGCGCGTGCTAAACCCGGCGACTCGAGATTATACCTTTTACTCCCCTGTACACGGGTGCTATTCCCGGATCGACCATATTCTTGTGGACCACTACCTATTAGAGGAGGTGGTGAATGCAACAATAGAGCCCATGACTATATCAGACAATGCCCCAATTAGTGTGTCCTTTAATATTACAGGTAACCCTAGGCCTCCCCAAATTTGGAGGCTCAATGAGGAACTATTAAAAGATGCAAATAGCCTAACCAGGGTTCAAAAGGAGTTAGAAGAATACTTCAAAATAAATAATACAAGTGACATATCTAAAGCTACATTATGGGATGCCCACAAGGCCTTAATTTGAGGCACGTTAATATCAGAAGGAGCAAGAAAGCAAAAAGAGAACCGGCTTCAAAAGGAGAAAATAATTGAGGAGTTAGTTAAGCTAGAACAAAAACACAAAAGAGGGGCTCAGCAGCAAGAGCTATATCAAGAATTGGTTAATAAACGTAACCAACTTAAAAATCTTTTATTTCAGGAAACTAAAAGAGATCTACAGATAATTGCAAAAGAAAGATACATGGGAGGCAATAAATCCAGTAAACACCTGGCAAAGTTGGTTCAGAAAAAGAAAGAAAGGAACTATTTAGGAAAAATCAAAAACGAACAAGGGGAGGAGGTGTATAAAACAAAAGATATAGCCGAAACTTTCCGAGTTTATTACGAAAATTTATATGCAGTTAAGCAGAAAAAGTGGGAAAAAGGGGAGAAAAGAACCAAAACCTCAGATTTTCTGCAGGGGGCGGGACTACCATCAGTAAAACCCATAGATGCATTAACGATGGACAGGCCGATCACGGAAAACGAAGTACAATTAGCTTTATCAGGTACAGCATCAGGGAAAAGTCCAGGACCTGATGGTTTTACCGCACTTTATTATAAAAAATGCAAGGATATTCTCATACCTCGACTAAGTCAATATTTTAATGGTCTCGGAAAGGATTACATCCTGAGTAGAGAAGCTGCCGAGGCAACAATAACAGTTATTCCTAAGGAAGGCAAGGACACCAGGATGTGTTCGAGCTATCGGCCAATATCTCTGTTAAATACAGATGTAAAACTGTTTGCAAAGATATTGGCCGAGAGAATAAAGCGCGAGATGGCGGGGTTAATACACCCCGACCAGACAGGTTTTATTCAGGGCCGAGAGGGATGAGACAACGGGGTAAGGACCCTCCTCCTGATTCAGGAAATGAGGAGAAGCGGAGTCCCCAGTCTACTCCTGTCGATCGACGCCGAGAAAGCGTTCGATAGGGTAGACTGGGGATTCATGTTACAAACCTTGGAAACTATGGGATTTGGAAGCAGGATGATGGGGTGGATTGGAACCCTATATAAAGACCCAACGGCTAGGATTAAAATAAATGGAGGCCTCTCCCAATACTTCTCAATGGAAAATGGTACGAGACAAGGCTGTCCCCTTTCACCATTACTATTCGTGCTGTCCCTTGAACCTTTCCTAGCTAAAATACAAAAATGCTCTGAAGTAAATGGAATTAAGGTGGGAAAAGAAGAGCATAAGTTGGCGGCATTTGCAGACGACGTGCTCTTTTACTTGACCAATCCTAAAACTTCTATCCCAGAACTATTAAACGTCTGTCGTCAATATGGGGAAATCTCAAACTTTAAATTAAACATTAATAAAACGGAAATATTAAACGCCAGCACCCCTAGGAAAGAAATGCTAAACCTCAGATTAGAACACAAATTCCCATGGGTAAAAAAGCTCAAATATCTTGGCATCTATCTGGCGAAATCAACTACGTCCCCCTGATAGAAGAATTTAAAAACGAAATAACTAGAATAAAAAATAGACCAATTTTGTGGTTTGGACGAATACATTTTTGTAAAATGATTTTGATACCCAAGATTTTATATAAGTTTCAGATGGTCCCGATTAAACTCCCAAAACAACTGATCCGTATTCTCCAAAAATTGAATATGAATTATATCTGGGGAAACAAGAAACACAGGATATCCTTTCAGACCCTCAGACAGACTAAAAATAAGGGGGGACTGGCTATCCCGGACCTTAAAAAATACTACGATGCAACAATATTGTCGAGAGCAGTGGAGTGGGCCAGAGTAAACACAGAAAAAAGATGGGTCAGTTTGGAGAATATTCTTGCAAACGTGGAATTAGAAAAAATAATATGGAATCCTCCACAATTTAGAGCACTAGGCACAGCAACACATACAATCACAAAAAATGCACTTAAAGTATGGGATGGTACACAAAAAAAAATAGATAAAAATTTCAACTCCCCCCTCATCTTTCTAAAAGATACCGATTACTTCCCCCCGGGGAAAATAGAGGTAGGGGGTAACTGGATCAAAAATGATAAGGCACAAGTAAGGGATATTACACACCAAGGACACATATTAGCTTATAGGCAAATAGAGCAAAAAGAAAATTTCATGACACTTAATGAATGGAGGTACCAACAGTTAAACCACTTTATTCAGAAACTTCCCCAACCTTTAAGAATGGAGGAACAACTTTCTGACATAGAAAAATTATGCTCTTCGGAAAGCAGGAAGGGAACTATATCTTAGGCCCCATACACACGATCGGACATATCCGATGAAAACGGTCCGCGGACCATTTCCATTGGATATGTCCGATCGGGAGTTTGATCCGATGGCGTGTACACACCATCGGATCAAATTCCCCGCCGCCCGGACGGCGCCGGGTGACGCGGCGGTGACGTTGACGCCGCCGCGTCACCGCCCACGTCACCGCACCAGGAAGTAAAACACTTCCGCGCATGCGCCGAATCCATTCGGCGCGCGGCGGCGGGCGGCGGTGGGGGACGACATGTCTGCTGGTAAGTGTACTAACCAGCAGACATGTCGGGCGGACAGATTCCACCGGATGGATTTCAAAGCATGCTTTGAAATCTGTCGGGTGGAGAAATCTGTCCGCTAGCCCATACACACGAGCGGAGATGTCTGCTGAAACGGTCCATCGGACCGTTTTCAGCGGACATATCCCCTCGTGTGTACGCGGCCTAAGATATATAAGATCCTAATACAGCGGGAGGAATTAGAGGTACATCCCTTCATTAAAAAATGGGAGAAGGAATTAGGAACACGATGGATAAAATCTTAAAACTGACCCATACATCGGCTCCCGACAGTCGATCCGCTGAAACGGAGGGAGGGGGGGCGGGGGGCGGGCGAAAAGAGGAATAAATATATAAATAAAGGTAGTCATAAAATGTACAAAGTGCAAAAATGTTATAACATATATATACAACAAATTTAATCGAAGGAAAAAAAAAAAAAAAGAGGAAATTTCCATAAATGATGCAAATCTGAAACAGAGACAAAAACTAAGCACCTCTACCATGAGCTGGTCTCTTGTGTGCAGTAAAAGCTGAAAGTGAAAAAAAAAATAAGATAGCAGGGAAGGAACAGAACCCAATTCAGGGGGGCCACCTGGGGGGTAGAGACTGTGGAGTCACGAGATGGAGGGAGGGAGGGGGGCAAAGGGAGGAAAATCCACATGCTATTACTTTCAGTATAATAAAAAAAAAAAAACTACAGAAATATTAAGAAGGAAATGAGAAGCCACAAGTGATGCGACGACTAGAGGGGGAAGCGAAGGGCGAAAAGGGTCCGTGAGCTTGACTGACGGTTTTGTACCCTGGTCTAGTCTGATGTGGAAAAAAAAAAGATGGTGAATTCTGACATTTCTCACAACATCTGCACTTTTTGCTAGAAAATACTTGGAACCCTCCAAACAATATACAGCATATTTTCTGAAAGCAAAGTTCCTGGGGAATAAATTGGGTGTTGCAATTTTTAATGTCACACAATGTTTGCACAGCAGTTTTAAATTAAAATTTTGAGGATAAAATACACTTAAATGAATTTTAGTGCACGTAAAACAAAATAAAACCCAATTTGTTCAAATATAAAAAATCATGTTACATCAAGTTAAGAGATGCCTAACATGTCATGCTGTCATTGTGCATGCCTGTGGAATTGCAACAAACAATGGTACCTATCTATTAAAGCATAATGAGTTTGTGCCGCTATGCATGTCCACACCTTTCAGAGCATTCAAAGATATGCACCTTGACCCCCCCCCCCCCAAAAAAAAAAATGTCACTCATGTCCAATAAACTGTATGTCTATCATGCAATAGCTCACAAAATGCTGGATGAGATCAGTGTCCCCATTTGATGAGGAAAATCATCACTAATGCTGGCCATATACTATACAAAAAAAACAGCCAAACCCATTTCTGAACGTTCGGCCGTGAGCGTAAGTGATAGTGCCATCATGTAATGACCGATAAATCATTCAGTGAACAAAAATAAAAAATCAATTTTTTTTTTTACATATACCTAGTGCAGACATTAACATTTCAATTTATCGTTCGTTTGGCAGAAAATTTTCAAACTTGTCCTTCATTTTTCTCGTCTCAAAAACATCCCAACGATTATCGATTTTGTGCCGAACAAACTGTCTAAACGGCCACATTTCGGATGATTTTTTATATAGTGTATGGCCAGCATTAGTATAATTATGGTACCGAAAATTCTTTATTGGCGACACTTTAAAAGCCTTTACAACAGGGATCCTCAAACTACGGCCCTCCAGCTGTTGTGGAACTACACATCCCATGAGGCATTGCAAAACTCTGACATTCACAGACATGACTAAGCATGATGGGAATTGTAGTTCCTGAACAGCTGGAGGGCCGTAGTTTGAGGACCCCTGCTTTACAAGTTACCAGTTTAGAGTTACACAGGAGCTCTAATGCTAAAACTATTGCTCTTAGGTGTACATTTATCAAACAGAGAAGAGCCAAGATGCTGAGGATCATGGCTGATCTCTCAGGTGTGCCAGTTTATGAAGCTGAGATGAGGAGTGGCGAACATTCTTCACTTCAACATTATTCACTATTTATAGTTAAATAATAACTATATATGTTTATGTGTGTGTTTACCTGTGTTTGTGTGTTTCCAAAATGCACACAAAAACACAGGTAAAAAATGAACGATTATCAATTTTGTGTTGAACAAACTGTCTAAACAACCAAATTTCGGATGATTTTTCGTATAGTGTATGGCCAGCATTAGTATAACTATGGTACCGAAAATTCTCCATTGGCAACACTTTAACCACTTGAGATCCGCGCTATAGACAAAAGACGTGTACAGCGCGGCTCTCAATGGCCGGGTAGACGTCTTTGGACATCATTTTAAGTGCATTACCCGCGCACGCCACTGGGTGGCACGCAGCAGGTAGACACTGTCCCGGCGCATCGCTGAAGAGCCGATGCATGTACCTGGTGGCCGTGATCGGCGGGAACACAGCAGGTGACAGCAGGGATGTGGAGCTCTGTGTGTAAACACAGAGCTCCACGTGCTGTCAGAGGAGAGGAGACTGATCTGTGTCCCTTGTACATAGGGACACAGCATCGGTCACCTCCCCCAGTCACCCCCCTCCCCCCACACAGTTAGAACACACCCAGGGAATAGATTTAACCCCTTCCTCATCCCCTAGTGTTAACCCCTTCCCTGCCATTATAGCACTGGTCGCTGTATAAATGCGAATGTTCCCAAATTTGTGTCAAAAATGTCCGATATGTCCGCCGCAATATCGCAGTCTCAATAAAAATTGCAGATCGCCGCCATTACTAGTATCACATCTGAGCAATGCACAATTTTTTTGACCAGAATTGCACAATTCTTGCCATGATTCCAAATTGCTGTAAAATTGTGTAAATGTACCCAATGCGCTTTTAGGTGCCATTAATTGTTAATGGCACCTAAAATGCAGTTAGCAGCTATGCATTTTGCCACACATTTTGTCTAGGGCTGCAATTAACAATTATTTTCATAATCGATTAGTTGGCCGATTATTGTTTTGATTAATCAATTAATCGGATAATATCCTTAAAAAAAAATTAGAAGGGAAATCAAAGAAAAAGGTAAATTGCTGCAAAAACACATTACATGCTTTTCTGCAGCTTCTCCATTGAAGTATATTGAACAAAAAAAATAAAAAATAGCACCCCTTTGAGCCAAAAGTCATTGCCCTTTCCAAATACGCAGCAGCTGAAAAAAAAAATCATGAATGTGATTGTGTCCCATAGGAAAACATGTAAATGAACTGTAGTGTGTTTCTGCAAAAAGCACCAAAAAAACAGAGGTGTGACCCCAGGCCTGAGATGTTTAGTAACATAATGGGGTTAAAAAAACAAAAATAAGTACACAAAGAGCAAATAATCGCTACTGTAAGGGGATCATTTGTTTTACTATGGGACAGTGAAAGTAATATTTACAGTAGCGATTTGCTTTTTTGTACTATAAAGGGCTCATTTTGATTTTTTTTAACCCCATACTAACTGATTAATCGATTATGAAAATTGTAATCAATTATTTTCATAATCGATTAGTTGTCGATTAATCGATTAGTTGTTTCGGCCCTGATTTTGTCATTGGACAAATACACTACCAATGTGTCAAAATGCGCATTGAAACAATGCTCCATGGCCCAAAAAAAATTCAATTTGGCTTTTTTGGGTGCATTTTGGTACAGTCTTTGATGCATGGTTTGCTGCTTTTTTCAACACACATTTTGGTTTGTTTTTTTAAACGCATTTTCCTGACGCCAACATGGCAGCATACTAGTGATAGAGCTCCGCCTCTTGACCACTCCCTCAGGACCAGTGAATAGCATAAATTAAGGCACGGTTAGCCGCCACCCCATTCTTCTTTTTTTCCTCATACCTCACGCACCAGTGAAGAGTAAGCAGTAGCCGTCTGGGTTGAGCCTCTCCCAGTGCGAAGTCCCAGCGCTCAGGCTGCTAAACGCGCTATAGTCTGGGAGCCCCTTCTGTGGGTCTTATTGGGGCCCCTGCAGTGTTTCCTCTTTAGGAACGAAATCTGCTTTTACAATTGATAACTGCAGCGCTTGTGGAATATGGAGGGGCCAGCTATGCGTTATCTCTCTTGGCCCCTTGTGCCATACAGGGTGACCTGTACCTTTTACCTATATCACACTTTTTTGTCTTTCATTACCTTTTCTTATTCACTGCTTCAGTAAAACAAACAGAAGAAACTACAGGCTTGTCTTCTAACACAGGTACAGAGATAGGAAAGGTTCAGTCTCTTTAGCCAACAGATTGATATATAGACAAAGTACATGGCTATAGCCAGAGCTATAGGGGCTGATTTACCAAGCCTGTGCGCCATGACTCATGGTGCACAAGCAGGAGTAAAACTGTTTTTGACATTTACAAAAGAGATACACTGCCAGTGCAGTGTATTTCCTCATTTACTAAACTGCCTAATGCGCCCAGGAGAGGGAGCATGGCACGCTGGCTGGCGTACGGCATTTAGTAATGTAAACATCTGGGATTTGGGCGGGAGTTTATGAGGGGAGGGAGGGGGGTGATGCAGGGGAAGTGTAGTGACATGTGTTTGAACGTGTGTGACGGGCCGAATTGAAAGCGAAAGTGACTTTTGAGAACCGATCCCCGTGCGCTTGCAAAGTACGCCAGAACCTCGGAAAGGTTCATTTGCATACTGGGCATGCGCCGCTTCAGTACGCCGAGAAATTCTTGGGTTAATCCCAAGGGGTTAACCCAAGCCAAAGCACTCTTGTGCCCATGTCGATAGAGACAAGAGCCTCTTCCCGCCAATTGGTTGTCGGGGTATGCAGGCGGGAGCCAATCAGAATCTGGGAGCACCTTTAATAAGGCGGCCCCCAGATTCCAGCCCCCCACCCTATGTGAATGAGTATGGGGTACATCGTACCCCTACACATTCACCTGGTGGAAAAAGTGTAAACACAAATAAACCACACAGAATAAAATAATTTATTAGTCAGCTCCGGGGGTCTTCCGCCAACCCACCCCGGTCTTTGCCGCCGCAGTCTTCTGCCGCCGCCCCCTTCACCACGAAGCTCCCGTGCTTATGGGGGAGGGCAGCGGGCTTCGACGTTTTCTGCCGGAGTGAGGGTCGCACATCCCACCCAGGTCTTCGCCGTCGTCTTCCGCCGCCGCCCCCTTCACCACGAAGCTTCCTGCTTATGGGGGAGGGCCGCGGGCTTCATCGTTTTCTGCCGGGGGGGCTCTCGATAGCCTCTTCTGTCTGGCTCTTCCGCGGGGGCCAGGGCTTCTCGTCGCTGTGTCGCCGTCTTCCGCCACCGCCCCCTTCACTCCTGCTTGTGCACCATGAGTCATGGCGCACAGGCTTGGTAAATTAGACTCAATGTGTGTGTGTGTGTATATATATATATATATATATATATATATATATATATATATACAGTACAGACCAAAAGTTTGGACACACCTTCTCATTCAAAGAGTTTTTTTTATTTTCATGACTTTGAAAATTGTAGAGTCTCACACTGAAGGCATCAAAACTATGAATTAACACATGTGGAATTATATACATAACAAAAAAGTGTGAAACAACTGAAAATATGTCATATTCTAGGTTCTTCAAAGTAGCCACCTTTTGCTTTGATTACTGCTTTGCACACTCTTGGCATTCTCTTGATGAGCTTCAAGAGGTAGTCACCTGAAATGGTCTTCCAACAGTCTTGAAGGAGTTCCCAGAGATGCTTAGCACTTGTTGGCCCTTTTGCCTTCACTCTGCAGTCCAGCTCACCCCAAACCATCTCGATTGGGTTCAGGTCCGGTGACTGTGAAGGCCAGGTCATCTGGCGCAGCACCCCATCACTCTCCTTCTTGGTCAAATAGCCCTTACACAGCCTGGAGGTGTGTTTCGGGTCATTGTCCTGTTGAAAAATAAATGATGGTCCAACTAAATGCAAACCTGATGAAATAGCATGCCGCTGCAAGATGCTGTGGTAGCCATGCTGGTTCAGTATGCTTTTAATTTTGAATATATATATATATATATATATATATATATATATATATATATATATATATATATCTCAAACAAGGCTTTATTTGGGTGTTACTGTCTTGTATTTAAATGTTATATGCAATCTATTTTTCTATATTGATCAGTGTTTTTTTCTATCATTTGCATCATACAAATTACATTAAATTATGATTTTGGTACAAAACATTGCAAAATTATTTACAATTGAAATAAAGGATTTTTCTCCCCATGTTGTGCCTTTTTAATGCAAGACTGAGGAAACTGACAAACAGAACTAATAAAAATGTAAAAAAGTTTAAATATCAATGGCTAGAAATATAGAAAAAGAAAAAAAAAACAGGATGGTGATCACTTTGTTCACTAACATTAAAGGGGTGTTCCACCCAAAAAAATGACCTTTTCTCATCCCACTCCTCACCCCCATACATGCCACATTTGGCATGTAATTTTTTTGGGGGGGGAGTGGGGGCTTCAGTAGGAGTGGGACTTCCTGTCCCACTTCCTGCTTCCGCCGAGGGGCTGGTTAGGCGATTAAGCTTAATCGCCTACACCAGCCCCCTCCCTGTAGGCGATCACATGGGACACTGACAGGTCCCATGCGATCGCCTCTCCAATCAGCGGCGAGCCGCGCCGCGCACGCATGCGCAGTACGGCTCGCGCATGCGCAGTGGGTGCCCGGCCGTGAAGCCGAAGGCTGTCACGGCTGGGTGCCCACAGTCAGGATGGAGACGCCGGCCGGGGAGGGGGGCAGAGGAGCGGAGCCCCGGTCGGCGCGTCGCTGGAACGTAGGAGCAGGTAAGTGAGTGTTTATTAAAAGCCAGCAGCTACACTTTTTGTAGCTGCTGACTTTTAATAAACACAACTTAGGGCTGGAACACCCCTTTAAGGGGTTCATAGATCAAATGGTGGTCTAAATTTCCAGGTAGAAAATGAATGGTTTCCAAGTCTCATTGATTTTGATCTGTGAGCTTTTCTGTCAGTTTTTCTTTTGAGAATGTCCAGTTGAGTTTTTGGTCATTTTTTTTACCTCAGCCAATGCATGTGTGTGTATCGAACAACCATGCTTTCACTAATCCCATTGACAACGTCCAATGACGAAACGCGTCTGGGAGGACGTGCGGTGACGCCATCGCGTTCAGGAGGAAGGGCTCCGCCTATGTGTTCGGCCGGCAACAATCTTTTTATGTGCCTGTAATACTCCTACTAAATGTGAGTAAGTTTTTAATCTTGTTTTTAATAAATAATCTTTGCGGGATTACACTATGTCTGCTATTCTCTATACATGACCGTGCGGTGGTGTCTGGTGTCTGGCTGATGTGCTGGAGTCTAAGTTTGCAGAGTTCCATCCAGGAAGTGAATCTCCCCGTAAAGGCCGTGGCTGGGCTATAGCCGACTGCTGTCACTTATAGTTCATCTGGTAAGCTGCTTTATACAACTGGTGGTGGGTCTCACCAAAGAGTGAAGTGTGCGGTGTATTACGTTGGTGACTGTCATATTCCGCTCCAAGCAGACACATATCTCTCTGAGTTGTATATAATACAGACTCTTTTGCACCCTCAATTTTTGTGGAAGAGTGTTTTACCCTATTGGTATTGAGGACTATCGGCTCACACTGTGTCCGGATGTCATGGAGCAGCTTTAACCCCCCCCCCCCTTTTTTCATGCTTTCACTAATGTTTGTTTAATGACTGTTAAAGGGTTCATCAGTGTAAATTTGTATTTCATAACACTTTTTGGTTTTAGATTGAGAAGTGTTTCACACTGATTCTTGCAGATAGGGATACATACCAATGTATGGTGCATGTTGTAGAGTTTCACCCATAGTTGATTCTCACAAGTTGTGAAAGGGTTTCATGCTATCTGTTGTGAGAAGGTGGTCAGAACGGTTAATGGCCAGTTTCATTTTAAGAAGCTGATTCTGTGCTGCATTCAACATATATGTTAATTCATTGAGAGATTACATATATCATTCCTTTTTGCAAGCTGTTGTGCATTAGTGCAGTGTTTTTCAACTCCAGTCCTCAAGGCACACCAACAGGTCAAATTTTCAGGATTTCCCTCAGATGAAATGGCTGTGGTGATTACTAAGGCAGTGAAACTGATGAAAACATGACCTGTTGGTGTGCCTTGAGGACTGGAGTTGAAAAACACTGCATTAGTGGACTGAAATAACACAAACTTTATTGTTGTTTTTGGTAGACTATTTACAGGGTTCTTGTGAAATGTATGCGCATAGGCATATTGACAATAATTATACCACTTGCCAAGGCAGGTCTCTAGGGCCATTTCTCACTGAATAACCTTTATCAATTCTGAACATTCACCAGCTTACCAGCACCCATTCACAGAGAACTACTTGTTATGGTTGTCATATAATGTGCAATAACCTAAAATCTATTTTTTTATTTTTTTGCATGCTTCATCTTTGCAAACATGGGCCTTCATTTTTTTTCTTTACAGAATTAAAATGCTTATTAAAACTAGTTAAAATAACAGTCATCTGAAAATGTATACTTTGGTTTGTTTCTAGTGAGTTGAAGTATTATGTGACTTCTTATCTCTTGAGAGTTTAAATGTCAAGCTCTTACAACTAATATAATAATCGCAATCAGCGCAATTATCATACTAATACATGGTAACATGTTTAGTACCCCATACTGCTTTTATGATTCACATGATTTTATGTATTTACAATTTTAAAATAAAACCTTCCCGGGTTTATTTTTGACCTGCACCATCTGGAGCATGTTTTCTTCATGTTTCCATATCCATACACGTTCTGCTGATTCAATGAGGTTGGCCACTGTTGACCTATAATTTTGGCTACATCCATTTGTGTTCCTGCTTCTTGAGGTATGCGTCTGACCAGATCGGTTCCACTATCCAAGCCGGAGCTACCATCTATGCAGAGTGCCAGGTCTGTTGAGACCATCACGCCTTCTAAGGCCTCGTACACACAAGGCAATAGATTTGTTCAAAACGGTCTGTCCGACCGATTTGAACAAATCTGTCTCTTTGGATTTTGGTTTGCTCGGGTGTACACATGAGCAAACCAAAATCCCCGCCAGCAGACGGCGCGCTGACGTGTCGGTGACGTGGCGGTGACGTTGACGCCGCCACGTCACCGCACCAGTAAGTAAAACACTTCCTCGCATGCGCCGAATCCATTCGGCGCCGGTGCGAGACGACATGTCTGCTGGTAAGTGTACTAACCAGCAGACATGTCGGGCGGATGGGTTCCCACCCGATAGATTTCAAAGCATGCCTTGAAATCTGTCGGGTGGCCAAATCCGTTGGCTCGCCCGTACACACGATCGAATCTGTCTGCTGGGAGGGTCTAGCAGACCGTTTCCAGCAGCCAGATTTGATCGTGTGTACGCGGCCTTAGACTTGCTGTTAGTTTTAACATGTGAGTTCACCACTCTTGGTAAGAGTACCCACTTCTTTTCCTTACTGTTTGGATGATTGCTACAGACAAGCCATTTATCTCACAAGATAACACCCATTTTCCATTCACCCACTTGAATGGTTATCTATGCACCTGTTGAAGTGTTCTACTCATCTGTTGGGAGACTTACTATTGGACTAGATTTATTCACTTGTTCATTCATTTGTAGTGTGATTCACCCAGTCCTTAGAGTGACTCACTCACCAGTTGGGAGATCCATCATTGGATCCTATACATATTTTTTGGTTTTGGTTGTCATTATATTGATCACTATTTATTAGCGCTGCACTTATTGTACTTTAATTATCACACTAAGCCTACCGTTCTTTACTCTACTGAGAATGAAAGAGGCCAAAGCTTGGGGGAGAATTTGGCTCCTAAATGGCTGGACTGCATTGGTTCAGATAGGACAGCAACTCTGTCCAGATCCAGATCGTGGTCCACCATTTAGTGATGCCCAGTTTAGGTGTTGCACTACACTGATTTAAATTTGAATAAGGCTCTTACAACTGAATAGTCCTACACTTCCTTGAACCCACAATGGGGTATCACTTGGTAACAGCCAAGGAAAGATATCCAGCAGAAGGGATCACTTTTTGCTCGTAACTGTCAGACAGGCAGAGTAGGAAATTCAAATACAGAGAACTTATCAATGAAGCTGTTGGTGATTCAACTGGTCAACCTCTACCTAAAACTAAATTAGCATTGTTGGTTGGACGGAACTCCTACAGAAAGGTATATACTGCTAATGGCTTAATATTCCCCAGTTTTTTCCAATTTACAGAGCAGACTATAGGATGTTTACAGATACCTCCAATAAACCATCCTTATATTTGCAAGCTATATTATAAAATCAATACAATCATTACACTAGAGAGTGGGATCTTGTAGATTTTACAATTGTCATTGTTTTTTGAGGAAATTTGGAGAAGTTTGTAACTCTATACCCTTTGTTACTAGCATAAAATGTATTTGGTGTTTTTATATATATATATATATATATATATATATATATATATACAGGGCCGCCATCAGGAATTATGGGGCCCCTTACACAGCTTCAGGCATGGGCCCCCTCCCCCTGGAGAACCGGGGGGGGGGGGGGTGCTGCAGTCTGCAAATTAAGAAGCGGGGGGGGGCCTTTACAAAAAAAGATGAAATAAAGAAAAATGCATATAAAAAAAAGGGAGTAGCCATCTGCGGCCCTTGGGGACCTCTGGGCCCTTTAATAAAAAGAAAAAAAGAGAGAAAAAAAGGACCTCTGGCCCTTTAAAAAATAAAATAAAAATATATTAAAAAAAAATTTTTTATCAATAAATTTAAATTTAAAAAAGAGGGGGTTGCCATCTGGGCAACTTTAATAATATTAACATAAAACATATCAGTGCCCATCAAATGCAGCCTCACTGTGCCCATGAATGCAACCTCACTGTGCCCATGAATGCAACCTCACCGAATTTTGTCTGAGCAAAGACTTTTGATGAATGCATATTTGATTACATTTGGATAATTTAGTTTTTCATATTTTCTATTATAATTAAATTATTAGCGGTGGGAACGAGTGGGCATTCTTACCCACTCTCGACTTTATGAGAGGGGAGTACTTAAATCTTTTGATCACTTGTTAAGTGAATTTTTTTTGAACCCTAGATGGTTCTACCAATTTTTGCAGCTGCAACATGGTTTATATGCCAATTTTTTTTCTTCTCCTGTTGTGTTTTCCCCGCGGTCCCAGTCTTGGAAAAAGTGGTTTAGGCAACCGCTACTAAAGGTCTAATATCCACTACCTATAAGTCACTATTACAATGCACTTCTACTACATTTCATTGTCCATCTAGAGAGAAATGGGAGCGCAATATTGGCCCTATCTCTGACTATGTCTGGGATAAAATTCTTCTGCTCTTCCCCTTGTATCTCTTTCATCCTCATTTAGACATACTTTTATATATTGCATAGGGCAGGGCTCAAAATTTCAAGTCCTGAGCCACTAGCCAGGCCTTAAGGCTGCGTACACATGATCGAACATGTCCGCTGAAACTGGTCCGCAGACCAGTTTCAGCGGACATGTTTGATCATGTGTACGGCCTATCGGACCGTTTTCCAGCGGACCAAAGTTTTAAAACATGCTTTAAAACCTGTCCAATGGAAACCTGTCCATCGGACAGGTTCGATGGTTAGTACACAAAATCATCGGACCAAAAACCTGCGCATGCTTAGAATCAAGTCGACGCATGCTTGGAAGCATTGAACTTTGTTTTTTCATCACGTTGTTGTGTTCTACGTCACCGCGTTCTGGTCTGATCGGATTGGTGTGGTCAGATGGTGTGTACGCACATCAGACCATCAGACAAGTTCAGAGTTGTCTGATGAAAACGGTCCGTCGGACAAGTCTCATCAGACATGTTCGATCGTGTGTATGCAGCCTAAGGCTGCATTCACGCCTAGGAGCAGACGTTACCGGCGTTTTTTCCGGCATTTTGCATTTGCGCGCGTTTGTGCGTGTTTGCATACAGCGACGTGCAACGTTTTTTTTTTTTTTTGCCCAATAGGAAAAAAGATGACATCTGTCATCATTTGTTGCTATGTTAGGATTTTTTTTTTCCTCTTCCTGGGTGATCCTTGTGCTTTAAGTGAAAATGAGTGATGACGAGATGGCTTTGTTCATGGCAGCAGCCACTGCTAGCACATACCTGCTAAACGAGAGGCAGAGAAAAAGGAAGAGGCAAAGCAGATTTTGGATACACCCCGTCATTGCTGGTCGGGAAGAAAGAGGGCAATTTTGGGTGATGTACAATGACCTGCGTGATCATGAAGTGAAATTTCAGGACTACACCAGAATGTCCATAAAAAGGTTAGTTAAAATTATCTGGATTCATTCTTTTTGACATTGTACCATTTGGGTTGCCACCTTTTCTTCAAGTCAAACCTGAACACTTTAGCGGTGCACAGCTATTTCTTTTAATAGTATAAACTATACATATGTTTTGCTATTATCTAACATTTCTAATCTTATGAAGATAATAACAATAGTCCCCCTTTACATTAGAGTCCACAGAGTTCCCCCTTTACATCAGAGTCCACAGAGTTCCCCCTTTACATCAGAGTCCATATAATCCTCCTTTACATCAGAGTCCACAGAGTTCCCCCTTTACATCAGAGTCCATAGAGTCCTCCTTTACATCAGAGAACACAGAGTCCTCCTTTACATCAGAGTCACCCTTTGACATCTGAACTCACAGAGTTCCCTTTAACTGTAAGGGGGGACTCAGCAGACTCTGATGTAAGCGAGAACTCTGGGTACTCTGACATAAGGGATGCTCTGGGAAACCTGATTTAAGGGGGGACACTGGGAACTCTGATGTATGGAGAGGACTCTGATGTAAGGGATAACACTGTTGTAAGGGATGCTCTGAGAACCCTGAATTACCCTAGTGTAGTCACTCAGAGGCAGGAGAGAGAAGGGGGGGGCTTCAGTCAGACAGGGATGGATGGTGAGTTCACTCACCCCTTGGCAGTTAGCACCTCTCATCCTGGTGTATCTGAGGCTGCTGGGTTTTAAATTTCCGTCCCCTGCAGCCAGTAACCCTGCTGGAAAGCCATAGTCTGGTCTGAAAAATGTGTCCGAGTTTCAGGCAGTCTGAAACCCTGACACATGATTCCAAACCAGAACTGTCCGGGAGAATCCAGGACAGGTGGCAACCCTAGTACCATTCCATTGTCAATTAAAAATGTAATTTATCTTTACAGCTTTGATGAGTTGCTGGAATTACTGAGCAGTAGATTGCAGAGGATAGACACCTACTTCCACAACAGTATACCCCCTGTGGAGCGACTTATCATAACACTGAGGTAATTTATATTTTTCAAAAATATTATGCTAATATACGTCTATTTTTAATTGATCCAAACTGATGCTATATTATTGCTATAATACCGGCAAAAGAAAAAAAACACAGGTGGTGAAAAAGCGAAATAAAGCTGAATTTTATTGACAAAAAGGACGCCGATTATGTTTAGCCACTTCGCATAACTGTGCAATTAATTGCAACAAAACAGGTCGGGTCCTCCAGCTGACTAGGTCTTGGTCTGCTTATAGACTATTTCATGTATTACACAATATTAATATTTTCATATATGCATCAAATAAAAACCAAACACAATTTGTTGAAGATCAGAATTTTTTAAATTATTCTTAAACAAGTGCAAACATTGGGTAGACCGTTAGGTTCTTTTATTCTTTATTTATTAATTTATTAATCAATTAACGTTACTTATATACCATAAAGGCATTCACATATGATGGTATGATTGCGAGGAGTCCTCTTCCCCGTATGGTGACATCACGACATGCATAGCTTGGCCTAGCTGAGACCAGCTGGAGGTGGGGGTGTCATCCGTTGGCCAACGAGAAGCTGGTGGTGCTGGTGGTGGTGTTGGTGTTGCTGGAGGATTGTATGTTGGTTGTCTCTGGAGATGGGGGTAAGTCAAAGAATTTGTTGTCGTCGTCAGAGGGTAAGTAGAAGGTGGTGTCTGAAGATGAGAGTAGGCTGAAAGTGTTGTTGGCGGCAGAGTAGTGTACGTGTAAGGTGGTGTTGGCAGATGAGGGAAAGGAGAAAGAGTTGTCGTCGGAGGAGGGTAAGCAGAAGGTTGTGTCTGAAGATGAGGGTAAGTTGTTGTTGTGTTCAGAGGAGTGTGAGTGGAAGGTGTTGTTGGCAGATGAGGGAAATGAGAATGAGTTGTCGTCAGAGGAGGGTAAGCAGAAGGTGGTGGTGTTGGTCGAGGTGGATGGGTGTGAATATGTGGTGCTGTCCAAAGGGGAACGAGTGGTACTGAGAGATGCTGCGTGGGTTGATTAGCGTAGGGACCATAGGGTGGTGGAGGTTCAGAAATTTGATCGGCTTCATTAGGTGGGATAAAGGTAGCTATGTACCTTAGGGTACATGACAACATAAGTGTCTGAAGATTTGGGGGTACCTTGTCGATTAAGTCCCCCAGACATTTAGCGGCATTTTGGCCATACGAACGACTGTTCATTCTGTCCGTCATGTTGGACATGATGTCCAACATTTGATCGAGTGCTGGATCCGGAGCTGTAGCCCTCCTTCTGATCCCTCTTGGAGGTCCACGAGTGAAGACCCTTAATGCTGACTCGTCTTCTCCAAGTGGTGTAGATGAATCGGACCGCGATGGATTAGAAGCTTGGCTTTCCGGGTCCTGAACCGCCATAGCCCGATCACCTGAGGCCAAGCTAGCATTGTCACAGTTCTCAGGTTCTGTTGCAGCAGCTTCCTCCCAAAAGAAATTAGATATTCAAAAATAATTTTTAATATTTTGTTTACCGACCTTAGTACAGATAATGGTTTACCTCCTCAAAGCCAGCACTGGTCGTAAGAACTCCAGTTCTTTTGAGTGAATATATTCTTTAGATGTACATGCTGCTGATCCACTCCTGCGTTCCCGTTGTTGCCTCAGTTGACAAGTGTAGGCATCACGTATGCTTTTCCACTTGGATTTAAGCATTTTCACTGTAAAAAATATAATAAAATAATATATATTATTTTCTTTGTAGGTATCTATCAACTGGACAATCCATAGCAAGTCTACATTACGTCTTCTGTATAGGAAAATCTACTCCCAGCTACATAATTCGTGACACCTGCTGTGCAATTTGGGAAATCCTAAAGGAAATTGTCTTTAAAAAACCAACAGCAGAGGAATGGGCACAGATTTTGGAAGTATTCTGGCATCGCTTCAACTTCCCAAATTGTCTAGGAGCGATCGATGGGAAACACATTCGTATTGTGAAGCCCATGGCTAGTGGAAGCCAGTACTTTAACTATAAAAAATACTTTTCGTTTGTGTTAATGGCTGTGGCTGATGCCAATTATTGTTTCAGCTACATCGACATTGGGTCATATGGAAGCAGCGCGGACTCCGCTATTTTTGGGAACTCTTCATTTGGCCAAATGCTACGAACGGATGGTCTGGATCTTCCGGAATGCAGTCCACTCCCGGGCACAAATGGCCCTCCCCTACCCATTGTTTTTGTGGGTGATGAGGCCTATGCTCTAAGCACACACCTCCTGCGGCTTTATTCGGGGCATAATCTGAATGAGGAGAAACGCACGTTCAACTACCGCCTAACCAGAGCACGTCGGGTAGTTGAATGTGCTTTTGGGATTTTGGCAAATAAGTGGCGGGTTCTACACACTCCGATTGTACTCAACATGCAGAATGCCATCAGTGCTGTTAAAGCTGCGTGTGCCTTGCACAACTTTGTAAGGCAGCGTGATGGTTTTTATTATGAGGAGCCAGTCCATGAGAATCTGGAAAGAGCTCATTGGACTGGTGTACGTGGGAACACACAGGGTACACATGTCCATGATCAATATGCAGCATACTTCATGTCTCCTGCAGGACAGGTCCCATGGCAGCTTGATTCGATTTAATGTTTTAAACTTTTTTGGTTTTTTGAACCACTGTACTGTATGCTATCCTTTTTTTGGTGAACTATAACTATGCTGTTTAGCAAAAATAAAACAAAAAGATTGATGTATTAAGAAGTCGCATGTTTATTTTATTTTGATACATTTTTATCTTTGGGTTCAGTATCCTTACGATATAGTGTGCCATTTTTTATTAGTGACATGCTGACAATTGTATACTTATTTTATGCATTTTTTCTTGGGGTCTACAAATGTAACTAATAAAGGGCCTGTACGTGCCCGCCTAGACGTGGGTTGGGGGTCCGATCGGGACCCCCCCGGTACATCCGGCGGTTCCGTGGCTCTGTGTGTCCCCCTGCATGTCACTTCCTCCTCCTGTGTAAGGAAAGTGATGTGATGTCTCCTCTCGGCGGTATTTTCAAGCACCACTGAGGAGACATCACATCACAGAGTCTGCACAACACTACACTGACACCAGTACACGCAGGCACAAACCCCTTTTGATCACCAATCCACCCCCCACCCCCCTGTCACAGTGTCACTGAATGCAGTGATCATATATTTACTGATCACTGCAATAGTGTCAGTGTGACAGGCAGTTTAGTGTAAGGTCCAGGGTAGCCCCCGTCCCCCCCTTAATAAAGTTTGAAGCCCTTGATCAACCGCCATAGTTAACCATTTTCACTACCTATTGCCAGTGTCATAGCGATCATTTTTCTGATTGCTGTATAGTGCCGCTGTTGTCGCTAGGTAGATATCATTTCTTTTTGGGGATTTTTTATATGTGGCTGAATGAATTTTGGCCTCAATGTTTGACTAAAATGTTGTTTATTTTATTTTTCGTACAAGAAAAAGTACAAAATATTTTTTTTTTTAAATGTCGCTATATTTTTGTATATAACGCAAAAAAATAAAAATCGCAGAGGCGATCAAATATCACCAAAAGTAAGCTCTATTGTGGGAAGAAGAGGACGCGATTTTTGTTTGGGAGACACATCGCACGACCACGCAATAGTCCGAATTGTAAAAACCCCTTGTAACATTTAGCAGCATATCGGTACGGTAATAAGTGCTTACTGTAATGAAAAACAATC
The DNA here is from genome assembly GCA_029574335.1 of Rana kukunoris. Lineage (NCBI taxonomy): Eukaryota > Metazoa > Chordata > Amphibia > Anura > Ranidae > Rana > Rana kukunoris. The sequence goes on along the minus strand of CM056050.1, from coordinate 327,861,705 downwards.
ATTCTATTATTTCCCTGTGGGCATTTTGCAGTTCAGTTAGGTTTGCTGGAGTTTACCTTTGCTATTCTGGTCCTCTATGTGTGCCCAGCTGGTGTAGATTTGACTCCCAATCTGACTCCATGCCTTATACCGGGTGTTTCGCAGCTTATACCCCGGATCCCTAGTGTCATACAGACAGGGATGCTGCTTGACCATTCTTATAAACTTCTCCGGGTCCAGGAGAGAAACAGTCTCATCAAATTCAGCCTCCATGCTCATTCACTTTTCTCATGTATTTGGTAATTAAAATGGTGATTTTAGAACTTCCTGTAAAATAATGTAATTTCCTGTATTTCATTTGAGCAGAATGGGTGTTAAAACGCGCTATACGCTCAATTTGCGCGTTTCCCATTACTTTCTATGGAAAAAAAAACGCTCAAATACGCCACAATCGCGCGATTCGTGCAACAAAAAAAGGTCAGGGACTTGTTTGTGCTTCACGCGACCGTCGCGCTTCAGGCGTTAAAACGCCTAGGTGTGAATGCAGCCTAAGAGTTACTCGCCACCAGTTGCCCCACCCAACCTCTCCCTACCCCACCCCTAAGTCCACCCCTAAACATGGACTGGTAAATTATCTCATGAAATTACACTATTAAATGTTTAAAGCAAAATTAAGTTCCAAAAATAAATAACAACAACTTTAATAATATTAACATAAAGCATATCAGTGCACATCAAATGCAGCCTCACTGTGCCCATTGATGCAGCCTCACTGTGCCCATGAATACAGCCTCACTGTGCCCATTAAATGTAGCTTTATGGTGCCCATGAATTCAGTCTCACTGTGCCCATGAAATGTAGCTTTATGGGGCCCATCAATGCAGCCTCACTGTGCCCATCAATGCAGCTTTACGGTGCCAATGAATGCAGCCTCACTATGCCCCTCAATGCAATCTCACTGTGCCCATCATTGCTGCCCCACTGTGTCCATGAACACAGCCTCTTAGTGCCTGTGAATGCAGCCTCTTAGTGCCTGTGACCGCAACCTCTCTGTGCCTGTGAACGCAGCCTCACTGTGCCTGTGAACGCAGCCTCTCTGTGCCTGCGAACGCAGCCTCTCTGTGCCTGTGAATGCAGGCTCTCAGTGCCTGTGAATAGCCTCTCTGTGCCTGTGAATAGCCTCTCTGTGCCTGTGAACAGCATCTCCGTGCCTGTGAATGGAGCCTTACTGTGCCTGCTTGACTGTGACCCATTAATCCAGCTTTACTGTGCTTTATCAATGCAGACTCCTCTTTTTTTATGAGGGGGTGTGAGGTGGGTATGGAGGAGGTGTGAGGTAAGTAGTTGTTACTTGTCTACACAGAGATCACACTCTATGGATACCCCAGACTCCGCCCCCTTCTGTGTATGCAGACTCATCTGGATGGATCACTCCCCTCCTCTCTCTCTCTCTCCCCCGCTTAGCTTGTCTTGTGTTTTCACACACACAGCGAGGATGTCCCACTGTGTGGCACAGAGCTGCATGTCAGCGCGCAGTGTAACAAGGTCCCGCCCCCCTAGACAGCTAATTTCTTAGGCGTAACACTGATATTATCACATGAGCCATCTATGGGGGCGGGATCTTGTTACACTGAGTGCCAAACACAGACCCATGCAGCTCCGTGCCACACAGCGGGATCACAGCAGGATATCCCTGCTGTGTGTGTGAATACAAAAGACAAGTGAAGCGGGGAGAGAGAGGGAGGGTAGCGATCCATCCAGGTGGGCGGATCTTGTTACACGAGCGGCGAACACAGACCCCGGGAGCTCCGTGCTACACAGCGGGGATCACAGCGGGACATCCCCGCTGTGTGTGTGAATAGACATGACAAGTGAAGCGTGAAGAGAGAGGGAGGGGAGCGCTGCAGCCTCACCTCAGCTAAAGGTGGTGCCTCTGTGTCCTCCGGCTGACAGTTTCTTGGCTGATCGCTTTAGCCAGGAAACTGTCAGCCTGGTCCACCCCACTCCTCACTCGCCCTGCATTAAATTCTAATCGCAAATTGCGAGCAGGCGATGGAATTTTTGAGGGCTGGCATAGGGTATATAAGAAACTACATTTTTTGTTTAATATTGGCTTACAACCGACTCGGCTTGCTCCAGATGTGGCAATCCGGGGTCATTGATACATTTACTATGGCGATGCCTGAAACTTCAGGAGGTATTGGGCAGAGGTTGTGGATACACCTAATGTGCACTTAGATTTAAATCTTTTAGTGGATCCTTTAATATGTCTGCTGGGCTATCTTGATATCTCAGTGCTTAAAGGTGTTGTAAAGGTAAAAAAGAGAAGGGAGCTGTGTGTTAGTGGGCTTCCTGACTCTCCTGCTCGCCCCCTCCCCCCTCAAGGGAGGGGGCAAGCACGACACTCCACACCAGGGAGAAAGCCTTGCATTACTGTGTGTAGTTCCAGACAGAAGAACAGGACGTGAGGATTTATCAGAAGAAATAAGGATATTTAAAAGCAAAATTGAAGGATGAGGTAAGTGAAGGAGGACTGCACTAAGATAAATGAGGCTATTTTTTTTTTACCTTTACAACCCCTTTAAACCACCAAGGTAGTTTACTGTTGCACAAGCGCTCTTTGTGGCTAGGAGACAAATTAGCATTAGGTGGACCTCTCCTAAACCCTCCGACTATATATGATTGGATATTTGATCTGAATAGATCCATCTCCTATGAGAGGCATATTTTCTTTATGAGGAATGTATCTATGGAGGCTTACACACGACCGAGAAACTCGTCGGGCAAAGCACATCGTTTTCCCCGTCGAGTTCCTAGTTCGGCAGTTAAAAAACTCATCGAGCCAAATTTTCTCATTGCCCAACGAGGAAATAGAGAACATGCTCTATTTTTGGCTCGACAAGTTTCCCGACGGGTTTCTCGGCGAAAAGTGTACACACAACCGGTTTTCTTGGCAGAATACGTCTCCCATCGAGTTTCTTGCTGGATTCTGCCGAGAAAACCGGTCGTGTGTACGCCGCCTAAGACGTTTGACACGATTTGGAAGACGTGGCTTGCCATTTGGATATGGGACTGAGTTGGGAGTTACCTTTGCCAAAATATAGATGTATGGAAAAAGAAAAACAGTTTTTATTTATAGGCTAAAAGGATTGTGTATTGACTTGACAGTGGAAGGAGTGGAAAAAGGCGTAGGTTAAAATTTCCCCTCTTTTTTTTTCTTTGTGTATGTTTCGTTGTGTTTTGATTTCACCATTAAATGTGTAAATGTTGTGGTATAAAAATCAAATCAGTCAACGATGGCTGCCTCCATGTTTAGGAAAGATTGGGCCAGATTCAGGTACATTGGTGCATATTTTGACCGGCGTAGAGCACCTTCTTTACATTAGACCGACGCAATGTGGAGGCGCAATCACCGTATCCTCGTAGTATTTGCGCAGTAATTCCCGAGGCGTAAGGTGGAGTAATTCAAATTGGGAAGGACGTGGGCGTGTTACATTGAAATGAGCCGTGACCCCATGCAAGTGAAGGGCCGGCCGGATCGCGCATACGCACATCAAGCAGACCATGGTCAGCACCTCTCTGCGCATGCTCACAACTCGGGAACGGCGCAATCAGTGAAATTGGAAGTGGACCCGGGCAACTTAGTGAACTACGCAGAGAGCTTAAATAGACAGACACAAACGCCCTTCCTTTGCAAAAGTACATCCCTTTGTATCCCTTCCTATACAGCAAGGTGCTTTTGTTCTGTTGTGTGTTCGCGTTTGTTGCTTTGTGACTTGTCTTTGTGATATTTGTTGACTGTTTGAGCTAGTGTTTTGTATAATATATTTGATAGTGTTGTTTGGTGACTGGTTGTGCGACTTTTTGGTTGATAGATTTTGTTTGTTTTGTTGCTTGATTTTTCCTGCTTGTTTTTGTGAGTGATTTTTGGTGATTGTTTGGGAGAGAGTTGTTGTATGAATATGACTGCGAGGAAGCGCAAGACCAATTTTACTTTGGGGGAGAAACAAATTATTGCCCGGGCCCTTACCCAATATGGGCGTTTCCTGCACGGCCCGGAGAGTGCCAACATCCCCCCGGCCAGGAAGAAGGAGATCTTGCAGAACATTACCGACCAGGTTAATTCATTGGGGGGGAGACCCGGACACGTGAGGGAATCGCCAAGAAGATCAATGATCTCCGGCGTCTGGTCCGTAAGAAGCTGGGGCAGATGGCAGCACATGCCAGGGGCACTGGAGGGGGCCCACCATGCCCTGTTAGGCTGACAGCGGAGGAGCGTGTGGTGAACCAGATCTTTAATAGGCAGCAAGTCGAGGTCCTGCCTGGCTATGACTCCATTGAGGAGGCCGTGATGACAGGTAAGGTTTTTTTTTCCTATCTGGTGTGTAGCATGTGTAGGGGGGTGGGAAAGGGAATATGTGGCAAGTGTGTGGATCCTCCAACCTGTGAATGTTTTGTGTCATCCACAGATGTGCAGGAGGGTGCTGGGCCATCTGGCCTGACTGCACCATCCCCGGGACACCAGCCTGATGAGGACCCCCAGACAAGGCCGGAGTCCTCGGAGGAGTTTGAGGAGGAGAAGTTTGAGTTGGAGGAGGAGGTCATGTCAGGCAGTGGATTGTTGTTTTTGGAGGAGTCTTCCCCTCTGGCTGGCAGCAGCCAGCCCTCCATAAGGGGTAGCAACTCCCACTCATCCCCCAACAGGGCTCCCCTCCCAAGGGCCTCCGCTTCTCCCCAGCCACAAGCATCATCTGGAGGCAGGAAGTCGTCCCAGAAGACCAGGGGGGTGGCCGAGTTTCTGCCCGCCAATCTCAGAAAGGACCAGGCCCTTCAGACCCACCATCTGGGACAGGTCAGCCAGACTTTGGTGCGGATGGAGGAGAGCCTGTCCTCCATAAAGGATACGCTTGGGGACCTGGACTGCCATTCCCAGGCTCTTACAAACTGCCTAAACGAACTGCAGACTACTACAGCAGATGTTGGGCAGGATGTGAGGGCCCTCACCCACGCTATCCAGGCCAATACGGCAGCACTAAATGCTGGCCTGAACAGAATAGCCGTGGCCTCGGAGGGCAGGCCGCCAGGTGGGCAGAGACCAGGGGCTGCTCCTCCTTCCCCAGGTTACCCCCCCATGAGTCTCCCCTGAGGAGCCGTGGCCGTGGGCGCCCCAGGTGTGGGTCACGCCAGCGGCATTAATTTGGTTCCCCCCCTTTTTTTTTTTTTTGGTGCTGGCCTTTTCTTTTTTTGCTGGAATTTTTTTTTTTTGTTTGCTGGACAATTTTATATTTTTTGGGTTGTGAATGATTTTGGAATGTGGGGGTGACATTCCTGCCGGAAAAGGGGTGTCACCCTCATTTGTGGTGAAGAAGGGTTCCCCAGGACCAGGGAGAAGTGATCCCCAGGTCCGCGTGAATGGTGTATGAATGTACAGTGACATAATTGGAGCCGTGGCGTGGCGTTGCTGCTCACAAGTCCTGCATGGTGAGCTTGTGCCAATCCAATTTGATGAGGATGTGATGTGACTGTGCTAGGGACCACAGTGGTGTGCATGCATGCATTCTCATTGTCCCATGATTAATGTGTGTGTTTAACGTGCAACGATGCCTAATGTGAGCTGTCTCCTGGCTGCTCTGCCCTCAGAAGATGGGGTAGCCTCGGTTAGGGGGGGATTGTCTGGTTCGGGGGTCAGGTCATCACGTATGTCAATCTGCAGGCCCTTTCTTACTGCAAAGTTGTGCAGCATGCAACATGCACCGATGATCTGGCACACAAAGTTTGGGGAATACAACAGGGTACCCCCAGACTTATCCAGGCATCGGAAATGTGACTTCAGGAGACCAAAGGTGCGCTCCACCACTGCAAGGGTTTGGGCGTGGGCTTCATTGTATCTTTCCTCTCCTGGGGTTTGGGGGTTCCGGATAGGAGTCATGAGATGGGGTCCCAGTGCATATGCAGAGTCATCTGTAAGGGAAAAGACAGGAGAATGTTAGTCATGCATGTGCCCCTTGTGATGTGTGCATCATGGGGGGGGGCAGTCATGCCTGCCACTCATGTCACTCACCAACCAGCCAGGTGTCCCTATACACATTCTGTTTGAATTCCATTGGGATGGGGCTATGATTGTATATGTAGCTGTCATGGCTGGATCCGGGGTGTTTGGCACGGACGTGCCATATGAGGCCTTGGGCATCGACTATCACCTGTACGTTGATGGACGTATGAGGCCTTGGGCATCGACTATCACCTGTACGTTGATGGAATGCCAATGCTTCCGATTGCGGTATATGTGCTCTGTCTCATGGGGGGGCTGGAGTGCCACATGTGTGCAATCAATGGCCCCCACGGTGCGTGGGAATCTGGCAATTCTGTAGAAATCTGTCATTGCCTTCAGCGGCAGGTCCTCAGTGGTTGGTTTGATGATTTGGTTGGCCATGCGTCTGAGGATTGCAGGGATAACCTGGTGCACACATCTGCTCATGAAGGATTGTGACATCCCAGCCACCACTCCACTTGTTCTTTGAAAAGAGCCACTGGCAAGGAAATGGAGTGTTGCCAGGACCTTGACCAGTGGCTGCACTGCAAGTGAGCGGTGTGTTGGGCTGGTGATGTCCTCCTGCAGGGTTGTGGTTAATTCCATGATGGCAGCAGGGGTGAATCTGAAGATGCGATACACCTCAGAATCACTCATGCCAAAGATGTCTATGCGTGTGCGGTATATCCTCTCCCGTGCCCTCCTCCGTGCCCTCCTCCTTCTTTGCTCCTCTAAAGTCAGTAGTATAGCTATGAGCAAGGATGCCCCTGGCATGTTGGCATACAGTTTGTTGCAGTGGCGGCCCGCCCATATGGGCACACGGGCGCCGCCCCCCCTCCCGCAGTCACAAGAAAAAATAAAATAAATAAATAAATAAAAAACGGGCCCTTTAAGAACTTTTATTCGGCGGCCGTCTATAGAGGGCGCTGCAGCGCCACCCCCTCTCGCAAGTAACACACGTTCAATGCTATGCATTGGATGTGTGTTACTGTTGCCATCTGCCTGGTCTATTCGTATAACCGGACATGGGACGCCGGTTACCCGAATAGCGGCAGCTGGTTGGCTGAGGGGAACTGCCTATCAAAGCCAGCGGCTCTGATAGGCTTTTCCAGTGCCGCCCTCCGGCTCTCGGAAGTCTATGCTCGGAGCGCAGGCAACCTGCGGTCCTTGCATTAGACTGACAGCCGTTTCAGCCAATCAGGTTCCCGGATTCTGTTTTTCAGGAACCTGATTGGCTGAATCTTCTCCACGGCGGCAGAAGACATCGAGGGAGGACATGGAAGCATCAGGTAAGTGATTTTTTTTACAGGGAAAGGGGCAGCATGGGGCACAGTGGCAGCATGGGGCACAGTGGCAGCATGGGGCACAGTGGCATCATGGGGCACAGAGGCGACAATGAGCACAGTGGCATGGGGCACAGTGGTGACAATTGATGGCACAGTGACTGAATATGATGGCATGGCACAGTGGTGACAATTGATGGCACAGTGACTGCATATGATAGCATGGCACAGTGGTGACAATTGATGGCACATTGGTGGCATTCATGGCATGGCACAGTGGTGACAATTGATGGCACAGTGACTGCATTTGATGGCATGGCACAGTGGTGACAATTGATGGCACAGTGGTGGCGTTTGGTGGCATGGCACAGTGGTGACAATTGATGGCACAGTGACTGCATTTGATGGCATGGCACAGTGGTGACAATTGATGGCACAGTGACTGCATTTGATGGCATGGCACAGAGGTGACAATTGATGGCACAGTGACTGCGTTTGATGGCATGGCACAGTGGTGACAATTGATTGCACAGTGACTGCATTTGATGGCATGGCACAGTGGTGACAATTGATGGACACAGTAGCTGCTTTTGATGGCATGGCACATTGGTGACAATTGATGGCACAGTGGTGGCGTTTGATGGCATGGCACAATTGGTGACACAAGTGGTGACAATTGATGGCACAGTGACTGCATATGATGGCATAGCACAGTGGTGACAATTGATGGCACAGTGACTGCATATGATGGCATGGCACATTGGTGACAATTGATGGGCACAGTAGCTGCGTTTGATGGCATGGCACATTGGTGACAATTGATGGCACAGTGACTGAATATGATGGCATGGCACAGTGGTGACAATTGATGGCACAGTGACTGCATATGATGGCATGGCACAGTGGTGACAATTGATGGCACAGTGACTGCATATGATGGCATGGCACAGTGGTGACAATTGATGGCACAGTGACTGCATATGATGGCATGGCACAGTGGTGACAATTGATGGCACAGTGACTGCATATGATGGCATGGCACAGTGGTGACAATTGATGGCACAGTGGTGACAATTGATGGCACAGTGGTGGTGTTTGATGGCATGGCACAGTGGTGACAATTGATGGCACAGTGACTGCATTTGATGGCATGGCACAGTGGTGACAATTGATGGCACAGTGACTGCATTTGATGGCATGGCACAGTGGTGACAATTGATGGCACAGTGACTGCATATGATGGCATGGCACATTGGTGACAATTGATGGGCACAGTAGCTGCGTTTGATGGCATGGCACATTGGTGACAATTGATGGGCACAGTAGCTGCGTTTGATGGCATGGCACATTGGTGACAATTGATGGCACAGTGGTGGCATTTGATGGCATGGCACAGTGGTGACAATTGATGGCACAGTGGTGGCGTTTGATGGCATGGCACAGTGGTGACAATTGATGGCACAGTGACTGCATTTGATGGCATGGCACAGTGGTGACAATTGATGGCACAGTTGCTGTGTTTGATTGCATGGCACAGTGGTGACAATTGATGGCACAGTGGCTGCATTTGATGGCATCGCACAGTGGTGACAATTGATGGCACAGTTTCTGTGTTTGATGGCATGGCACAGTGGTGACAATTGATGGCACAGTGGCTGCATTTGGAGGCATGGCACAGTGGCTGCATTTGGTGGCACAATGGCTGCATTTGGTGGCATGGCACAGTGGCTGCATGTGATGGGCACAGTGAGGCTGCAATATTTTTTTTTTCGTTTGCGCCCCCCCAAAAATTTTGAGCACCAGCCGCCACTGGTTTGTTGTCCAGCAAGTGTGACTGCTCAGCTCCTCACTAACAGTGTTGCTTTAGCTGACATGTAGACAGATTGTCTAATTTTATTCCACCTTTTATATGGACTAATTTTAGACAGGACGTGCAGCTGTTGCGCACAGCGCGTAGCCTGCGCTGCACCAACTTACTTTTGTGGATCCCCGTAACTCCCTAATTTGCATATTTGAATAGCAAATCAATGGTGTGTCTAGCGCAGTTTTGCGTGCACGGATGCGCCGGTCTATCGAAATTACGCCGGTCGAAAAAAATTAGATTTCATACGTATATCGTTTTGGGGATGCGGCGCATCGATACGCATGCGCAGATTTAGAATTACGCCACGCATCTCCTGGAACGCCGGCGTAATGGCTCTGTGAATCTGGCCCATTGCCTTTAACTTTTCTACTGCATTTGATTGCTCAACCACAGCCATGTCGGCAGGCAGGGAAAATAGACTTTGGGATTTTGGGATGGGGCATTTCCCAGGTTACCTGCTCACATAATTTACTATATTACATATGGCAGCTTGTATGGGGTAGATTCACGTAGAGCGGCGTATATTTATGCCGGCGTAGCGCATGGTCTTTACGCTACGCCGGCACAACGTTAAGAGGCAAGCATGCAGTAACGGAATGGCCCATGACAGACTGAGATATTCCTATGTCTAGGGCCACCTTATGTCCACTAGGGCCATAGGGTGACAAAGAATCATAATTCATATATTACAGAAGACATTAATAAGGGACATTAATAATAATTCATGTTTGCAGGATGTCTTCAAATATTAAAAGCTGTTAGCTATGCAATCTGGGCACACATGCTTTTGAAAGGTGTTAATTCAGGTCAGCCAGCCAGTGAGTCATATCTTTGTATAATAGGCTATTGAAATATCTGAAGGTGTGGATTGCACCCACTCTCACAAGACTCTGCCATTGTGTGATAAAGCTGTATAGATAACTTATTCAACTAGATGTCTGTGTTATTATTTAAGGTTAATTGAACCCTATTGAAGATGCGGTGCCGACCGGTCTACATGGTTAGCTTACCTGAATGCCTTTTAGAGTGTGATTGAAGCCCCCCATGGTGTGAAGGGGGGTGGAGATTGCATTGTCCTGTGATTAACTGCATTATGCTTGAGACTGTATAAGAAGCTGAGAAAATACTAATAAATTGTCATATCTTTGGAAGCAAGAACGGAGCTCTGTCTCGTCTTATTCTGGGAAAGGATATGGATCGTGTATGCAATATTGTCGGAGTGTGTCAGATAAGCTTGTCGTGGTTGGATGGAAAGTCGTAAGCGGTGGTGACTGTTACATTGGTGGCAGCAGTGGGATGATTCCATCATCAGAAGGATGGCTACAAGGACACATGACAATGGAGGCGGTGTATGAACGGATGAAGCTCTCTTCCTTCATGGACTTACTGGAGAGCCGGGGCAGACCGGCCAGCAACCGTAAGAAAAGGGACATTATCGCAGAACTGGTCGAAATGGTTAGAGCTAAAAGGCCCGCCGTAACGGACAGGACACCCGAGGAAGAAAGTTTTGATCGGGCTGTTAACCTAAGACTGGCACATTATGGTCCTAACCCTCCACCGGAGATCAGGGACCGAGTTATTGCGGCTCTGAATGCCTGCCACCTTGCTACAGCGAAGAAGTGCTGCAGCAGCTGAAGTCACAGCAGCACCAGCTAAAGGGAGAGGAAAGGTGCAGATACCAGTCTCCATGGAAGAGGAATTCCAAAGAAGGTCACAAGAGATGCGGATACAGCATAGAGGACCAGTATCAGAGGAGGTCCTGTTGGGATGGTCGAATGTGATTCAGTGCCAACTCTGGAAGGAAGCACTAGCTCGGGAGCAGCAAAACCAAGGAAAGGTCCTGCCCTCCATCTATGCAAGGTACTGGCCGCAGTATGATGTACGAATGTTGTTGTTGGGGAAACAACCGAAGCAGGAGTGGACAGCTGAGTTAAGCAGGCTGATCCGGGCAGAGATGCAGCTGGATGAGAGCTACAGAGCCCTCCGGTGGTATGTAGCCCAAGAGTGCCCGTGGTCAGCGGATGACAGCCCCACAGAAGGCTATGACTATGATGGCCTGGGATTGTTGTATTGGAGGATGTCCAGTGATCCCGACTTTGGGGATGATCGGGAGTGGCGCTTGGAGGACATAATGGAGCACAGAGAGGAGAAATTGAATATCTCGGGAGGCCACTGGTCACAGGAAGATTTAGAATTTCTGGCCATTCAAGAATGGGAGCTGGAGGTTGCCTACAGACAGCTGCTAGACTCGGCTCAGCAGCAGGATGGGGCTCCCATTGCCTGGGACTATGAGGAAAGGTCAGATAACTGTGAAATCCTGACTGGTGAATCAGCAGTGGAAAAAATTGAGATTTTCATCCCTGGTGCCCCAGGTCTCTGCTCCCAACTACCGGAAGAGGGGGACCCTGTGGTAGTGGATGGGACTGTGGTTTCCACTCACAGCAACCCAGCGGAAGAGCTGGCAACAGAACAAAGGGTCACGGACCTCTGCTCTTTACTAACGGAAGAGGGGGACCCTGTGGTAGTGGATGGGACTGTGGTCTCCACTCACAGCAACCCAGCGGAAGAGCTGGCAACAGAACAGAGGGTCACGGACCTCTGCTCTCCACTAACGGAAGAGGGGGACCCTGTGGTGGTGGATGGGACTGTGGTCTCCACTCACAGCAACCCAGCAGAAGAGCTGGCAACAGAGCAGAGTGTGATAGGCCTCTGCTCCTCATTAACAGAAGAGGGGGACCCTGTGGTAGTGGATGGGACTGTGGTCTCCACTCACAGCAACCCAGCGGAAGAGCTGGCAACAGAGCAGAGTGTCATAGGCCTCTTCTCCTCACTAACAGAAGAGGGGGTTCCTGGGGGAGTGGATGGGACTTCAGTCTCCACTGGCACAACCCCAGAAAATGGTACAGACTGGGACAGGAGGATGTCGGCTTTGCTTTGCAAGCATCGGGGGGTTTTCACCAAGCACCAGTGGATGGGACTTCAGTCTCCACTGGTATACCCCAGGAAGGGGGGGCAGTTGGCCCAGACCCCCAACAGCATGATGGACTGAGCCCAGCCACCCTGCCTTCTCCCCAGCGGCAGGCGTGTTCTATGAGAGAGGCAGAGGTTGGCGGGGTGAGTAATGCTCAGTTTGGAGCCATTTATTTGGGGTACAGTATGGATACCAGCATTGGGGGACTGGAACTACTGACGGACTTCAGAGTCAACCCGTTTGGGGTTACCACCTGTGTCCGTCTCCCACCGAAAGGGGAGAGATGTAACGGAATGGCCCATGACAGACTGAGATATTCCTATGTCTAGGGCCACCTTATGTCCACTAGGGCCATAGGGTGACAAAGAATCATAATTCATATATTACAGAAGACATTAATAAGGGACATTAATAATAATTCATGTTTGCAGGATGTCTTCAAATATCAAAAGCTGTTAGCTATGCAATCTGGGCACACATGCTTTTGAAAGGTGTTAATTCAGGTCAGCCAGCCAGTGAGTCATACCTTTGTATAATAGGCTATTGAAATATCTGAAGGTGTGGATTGCACCCACTCTCACAAGACTCTGCCATTGTGTGATAAAGCTGTATAGATAACTTATTCAACTAGATGTCTGTGTTATTATTCAAGGTTAATTGAACCCTATTGAAGATGCGGTGCTGACCGGTCTACATGGTTAGCTTACCTGAATGCCTTTTAGAGTGTGATTGAAGCCCCCCATGGTGTGAAGGGGGGTGGAGATTGCATTGTCCTGTGATTAACTGCATAATGCTTGAGACTGTATAAGAAGCTGAGAAAATACTAATAAATTGTCATATCTTTGGAAGCAAGAACGGAGCTCTGTCTCGTCTTATTCTGGGAAAGGATATGGATCGTGTATGCAATATTGTCTGAGTGTGTCAGATAAGCTTGTCGTGGTTGGATGGAAAGTCGTAAGCGGTGGTGACCGTTACACATGCTATTCTCAAAGAATATGTGCTCAACGTTGCGCCGGCGTAGCGTATAGTTGTCGGCGTAAGCCGACGTAAGTCAAAGTAGGGCTGGAAGTGGGGGTGTTATATTATAATGCAGCGTGACCCCATGCAAATGATGGGCTGAGCTTCAAAAAACGAACTGCACATGCGTCGGCTCTTGGACACATCCCAGTGCGCATGCTCACAGTTACGTCGAAATAGTTGCCTAAGATACGCAACGTAAAATTTGACGGCGTCGTTCCCTGGCCCATACCTTTGCATTACCTGTGCCTCATGTAGCAGGGGGTAACTTTATGCCAGACGTACGCCTTGCGTAAACGACGTAGATTACAGCGAAGGGCGCAAGTACGTTTGTGAATCGGCGTATCTTGTCCATTTACATATTCAACGTGTAAATCTATGGAAGCACCCCTTGCGGCCAGCGTAAATATGCGCCCAAGATCCGACGGCGTAGGAGACTTATGTCGGTCAGATTAAGCCAAAATTCAGGCGTATCTAATTTCAAGAATAAGGCGCATAGATACGATGGCGCATCTGTGGACTTACGCGGCCTATCAGGAGATACGTCGGCGTAAGTTCTTTCTGAATCCGGGCCCAAATTTGTATTTCGATAGGTTCCTTTTAATTGAATTGATATTGTGTCTATAAGCCGATTTACCAAAATTAACATTGCTTGTGCTCACATTAGAAACAAGTGAGTGTCACCTTGACATGCATGGGTCAATGACACCACTATTGAGGCTTTTTAATGTACTTTAAACATTTCATGTATATACAGTATGACCAGGATGTATTCCTTGTGCATGGCATGATTCAAAGGTGATTGGTTTATTTGATGTAGGGGGCCACCAGTGTCACCCCTGACATTACTACCTAATATCCAATGAAAGTAATCCTCGAGAAAACTGTCAGAGACTGTAGATATGTAGTTGGAAATAGTCAGAGACTATAGGTATACTACAAGAGAAGGTCAGAGACTATGGGTATACTACAAGAGATGGTCAGAGGCTACAGACATGCAACAGCAGATGGTCAGAGACTGCACATTACCAAATAAGCTTTAGAAGTTTTTGGGGACAGGAGACATGCTTCAAGAGGCAGGCATAAACTGGAGACCCATTACACAAGCCTGCTAAACATCACTGCTGATACAGCCCCTTTCTAAATCAATGCTTCCTCATTTGTGCTCCCTACAGCCCCCTTAAAAATGTGATATTTATTATAACAGGAACCATAAAAAAAACAAAAAACGATGAACAGCACAGAAAAAACATGTGATACTGTAAATCTAAACAGTGTAAAGAATATATATATATATATATATATATATATATATATTGTTTTACATGCCTTGTGTAATAACTTAGGTAATGAAAACACAGACCACTGTCCTATGGCAAGGGCCACCACAGGAAGTGCCAAAGGGCCACATGAGCTGGTTGGGTATTAAGAATCTAATGGTTGCATACTATTTTACAAAGTATGGGCCAGATTCTCAAAAGAGATACGCCGGTGTTTCGTAGGAAACACCGTCGTATCTCTGTTTTTTTTACTGGGTATCTATGCGTGTGATTTCTAGAATTACTTACGCATAGATACAGTGAAGATCCGACATGTGTAAAACAATTACACTGTCGGATCGTAGATGTAATGACATCGCTGGCCACTAGGTGGCCTTTATGATGATTTCTCATTTGCCTATGCAAATGAGCCTAATCCGACGATTCCCGAACGTTTTTACGCCGCCCCGTCATCGTTTACGCCGTTTCCGTACGCGTAAGGTTACCCCTGCTATATGAGGGGTAACCTTACGAAGTTCTGTCGTTGCCATGTTAAGTATGGCGTCGGGTCAGCGTCATCTTTTTCCGTCAGTTACGTTGTTTTACTAAGTCGTTCGCGAATAGGGATTAACGTAAACGACGCTCACGTCGGTTTCATTCACTTTTTCCGACGTGAGCTGGAGCATGCGCACTGGGCTATTTTTGAGGCCGGCGCATTCGCAGTTCGATCGACGCGGGGGCGCGCTTAATTTAAATACAAGCCGCCCTCTTTGAATTACTCGGGGATACGCAGAGCCATTTACACTACGCTGACGCAACTTACAGGGCAAGTGCTATGGGAATACGGCACTTGCTCTGTTAAATTGCGGCGGCGTAGTGTAAATGGCTTACGCTACGCCAGCGGCAATTCTACAGGAATCTGGCCCTATGTCTAGAGAAACAATGGGGTATTTTTTATACAAGTGATATAGAATTGCAAAAAAAAAAAGTTTACAGGTTGCTTGTCAGTTGTGTTTAAATACTCAGTCTTGCAGTCACCCAGCTTTCCCTGCAAATTACATGGTGAGATTAATGTAATGAAGTTTAACAGAACCATACCATTGCTCATCTTTCATGAGAAGCAATCATTCTTTCTCTGAAATGACTTCATTAGCATTATTCCCAGAATGCACTGCCTTTTTGTTTTCAGAGTGATTAATATGTCAACTAATTGATGTTTGTTTATAACTGTCACTAGCTGTAGGCATCCATTAACCCCTTGCCTGCCATCCATTACTCTTTTCACGAGCTGTACTTATGTGCATTGATATTAAATAAGCCGCACCCAGATCTGTAAGTGACAATTTTAAAATAATATTTTAGCCTGCAATATGATTTGCCATCAACCTTGACCCATAGATATACTCATATTTCAAATGCTGTACAAAATACTGAATCTGATCTAATGCATAAATTCTCATTTATATTTATATAAAGAAATCATTAGCATTCACCAAGAATATGGAATCAGATCATATACTGTAGGATGTTTTTCCCCACAATAATTAGACACATTCAGCCTGGATTCATGTGATGTCTATGTTTAACAAAACTTTTTTATTATTATTTCATTACCATGATGAAAATGGCTGGTACTTTACTCTTTCACAGCATTGTTTAAACTACAACTCTAGGTAAGCGATGGCTGTGCAAATAAAAAAGTTTGTGAAAGATATTTCTGTCAGTGACCAATGGCGATTTTTTTTTCACTGGTAGCTATTTGTCAAACAGAATGCTATTACATCATATCTAGCTATCCAGCCATTCAGTTTATCATTTGTCAAACAGTCCTGTGCTTATTCAACAAGCCAAGAGAGTATGGTCTACAAAATTGTACCAGTATCCACATTATCCTACTGCAATTAATTATCAACTGCTGTAAATGATAGCTGGAGATATCCTAATTACTGTATATTTATTTGCAATATGCATTGCTGCTCTACAAAATAAAGGTGCTCTATAGATAATAATTAATAAATAAATATTTATTTTTACAACAGTGATTAATAGTTCTTTTGATGTTCGCAAACAAATCTTCAATATAGTGATTTGTGCATTTCCTCCAGAAACCACCAAAGTGCACAACAGTCCAAAGTATACATCTTTTGTATAAGGTAGCCACATCATCCATTTAATCCAGGACACATAATAATTAATTACACAGGTTCTGTGGCTGATTTAATGCAGATAAGGAAGTGAGTGAGTTTTAATTATCACCTTAATCTTCCACAGAACCTGTGCAATTAATGTGTTTCCGGGATTAAAGGGATGTTGTGGCAACCCTACTTGTGTAGTTTATTTAATAAAACTGTGCAATAAAAAAAACTCACCACATTTTGAGACCCCTTTAAGTACCGTATTTATCGTATTATATGTATGTAATTTGACGGCGCTCATCCCGCCCTCCTCCCCGTTCTCTCCGATGCTGCCCAAATTGCGTATTAACCATGCACTCACTATTTGGAACCAATTTGCAGGGTGAAAAAGTGAGTGTTATATGCCAATAAATACAGTAATAAGTGGTTAAATTATGCTTGGTTTATATCAGAAGCTAACAATACGCTTTATCCTGCTCCTCCAGAAGCCGCCATTATGTTGCATCATTGTGTTTTATAGAAAGAACAGAAAGCAGAGGAATATTCATTACCTAAATCTGTACTTTATTAAAATCTCATAAAAGAAAGAAATTGCACTGAGAGAAATTGGTGCCCAGCCCAGTACTCAGGATCAATAGCATAATCATACATGGGAACCATGCCACTAGTACTCGGGAGGGATGGCATCATGTGCCTATACTCCACCCAACAGAAGCAGTAAAGGTACCCACACTACTAGGTATGCTGACATTAATACATTATGGCCCAGATTTAGAAAGAATGGCGTAATTTTAGGCCGGCGTAATGCATCTCATATGCGCTACACCGCCGTAACTTAGAGAGGCGAGTACCGTATTCAGAAACAATTTGCGCCTTAAGTTACGGCGGCGTAGCGTATATGGGCCGGTGTAAGCCCGCGTAATTCAAAGTAGGCAGGTAGGGGGCGTGTTGTATGTTAATGAAGCGTGACCCCGTGGACGTAACCCAGTGGGCATTCTCAAAAAATTCACGTCGGATAGAATGCCTAAGATACGTCAAACACTGCATTCGACGTGAACGTAACTTACGCACAGCCCCATTCACGTACGACTTACACAAACAATGTAAACAACATAAAATTTGACGGCTGTTCCGAGGTCCATACTTAACATTGGCTGAGCCTCATATAGCAGGGGTAACTTTACGCCGGTCGTACGCCTTACGTAAATGACGTATATCAAAGCGCCGGGCGCAAGTACGTTTGTGAATCAGCGTATCTAGCTCATTTGCATATTTGACGTGTAAATCTATGGAAGTGCCCCTAGCGGCCAGCGTAAATATGCACCTTAGATACGACGGCGTACTAAGACTTACGTTGTTCGGATCAAGCCCACATTCAGGCGTATCTTGCTTTCTGAATACGGAACACAGATATGACAGCGCATCCTAAAACTTATGCGGCGTATCAATAGATACGCCGGCATAAGTTGTTTCTGAATCCGGGCCCATGTGTCTAATAATCCAGTTCCCCTAGTGAATATACTAATATTAACCCTTTATATCATCTATGGTCTATTTCATTTTATGTTACCTTAATACGACTTTTAAATGCCTAAACTTTTTTAATCTCAATAAAAAAAAAAACTTTATAAAATTGTGTGCACAATTAACACTTTATAATCACAGCTCCATCTTTCAAAGACAAAGCAAGTTTTATCCTGAAATTAGAATGCTATATTTCAGAGACAATAGCCCATATGTAGCAAAGTGGTTGGGGTGTATGTATGCAGCTTGACAGGGCTGCAGTGCAACAGGGAGAAAAGTGAACATTTTTATCATGAGAAAATTAGTATACTATTTTAGAGAGTATATTATTTCTAGAAATATTGTACAAACATGCTGGATTTTGTGTAAGCAGTTTCCTAGATTTCAATTTTAGAAAGAGGGCTAGGGAAGGTTTTATTGCCAAATAAATTGCCAAATAAATTTCTTTGACAAATAAAAGAAGAAATTCTGCACAAACTTTGTGCAAACTATGTCAGCCTTTTTATTGGGCTGCAATTTCCAAGACAGAGACCTGTCAGCTTTTATCATGAAAAAATAAAATAAAAACTGGATTGTTTCTTAGAAAACAGTCAGAAATATTGTACAGATTTCATGTTCAGCATGTAAACAATTTCAGTAGGACAACATTTCAGTGGGAAACATCAGGATGCTTTAATTAAGAAAAGTCTGTGAAAAAGTCAGCAATATTGTACACTTTTAGTAGCCAACAATTTCACAAACAAGGCAGGTTATAATCAAGAAATCAAAATTGGAGTTTATTATTTTATAGGAAAATCCATAGACATTGTTCAGACTCACAATATTTAAGCAATTTTATTAGGCCACATGTTCAAAGGGAGACACTGGGCAGCTCTTAATCAATAAAATAAAATCAGAGCGTACTATTTTTAATAAAAAAAAAATAGGGCTGTTACTGATCAAAGTTTTTGTGTTCGATTAATTGATTTTTTTTAATTGATTAATTGACTAATTTTGATTAATTATAACGCACATACAGATCCAACTACTTTTAGCTGATCTCCATGCAGGCTGATTCCCAGTGCAGCTACCAACCACTGGAAAAATGGATAGCAGGATACAAAAAACACACAACGGCAGCGCTCGATGGGAATAGCATTAAAACTTTTATAGTCTTCAAGTAGGTAACAAAATAAATATTGCACTGGAGATAAAATCAATGTAGCTACATAAACTGTAAAAATGGTGCGAGTAATACCAAACGGTAGTAAAAGCAGTCATAAAAACATGTAGCTAAGAATGATACTGGTATGAAAATGTGTACAACGATGCCACTGCTGAATCCAGATGAGGAGAGGTTAACATCAGCCCGTCGGCATGTAGATGTCCCGTGAAGGGAACTATCACAACTCCCAGTGGATGGTTGTAGAATCCCAGGTTGATAGAGGGAAGTGATAGAGGGAAGTGTAACAGCCCTTGCGTGTGGCAGATAGTAAGGTCCCGCCGACATGCAGATATGAAGGCACAGCAAAGGAGCCCTTCAGATGGACACGGCAAGCCCCGCCGGTGTCTATGATGTCATCGGATCTCCGACGGAACTTCATGAAGGCCCAGAAGCCGGCGGAGAGGTGAGTACCAATCAAAATAATTTTGATCGATCAAAAGAATTCAAGATTAATCGATGAATTAATAGTTAATTTCCACAGCCCAAAAAATATATATATATATTGTACTAACTCAATGCACAGTATGGAAGAATGAGGTCACAGTTTCACAGGGAGAGACCAGGCAGGTTTATAATCAAGAAATCAAAATACGAGTGTGTTAGTTCACAGAAAAAGACATAAATGTTGCATTGGCTCAGTGCAAGTAGCCACCGTTGGATACAGTTTTATAGTATGCAGCTACTGGGTTACATTTTCAGCGAGACACAAGCCAGCTTGTAATAAGAAATCACAATTATAGTATATTTCATAAAATAAAAAGCCAGCAATATTGTACAGACTCCAAAAACTTTATGTAAACACTTTTAGTATGCCAAACATGCTCAGGAAAAGACCAGGTAGGTTGTAATCAAGAACCAAATACTATGTGTGTATATATAATATATATATATATATATATATATATATATATATATATATATATATATATACACACACACACACTACAGTATTTCACAGAAAAGGCCAGAAATATTGTACAAATTCCATGAACACTATTAGGCTGCATTTCAAAGGGAGACACGAGGCAGCTTACAGTGTATTATTTTACAATAAAAAAGCATAGTGTGTAGGCACTTTTACTAGGATTTAGCTTAAGAGAGACCTGCAAGGTTTATAATCCAGACATCAGGCAAGTCATACAGGCAAGTCTACTCTATTACCGGTAAAGAAGAAGAGTAAGCGTCCCTCTTTTAAATGTACTCTTTCTCCAGCCCCTGGTAACTCAGTCTCCAGGCAGTGTCTAACACTAGGGGAAAGGCCCAGGGCTAAGCCCAAGGGCAGAAAAAAACTTGGCTGAGAGGGGGGAAGCCTGGCGGAAGGAGGTTCAGGACAAGTGGGTCATCACCACAGTTCCTCAGGCTACAAGCTAGAGTTTAGAGAACTTCCGCCACCTCATTTTCTGAGATCAAGAGTTGCCAAAGATTCAGAAAAAAGAAGGCCTTTACTGTTGGCCTTGGAACACCTGTTGTCCCAAGGAGTAATCATAGAGTTAGCCCCAGAGGATCAGGGGTCAGGTTTCTATTCAAACCTGTTTAGGGTTCCAAAAACGGGTATGTCAGACCTATCCTAGATCTAAAAAGTCTGAATCAGTTTCTGAACATTTGCTCCTTCCGCATGGAGTGTGTCTGTTCAATTGTTTCCACCCTCCAGGAAAGAGAATTACTGGCATCAATAGACATTAGACATGTGCATTCGTTTTCGTTAGAATGCATTTTCGTCCGAAAATCGGGTATTTTCGTTATCGTTTTAACGAATGAAAACGAAAGCGCAAGAAACGAAAACCGAGAGATCCGACATAAAAAATGCTTTATTTTCGTTTTCGTTCAGATCTGACGATTTTCGATGCTTTGTCGAATTTCCGTCGTTCAATTTCACAAAGTCATCAAAAATCGTCGTTCTGAATACAGTGAATAGGTATATCTACTGTATTCAGAACGACGATTTGTCGAATTTCCGTCTTTCAATTTCACAAAGCATCGAAAATCGTCGTTCTGAATACAGGGAATATACCTATTCCCTGTATTCAGAACGACGATTTTCGATGCTTTGTCGAATTTCCGTCTTTCAATTTCACGAAGTCATCGAAAATCGTCGTTCTGAATACAGGGAATATATTTACTGTATTCAGAACGTCGATTTTCGATGCTTTGTCGAATTTCCGTCTTTCAATTTCACAAAGTCATCGAAAATCGTCGTTCTGACTACAGGGAATAAACCTATTCCCTGTAGTCAGAACGACGATTTTCGATGCTTTGTCGAATTTCCGTCGTTTAATTCGACAAAGTCATCGAAAATCGCCATTTTCGGACGAAAACTTTCCCGACGAAAACGAAATAAATCAAAGCGATTTTCGGGAGTAACTAAATAAATGTATTTTCTGGACGAAATATGCAAATATTTGTTACGAATATTGCATATTCGAGTATTCGCGAATAACTCAAATATCGCGGTGAATATTCGCTATTGCGAATATTCGTATTTTTTCAAATTTATTTTTAAAACAGATCACATCCTAGTGATCTCCATCGACGTCTAATGCCGCGTACACACGGTCGTTTTTTGCGATGAAAAAAAACGTTGTTTTTTAAAACGTCATTTAAATTGATCGTGTGTGGGCAAAACGTTGTTTTTTGTCTTAAAAAAACGACCAAAAAAAAATTCCAACATGCTTGAATTTTTTGTGTCGTTTTTCAAAACGTCGTTTTTTGTTTCACAAAAAGTCACCGTGTGTAGCAAAAACGTCGTTTAAAACAAAGTTTTTCAACCCGTGCATGCCCAGAAGCTAGTTATATAGCGAGCTTCAATGGAAAAGAGTGGTGAACGTAACCTCGCTTTTTGTGAAAAAAACGATGGTGTGTATGCAACATCGTCTTTGAAAAGTGACGTTTCATAAACGTTGTTTTTTTTCATCACAAAAAATGATCGTGTGTACGCGGCATTAAAGCATTGCTGGTATGATTAGAGACCCTGGGCCGAGTAGCTGAGGCGATCCTTTTGTATTACGAATATTCGCGAATACTTTCTCTGCCCTTCTTTTGCATCAGAGCCAATCAGAGTTCTCCTACCACAGTTGTCAGAGGTTAGCAACCTCCATAGCAACCAATAGGAACCTGCCTGCACGACCATTATATAAGATCACTCCCAGCAGTATTTCAGTGCAGATTCACAAGGTGGCTAGAGATAGTGGAGTGTTTCTGTGCGTTTTTCCTGTGTATTGCGATCTGAGAGCTTAGCATTGTGCTTCCTATAGTGCTTTCAGTTCTGAGTTTCCTGCTTCTAAAACCAAATGCTTTTTTCAAAGCAAAAGACCCAACAGCTTTTCTAAAAGCTCAGATTTGTGTTGTTTTGTCCAGGTTAGTGTAGCTTAGTGTTAGATAGATTTCTGTGAAGTTAGTGTAAGTGTACATTTCTTTAAGGTAGCTTAGTTTAGTGTTTGTTTAATCTCTGTGTTTTGTGTATAAAAAAAAAAAAAAATTAGCTTTAGTTTAGTCATATAAGTTTGTGTAAGTAGAGTTAGTGTTTAGTGCATATTAGTTTATTATTTGTAGTCCTCGTCAGTCAGTGTAAAAAAAATAAAAAATTTAGCTTTAGTTTAGTCATATAAGTTTGTGTAAGTAGAGTTAGTGTTTAGTGCATATTAGTTTAGTAATCCAGGAAATGATCTCCGTTTTCGCGTGTTGTTCGCGCGCATGTGCATGCGCGGACGAGAATTTCGCAATCAATTTCGCATTCGCATTAGCGAAATTTCGCAAATTTTTTTTTTTTGATAAATATTCGATATTAATGAATATTTCACGAATATTCTTCTATATATTCGTGAAATATCGCGAAATCGAATATGGCGTATTCCGCTCAACACTAATATTTAGAGTACCTAGGCTGGGTCCTCAATCTGAAGAAATCTTCCTTGCAGCCTCAAAAAAGTCTAGAGTACTTGGGCATGATTATAGACACGTCCCTAAGCAAGGTATTACTTCCCAAGCCAAAGGTAAAACCCATAGGAGACTTAGTCCGTGTGGTAAAGGAAAAAAGAAGGCCTTCCATCTGTCTATG
This sequence comes from Rana kukunoris, assembly GCA_029574335.1. Classification (NCBI taxonomy): domain Eukaryota; kingdom Metazoa; phylum Chordata; class Amphibia; order Anura; family Ranidae; genus Rana; species Rana kukunoris. The sequence goes on along the minus strand of CM056050.1, from coordinate 327,838,384 downwards.
CATGAGATTATTGGGAAAGATGGTAGCCTCATTCGAGGCTGTCCATTACGCCCAGTTTCACTCCAGACCGTTAGAGGGCGGAATTCTGTCTGCTTGGAACAAAGATGTTCAGGCCCTGGATCTTCCTATGTTCTTATTTCCAGGGGTTCGCCAGAGCCTCAATTGGTGGTTGCTCCCCCAAAATCTGTCAGAAGGAAAATCCTTCACTCCAATTACCTGGAAAGTGGTGACCACAGACGCCAGTCTTCTGGGCTGGGGGGCAGTGCTAGAAGAAACATCTTCCATGGGGAAGTGGGCCAAAAAGCTCCTACCCATCAACCTTCTGGAGATTCTGGCAATTCATTTGACCCTCAAAGTTTGGTCTTACAGACTGCAAGGCTGGCCTGTTTAGGTTCAGTCCGACAATACTACGGTCATGGCCTATATCAATCACCAAGGAGGCACCACTAGTCTGGATGCCCAAAAATAGGTGAATCACATCTTGGCCTGGGCAGAAAGGCATATTCCTTGCCTATCTGCGGTCTTCATTCCAGGGGTAGAAAATTGACAGGCATATTTCTTAAGCCGCCAGCAACTGAGTCCAGGATCATGGTCTCTACACCCTGACATGTTTCAAATCATATGTCAGAAATGGGGAACCCCAAATGTGGACCTGTTGGCCTCCAGGTTCAATGCAAAACTGGACAGCTTTGTGTCAAGAACAAGAGATCGCTATGCTCAAGGGTTAGATTCCATAACAATCTCATGGGATCAGTATTCCCTGATTTATGCATTCCCTCCAGTTCCGCTTCTCCCACAATTCCTTCAGAGAGTCAAGAAGGAAGGAAAGTCAGTGATTCTGGCCACCCCGGCTAGGCCCAGCAGACCCTGGTACGGCAGAAGTTGTAAGAATGGCAGTAGGAACCTTGGGTTCTTTCATTACGCCCAGACCTCCTATCGCAGGGTCCAATATTCCATCCTGCCTTACAAAGTCTAAATTTGACTGTTTGGCTGTTGAGACTCACATTCTGAGGAAATGTGGGCTCTCGGGGCCAGTCCTATCCACTCTAGTTAATGCTAGGAAGCCGGCCTCCAGGCTCATCTACTACAGAATATGCAAGGCATATGTTTCCTGGTGTGAACCCAGAAAGTGGCATCCTAGAAAGTTTGCCATTAATAGGATTCTTACCTTTGTTCAGTTGGGCTTAAATATGAAGCTGGCCTTGAGCACTATCAAGGGCCAAATCTTGGCTTTGTCTGTATTTTTTAAAAGACCACTTGCCTCACATTCCCTAGTTCGAGCCTTTGTTCAGGGTGCACTGCGATTGAATCTGACGATTAGGTCTCCCGTGCGTCCATGGGATTTGAATTTTGGTGTTTGTCTGTTTTACAGAAGCTACCTTTTGAACCTTTTACACCACGTTTCTCCAAGTCTGTTGACACAGAAACAGTTTTTTCTTGTAGCCATATCCTCAGCTAGGAGGGTATCGGAATTGGCGGCTCTTTCGTGTAAAGAACCGTATACGATTATTCTGGAAGACAGGGTGGTGTTTCGGCCTCACCCGAATTTCTTACCTAAGGTGGTTTCATCTGAACAAAGATATAGTCCTACCGTCTTTTTTTCCAGATCCGCAGTTGGTGCTTCATGGGCAGTGCATCACCAGGCCTCCACAGCTCAAATCTGTAAGGCCACGTACACACGGTCAAACTTATCCGATGAGAACGGTCCGACGGACTGTTTTCATCGGATATGTCTGCTGGGCTGTTTTGGTCTGATGGTTGTACACACCATCAAACCAAAATCCCTGCGGACAGACAGCGCGGTGACGTGGCGGTGACGTTGACGCCGCCACGTCAACAATCCAGGAAGTAAAATACTTCCACGCATGCGTCGAATCCATTCGGCACATGCGGGGGATTTCTGTCCCCTGGTTAGGCGTACTAACCAGCGGACATGCCTGACGGACAGGTTTGCAGCGGACAAATTTCAAAGCATGCTTTGTAATTTGTCCGGTGGACAAACCTGTCCGCTAGGTCGTACACACGATCGGATATGTCCGCTGAAACTGGTCGGTGGACCAGTTTCAGCAGATACATTTGATCGTGTGTACGCGGCCTAAGGCTGCTACTTGGTCTTCGGTCCATACATTTACTAAATTCTACCAGGTAGATGTGAGAGGTTACGAGGATGCCGCCTTTGGGCGTAGTGTGCTGCAGGCAGCAGTATAGATCCTCTGGCTCGATAGCGGTCTTATTCTGATCTGTGTCTCCCTCCCCTCAAATTTTAGCATTGCTATGGGATATCCCATTAAGTAATTAACCACTTCCCGCCCGGCCAATAGCAGATTTACAGCCGGGAAGTGGTTAAAAAATCATGACTAGACATTCTCAAACGTCCTGCACGATTTCATGCCGTGCGCGCCCGTGGGGGCGCGCAGCGCGGCGATCGCTGATGCGGGGTGTCAGTCTGACACCCTGCATCACCGATCTCGGTAACGAGTCTCCGGCGGAGGCTCGCTACCACGTGATCAGGCGTGTCCAATCACGGCTGACCACGATGTAAACAGGAAGAGCCGCCGACGGCTCTTCCTCACTCGCGTCTGATAGACGCGAGTACAGGAGAGCCGATCGGCGGCTCTCCTGACAGGGGGGGTTCGCGCTGATTGTTTATCAGCGCAGCCCCCCCTCGTATGCCCACACTGGACACCAGGGATGCCCACACTGGCAGGGCAAAACAAAAAAACCCGCAAAAAAATAAATAAAAAACAGGTTAAAAAAAAGAAGAAAGATGCCAGTCAGTGCCCACACATGGGCACTGACTGGCAACATATACACCCCTCAAAGTCCATCAGTGCCACCCCACAGTGTCCTTCAGTGCCACCCCTCCGTGCCAATCCATGCCCAGTGCCCATCTATCAGTGCCCATCTGTGCCACCCATAAGTACCCATCAGTGCCACCCATAAGTGCCACCCATGAGTGCCATTCTGTGCCGCCTATGAGTTCCCAGTGCTGCCCATGAGTGCCCATCAGTGCCGCCTATGAGTGCCCATCAGTGCCGCCTATGAGTGCCCATCAGTGCTGCCTATGAGTGCCCATCAGTGCCGCCTATGAGTGCCCATCAGTGCCACCTATGAGTGCCCATCAGTGCCACCTATGAGTGCCCATCAGTGCCGCATACCAGCGCCGCCTATCAGTGCCCATCAGTGCCACCTCATCGGTGCCCATCAGTACCACCTCATTAGTGCCCATCAGTGCCGCCATATAAGTGCCCGTAATTGAAAGAGAAAACATACTTATTTACAAAAAAGTTAACAGAAAAAAATAAAAATGTATTTTTTTTTCTAAATTTTCAGTCTTTTATTAGTTGTTGCACAAAAAATAAAAACCGCAGAGGTGATCAAATACCACCAAAAGAAAGCTCTATTTGTGGGGAAAAAAGGACGGCAATTTTGTTTGGGTACAGTGTAGCATGACCGCCGCAATTGTCATTCAAAGTGCGACAGCGCTGAAAGCTGAAAATTGGCTTGGGCGGGAAGGTGCGTAAGTGCCTGGTATGGAAGTGGTTAAGGCTCTGTGTCCTGTGATGTATGATCAAGAAAATAGGATTTTGTAATACAGCTTACCTGTAAAATCCTATTCTTTTGAATACATCATCGGAGTTAACGTGGAACACTTATTGCTTTGCTACAAAACTGAGGTACTCTTCATTTGGGAGGGGGTTATATAGGGGAGGAACTCAATTCTAATTGGGTTTGCCTGTGTCCATCACCTGTGGTGACTACATAACCCATTAAGTAATTAAAGCTCTGTATCCCATGTTGTATTCCCAAGAGATTGATTTTGAGGTAAGCTGTATTAAAAAATCCTATTTTTTTCCAAATTTACGCTCTTTTTTTGCTTATATGGCAAAAAAACTGAGTTGTGAATAAATACCACCAAAAGAAAGCTCTATTTGTGCAAACAAAATGATAACATTTTTATTTGGGTACAGCCAAGCATGATGCGCAAATTTCATTGAAAACAGGAAAGCTGAAAATTGGTCAGAAAAGGAAGGGGGCGAAATTACCCAGTATTGATGTGGATTAATAAACACAAAAATTACTGAAGTCATCTGTAATGCCACATACACACGATCGGTTAAACCGATCAGAACGGTCTGATGGACTGTTTTCATCAGTCCAAACCAATCGTGTGGGGGCGCTATCGGTTATTTAACCATTGGTTAAAAAAAAGCCACCTTGTTTTAAATTTAACCAATGGATACCTAACCGATAGCAAAAAAAACATCTTTTTTTAAGAGATGGTGTGTAGGGCGACGGACCAGTCAGCTTCATTGGTTAACCGATGAAAACGGTCCATTTGACCGTTCTCATCGGATGGACTTATCGTGTGTACGCGGCATGATATTGATCTTGGCCTACTCTGAATGTTGAGCTTCAACTGCTTCCAGCTTGTATAACTATGTTGTAACTCGGCCGGATTATGAAAAAAAAAAGATTTTAATAGTTATTGTAAATAAAATGCTGTAGTAGGATAGCAGAGATTGAGTCTGAAAAAGTTTGTGTGTTTCTAATACACATTATAGCACTGGCACACAAGACAGAAGCAGGTGGAGCTTTGTAGAAGTTACAAGCACATCACTTTCAGCACAGGTAGCCCCCATGGATTCATGGGACCTCGACTGCTCAAATCAAGAATAAGCTCTGTACTGTCCAGAAAAGTCCCACCAGCATAGTAGACAGGACTGCCTTCCCAGGAGGTACATAATCTCAACTTGACTTGCAGAGAACTTGAAAACCCAAGTGCAGCCTGAGTCTAAAATCCTATGGGCTTTACAAGGAAATAGATATTCTCCTCTTTTGCAGGGGTACAAAGAGTTCATCTTTCATGCTGATTGACACCCAACGTCAGGGAATAACATCAATGTTAGTACATAAATCCTGTGCTTTGCTTTACTGACAACACCCATTGCCACTCTAGTAAACTCATAAGAAATATTCTTGCATTATGGAGTACAATAAAGAACAAATTATTTTTTAGGGTATTACATTTTCATATACAAAATGCATATATTTATCAATGGCCTTTCACACATATTGACAAAATATGTTAACATACTGTATATGACACAGATCAAAATCCACTTATCATATTCATGGCCTCATACCACATTTTACTGTCATACAATATTAAGCAATTATGGCTTAGCAAACATTTAGTCATCTGTTATATTCCAGGAGTTACATCTAATAGAAGTAGCTCCTATTGGTAAATATATTTTAAGTGCCTCTTAATCTGCTTAGCCTGTGTGTCATTTAATGTACACAATAACTGTCCATTTGTCATATTTCATTATATCTGCTCTGTTTTCATAACCCACTATCTACCTGTATCTGCCTTCAAAAAATACATATATCATCTTGATTATTCATATAGCAAAAATAGTTTATACTGGACATGGCATATACATTTTCCACTTCAGTAAGTCTAGTTTTGATGCCTGGGGAACAACAATGTAAAATAACTGGGACCAATAGTCAAGCTAAGCTCATAAGATTTAAAGGGCATTTTTTTTCTCACCCAATATTTACAAAATAGTTGGGGATTAATCGAAATTGTGCTCAGTATTTCAACTTAACCTCCCTGGCGGTGTTCCCGAGCGTGACTCGGGGTGGTTTTTTCTTGCTAAGAACGGTATCCCCGAGTCACGCTCGGGGTAGACATGCAGAGCCTGCAGCGCGCGCTGTCTTACCTTGTTCCTGGATCCAGCGATGCATCCACGCTGTGTGAGCGAGCGGGTGCTTGCTCGATTCACACAGCGTCCCCGTGTGCCGCCGAGCTCCGTTCCCTGCGACGTTACGACGCACGGGAGCGGAGAACGGCGCCAAATTAAAAAAAGTAAACAAACACTTTACATACAGTATACTGTAATCTTATAGATTACAGTGCTGTATGTAAAAAATACACACCCCCCATGTCCCTAGTGGTCTGCCCAGTGCCCTGCATGTTCTTTTATATAATACAAACTGTTCTTTCTGCCTGGAAACTGTAGATTGCCCATAGCAACCAAAAATGTCCCTTTCTGTCAAAAATGGTTTTAGATCAGCTAGAAAACAGCGATAATAAATTATAATCACTTGCAGAATTTAGCGATAGCGATTTGTGGGGAAATTTGTCATAAAAAAAAAAAAAATAATGACAGCAAAAATTCTGCAACTGAGCAAATTTCAGTGATTTTGATTTGATTACATTATTGTATAATTTTTACTATAATTATATTATTATTTGTTATAATTTTTTATAATTATTTATTATATTATCATTTTTAATTAACAAAAAAAAAAATCATACCCGGGATGCCTATTAGACTCTTGTTTGGATAGATTTAAGTGAGTTATTCCTAAGAATTACAAGCCTACAGTATAAAACGCCAAATTCCCTTGCAAATAATGGTACCGCTTTCAGCACCTAAAATCTTAAAGAATCATACCGCCAGGGAGGTTAATAACATTTTAGAAGTCTGCTGCTACCTTTGCCTATAATTGAGGTCTCTTTTGAGTGGGTTGGATCTGGCTAAGCCACTTGTGAAGTCCACCATGGGGCACCAAAATATATCTAGAAGTGGTCCCTCTAATCCTGTTTATCTGCCTCCTTCTGCTACCTCGCCGCCAGCTAGTTACCGAACCTGCTTGTATCTGACTTTGCTCCAGCGTTTACCTGCTTGGGACTTGTGAGTATACTACTCCAGGCCATCTGCTTGCACAGAGGCGTATCTAGTGTAAATGGCGCCTATGGCAAACACTGAAAGTGCGCCCCTTTCGAAACATTTGAAACCCATCTTTCAGATAGGAAGAAAGAAAGAAAAAAACTAACAAAACTAGTGATATTTATCATCCCTTGTGATTCCTTGGGTAGTGACATATCCTCTTTATGGAGAAATCTGGGGTTTATTAGACCCCTGATCCCTCCTCTGCCCTCCAAGGCCAGGTAAATGCAGAACTAATACTGGAAGTGATGAAATCTTCACCACTTAAAGCCTCAGTTTTCACAGGAGGAGGGAAGAAGACATCCTCAGACCCTGGTAAGTGCCTTGCTGCCCAGCCACTCAACAGCGCCCCCTTCATATGGCACCCATGGCACTTGCCATGGCTGCCATACCCTAGATACGCCACTGGTGAAATGGAACATCAGAGACAGTGACTTTGCGCAGTGGAACACAGACAGGTCACACAAAATAGAGCACTCCAATGTGAATGCCAGAGGGCTTTAACACTGGAGCGGTGCGTTGGCAGGACAATAAAAAAAGTCCTGCTAGCCGCATCTTTGAGGCGCTGTAGGAACAGTGTACACACTGATTCAAAAGCGCCCCTGCCCATTAAAATCAATGGGCAGCGCCGCCGAACCACCAACAATGCACCGCTGCAGCTGCACTTTGAGGGTAGTTTTAACCCTTTTTGGGCCGCTAGTGGTGTGGTGGAAGGAAGCTCAAAGTCCTGCGAGCCGCATCTTTGAGGTGCCCCGCTAGCGGCTGAATAGTGCCGCAAAAACTACAGTAAAGCGCCGCTCAAATAGCGACGCTTTACCACCAAAAGCGCAACACCCCAGTGTGAAAATAGCCTAAGCCTGGCATCATGTGCCTGGGACAGTCTCAAACAGAAGCAAGCAGCCCATCCAATATAGTGGTTGCACAATATGGATTAAATAAATTATAATTATGCATAGCCATAGATATAAATAAAGTGATTTGTGCAACAGCAGGTACTACTTGCACAAATCACTTTATTTAGGATATCTATGCATAATTATAACGTATTTATTCCATATATTTAGCACTATCTTTATTAGGTATTTAGCACCTAATATATTTATTATGTTGCCTGCTTGGCAGAATGGCAGTACATCATTATACAGTGTGATGTGTGTGTGTATCGTAGCAGTGCTGCCTGGCTGGAGGTCCAATTGTCCAACTTCTCCTCACAGTTCTTCTCCTCACAGTTCTTCTCCTTCTCACTTCACCTCACCTCATGAGTGACACGCTCGCGCCTGGGTAGATAAAGCTGTGATGCGCAGAGGAGGGTAGGCGGAGCTTGAGGCGGAGCCTCCGCAAGTTAACTGATACACGGACTGGGCGATCCCATTCATAGAAAACCATGGGGGCGCCCGCAGCCGGCGCCTGTCTTTCTCCTACATGCCAGTCCTGAGTCCAGCCTAGGTAAAAATACTTGACAAGTTCATTTCCGTGCTGCCGCCAGTGCTGGGGCTATAGGAGGCGGCCGCAGAACGGGTGGGATTTTTTTTTCAGGAGTATTTTTTTTGCCCCCCCCTCCCCCGCTTGGCGCCCATAGCACACTAATGGCTGCCATAGCTTGTATACGCCACTGTGCCTGCACCTGCCAGAGCTCCAGTTCCCAGTCTGACAGCTGTTCCCGGGACTGTTCCTGTTCCAGTTCTGGTCCAGCTCGTCTACCAGCAAGTTTGCCAGGCTCTTGTGCGTCTCTGCACTCCTGCGCCTCCTGTCTTCCCTATCAGGGGCCTCGAGTCAAGGGTGTAAGGGAGGCCTCCCTCTGTATACCAGACTCTTCCACCAGGAACGTGACAGTAAATGCATATGTGTATACCCTGGGAAATGCAACTATTATACTTATTCCATTGCTTTATATTCACATTATTACTAGAAAGTCTGGTTAAAAGCTATGGAAAATTAGGCTAATGCACATGTATGTCATAACATATGCATTTTCTTCTGAACATATTTCCCTGTACTGTGCAGCCTAAAACTGGCTTAAATTGCAGAATGTAAAATCAGGTGCTTAGACGTCCTGAAGTTTAGTAATGTGGCTGACTGTCTCTCAGTGAGACATGATGAATCAAACAGTTCATTAATTGAATGTTTCCCTAACTGTGACTTTGTCTTCATGATAGAGAAATGGCTGTTGACTGACAATATTTACTTAAGTGATAAATCTAAGTGCTGATTAATCACAGTCATTGTAAACTAACTAGGCATTAAAATGCTAATTATATCCTTTTAAGCAAGTCAAACCTATGTATGAGAGGCATCTCAAAAACAATGGAACTGCAACATAACCAATTACATAATAGAATATGATACTAAATAAATACTTAAAATGATCAGAACTCTTAATATATGTTATGTACCAATTTTATAATCAACCTCCCTTATCTATATTAGGGTTGGATTTCTATTGCTGTAACGTGTAGGCAAACAGCCTTTAGTACCCAAAGCAATCCATTTTGTCTAGGATCATCCATTTTACACATATTTATATTCTGCCAAACCAAATACCCTGTAAAAGATGATTACAAATACTTACATCTTTTGCTACCTACTCCACTGTCCACTGAGCTTTAGTTATGAAAAATCATCCTAAAATATGTGTAGATATCCTGGGTCAACTAGACCTCTTACTTATTCCTCCTTCTGACCTCCATCTCACACTATTTTCTCCTGTAGTAATAAAATATATGCTGCACGATTTTGTGTATTCAACCATGTGATAGATTATAATAATAATATATAACGTGACCATTATACATACATCAATAACACTTAGTGAAAAATGCTTCAATGTAAAGAAATCTAAATAAATCAAGTGAATAATATATTAGCAACAATGAATAAATAGTGCTAAAAAAAAGTGCAAGGTGAATAAACATTCAATACATTTATATGAAATGAATAAGCAACACTCTTAATTGTAATGCACAGAGTTCTAATTAATGACTAAATGCAGCATGTGTGGAATCTCATTCAGGCAGTGTCCTGTATAGATCTCCTATGCTGACAATCACTAGATTTTGCAAGATACGGTATCTTATACTGTACATTCCACTTCAATCACATATGCTTGAAAATATGTTGTTTCATAAGATAAAAGTTTGCCTCTTACCAGATATTACAGAGATCCAACTCGCTGTAAGAGTATTTGCCTATATGGATATTACCCTCGTGGTTATCCTACACTTTACAGACTTGAGCTCAGGTGATTCGAAGAGCAAGAAATTGAATTGTTCTCATTGGCGTTCAGCCCATCCTTATCATGGTAGTCAGCTGGCCTAAAAATCAGGAACACTTAAGGTTCGTTTTTTATTAGATCTTTCGTTTTTGACCTCCAAAATACAGTAATCCAGGTTTGAAAATGCCATTTCCTGCCTCTCCTCTTCTTGCTTTCCACCAGCATCTGAGCTGTTTTGCATGGTGGAAAGCAGACATGCTCACCCCCTCCCTATGACTAAAGCCCTGCATGAAGATGCTCTCTTATCCCTCACAGGCATGGAGGCTAAGCCTAATGGGACGGAGCCTAATCGCTCCGTCCAGTGAACTCTACGTCGGGCTGCAACCCACACTCTAATTGTCGACTTCGTTGAGACCGGGAGGCCCTCATAGGCCCTTGGCCCTCTATATACCAGGTGATTTTCAGCCAATAAATTAGCCCAGAGCAAGGATAATATGCAAAATTCCAGCAGAGCTCTGGATCCTACTTTCCCAAGTGGACACCACAGGTGGGGCAGAGGAGGTCCATTTACATAAAATGTCTCACTTGGCGTATAAGGCCGCGTACACACGGATGGACATGTCCGCTGAAACTGTCCGACGGACCATTTCCAGCGGACATGTCTCCTCCGGATTTTCATCCGACGGAGTGTACACACCATCCGATCAAAATCCCCGCTGGCAGACAGCGCGGTGACGTGGCAGTGACGTTGACGCCGCCACGTCACCGCACCAGGAAGTAAAAAACGTCCACCCATGCGTCGCATCCATTCAACGCTTGTGCGGGCAGATTTGTCTATGAATGCGCACCGCAAACCAGGAAGTCAGTGAGAATAACGATTCAGGAGTGACAGAGGTGAATAAAACGGCTCGATTTCAACAGGTATCAAACTAGTTATAATGCAAAACATTACTTTTTACTTTATCAGCTACTGTCAGACTTTAATTTAAGAGGAAAATATTTTTGTCTTTACAACCCCTTTAAGTGTATTGATACAAGATCTTTATATCTGTAAAAGTGCGGAGGGGACTCCAAATTTCAGGAAACCATATAAATAAGGAACGAGAAAACCTCATACTGTAAAACAGCATAATTTATTAAAAAAAGCTTACTTACTTACTACAAGGTAGAAATTTCAGGCATGAAAAACATATGATATCTGGAGATGATATCAGATGTCTAACCAGTGGGGTAGCTTTCCAGGGATTTCTTGAGTTTTGTACCTGGGAAGCAGATGAGTGAAGCTTCCACTTTATGGTGTAATTCTGCTTTAAATTCCTGACCCAGTACAGGCAAACAGAAAGTTATAGAAAGCTTCCACAAGAGAAAACAGAGAGAAATAGAAACCAAAAGCACACTTTTTTAGATAAATAAAATATTGTAAAGTCTCATGCACACTGGACGTTTTTCAGGGGCATACCTAGAGCACTTGACACCCGGGTGGATCGTATATCTGGCACTCCCCACGAACATTAAAATGTAAAAACACCCACAAAAATGTGTAACGTTTTCAAAAATATTTAGTGCACAAATTTCACAGCCCCCATCACATTGCCCCCCCTCTAATCACAGTGCCCCCTTTTGCGCTCTGCCTCCCCTGTACAGTCCTACCAGTCCTACAGATAGATAATACTATTAGCAATGTGTTAAGTAAGAGATTGCACACATACTACAGGAGATGGTTAGAGACTGAGCACATGATAGAAGAGATGGTCAGAGACTGCAGATATATTACAGGAGATAGTTAGATACCAAGGACATGATTCAGGAGATGGTCAGAGACTGAGAACATGATACAAGAGATGGTCAGAGACTGCAGAGATACTAAAAGAGATAGTCAGACTTCAGGCATGATACAAGAGATAGTGAGAGACTGCAGACATACTACAAGAGATGGCCAAAGACTGCGGATATGATACAAGAGATGGTCAGAGACTGAGGACATGATACAAGAGATGGCCATAGTCTGTAGACATGAAACAAGCGATGGTCAGAGACTGTGGACATGATACAAGCGATGGTCTGAGACTACAGACATGATACACGAGATTGTCAGAGACTGCAGACATGATACAAGAGAGTATCAGAGACTGTAGACATACTACTGGAGATGGTCAGAGATTGCAAACATGATACAAGAAATATTTAGAGACTGCAGACATACTACAGGAGATGGTCAGAGACTGCAGACATGATACAAAAGATGGCCAGAAACTGCGGACATGATACAAGAGATGATTAGAGACTGAGGAAATTATACACAAGATGGTCAGAGACTGTGGACATGATAAAAGAGATCAATGCAGCCTCACCAGTGCCCCTCAAAATTAGCCTTATTAGTACTCATAAAATGCAGCCTCATCAGTGCCCATGAAATGCAGCCTCACCAGTGCCCAGCACATGCAGCCTTACCAGTGCCCATCAAATTCAGCCTCACCAGTGCTCATCAAATGCAGCCTCACCAGTACCCCTCAAATGCAGCCTCCCCAGTGCCCAACAAATGCAGCCTCACTGGTGCCCATCAAATGAAGCTTTATAAGTGCCCATCAAATGCAGCTTTATCAGTGCCCAGCAAATGCAGCCTCATCAGGGCCCATTAAATGCATCCTCACCAGTGCCCATCAAATGCAGCCTTATCAGTGCCTGATCACACAGAGTTGCGAGCGGCCGCTGTAACATAGTACTGCCTCCTAGACCGGCTCCCATGATACACATCACACTGATTCAATTTTCCGGCATTGGATCAGTGTGCTGTCTATCACAGGAGCCGGTCTAGGAGGCAGGACTTTGTTACAGCGGCCGCCAAACATTTCAGATCCAAGCTCTGTGACACAGTGGGAGATCGCTATTCTGTGTGACAGACACACGTGACACACACATACAGGTGGAGAGGCAGAGGGGTGCAGAGGGAGGGGAGGACTCTGACAAGGGCACACCAGGATGTTGTATAAATTTGATTATATTTAACACCCCTATCTGGCACCAACCCTAAATGACGCTGACAAATGTTGTGCCCGTTGGTACGTCACTGACGTTTTTACAGTTGCTGTTTTTTTTTGCAGCCAGTAAATTCCACAGCATGTTATTCTATGTGTCCATGCACATATAGGCTTTTAACAATGTTTTTTGGCAGGGGGGTTTCTGGCTGAAAAAAAAACAGAACTAGTGGTTTTGAAGAAAAATTTTCAGCTGTAAAAATACTCCAACTCTGTAAAACGCACAAAAATCTGAAAAACTTGGCTATTCAGCGTTTATGAGCATTTTTGAGCCATAAGCTTTTGTGGGAGTGTGATCACATGATTGCACAGCTTTCTCCTTCCTCCTCTGAGAGATGCAACTAGTGGGGCTGATGTCAGTTTAGAGGGGGGAGGAGAGGAGGAGAGAGCTGGCTGCTCATGTGATGGCAATCTCGGCTCTTAAATGAGGTTTTTACAGCATTTATATTTCTAAATCATTCACAGAGGAGGACACTGCAATAGGAGGCAGTTCTGATGGTGTATACAGGTTAGTGTTATAGCAGCAGGAGGGGGAGGGTGGAGGAGGGCACAGGAGCAGAGAGGAGTGCAGATAGCAGATTGCTGATGACAGAGGCACGTAAACTGACCGCGGTGTCTGGTCTCAGAAGCCATGATACACCGTGGTCAGTTTATAGAGGGGCTGGGAGAAACTGTCAGCATCAGCCAGGTTTTTTAGATGTTACAGGGGACAAATGGCAGAGGACAAGCACTGTGTCCTATAACATGTTTTAAATAAGCAAGATCCATTTTTGTGGGGGGGGGTTAACAAAAGCTTTAACCATGTAGGTTCTTTAGCTTCTTTTCTAGAATATAAACAGCTTATGTATTTCAGTCCATTAATGCTTTAGTCATATCTACCAACTTAATTGATACATATAATTTTATATCCTCATCCTCACATACTAAGAGCGGGAAAAAGAAATGAACTCTTTAAAACCTAGCACTAATATATAAGCTGAAAATCCAAAAACAAACAAACACTAATATGAAAAATGTATGGAGTAGTGCCAGTGTCCAGAAAAAAAAAACTACAGGTATATTTACAAAAAAAAAAAAACATAAAAAAAAAAAAAAGAGAGGGAGGCTTAGAACAAATACAGATCGAAGTTCTACCTGAGATTTTACTTCAGCGGGGCTCAAGTCTGGAGCCTATGGGCCAGATTCTCAAAAGAGATACGACGGTGTATCACAGGAAACACCGTCGTATCTCTGTTTTTTTTACTGGGTATCTATGCATGTGATTCCTAGAATCACTTACACATAGATACAGTGAAGATCCGACAGGTGTAAAACACTTAGGCCTTGTACACACGAGGGAATGTATCCGGTCGGAAACATCCGACGGATATTTCCCAGCGGATAAGTCAAATTTGTCCGTTGGTCTGATGAGCGTACACACCATCGGACCGAAATCCCAGCGGACCAGAACGCGGGCACGTAAACCACGTACGACGTCACTATAAAGGGGAATGAGGAAGCCATCGGCGCCGCCCTCTGTTCCGCTTCTGCTAGTTCCGTGTTAGCGAAGGTTTGGTTAGAGCTGATTCGTGCTTTTCACTCTCCGCGCTTAACAGGTCGTATTTTCAGGTTCAGTGTGTGCTTGTGGGCTCGTATTTGTCATTCAGTGTCGCCGTACGCGGCGTTTCTGCTTTGCAGTGCCGTCCTGTACGGTCGTATCTGTTTGACGTGCGATCTTTGCAGGTCTTGCTGGATTTGGGGGTGCTTTCTGTTTGAGTGTGTTCTTGACTGACCAGCCGGCCGGTTTGAATCCATGATGGAGCAGCAGCGCAACTTTTCACGAGTTCGTGCTGTTTATGGGTTTTGTTCTGGAGTCTGTGTGCATTCCAGTGATTTGGACAGGAACAGTAGGAGGAGGAGTTCCTGGGCCAAAAATTGGTTGCGGCAGCGTAATCGATTCTCTCATATGTCTCTGCTTAGGGAGATCCGGGAGAATAATCCTGATGACTTCAGGAACTTTCTCCGTATGACGGACCCCGTTTTCCACCGTCTGCTGGATCTCCTGTCCCCCTATATCACGAGGCAGGACACTGTGATGCGCCAAGCCATTCCGGCTGAGCAGAGGCTTATTGCCACGTTGCGGTACCTGGCGACTGGGAGGAGCCTGCAGGACCTCAAGTTCTCAACAGGCATCTCTCCCCAGGCGCTTGGGATCATCATACCGGAGACGTGTTCTGCCATCATACAAGTCATGCAGGAGGAGTTTATTAAGGTAAGTTTCCTCCTTTAACATCACAATCTGTGTCTTTAATAATGTTTGCATATTTTTCTCACCTTTTTGTGTTGGTTTTCCTAGTCGCCATGATTGTAATATGCTGTGTGCTTAATGTTCCCTTTTCTCCCCATGCATGTTGTTAACCTCCCTGGCGGTCTTTCCGTGTGTGGCACGGGGTGAGATTTTAAAGCTACGATCGGTAACCCCGTGCCACACACGGACTTGCCTCGCTGGATGCAGAAAAAAGTTTACTTACCTTTTCTCTGCGATCCAGCGATGAATCCCCGCAGTACACGGCGGGCGGATGTCCGCCTGATGCTGTGTGTTCCGCTGATTCCCTTCCCTGCGAGCGTCGCGACGTAGGGGGGGGAACGGCGCCAAATTTAAAAAAGTAAACAAACACTATACATACAGTACACTGTAATCTTATAGATTACAGTACTGTATGTAAAAAATACACACCCCCCATGTCCCTAGTGGTCTGCCCTGTACACTACATGTCCTTTTATATAATAAAAACTGTTCTTTCTCCCTGCAAACTGTAGATTGCCCATAGCAACCAAAAGTGTCCCTTTATGGCAAAAATTGTTTTAGAGCAGCTAAAAAACAGCGATAATAAATCAGAATCACTTGCAGAATTTAGCGATAGCGATTTGTGGGGAAATTCGTCATAAAAAATAAAAAAATAATGACAGCAAATATTCTGCAACTGAGCAAATTTCAGTGATTTTGATTTGATTACATTATTGAATAATTTTTACTATAATTATATTATTATTTGTTATAATTTTTTATAATTATTTATTATATTATAATTTTTAATAAGAAAAAAAAAAAAAAAATCATACCCAGGATGCCTATTAGACTCTTGTTTGGATAAATTTCAGTGAGTTATTCCTAAGAATTACAAGCCTACAGTATAAAACGCCAAATTCCCTTGCAAATAATGGTACCGCTTTCAGCACCTAAAATCTTAAAGAATCATACCGCCAGGGAGGTTAAGCTTTCCAGGTTAATGTGGTTTGGCCTACCTGCATATTTTTACCTTCAACACTACTAACCTGTCCAGCATCATCTCCTAGAGACAAAAACACCTTTTTTTTTTTTTTGGTGTCCTGCTCCATTGTAGTTCAACTCCCTCCCCCTAAAAAAGTGTATTGCCCTATCAGCGGGATGTGGAGTCTGATAATAATTGGCTCTAGATTTGTTGCCCTAAATACTCTCTATACACTAATTTTTAGAAATGTTAATACCGTGATGTTGCAGAATGTTCTTTTTTTACTAGTGTTTGCAATGTTGTTTCTGTGCCAAAGTGCTAATTATTATTTTGCTTTTGTCCCCACAGTTTCCCTCCACGCCGCAGGAATGGCAGACTGTGGCTGCCCACTTTGCCCAGCGTTGTGATTTTCCAAACTGCGGAGGGGCAATTGATGGGAAGCACGTCCGCATAGTGCCGCCACCTCTTTCGGGCTCGTACTATTATAACTACAAAGGTTTTCATAGTATCGTGTTGATGGCGGTGGTGTCGGCAGACTACGAATTTTCGTATGTGGACGTGGGGAAGAATGGCCGGCTGTCTGATGGGGGAGTGTTCGCGCGGACCGAATTTTACAGGCGTCTACAAACTGGTGGTCTTGAACTGCCACCGGATGAAGACAATGTGGAAGGACTTCCGTTTGTTTTTTTAGCGGACGAGGCTTTTGGACTTGGACCTCACCTCATGCGGCCTTTTCCCCAGAGGACCCTCACCCCGGAGAGGAGAGTCTTCAATTTCCGGCTGGCCAGGGCACGGAGGGTAGTCGAGAATGCCTTTGGGATACTCGCCAGCCGGTTCCGCCTGTTCCAGACAGCGATACATCTGGCGGAATATAAATTTAACTCTGTTATTTTGGCCTGCTGCATATTGCATAATTGTTTACGCAGGCATTCCCAGACGTACCTACCCAACATCGGTGCTGAGGCAGGACTACCCTCAGATACCCTTCCTGGGCTGGACACTGGTCGCGCTGGCTCGGTCACCCAATCTGCTCGTGAGGTACGCGACAAATATGTTGAGTACTTTATGGGTCGGGGGGCCATAGCTATGCCAGATTAATATTTCTTTATAATTCGGCCCCCAAAATAAAGAAATATTACCAAGAAATAATAAATAATTTGACCATTGGACTTTATACAGTTGTTTGTCATTATTGCTTTTTCTCTTTTTATCTGTCTTCCAGGTTCTGAAACTAGTGCATTTCTTGTGCCCAATTTAGTTAGCAGGTTTTAGTAAATACACACAATTGCACATTCTAGTCACTCTTCTACAAACTGGGTATTGAGGTTAGAAATAAGAAGCCACTGGTGTGTGTGTGTTTTTAAAAGGTTTTTTTATTTCTTTTTTATTTACGAAAATCTTTGTGTTTTCTTAGAAAAATTGGTTTAGAAAGTATTTATTTATTCAAAAAATATTTTGTGGTTTTGACAAACATATATAACAATCGAACTTACAAAGTTCAACCTTTTATTTGGCATAACAAACCCAGACAACATGGTCTTAGGTCACGCCGGAATCCCCCAAAATTTGAGGATGCACACATGCTGTGTGTGTGATAGGCCAAATGGTGATTTTTCACATGAGATCCCATGCGAAATGTTCACATGTGCTATCTGCCATCATGGGTGATCAATGTATGTGCTTTGTGGGTGCAACCCCTTTCTGTCACCTACTTGATAAGTAAGGAAGGGGTTGCACCCACAAAGCACATACAATTGATGTCCTGTGATGGCAGATCGCACATGTGAACACACATTGGGGTTTATTTACTAAACAGTCCAAACTCCGGCTTATTTGTGCATATAAGCCAATCAGCTTCTAAATTAAGCTTAGTCAATTAAGACTTCGCATCCAAACATGGAAGATGATTGTTTTATATGCCAAGTGATGCTGCTTTTGCACCTTATAGCTTTAGTAAATAAACCTGTGTGTGTGTGTGCATCCTCAAATTTTGGGGGATATTAAACGAACATTATACAACATCTTTGAGAGTGGGGTGGTTAGGGGTGAGGGCAGGGAGGGCAGGGGGGGGGGCATGGGGGGCAACTGGGGGGGATAGTCTTCTATATACGTCCCAAAATATCGAGCATGTTTTTGAAGTTTTGGTCCATCACCACCATCCTTTCCCTCATATTGGCCAGATCGGTGCTGCACTCCATTATCTGCTGTATTAGGATTTGTGCACTTGCACGAGAAAAAATAGGAGCGACAGATGTGCTAATCCCATCTTCATCCCCTAAAAATGCCAAAGGAAAAACACAACATTGTAAGTAAGTAAGGTGCAGGCCTATCTACATCTCTTTTTCCCTGCAAAGCTGGGGTGTCACTGACCTGTTGTACTGACAAGTTCAACATCTTCTACAACTTCTCCTTCTTCTTCAACTTCTCCTTCCTCCACTAATCCGCCTTCCTCCTCCAATCCGCCTTCCTCCACTAATCCGCCAAATTCCACCAAACCGCCTTCCTCCACCAATCCGCCTTCCTCCTCCAATCCGCCTTCCTCCACTAATCCGCCAAATTCCACCAAACCGCCTTCCTCCACCAATCCGCCTTCCTCCACCAATCCGCCTTCCTCCACCAATCCGCCTTCCTCCTCTCTCCCTTCCTCCTCTCCTTCTTCCTCCTCTCCTTCTTCATCATCCTCCTGCTCAACAATTTTTTCGGGCCGTTTGGGAGACAGTGTGGGCCTCCCTGACTCCTCATAGCGCTGTCCTCTTCTTTCCCCTAAAAACAACAACAAAAAAAAAAATACATCAGCAAACAGATCTTTTTGGAGGGACTAATTTGCAAACATTGCTTAGAAGTGGCGTTACAATTCTAGTTTTGGCCTTATTACAGCACAAACCATGTTCCTTTTTTTTGCTAGCTGACGTCTCCCTAGCTGTGATATAATGAGGCTTTTTGGGGAAGTGACACACATGGCTGGCCTCCTGAATAAGTCTTTTTTGGAGTCCCTTCTCCTAAACTCCAAATTACTATTTTATGTGGGTAGACAGGTTTTCTAAATTACAGATGTCAAAACAGCTGCATATTAAGTTATCTCAGCACTGTGTGAATTACTGAATCCTGATTGCCTTTTTAAATAAACTTATTAGTTTGCACAAACACATCATATTTTCAACATTGTTTCTGAAAACGATGTTTTTCGCCAAATAGCCTCGTCCAGGTGTGATGTTCCTGGACCCGCGGATTGAGGATAAACGATGTGATTGGAACGATGTTGACTACGATCGTGGCAAGTCGTCGGATTTATATTAGACAAACATTACTAAATTTACAAGGCAGGGTTTAAAAAATACAAGCAGGCCAACGAGGCAGATGGCGAAATATACATGGCAAAACATTTTCTACAAAAATAGGCACTCCAAAGACATTTTAAAGTACTTACTTTTTTCAATGATTTTCTTTATTTTGCGATACTGCTCTGGCTCGCGCAGTTTTAAGTCGGACCAGCGTTTCCGGAGCTGCTCTTTGGACCTGGTGACCCCAAACATCTCATAAAGTTTCCTTGCTGCCTTATCCATAATTTTTGACTTCCTCCAGTTAGGGGTGCTGTATGGGCCATGCTCACCATCATAGTCCTTCCGTCGCAGGATGGACACCAACTCCACCATCTCTTGTAGAGACATGATTGTGGCCTTGTAACGTTTTGGCCTGGATCGGGACGTTCCGGCCTCTGTCCCTTCCTGATCCCGATCAGAGGCTAATGTGCGCTCGTGTGACATCGCCATATTTTCCAATCAACGTTGCAGATGGGCGTGGAAAGCAGAAATTGGTACGTCATGGGCGGAGACGAGGGCGGCGTTTCTTGATTGCGTGGGGAATATAATGGAAACGACGTGATTACATAGGTTACGCGGAGATTACTCGAGCGGAAACGAGGAGAGAGAGAGACGAAGGTAAATGAAAACATCGGATCAGAGGCCTATAATTTGAACAGGCATGGGGGATGGGGCTTTTCTATGTTGTTTGCACCCTTTTTAGGCCACTGTTATTTATGTATTTTGGGGCCCACCATAACATTTAGAGAGTAAAGTGCTTGGACACATCACTTCATCAAGATATATGTAGAGAATGCTCTTTCCTCTTTATTTGTATTTTAGAGTATGCAGTCAGATCATGCCAGTAGTGTTGTGTATTGGTTGGACAGAGATAAGTAGGTAGTGTTTTCTGCCATCAATGCTGAGGGGCATGATAGCTACACATGAACTAGTGCCTTGAGGTGAATGCTAGCATTCATATTCATGGTGGATGTGTTCTTAACTACATGCTACAACTTGCAACATGGACTCTGAATGCCAACTTTTTGGGGGGTACAACAATGCGGCAGAGCAGGCCAGCTATGTAGCAGCATAAGACACTGTGTTTGTATAAAGTAGATGCTCTAAAATGAATGAATGTGCACATATTTTAAGAATGACAAAGCTGAGCCTTTGGAAAGTTGTGCTTTGTGTTTGATTGGCAATTTCTATTCTAGACATTACTATTGAGAAGCGACATTTCTAGAAGCTGCCCAAAAGAATGGATTTGCTCAAAGGGAAGGAGGCAACAATGGAGTTAATAACACGGTATCGGGATATGCCCCTTCTTTGGGACACCAGGCACACCCATTATTTGGACACTGGAAAGAGAGAGGCAGCACTTGAGGAGATTGCGACATACCTGCACACTTGGGTGCCAAGTTGCACAGGCGACATGGTGAAGGACAAATTCAGTAACCTCAGGAGAAGCTACAGGAATGTATATAAAAAGCGGAAATATCCAAAATCAGGATCAGCAGCAGCTAAGAACAAGGAACCCAAGCTCTGGTACTACAAAGAGCTCAGTTTTTTGAATGATGAACTGGATGGCAGGGCTTCGGTTTCAACACTTCCTCCCAGCGGAACTTCCCCGGATCCCAGGAGCCCTGCAGAATCAGAAGCAGGGCTGGCTGACATGGAGCCAGATCTGGCCATCTTCAGTGAGGTCTAATATTTTCAAAACTAGTTTTGTGCTGCTATTTATTTTGAATTCGTGAGTTGATCTTGTAAACAAAAAACAAACAGGGATGCCAAATGCAGGGGTCAGAAGGACAGTCTGTTTAATTTCAATTAATACTAACTAAAAAAGTCTAGAGAAATAAAATGTGTGTGCTTGATTGTGCCAAAAATTACAACATGTTGCCTTTTTTATACACAGGAAGAAGAGACCAGCCAGGAGGTGGCAGCTCCTGAGGCCCATGTCAGCCAGGCGGAAGGGGTGAGTGGCAGCCAGGAGGAGGCCGGGTCAAGTGAGGTGCAGCAGGTCCCCAGGCCCAGGCTGAGCACAATCAGCCAAGTTCCTCCCCTCCAAATGAGGCCACCAGCTGCAAGGAGGCGCAGGAGGGAGGTGCATGATGAAAGGCTTCAGGTCATCCGGGAGGCTGCCGAAATCATGAGAGCCCCCCTCAACCCCACGGAATGCTATAGCGCATTTGTGGCCAATGAGCTGAACCAAGGGGGGGAGGAGCAAAAAAGCCTGGCCAAGGACATTATAAATCAGGTCCTGGCCAGGATGAAAAGGGACGAGCTGACCAGGGACACTGTGCTGTGGGACCCGGCTTGGCCTGCTCCCCATCATCCTCATCCTCCTCCTGCCACATCTGCCCCACCTGCAAGGTTCCGTGGACGGACCCGTGGAAGTTTCGCTGGAAGGAAGTCTGCTAGGAAGTCGAGAAGATGAATCCCTGCCATCCAGTTTATTGTCCAAAAAACTGAGCTCGTTGTAGTAGCTTGGGTTCCTTTGTTCATGTGCTGCTGATCCTGATTTTTGATATTGACTCCTGAGGTTACTTAATTTGTCCTTCATCATGTTGTAATTCCCAAGTCTGCATGTATGTTGCAATCTCATCAAGTGCTGCCGTTCTGGTGATTTCTAATTTATTATTTTGCCGGAAATAAATGGCTTTTGTATTTACTTTCAAACCTTGTCTATTGTGTTTTATACTGTGGTGAGTAAGCATCAGACATTTGGCAAAGAAAATGTGGCATTTGCAAAGGACCAAAACTCCTTTTAGGGGGGGGGGGGGCTTTTTATGTTTGAACTTGGTAAACCCAAAAGAAGTGTAAATTTTTGATAAAAAAAAAAAAAAAAAAGGATGAAACTACTAAATTACATAAGTTGGTGAAAAAAAGGGACATTAAAAAAAAAGGGTGAAACAAGAAAAAAAAACTAAATTTGAAATATTCCAAACACGTTAAATCCAAATCTTAAAAAAAAAAAAAACGCTCAACATTAAGTCCAAATAGACATTTTAAAAATGTGGAGAACAGAAACAAATGTGGCAAGCAAACTGTGTCAAATAGAAAAAAAAATAATGAAATTGCAAGCTAGCAGTATGTGACATCTGGAGAAAATTGCAACAGCAAAACAACGGGTTCATTCTAGCAAGAGAAGAAAGCACAAAAAAACGATCTAAACGGAACACTATATAGAGAGTTTAGGTGACGAATGTGCCAGGTCCCAAACAAACGCGAGTTTTACCTGAACGAGTGCTCCCGTCCCATCGTTTTGACTGAGCATGCACGGGTTTTTGGTCCGAGGCTTTTGTGTACTAACGAGCGGACATATCCGACGGACATGGGTCCGGCGGAAATATTTCAAAGCATGCTTTGAAATTTTTCCGCTGGAAAAATCCGGCCGAAACGGTCCGTTTGCCCATACAAACGACCGGATCTTTCGGATGAAATGGTCCGTCGGACCAGTTTCAGCGGATTTATTCCCTCGTGTGTACAAGGCCTTACACTGTCGGATCGTAGATGAAATTACTTTTCTGGCCGCTAGGTGGCCTTTACGTTGTTTTCTCATTTGCCTATGCAAATGAGCCTAATACGCCGATTCCCGAACGTTTTTACAATGCCCCGTCGTCGTTTCCGTTGTTTCCGTAAGTGTAAACCTACCCCTGCTATATGAGGGGTAGGTTTACGAAGTTCCGTCGTTGCCATGTTAAGTATGGTGTCGGGTCAGCGTCGTCTTTTTCCGTCGGTTACGTCGTTTTACTAAGTCGTTCACGTTGTTTTAACGTCGGATTTCAACAACGCTTTGCGACGTGAGCTGGAGCATGCGCACTGGGCTTTTTTCCCGACCGGCGCATGCGCAGTTCGATCGACGCGGGGGCGTGCCTAATTTAAGTACAAGCCGCCCCCTTTGAATTACGCGGGTATACGCAGGGCCATTTACACTACGCCGCTGCAAACTACGGAGCAAGTGCTTTGGGAATACGGCACTTGCTCCATTAAGTTGCGGCGGCATAGTGTAAATGGCTTACGCTACGCCGGCGCAGATTCTATTTGAATCTGGCCCTATGAATCCACCAAACCTCCCTCTATAAAAGCCTGGAATGACGATCACCACCTCTGGGTGCCGGTAACACAATGCCATAAATTAAAAAAAAAGTAATTTCACCTTCATGCTTCTCTCTAAATTCTCTTGCAGCCAATATATCTGGCTTTCTCATTGAAAGTTCCTAATAATCTTGTTGTACTGCCTACATCTTGTAAATGGCAAGAATTACAATACATAAAGAAAAAAAATAGAGCCACAATTAAGCCGCAATTTGTTTTTTTTTTAAAGTCGGCAGCTACTAACAATGTAGCTGCTGCCTTTAAATAAGGACACTTACCTTGTCCTACTTGCCCGCGCTGATGGGCCCCCGATGCTGGTCCCACGATCGCTCCGGGTCCCGCGCCGCCATTCACACTATGGGAAACAGGCAGTGAAGCCGTACGGCTTCACTGCCCATTTCCTACTGCGCCTGCGTGAGTCTCACGCTGGCTTGTGAATGGGCGCGCTGCTCTCTGAGAACACACACAGTTCCCAGAAAGCAGCGCGCCCCATTCACTAGGAGAAGGACAAGAAGAAAAGACACCTCGGTGTGGAAGAGGCAGATTACGGACTTCCGCATAGCAACAGGTATTTCGGGTGAGTATTTTTTTTTTTCAGGTTTTTTTTTATTTCATTTTTTTAAATAAGATGGGCAAAAGTGGTTTTCCTGGGTGGAACTCCGCTTTAATGTAATCCTTAATATCAAAGTTCTCACCAGTGACAAAGGATTCAAAGGTTTTCTTATGTAAATTCAGATTGAAATGCCCACATGTATTAACCCTAGAGGGAAAAGACCCGGATAGGAGAGCCAAGTACAATACTTTGTTCTTGAAAAAGGTAGAGACCCAAGCGTTGGGGCATGACAACTATAAAATCTGCACCCCCCTTTTAGCACAGTATATAACTGTTTATCTAAGTACAATATGGGAAGATTCTTCTTTATAGTATTCAAAATGTAGTGATATTCCTTGGAGAAAGTAGACACAAAGGTGATTGACCTTTTTCTATATATCTCTAGGGAGAACCCCTCTGTGAGAGTCTAGTTTTAATTACCTCACATGTCCTATGAAATGCTTCCTCTGTGGAGAAATTTCTACGGGCTCATATAAACTCTCCCATTGGTATAAATTTGATGATGTGGGATGGATGACAAGTTGACAACTATTCAGAAGCAAGGTGGCATTGCCAGCAGTGTGTTTGTGGTAAGTCATAGAGACTATTTGGCTTATATCCACACAACTCTGATTTCTGTCCTTGGTATAAAATGAGGGCGAGCATATACTGTAAAATGATGTGTTACACTTGTTTTGGTGACTAAGGCCATAAGGGGATGCAACATGTAAGCTGTTTGTATCCTGGAATTTTTACCCCTGCCTACATTTTAATGCAATGAAGATCTGGAAATGCCGATCCTGTCTGTTAATCTTATATCACATCTACATACTGTATGCTTTCTGTTGTTGACGTGGCTCTCTTCTGGTCTGATTTTGGAATCTTTCATGTACTGCTGCTTCCTAGTTCCTGACCTCAGCTTCATCCATGATGACCATGATTTGGCTTGTGGTTTGGTACTGCTCTGGCCACTTGCTGACCTTGGCTTACTGTATAACTCTGCTACTGCCTCTGATTCTGAATTGCATAAATACATGATAAACCCAAATATAACTCAATAATTTACCAAAAGGAATCATAAACACATATATGTCAATGCACACATACATTCTATAAAGAAAAAAGCGAAACATCCCTAGAGAAATTCCATAAAAAAAAACAAAAAACTGTAAAATTAACTAAAACTAAGGTGAAGCTTGACAAAAAATTCAGTGATCTATTAATGTTTTATTATAAGGAGAGGGTCCCACAACCATTCACTTTTCGCTCTCACCTGTAAACGTGAACCTATTTGATGTTAATAGGTCAATCAGCACCTTTTCCTTTCACTGAAGGGTAAATAAAGCAGCTATCCCCAGCCACTGAATAAGCAGATGCCTTAGCAATGATTCATGAGCTTCTCCCATAGAATAAGGGGCATACCCAGGCTCATTCATAAAAAAAAAAAAAAGGAAGTTCAACGCGAACATCGGGTGTTCGCCCGTTCACTGAATTTATACATTAGAAAGGGTAATTGGGACTTTAGATGAAGCAGTAGTATAGTGGAGGTATAAATAAATAAATAGTTAGTAACATGGATTTGAGAGCAGTAATTAATGTATTTTGTATATACATATATAATTTACATGCACAATTAATCACATGATAGAAAAGTATATAAATGGCCACATATAATAGCAATATTGGATGTATAAAAATTGATTGTAGAAAATAGTATGGTAATGAAAATATCAAAGACAACATGCTCGGCACCTATATATAAACCTAGATAGATCCACTGAACAATGTATATTAGTATGCAGTAAGTAGGTAAATGGAATTCCATATGAGGTGTAGCTGGGGCATCAGATATAGCTCTACGCGTTTCGTGGATCTGTCCACTCGTCGGGAGCATATGCAACAGAATTCCTAAAGAATTTTACAATGTTTGAGCGTTATTAAATAATAAACCAATATGAATAAAAAATCAAGAGGATATTAAACCGAACACACTCACCAACCAATTCCTCCACTATTCTACTGCTTCATCTAAAGCAGGGATCCTCAAACTACGGCCCTCCAGATGTTGTAGAACTACACATCCCATGAGGCATTGTAACACACTGACCTTCACAGACATGACTAGGCATTATGGGAATTGTAGTTCCTGAACAACTGGAGGGCCGTAGTTTGAAGACCCATGATCTAAAGTCTCAATTACCCTTTCTAATGTACCTGATACCGGGATGGAGGCACTCAGTAGTGCTTCATCTAGTCCCAACCTCCCCCCTTCTCGCGTTCACTGAATTTAGAACATTACGGGGCGTTTGCAGGAAATTCGAGCACCCGAGGAATGCTCCATACGCCCCATAATGCACTGCGAGACCATGAATGCACTGCGAGATCACACTGCATTGATGGCTGCTGATTGGCCAAAGCATGCACCTGACCTGCATGCTTTGGTTAATCACAGCGTACTCTGTTGTGAGAGGGTGCTTTGGCCAATCATGGTTTAGGGTGCTAAATCCATGCCCCACACTATGCAAGACTGCTTACATAGCGGCCGTACATAGTGTAATGAATGGGAGCAGCAAAATTACATTTCTAAAGGATTTTTTTAAATTAAAACTGCTCACGGTTGTAATATAGTCCCAGATCCCGGCAATATACATACAAATTATTGAAAAAAATGGCATGAGTTCCCCCACACCAGTCCATTACCATGCCATGGTATGCATATTAAGGGGAACCCTGTGGCAAGATAAAAAAAAATGGCGTGGGGGTCCCCCTAAAATCCATACTAGGCCCTTCAGGTCTGGTATGGATTTTAAGGGGAACCCCACACCAAAATAAAAAAAAATGGTGTGGGGGTCCACCCTAAAATCCATACTAGACTAGAACACATCGTTCCGCCCGTCGAGGTTCTCTGCCGGCTGTCAGAATCGGCGACCTGCCCGTCGGGAAAGGCAACCAGCCATTCATCCCGACGGGCCATCGAGCAAATAGAGAACCTGTTCTCTATTTGCTCGACGGGTTTCCCGATGGGTGGGGAAACCCAGGCCGCAGGAAAAGGGGGAAGAAGGAGCGTACCAGGCCACATGCCCTCAACATGGGGAGGGTGCTTTGGGGTTGATGGGGACAAGGGCCTCTTCCCACAACCCTTGTCCGGTGGTTGTGGGGGTCTGCGGGCAGGGGGGCTTATCATAATCTGGAAGACAAAAATGAAAGTATCCTGCAATGTCCATTCATCTTCAATAACAGCGTTGATGACCCGAGAAAAAAAAAACTGAAAAACTCTGCATCCATGGGAGCCGTCCCTCTGACTGCAGCCTTTTCACAAGCTGTTATATAGCTGAGGATGGGGCCACCCAGAAACGTAAACAGTTGACCCCCTCTGACATCACATGACATGACATCAGAAGGGGTGGGGTCATCCGGTTATGCCCCGCCCTCAGCTAAATAACAGCTGTCATCACGAAAAGGCTGCAGTTGGAGGGATGCTTCCAATGGAGGCAACGTTTTTCAGGTTTTTTTTTCTTGGGTCGTCTGCGCTTTGGTTGAAGATGGATTGACATCACAGGAAACGTTTTTTTTTTTTTTAATAAAGGAATTGTCTAAAACTGTCTTCTGTCATTTTTATTTTTTGACAGTTTTACAATGTACCTGACATCAATTCACATGGGGGGTGGGATCTGGGTATTGATTTTGGGGGGAACCCCCATGCCATTTTTTTTACATTTTGGTGTGGGGTTCCTCCTAATATTCATACCAGATCCAAAGGGCCTAGTAATGGACTGGGGGGTGGGGGCACCCATGCTGTTTTTCAATGATTTTGATCTATATTCCTGGGATCCGACAATACATTACAGTCGCAAGCAGTTTTAAATTACATTTTTCCTTTGGAAATAACATTTGCTTTGGTACTGTTATAAAAATGGGAAAGATGTGCTACTTTACAGCCAGACTAAGGAGACCCCCCCATGCACAATATTTAAAGGAATATTTAATTTATATTGTTTCACTTTAAGCATTATTAAAGTCACTGCTCCTGAAAAAAACTGTAGTTTTTAAAACTTTTAATTTTGGTCAGCAGTTTCACTGTGGAGCATAAAGGTAACCGAGTCCTTAACTGCGGTCATAACATGTGGGAAGCTAGGAAGGGTGCACTTGGGCATCATCTGACTATGAAAGTGGGTCTCTTGGGTGCAGAGGATGTCACATTTGTGTTGGGTTGCTTCATTCCACAATGACTTCCTCTTTGCCGGATGATTAAGCCCTTTGGCGTTAATAGTCAGGAAAGTGACAGTCATTCTGAAAGGTGCAAAATTTCCGGTGATGGAAGAGGAACCCAGATCAGTACCGCGGTGAAGTCAGCATCCACGAATGCCCCAGCAGGTAGATGATCTTTCAATCGGCTTCCGGCAGAAAAGAAGCTGCATAATCAACTGCAAAATCTGATGTGGAACTATAAATCAAACAAAATTTAAGAAAAACATAAAAGAAGTTGAGCAACAAAAACTTGTTGACCAAGTTGTAGCAGGTAGCTGCGATGGTGTAAAGGGGTATTGCGGAAAAGGGAGAAGAAAAAAAGAAAAAGTCTGGCTCAACAGGTAGGGCTCTTTCACACGGAGCGGTCCGTTTTGCGGTCCGCTCCGTGTGTCCGTCGGCTCAGCGGGGGGTCTCCGCTGAGCTGTCGGGCGGACAGGGCGGTCCCCGCACACTATGCAGGGACCGCCCTGTCTCTCCTCCGCTATCCCCTATGGGGAATCGGATGAAAACGGACCGTCTGTCCGTTTGCATCCGATCCGTTTGGCCGGACGGAAGAAAAATAGGACATTTTTCCGTCCGAAAAAACGGATGCGGATCTGGCGGACGTTAGCGGATGCATCATCCGCTAACGGATCCGCTCCCATAGGGATTCATTACAAGTCCGTAAACGGACTTGTAATGAACGGACAGGCAGAGCGGACGTTTGAAAGGGCCCTTAGTCTCCAGAACAGGGATGAAAATTAAATACTTGGAAGGCCTTAACCTCCCTGGCGGTATGATTCTTTCTGGTTTTAGGTGCTGAAAGCGGTACCATTATTTTGCAAGGAAATTTGGCATTTTATATTGTAGGCCTGTAATTCTTAGGAATAACTCACTTAAATCTGACCAAACAAGAGTCTAATAGGTATCCCGGGTATGATTTAAAAAAAAAACAACTAAATTATAAATTATAATATAATAAATAATTATAAATAATTATTACAAATAATAATATAGTTATAATAAAAAATATTCAGTAATGCAATCAACTCAAAATCACTGAAATTTGCTCAGTTGCAGAATTGTCGCTGGCATTACTTTTATTTTTTTAAGATGAATTTCCCCACATATCGCTATCGCTCAATTCTGCAAGTGATTATAATTGATTATCGCTGTTTTCTAGCTGCTCTAAAACCATTGTTGACATAAAGGGACACTTTTGGTTGCTATGGACAATCTACAGTTTGCAGGCAGAAAGAACAGTTTTAATTATACAAAAGAACATGTAGGACACTGGGCAGACCACTAGGGACAAGGGGTGTGTGTATTTTTTACATACAGTACTGTAATATACAAGATTACAGTATACTGTATGTAATGTGTTTGTTTACTTTTTTGAATTTGGCGCCGTTCTCCGCCCCATGCGTCGTAACGTCGCAGGGAATGGATATCGGCGGCACACTGTGTGAATCGAGCGAGGATCCACTCGGTCACACAGCGGAGAGGCATCGCTGGATCCAGGGACAAGGTAAGTAAACCCTGCCTATGGATGCTGCGAGGCGAGCCCGAGTCAGGCTCGGGGTTAGCGATTGCAGCAAAAAATTTTAACCCAGAGTCAGACTCGGGAATACCGCCAGGAGGGTTAAAGCAGCCCCCATGCCCATCTAGCAGTGGATGCGGGCATTTTTGGCATTGACCACGTTCCACTTCTTCTCAGAGTGGTCCGGAATGCGGTTGTTGAAGCCCTGGGGTAAGTCATCAGGGACAACATGCCATGTCTTGAGCAATTCCATGCTTTTGGCGAGGGTGTCTATTGTGTGTTCTTTACCATCGTTAGTGATGATACGTTTTGTAGGGAACCCCCATCGGTAGGTTATCTTGTGATTACACAATGCTTTGGAAATTGTATTAAGGTTCCTCCTCTTTTGCAGCGTGAATTGAGACAGGTCAGAGAAGAACTGCAGATCTTTATGTTGCACTGGGAGGAGGTCCTTATTACGCACCACAGACATTAAATGCTCCTTCATGTGAAAGAAGTGTAAACGTAGTATAATGTCCCTTGGCACCTTGTCTGGGAGATAAGAGGGTTTGGGTAGTCTATGGATCCTGTTTATTGTAACATCCATTTCTGTGAGGTCAGGTAGGATAGAGGTAAACACCTGGGTGGCGTAACCACACAGATCCAACTGTTGTACAGATTCTGGGACCCCCGTAAGCTTGAGGTTGTTTCTCCTAGAACGGTCCTCAATATCTGCGAGTTTGGTTTTAATGGATTCCGTCTCCTCATCTCTGGCATCATGTGCATATACAAGGCTATTGATCGTGGAGGTAATCTCCCCCATCTTAGTTTCCACAGAGACTGCCTGTATATCTTTCCCAAACTTGTGGACACAGGACAGCATGTCACTATGGGGTTATCTCTGGAGCCTTCTTTTTTTGTTCGTCATGATGGCTGGGTGTAGCAGGATGTAGTCGCTGGTTTCAGGCGTCCTGATTGACGCTAACTGGGCTGCTACATGCCGCTGTGTCCCTGGTTCGCCCGGAGCTCCGGTCTCATGCGGCCATCGCTGTCTCTGTCAGGCTCTGCCCCCCAAAACTTTTTATTTTGCATTGATACATGTCCCCTGGGGTAGGAGCCAGGTCCCCAAACATGTTTAATGTCAATAACTTGCATATAAGCCTTTAAAATTAGCACTTTAGATTTTACACGTTCATGTCCCATAGACTTTAACAGTGTTTGCGCGTTCGCACACATTTTTTTGCAGTTATTAACCAATCACCAATCCTTGTTTCCACAACAAACAACAATTTTAAAAATCCAACTGGCCCAGGCCACAGGCCTGAACAGGGGCACAGACAGAAGAACAAACATACATGGGGTGTTAATCCTTCCCTATGCTATCCAAAATATATTTTTTTTGGGCTGGAGTTACACTTAAATAATGTACCTGTTCCACTCCCACAGTGGCAGAGTGATGGTAGTGAGAATGGTGGGACCCTCCTATGATCTCTTAACAATAAACAAATTACAGGAAGAGAGTACACTAATAGGACCTTGAGGGGGTCTCTCTGATGGACACAGAAAGGGCTTCTGTTAGAGAGTCTGGTAGAAAGAGCCCCCAGACATACTATAGACAGAAACTGCAGACATAGTACAGGAGATGGTCAGCGACTGCAGACATGATACAGGAGATGGTCAGAGACTTCAGAAATTATACAAAAGATGGTCAGAGACTGCAAAAATACTACAGGAGATGGCCATTGACTGAAAACATACTGAAGGAGATGGCCAGTGACTGCAGACATGATACAATCGAGGATAGTCTGAGACTACAGACATGATACAAGAGATGGTCAGAGACTGCAGACATAGTACAAGAGATGGTCAGAGACTGCAGACATGGTACACGAGATAGTCAGAGACAGCAGACATGATACAATAGATGGCCAGAGACTGCTGACATGATACCAGAAATGGTCAAAAACTGTGGGCATTATACAAGAGATGGTGAGAGCCTGCAGACATAGTACAGGAGATGGTCAGAGACTGTAGACATGAAACAAGAGATGGCCAGAGACTGCAGGCATGATACAAGACATGGTAAGAGACTGCGGACATGATACAGGAGATGGTAAGGGACTGAAGATATGATACAGGAGATGGTTAGAGACTGCAGACATGATACACGAGATGGTCAGAGACTGCGAAAATGATACAAGATATAAATGCATCAAATGCACCCTACCAGTCCCGACCAAATGCAGCCTACCAGTGCCCACCAATTGCAGCCTACCAGTGCCCATAAATTTCAGCCCCATCAGTGTCCATCAAATGCAGCGTACCAGTGCCCACCAATTTCAGCCTGTCAGTGCCCACCAATTGCAGACTGTTAGTGCTCCTTAATCACACAGAGCGGCGATGATCTCCTGCTGTCACAGAGCTTGGATTTAAATCTCCCAGACGGCCACTGTAAAAAAATTCCACCTCCTAGACCAGCTTGCGGCTTCTATGATACACATCACACTGTTTAAATTTTACTGCATTGGATCAGTGTTCCGTCTATCTCACAGGAGGCGGGACTTTGTTACACCGCTGCCAGGCATTTCAGACCAAAGCGGTGTGAGAGATGCACACAAGCATTGGGATCATTTGGGTTGGTGTCACCTGGTGTGGTCAGTGGCCAGAGGGAACTACATGTCCATGGCCAGCAAGACCCATAGGTCAGTGGCTAGCAGGACCCAAAGGTCCGCCAAAAGTACCCAGCAGAACCTACAGCCTGTGGATCCTACAGCTGGGAGCTGGCTACGGATCTAAGGGTCCTGCTGGGAGCTGGCTGTGGACCTGTGGGTGCATCTGGGAGCTGACTGTGGACCTCTGGGTCTATCTGGGAGCTGGCTGTGGACCTGTGGGTCCATCTGGGAACTGTCTGCGAACCTGTGGGTCCTGCTAGATGCTGGCTGTGGATCTGTGGGTCTTGCTGGAAACTGGTCATGGCCTATGGGTCCTGATGGACTTTAGGCCATGGCTAGCTTCCAGCAGGTCCCACAGGTCATGGGCAGGTCCCAGCAGGGGGGAAATAGATAGGTTGATCGTGAAATTAAGTGCTTTTTTCCCCTTCTATGGTCTATGCTGAGTTATACTGTACTTATTGAGACACCTTTGGAGAACCACTACAGGAGTGGCCACCAGCATTTCAGTGATGACCTACAATTGATGACCTACAATATACTCTACAGTATGTTCTATATGTGCACATGACCTCAGATAATTAGGGGTCATACCATTCCAGTAGGAGACCTGACATTCTGTCACAAAATTTGACTTGCATGAAGGTTTTGTGCTCACTTATCTTGGATATGGACTTCCACATGCTATTATGGTACTTGCAAATGCTCACAAATAGGTACCTGCAAATATGCTTTCTGCTTGTGTGTGCGGTCTCGCAAATACACACAAATATTCGCAAGTCAGAAACAGCCCATCTGGCTTCTGCCAGGAATGTCTTATAGTATCTTTTATTCCCAGAATGTTGGTGCAAAAAAGGGAA
The DNA here is from genome assembly GCA_029574335.1 of Rana kukunoris. Classification (NCBI taxonomy): domain Eukaryota; kingdom Metazoa; phylum Chordata; class Amphibia; order Anura; family Ranidae; genus Rana; species Rana kukunoris. The sequence continues at coordinate 327,804,874 of CM056050.1, read as the reverse complement.
AATGCACGAATGTTCCACTTCTGCTTTGTTTTCCCAATATAAAAACATCCGCACTTGCTTTGCAGCATTTATATCACACAATAATACTGCAGTCAGGTTAATGCTTTGGAATAAATTTCACACCTTTGAGTAACAGAATGGATTTCTGTGTATGTATACATTTACAGTAGTTACAGGTGCCACATTCAAACATGCCTTTTCGGCTGTGTGGATCTCTCGAGTTTCCCATATAGAAGCTTTAACTAATCTATCTTTCATAAATGTGGCTCACCTCTGCACTATCTTGGGTCTTTTTTTTTTTTTTACAAATTTGGCCACCTGAGGGTCCTTATTTAGTAGATATTAGTACTTACCTGTAACCCAACTGATATTTTTTTTCCAATTTTATTTTTTAAGTCTTATATAAACATACAATGTCAAAGTGAAAAGAAAGATCAATTTCCATCTCTCTTCAGATACAATCAGAAATAAGAACAACAGTGGATATTAATGTATTGTTACAACATTAGACAAGAATATGAGGTTCCACCACAATGCATATAGAAAAGTCTGTATTTTCCAAGTGATGCAATATACTGTGTGTATATATATATATATATATATATATGTTACCTCCATTTCCTCGCCGTCTGGGGTATCAGATGAGAGTTGAGAAAAAGTTCAATGTCCACACTTTAGACTTCCTTTTCTTTGCTTTATTGGCTAAACTTAGTAAAAGAATAAAATAAGTAGTTAAAGAGGTGGAAGGATAAAAGGTAATAGGTTCAGGTGTATAACTTCTGTTCGGAAACACTCCTGCTTCCAGCAACACAGCTTTTGTCACCACTCTAGCCAGAGCGGGTATTGTGCACCTGGATAGGCCTCTCTCACTAGCCTAGATGCCAGGATGTCACACGGAAACTTGGTAAAGTCTCTGGCTCAGACCCTCCCAAAGATGGAGATATTTTCAGTCCAAAATCCTCCCAGCACAGGATTAAGCACCCGGACCTCTCCCGATTAACTTCTTGAGAACTTAGAACTGACAGGCGACCATTATTCAGCCTTTCAGTTATAGTGTCTCATTCAATGAAGTTCAAGGCCAGGTTCTTCATCGAATGGCTTCCTACCTCAGGACTGACAGCACAGGACCACTCTGCAAGCGTAGACCCAGTCTGACTACTGGGCCTGCTTAGTAGATCACAACCCCGGACCAATGTAGTCCCGGAGCCAGGAACACTTGAACATGCACCCCCGGCCAGGAGGGCCACACACGGGGGGTGGTGGGACGATAGACCTAGGATCGACGACCACCCCGGACTAATGACGTCTGTCCCTTAAGAACTCCTCCCCATCATTCACAGTGGGACGATCAACTCCCTCTGATTGACTGCCAAATGGTAACACCCAAAACACCTTGACCTTACTGCTGCCACCCTTGACCTGGGATGGTAACAGCACCCCAGACAACAATAGTGGTCACTCACAGTACAGCCATGGCTGAAACAGAGTCCCAAATTTAGTGAAAAATCAGACAGTCTGAGTCAACTAACTCTCAGGCCGGGTTCACACCTATGCGAATTGGTTGCGGCTTAAACCGCATCTAATACGCAGAACATTTTTAAATACATTGTTTTCAATGAGGCTGGTTCACATATGTGCGATGCATTCGCACTGCACATTGCCGGAAATCCGTATGCGTTGTGGAGGCCTTGCGGTGCGGCTCAGGTGCGAATTCAGTCCCATTATCTTCTATGGGTACGCAGCTGATTCGCAGATGTGTTCAGTTCTCTTCAGGAATTTCTCTCATTCAGCTCAATACATTTCTCCCCCACTCTCCTCTCAATCAGAACTTCCCCCAGGTCTCCAAATCCGCAGCTAAAACGCAATGGATCTGCTGAACACTTCTCTTATCTATCTGCAGAGATTACAGAGCTGAAATTCACACCGCACAAGTGTGAACCCAGCCTTAGACTACCCTCTAAATTTAAAGCAGCGCTGGCTAGAAAGTAGCAGGCCGCTACATATATATACATATATATCTCCCCCTGGGTCTACTGGGAGCAAAGAGGTACCTCCAGAGGCAGGGAGCGAGCTTACATTTACCCCAGGGTGGAATCCATGACTATAATGGGAAGTTAGAACAGAATTTGGGCACCAATCACTTTATATATTTTCAATGCTTTAATGGGGAACTTGAAAGAAGTAGTAGGAGAGAGTGTTAAGCAGCGTACACACGATCGAATATATCTGCTGAAACTGGTCCGACGGACCTTTACAGCAGACATATCCGATCGTGTGTACAGGCTAGCGGACATGTTTTTCCAGCGGACAAATTTCAAAGCATGCTTTGAAATTTGTCCAGTGGAGACATGTCCGTCAGATATGTTCGCTGGTTAGTACACTAACCAGCAGACAGAAATCTCTGTGCATGCGTCAAATGGATTCGACGCATGCGTGGAAGTATTTTACTTCCTGGAGTGGTGACGTGGCGGCGTCAACGTCACCGACACGTCACCGCGTCTTCAGCCTGAGGGGATTTTCGTCCGATGGTGTGTACACGCCATCGGACCAAAATCCGATGAGACATGTCCGCTGGAAACGGTCCGTCGGACATGTTTGAGCGGACATGTCTCATCGTGTGTATGCGGCCTTAGGGGAGGTTTCAGATACCTTTTTGCAGATCACTTACAGACTCCTTGGATCCAAAGACAAAAACAGCTTTCTTTTAGAAGATCTTTGATACCTGGATAGGTCTCCCACACAGACCTAGCAACCAGTATGATTTCTGGATAAGCCTCTCTCACAGGACTTAGCAGCCAGTAGAACTCCTGCACAAGTCTCTCTTACAGACTTAGCAGCCAGTATTACTCTTGGATAAGTCTCTCTAACAGACTTAGCAGCCAGGAGCTAGTTACCTTGCTTTAGATTTGTAGAACAGCTTCACAGCACCAGAACCTTTAAGCTGACCCGACAGTACTGTAAGGGTAGTTTAATTATAGGTGCATCCTCCAACCGAGTCACCAGGCCCTTCTGAGAGACCAGCATTCATCCTGGCTCTCTCCAGCAAGGGTCCTCCCGTGGATCTCCTCAGCTTGGCTCGGCTTCTTCCAAACAGGCAAGACAGCCTAAAGACCACCTCAAGATTAGTAGGCCCCAGACAGGCTTCTGGGCCTACCTCCAGAACTTGCAGCAGCACAGCCTTGGGCCAAAAGGGCCCAGAGGTAACGACTCCCTAGAGCACATTGCATCTGTCCCATAAATACCCCTTTCCAGAATGTACAGCGGCCAGGAACCTTCTACTGGGCTGTTCTGGGAAAAAAGTATTCATTATAGCTCAACCTTGTTGTAATTATCATACTGGCCTGTGGTACCAGTGACACCTACTGGCCACAGTGAGAATTGCACAACTTAGCCAAGTTTAGATAAACCCCATTGTGTACTTAAAAGTGGGGTATGCCTGTATTGACCCAAAGGGCCTGGTAATGGATGGGGGGGGGCATGCAATTTTTTTCAATGACTTTTATCTGTATTGCCAAGACCCGACAATTCATTATAGCCGTAAGTAGCTTTAATTTTTTTTTCTTTAGAAATTTTACTTTCTGCAGGGACTTTTTTAAACACGAGAAACATGCGCTACTTTACAGGCATACTATAGACACCCCCGGGTACTAAATTTAAAGGAATATTTCACTTTTATTTTTTTCACTTTAAGAATTATTAAAATCACTGCTCCCGAAAAAACTGACGTTTTTAAAACATTTTTTGCATTGATACATGTCCCATGGGGCAGGACCCAGGTCCTCAAATACTTTTTATGACAATAACTTGCATATTAACCACATCCCTATTTTCCACATTTTGTCATGTTGCAACCAAAAATGTAAATGTATTTTATTGGGATTTTATGTGATAGACCAGCACAAAGTGGCACATAATTGTGAAGTGGAAGGAAAATTATAAATGGTTTTATTTTATTTTTTTACAAGTGTGGTGTGCAAGTGTGGTGTGCATTTGTATTCAGCCCCCCTGAGTCAATACAGGCATACCCCACTTTTAAGTACACAATGGGGTTTATTTACTAAAGCTGGGAAGTGCAAAATCAGGCTCAGTTCTGCATAGTAAGTAACCAATGAGCTTCTAACCCCCTTGTTCAATTAAGCCTGGTAATAAAACCTGGAAGCTCATTGGTTTCTATGCAGAAGTGAGCCTGATTTTGCACTTTTCAGCTTTAGTAAATAAACACAATTGTGTACTTAAAAGTGGGGTATGCCTTTACCACCTTTCGCTGCAATTACAGCTGCAAGCCTTTTTTGGTATGTCTTTACCCAACACTGTATCCTGTCCTAGGCCAACAAAACCAAGGCCTAGGGCAGCACGAAATGAGTTCCCGCAGGCTTGCGCTACACTGTTAGTGTGTTGCCAGTCTTATGGGCGGACTGGGCAGAGAGGCAATGTAGTCTAGCTCCCCCATAAAGCGGCTGCACTGCTTCTGGTATGTGGGCAGCCTCTGCATTTCCGCGTTCTGCAACTGTGGAGGGGTGCTTCTCATTTTGACTGTCTTAGCATCCTGGACCACAAACCTTCCTCACTGTGCTATATATTTCTGCTGCACCATTGGCATGGTTATACTGTATCATCTTAGCCCTCTCCATAAAATTATCAGAAATTTTTGCTTAAAGTAGAACTTTTAGATAGAGTAAGGTAAGTTTATAGCCCCAGTCAGTTTATTTTTTTGCCATCCCTGTCCCATTGCAGAGATTTCACTTCACGTCCTGCACCATAGCTAAACAGGAAGTGAACTTGTGTCCCCACTCAAAATGTTCAGGGCGGGTCTTAAAAAGCAAGGGGTGTGGCCTTGACAGGAAGGGGTGGGTCATATATAAATTAGGGGGTGCACAAGTTTAGTCAGGCCTAGGGCAGCACAAAACCTAAATACACTAATGTCTCTACCAGCTTTGCACATCTAGAGAGTGACATTGGCTGTTCGCCCGTTCGCCGAACAGCAAACAATTTGGGGTGTTATCGCGGCAAATTCGAAAAGCCACAGAACACCCTTTAAAAGTCTATGGGAGAAATCTAAAGTGCTCATTTTAAAGGTTAATATGCAAGTTATTGTCATAAAAAGTGACAGGAGACATGTATCAATGCAAAAAAAAAGTTTTAAAAACAGTAATTTTTTCGGGAGCAGTGATTTTAGTAATGCTTAAAGTAAAACAATAAAAGTGAAATATTCCTTTAAATTTTGTACCTGGGGGTGTCTATAGTATGCCTGTAAAGTAGCGCATGTTTCCCGTGTTTATAACAGCCTCTGCACAAAATGAATTTCTAAAGGAAAAACGTAATTTAAAACTACTCGCGGCAATAATGAATTATCGGGTTCTGGCAATATATAAATAGAAATCATTGAAAGTCATTGAAAAAAAAAATGCATGGGGGTCCTCCCAAATTCCATTACCAGGTCCCTCAGGTCTGGTAAGAATATTAAGGGGAACCCTGCGCCAAAAAAAAAAAATAGCGTGGAGACCCTTTAGTTGGATTAAATACTTTTTCAAGGCAGTGTATCTGCCCCTGTATACAGGCATTGGTTTTGCAGTAACAATTTAGTACACTTCTTTAAACCCAAATAGAGAACATAAGATTGTTTATTATTGACCTTTTAATATGTAATAGAATAAATCTGTTTAGTGTATCCTGTACCCATCTGCTCTGGCGGTTGCCCAAAGCTCCACTGTTAGTGAAGTGTGGTACTTGAAACGCTTAATCAAGACCCTATTCACCGTATCTTGGGAGTTTTGGAGGAAGTAATTCTAGAGGAGATGGTCAGAACAGCATTCTCTAGGACACTGTTTTAAGTTCGAAAACTCAAACGCATCTTGATGGGATGAAAAATCGATCTCACCTCCCACAGTTGCCTAGTGGATAACACACATGGGGAACACTTTGGTCATGGAAAGATATATCTATCAACACAGGGGAAGGCCAGGTAGATTAAAAAAAATCTGGTCACCATGGCTGGATACGCCTGGGCTAAGTCACAGGGAACTGGTGATGTCCAGATTCTTGTAGTGCCCTACGCGGAGATCTTGACGTGTTGGGGTGGCTCGACACCAGATGTAATGTATATGTATTTGTGCCTCAGCATATTGTAGACTTGAAGGTCATGCTGTTTGGATTAAATTTAAGGGTGCTAGGAAAACCGTGAAAAGTAACTATAGGTATCTGCAAGTACATTGTTTGTGTATTAGAAACGGTTTAAACTTGTTCAATAAACACCTTTTTGATACAAATAAAAAAAAAAGGATCCTGTACCGCAGCCAGAATTTTTCGGGTAGGTCAACATAAGGATTACATCATCAATGTAAAGACTGATTTTATGTTGCCTAGGGCCAATCCAAAAAAAAGTTATGTCCACATGAGTTCCAATGTACTCTGCCAATGGTTCCATCCAGGCCTGGACTGGGACAAAAAATAGGCCCGGGCATTTTAGACTGAGCAGCCGGGGGGGCGCGGTGGGGGTTAATGATGGGATGTGGGGTGAGATAAAGAAATATAGATTGACAGAGAGAGAAAGAGAGACAGTCTCCATCAATAAATTTAAAAATTTAGGTATAAGAGGGCACCACTGTCTGGTTCCAATTATAATATGAAATGATATATACTTAGACTGAAGACCACATGTAAAGGGCCTGAATGGCTGAGAGGATCTGCCCCTGAAAACCAAACCTAACAAAAGTAAGATAAAGGTTGGTTACTAAAGACCAATAGGCTGTTCATGTAATGGGGGATCAAATGCGCTACTGGGAGTAATGAAGTGTAAGAGGGCGAGAATCCAGCCCAATGGGAGCGTGAAAGCAGCTATATCTAAAGTGTTCATATACTCATTCAAATAGGCTCTTCAATTTGCAAAGTGATGTAGTGGGTAGCACTCTTGCCTAGCAGGTAAAAGGGTCGCTGGTTCGTTTTCCAACCACGGCGCTACCTGCCTGGAGTTTGTATGTTCTCTCTGTGCCTGCGTGGGTCTCCTCCGGGTACTCTGATTTCCTCCAACACTCCAAAGACATGCTGGTAGGTTAATTGGTTTCTGTCTATATTGGCCCTAGTATATGAATGTGAGTTATGCCATGTACACATGACCGTTTTTCGGGTTAATAAAAAATGAAATTTTTAATGGTCTAGAAAAAACAACGTTTTTTTCAACCCCATCATTAAAAACGACCTTGCCTACACACGATCATGAAAAAAAATGCTCTAGCAAAGCGTGGTGACGTACAACACGTACAACGGCAGTATAAAGGGGAAGTTCCAATTAGATGGCACCACCCTTGGGGCTGCTTTTGCTGATTTTGTGTTAGTATAAGACGATTTGCGCTTTTCAGTCTGTTAAAGCGTGATGAATGTGCTTACTCCATTACGAACACCAGTTATACCAGAACGATCGCTCCCATCGCATAACTTGCTTCTGAGCATGCACATTTTTTCTTGTCATTAAAGCCCACACACGACCATTTTTTACGATGTTAAAAATGACAATGTTAAAAACGTTGTGAAAAATTGGAGCATGTTCGAAATTTTTAATGGGCATCGTGAAAAATGCTCTGGAGCCCACACACGATATTTTTTAATGACATAAAAAAAAAGTATTTTTTTACAACCCGAAAAACGGGTCGTGTGTACGCGGCATTAGGGTTTGTAAGCTCCTTGAAGGTAGGGACTAATGTGAATGTACAATGTATATGTAAAGTGCTACGTAAATTGACGGCGCTATATAAATACCATAAATAATAAATAATAATATTGTTGGCCCCACTATGCTACCTGACTCCAGTTCAAACCCTTTCAACAAATTCACAAAGTTTAAAAGTTACTGTACAGGATGTACTGAATAGTATGTATATTCCTGCACTTTTTCCTGCCCAGAAAAGGACAATAATGCTTCAGCTCTTGGCTTGTTTCATAAAGCAATAAAAAGAGCATTCATGGTGCATCGTAACCCACAGAAAGATATCAAATTACAGTATAGTCATACCAATTAATATCTCTACTTCCAAATTAGCAAAATCTGTGTATTGTTTTCCTCAGACAGGAGATATCACAGGAGTTAACATTCCACATTTCCTTTATAATTTCAGTATATTCCCCTACTGAACAATTTCTGAAGAAAAAAACAACAGTTAATATTGAATTGCTAATTGCTTTTTTTACAAGTGAAATTTTCTGTGACAATGTATTATCTGTGTTTCAGATACCTACAGATATAGGCCCGGATCCACAAAGGCTTTACGCCGGCGTATCTCCAGATACGCCGCCGTAATTTCAAATGTGCGCTGTTGCATCTTTACGCTGATCCACAAAGCAAGATATGCCGAAAAATATGGCTTCAGCCGTCTGACGTAACTTGCCTACGCTGGCGTATCGTGGGCGCATAGTTACGCTGGACACATTTGGCGTTCCCATTAAAAATACGCAAATGAGCAAGATACGCTGATTCACGAACGTAGATGCGCCCGTCGCTGTAAGCTACGCCGTTTACGTAAGGCGTACATCTGGCGCAAAGTAACCCCTGCTATATGAGGCGCAGCCCATGTTAAGGTATGGACGTCGGAACAGCCGTCAAATTTTACGTTGTTTACGTAAGGCGTACGTGAATGCGCCTGGGCGTAAGTTACGCTCACGTCGCATGGAGTGTTCGATGTATCTTAGGAATTCTAGCTGGCGTAATTCTGAGCATGCACACAGTAATACAGCCCTCAAAATTTCCACTCGCCTACTAGCATTTGGCGAGTGGATTTAAGCTGGGGGACAAGTGATGACAGGGTTGCATAACCAATCTCCCTTCAATCTGTGCCTACACAGAGAATCCATATGAGTTTGGCGGCTGAAGAGGAAAGGTGCATGCTTGGGAAAAGTAGTCTGGTGAGCCGTGCACAGGCAGAGAAGTACACAGGAGCTCTCCCTACAATTCTCATTAAGCCATGGGACCTAACAGTATGACCTCTCTGAGCCTGCCCCCTCCCCCCGACCAATGTAGCTCACTTAAAGTTGCCCTGACATGAGAGCGGCAGCCTTCAGTTTTCTTCTCCTTGTGCTATATGTAAGTGTCCAACAGTTCAGCCTGAGCACTGCAAGCAGACTGGTCTCAATGTGTGCTGTGTGGTATCAGTGTGCGCTTTGCTATGGTGTCAATGGCTGTGCAGTTGTGTGGATCTCAGCGCTGGATTGTACTCCCTCCCGCTGTGCTGCAGCTTTTCTCCTCACTGCCAGCCTGAATAAAAGGAGGAAGTGGGGACATGCAAGCGTGGAGCCGCACACACAGGCTCCTGATGATGAGATGAATGGGAGAGGGAGAGGGAGAGAGAGAGAGGGAGGATGGATGGGACTTGCAGAGGAGACAGCAAGAGAATGGGGAAGAGACCCAGTTCTAGTGCCCTGTCCCTCTGGTCTGCCACCAGTGCCCTGTCCCTCTGGTCTGCCACCAGTGCCCTGTCCCTCTGGTCTGCCACCAGGGCCCTGTCCCTCTGGTCTGCCACCAGTGCCCTTTCCCTCTGGTCTGCCCCCAGTGCCCTGTCCCTCTGGTCTGCCCCCAGTGCCCTGTCTCTCTGGTCTGCCCCCAGTGCCCTGTCTCTCTGGTCTGCCCCCAGTGCCCTGTCTCTCTGTTCTGCCCCCAGTGCCCTGTCTCTCTGGTCTGCCCTCAGTGCCCTGTCCCTCTGGTCTGCCACCAGTGCCCTGTCCCTCTGGTCTGCCACCAGGGTCCTGTCCCTCTGGTCTGCCACCAGTGCCCTGTCCCTCTGGTCTGCCCCCAGTGCCCTGTCCCTCTGGTCTGCCCCCAGTGCCCTGTCTCTCTGGTCTGCCCCCAGTGCCCTGTCTCTCTGGTCTGCCCCCAGTGCCCTGTCTCTCTGTTCTGCCCCCAGTGCCCTGTCTCTCTGGTCTGCCCTCAGTGCCCTGTCTCTCTGGTCTGCCCTCAGTGCCCTGTCTCTCTGGTCTGCCCCAAGTGCCCTGTCTCTCTGGTCTGCCCCAAGTGCCTTGTCCCTCTGGTCTGCCCCAAGTGCCCTGTCCCTCTGGTTTGCCCCAAGTGCCCTGTCCCATTTTGTTAAAGTTGTTGTTGGTAATATTTAATTATGTAACTTGATTCTGCATAAAACATTTAACAGTGTCATTCAATGAGATAATCTACAAGGGCGTGTTTACGGGGGCAATTAGGCGCAGGGCAGTGTATAAATTAGGTGGGGAAACTGGTGGCGAGTAACTCTTGAGGCCTGGCTAGTAGCTCAAGACTTGAAATTTTGAGCCCTGCAGTAATACGTTCACGGACGGCGCCTGCGCCGATCGTTCGGCCATGCATCTACATGGGGTCACGCTTCATTAGCATACAACATGCCCCCTACCTGCCTACTTTGAATTACGCAGGCTTACGCCAGCCCATTTAAGTTACGCTGCCGTAACTTAGGACGCAAGTGCTTTGTGAATACTGCACTTGCCTATCTAAGTTGCGACGGCGTAGCGTAAAAAAGATACGCTACGCCGCTCTAAAGATACGCCGCCCTCCGTGAATCCGGGCCATATTTAGTAAGGTATTTTTTTCTCTGATAGCATCATGTTTGTATTATACTGTATATAACCTAGTATTCTCTTCCTGCTTTTTAGAATTTCCCTCTCAGTTTGTATATGTGTACATTGGCCAGCTTGATTATGTATCACATCATGGGTCACATAACAATGATTATTGTGTAACAGTATTTTGTTTTATGGTGATAAGCGGTCTGCAATCACTAAGCTATAGCACTGTATCACTGTATTAAATTGGATTTTGTTTATGAATTTAGCCTTTTCAGCACTGTGAACATTACATTTTAAGTACCATAGAATATAGTACAAATGGAAAATCACTTTGGGCTTATAATGTCAGCAATATACTACACAGGATTGTTTGTGGATTGGTTTCTCAAATCTATAACAAAAGAGACAGGAAAGTGAATATTCCTTGGTAAACCAAAAGGTTTTGTTATCCTTTATCTGCATTGCTTTTAATGTAAAATGCATTTTTTTTTTTTTTTTTATATATTTAATAATATGCATTTTTTTTTTACACAAACATATAAAATAAAAGCTCATTTACAGTGCCAGGATAAGGCAACTTGCAACCAAGTCAAAATTATGAAAAGTATCCATACAAGTGTAGTGCAATACATAAGTAATATTCCATTAACTTTAAATATATAAATATCTTAAAAGAACATCACCATCACTACGTGATGTGTGATGTCATCACGCAGAGTACTACGGTGAGACTTTCAGATCTTTTTTTGACATCTGTGATATGCATGTTGATACTTTTATTATGTGAGTGTAATATTCTTAGCTTAAAAGGGTTGTAAAGGCAGAGGGCAAAATTCACAGAGCCCTTACTCCTGTCTAACTGGTGTTAGACTGGAGTAATTTCAAATTACGCACGTTTTTTAGCTAGTCGAAAACCTCAAACCATGAATAGACGGCTGCGGGCTTTAATTCGACTGGATTACGTGTTCGTACGCCTTCGGATCTACGCTGCAATAAAATTGCGGCCACTGGGTGGACTTCCCGTCGTTTTCCGCGTCGGGGTATGCAAATTAGCTTTTGCTGGCGATCCCCGAAATTACGATCTTCATTCGCAATCTCTTACGGCACCTTTAGTCATCTTTTTTTTTTGCATAACACTATACCAGCTTTTTGCTGCTCTAATATTAGACAGCCCATGTTAAGTATGGCCGTCATTCCCGCGTCGAATTTCTACGTTTTCCAACGTCTTTTATTATTTTTTACGTAAGTCGTCCGGGAATAGGAATGTTCGTACAACGAATGACGTAACGACGTGATTTCGCGCAATGCACGGCGGGAAATTTCTGAACGGAGCATGCGCAGTTCGATCGCCGCGGGGACGCGCTTAATTTAAATGCTTCACGCCCCCTAATCGCGTATTTCCCACGCCGCCGTAGCGTATGGGCAAAAATCTACCAGAATTCGGTGTAGAGCCTGGTAAAATACGGCAGCGTAGAGTATTTCGATTACGCAGCGCAATATTAAGTGTATGTGAATCTGGCCCAGAGTTTTTATATCTTAATGCATTCTATGCATTAGGATAAAAAGCCTTCTGTGTGCAACAGCCCCTCTCAGCCCCCTAACACTTACCTGAGGTCCCTCTCTGTCCAGCAATGTCCACGAGTGTTTCAGCCATCCGAGATTCTCCTTCCTGATTGGCTGAGACAAAGTGAGATAGCCAATTAGGGAAGAGGGGGGGCGTGGTCAGGTCGGGGCTCCATGTCTAAATGAACACAGCAAGCTGTGACTCAGCTAGGGTGCCCCTATAGCAAGCTGCCTGCTTTGAGGAGCACTGAACAGGAGGAAGGGGCCAGGATCACAAGAGGAACCCAAGAAGAGGAGGATCTGGGCTGTTCTGCAAAAATCCAATGCAAAAAAGCAGGTAAGTATATAATGTTTATTATTTTTATAGGGAAAAAATTAGCCTTTACAATCACTTTACTAAATTGTTTCCTTGCATACTACACTATGAGACTATGTTCATTTCTATATCATTTTAAAAGATATTTCAAAAATATGAAAGTGCATCCCCACTTCCCCTAAGGTGAGATGGAACTTGAATAGTCAGGTTGTGCAGGGTACATAATTATTAATGAGTACTACTGCATCTTATAACTCATCCAAAGTGCACATTTTATTCTGGGATAATTCAAGAAAACAGAAGAACGCACATTGTAATAGCTTCAAGTAAAGAAAAAACAATATCCTTCTCTTTTTCCCTCTTTTCCTCCTTCCCTATTTCTTTCCATCTTCTTCCTTCCCCTTCACCCCCTTTATTTTTTTCTTTTTTTTTTTTTTTCTAAGAGCTAAAATGCCTGATTTTAGAGTATGTATATGTGTATATATATATATGTATGTATATATATAAGCTGAGCCGAATATATACCTAATTTTACCACAAAAAAAATGAGTATAAGGCTCGGGTGGGAAATGCAGCAGCTACTAGGTCCTGGATGCCATGATTGTCTCCTGTGCAGTAGAAAGCATCTCTTTGAATCAGGGGTGAGGGAGAGGGTACTGCATGTGCTAGGGGGCTATTTGGCAGGAGAGAGGACTTGTGCAGGGGTTGGGGGCAGATTTAATATCCAAAAACATATCCTAATGTCCCCCACACCCAAATGACTACAAGTATTAATTTATGTCAGCCCCCCCCCCCCCCCCCACACACAAATACCATCTTTAGTGTGTGTGTGTAATCATTGTAATGATCACAGACCGCAAATAAACATTACATGTACAGCAGCGCCTCTCCCCTTTCCCGACTCCTCCTCCTGTCTGTGTACACAGAGGACATCGGGAGGAGGCATGGAAGGGGCATGTTTAGCAGCGTTGCACGGTCGTTATTCACAGTGAGAAGGCAGCCGGCAGTGAGCGATGCCAGCTGCCAAAGAGAGCAGATATCGTGTGGGACCTGACTTGAGTATAAGCCAAAGGGGGGGCTTTTTCAGCATAAAAAATTTGCTAAAAAAGTTGGCTAATACATGAGTATATACGATATATATTTTTTTGTTCTTTTTTGTATTTGTGTTTGAAACGGCAATAAAAAGTAATTAAGCAAAAATAAATAAATACATTAGCTAATATATTCTGTACCAGAGAGGTAAGGGTAGGTAATAGGTAATAAGGTTGTGGGATTAGGCAATAGTGCCTGTGCGGTTTTTATTTTTTGCGTTATAAACAAAAAAATAAAACATGATCAAACGTTGCTGGAAAACTGGCAAAGCAATTGAAGCTGTAGTTCAATGTTTCTAAATGTGAAATAATGCACCTTTCCTTAACCACTTGCTTACTGGGCACATAAACCCCCTTCGTGCCCAGGCGAAATTTCAGCTTCCGGCACTGCGTCGCTTTAACTGACAATTGCGCGGTCGTGCGACGTGGCACCTAAACAAAATTGGCGTCCTTTTTTTCCCCACAAATAGAGCTTTCTTTTGGTGGTATTTGATCGCCTGTGCGGTTTTTATTTTTTGCGTTATAAACAAAAAAAGAGCAACAATTTAAAAATATATATATATTTTTTACTTGTTGCTATAATAAATATCCCAATTTTTATTTTTTTTTAAATATTTTTTTTTCTCAGTTAAGGCCGATACGTATTCTTCTACGTATTTTTGTAAAAAAGAAAAAAAAAAATCACAATAAGTGACTGCTTTGCGCAAAAGTTATAGCACCTAAAAAATAGGGGACAGAATTATGATTTTTTTTAAAAAAATTTTTTTTACTAGTAATGGAGGCTATCTGCGATTTTTATTGGGACTGCGATATTGCGGCGGACACATCGGACACTTTTGACACATTTTTGGCGCCATTCACATTTATACAGCGACCAGTGCTATAAATATGCACTAATTACTGTATAAATGTGACTGGCATTGAAGGGGTTAACACTAGGGGGTGAGGAAGGGGTTAAATGTATTGCCTGGGTGTGTTCTAACTGTGTGGGGGGAGGGGGGTGACTGGGGGAGGTGACCGATGCTGTCTCCCTATGTACAGGAGAAACAGCATCTGTCTCCTTTCCCTGACAGGACGTGGAGCTCTGTGTTTACACACACAGCTCCACGTCTCTGCTCTGTCACCGACGATCGCGTGTACCTGACGGACATCGCGGCCGCCGGGTACACGCATCAAATCCTCGGTGATGCGTCGGGACTGTTTTTCCCCGCCGCGCGCCACCCTGTGGCGTGCGCGGGGAATTACAAGTAAATCACGTCCAAAGACGTGACCCCGGCGCCTCAGGTCCGTGCTGTTGACATATTCTGTCAATAGCGTGGACCCAAAGTGGTTAAATCATTTGGGTACAATATTGAAGATACAGTGTTGGCCAGCACTACAGAGGAAAAAGATTTGGGACTACTTATTTCAGATGATTGCAAAATGTGCAAACAGTGTGGCTAGGCAGTGGGAAAAGCAAATACATTTATATCAGCATCACTAGAGGGGTCACCAGCAGGAGGAAGGAGGTCCTGATTCCCCTGTCAGTAGACCATTTAGGTCATTTAGAATACTGTGTCCAGTTCTGGAGACCTCGCTTACAAACTGATTTTGACAGACAAAATAAAAAATGGTTAAAGGTCTGAGGGATGAAATAAATTAGGAGAGACTTCAGAAACTTAATATGTATAGCATAGAGGGGAAAGGGAGACATAATTGAAACCTTTAAATACATCAAGGGAGCAAATAAGGTTCAGGAGGGCAGTATTTTCAATATAAAGCAAAAATCAAGATAACAGGGACATAACCTCAAACTAGAAGGTGTAAAGTTTAAAACTAATCTCAGCGGGGGCGTGTCCTGGTTATGGTGTAGAGAAGACGCTCCATGCTTTCCGGGCTTTCCACACTATTGCAGTCAGAAGCATTAGCGATCTTTCTATATACTGGACCCTGGGAAGACTACCATTCCTACAAGGCTACCTTTACAACACAACTTACAGACTTTTTTCCTGGCCACATCTCCAGTGACTCCCATATCTTTAGCTAAAATGGCACCTGCTAAAGCAGAACCCATTTCAGCCCAGCGCAAGGAAACCAGCACCTCCTTTCAAGAGCTCCATGCTAATACAGGACCGGTGCTCACCATTGCCCATCACTACCCTAGCATGGCTGACACAGTCTCCACCACAGTCAGCTGCAGACCACTTGCCCTCAGGAGCAGCCCCCGAAAGCTACTTTTGTAGTAATGCTACAATATCTGCCCTCTAAAGCATTGTTCCCCCTACAAATGGGGCTATCCCTTTCACATTCTTTTGAGGAAAAAATAATGAGAGACTTCCCTGCTTCACTCCCTGGACCAGCTCCATGCCAGCTTCAGCTTCCTAAGAGCCAAACCCATCATTGCCCCTGACTGGCTTGACCTTCCCGAGGATGGCAGCTTTCACCGACCCTATTTACTTCGCAACAAAGACACCATAGATCCAGAGTGCATCCTTGCTCACTGCTACTTAGGTATGGTGGGGCTTGAGCTTCTTCACCTCACCTACCTGAAGACCAGCTGATGCCTAGTCGGTGGGGCTTTGCAGTAAGTACCCATCATTATGTACTGTAATTCTCTTGTAAAATGGGTCATAGATTTTTTGCTTTTTTCCCCTATACTTTGCTCTCACTCGGACTGTCCATGTTTTGACTCGCTCAACTCCCTACATAGTGGGGAGTTACCCCAGAGTTTACAGCAGGACTTGCTCATTACCCTGGTGTGAGTTGGATTTCACACTAAAGTCTCTCTCTGATGTCCCACTCTAGGGTGCAAAAGACTCGCATCAGCCTAGGGGCCCAACACCCAGTTGTATTGCCACCCTGCACCCCGGGTACAGCTCCCCAATCTGCTCGGCTGCGGTATCTTGTTTGTACTCTGGATCTCAGACTTCCGCAATGGTTATTTACCTGTTTGCTTTTGTAAATGTTTTAAAAAGGTTTTTAAAATGCACTTGTTTAACTTGATGTTGTTATCTGATGTAATTCTGGGTCCCATAAGTAAGGCACTGTGATTCCTCACCACAGTTCTGTCTTTGCCATCCAAAACCTCCCCCTCTCTCTTTTGGGTACTACTAAACATGGCATCCTGTAGACACCTAGGGGCCATCAATCTTACCCAGAGGTCAATTTAAACTCTTTGTTTGACCCATTTTATGGCCTCAAAACCTCACCCACAACCTGTTCCTTCAGAGGCCCCATGCTACCTCTATGGGGAGTTTGTTTCTTGTCTCTAACTGTTGACTGCTCGGTTTAATTTACTCATTGGTGACTTTTCGACAAACACTTGGTTTGTTTGCAGTTTTTGTATAACCATCCTGGACAATTTTACCCTATCTGGAGGCATGCAGGGGTGAAATCCCTTCCCTGGGAACTTTCCCTATTAGTCTCCATCATTACTTGCACATTGAGAAATGCATTAGTACCCACATTTTTGCCCCCAATCCATCTGCTGCTTATCCAGGAGGAAATGCCCGGAGTGGCCCCTGCTCACATTCCGAGATTGCCACCCACCCTACTTAGCGCAGGCATCCTGACCCCTGGTTAGTGTTGCTCACGAATATTCGCATTTCGAATATTCGAGTATTCGCGAATAACTCGAATATCGCGGCGAATATTCGCTATTTCGATTATTCATATTTTTTCAAATTTCGCAATCAATTTCGCAATCAATTTCGCAATCAATTTCGCATTCGCACTAGCGAAATTTCGCACTAGCGAAATTTCGCATTTTTTTTTTTTTTTATAAAATATAGCGAGTATTCGTAAATATCGAATATTCGTGATATTTTATCCAAAAAAAAAATAGCGAAATTTCGCAATCATTTTCGCTTTCGCATATGCAAAATTTCGCTATTTTTTTTTTTTTATAAAATATAGCGAATATTCGTAAATATCGAAAATTCGTGATATTTTATCCCCAAAAAAATAGCGAAATTTCGCATTGGCGAAATTTCGCAATTTTTTATTTTTTTATAAAATATCACGAATATTCGATATTAACGAATATTCGCGAATATTCTTCGAAATATTCGCGAATATTCTTCGAAATATTCGCGAAATGTCGCAAAATCGTATTCCGCTCATCACTACCCCTGGTTGGGAATAGGCAGTTTTGGTTCCACTTTCTCCCCTCTTCTCCACCCCTTCCCCCTCCCTTACCTTCCCCCCTTTTTTTCCCCTTGGTCAATTTGGCCCACTTGTCTATATCATAAGGGCTCTGTGAAAATAATATCCCTCAATATCAAAGCCCTTAACATGCTTTAGAGGAGATCTCAAGTCCTCTGCAACATGTGGAGAATAAAGGCACGGGTTGCTTTCTTCCAAAAGAGACAATTTACCCCCACCAATTCTCCTAAGCTGAGGGACTTTTGGTTTCATACAGCCTACCAAAGTTATTCTAACAACACTAAATCATGGGGTGTTTCCATTGTGCTGGCTACAGTGGCTAGATCTCTGCCATGGATATTAGGTGACCAGCTGTCCGGTACATTGAGCAGGTACCTCTTCTAGGGGTTAAGATTGGTGGACAGAATGTCATATTAGCAAACGTGTACTGTATTTACCTAAGTCTGTGCAGTTTACTTTTTTAGAATCCTGCCTGGCAGATTTTGCCACCTTTGCAGAAAGCACAAATATTTCTTAACATTGCCCTTGATCCTCTGAAAGATTCCTCCTGGGGCTCCCCACAGTTTTCATACCCGTATTTGAAGAGATTCAAATACCATCTTCACAAACTGCACCTCATTGACGTCTGGCATGATCAGCAGCATGAAGACTATGGGCCAGATTCAGGTAGAGTTAGGCTGGAGTATCAGTGATACGCCAGCATAACTCTCACTTTGAGCTGGCGTTTCTGTTTTCTGTAAGCAGAAAACATGAAACGCCGGGTTGGAGTTCCTATACGAGCGGCGTAATTGTATTTCGCCGTCGTATCGGAACTGCAATTTAAAAAATGGCGCTCGGGGCGTTCCCACTGATTAACGCCGAGAATATGTTAATCAGCGAGAATCGGCAATTCACGATCGTACTCGGGCCTGACGCAGTGACAAAAAAAACATGCCCCCTAGGTGGAGTATCCTTTGTTAAGTATGGCCGTCCTCATCGCGTCGAATTTAAAAATGTTTGCGTCGTTTGCGTAAAACGTCCGTGAATGGGGATTGACGTCATTGACGTTCACTGACAGAATTTGGAGCATGCGCACTGACAGTCAACGAATGCGCAGTACATTCGCCGCGGGACCGCGCCTAGTTTAAATAATACACGCCCCCTACCCGCCCAATTTGAATTCCGCCGGCTCATTTTCGCTACGCCACCGCAACTTTAGGAGCAAGTGATATGTGAATAACAGTACTTGCTCCTAAACTTTCGGTGGAGTAACGTAAATGAGAAACGTTACTCCAAATTAAAGATTCGCCCATCTACCTGAATCTGGCCCTATACTTTTTTCTAACCTGTGCATCAAAATTATTCTAGGATAGACTACTTTTTTTGTGCTCCATGCACTTCTGGACTCCATCACCAGGTCCTCCTTTGAACCCATATTGCTTTTGGATCACACTCCAGTTACGGTTTTAATGTCTTTATCTATTCATCCAGCTCAACATGCCCATTGGCACCTTAGCGAGAGTGTGCTACAAGACTTCCATACCCTGGCTGAACTGCAGATGGATCTCCTCTGAGGCACAACCCCTCTGTCTGGGAAGCTCATAAATGGTTTATGAATGAATGAATGAATGAAAAACTTATATAGCGCAGCACATGCAAACTAAATTGCCTCTGGGCGCTTGCTGTTCCTGTCTCCTTTGATATCAAAAGAGATGAGTCTTGACCTTTCTCCTGAAGGCTAAATGGTTTTCCTCCAACCGATTGCTGGTTGGTAAAGTGTTCCATAGTCTGGGATCTTGGAGCGCGAATCTTCTTTCTCCTTTGGACTTGTAAATGGCTTTTGGTATCTGGAGCAGATTTTGGTTGGTGAATCACAGAACGCGATTGGGGTTGTGAGCTTTTATTTTTTCGCGTAGGTGATGGGGAGCATTCCCATGGATGCATTTATGCGTTAGACAGAGTGCTTTAAAAGCAATTCTGTCTTTTACTGGTAACCAATGAAGGGCTCTCAGTGAAGATGAGATTGTTTCCCAGGGTTTTTTCCCAGTCACAAGTCTGGCGGCCGTATTTTGCACGACTTGCAGATGAGCGATTTGGTACTTTGGGAGTCCGAGATAAAGGGCATTTGCATAGTCCAGTCTGGAGTTTACAATTGTTCCCACCACGACCGATATGTCTTCTTTGGGAATAAAAGGAATAACCCTGCGTAGTAGGCGCAGCAGATGGTGAGATCCGCTGACTACTGACCCTATTTGTGCCTCCATTGTCATGTAGGTGTCGAAGATGACCCCGAGACTTTTGACTTTGGTGCTAGGGGTGATGATTTGGCCCAGGATGGGCGGGGGTGTCCAAGTTGTTGCCGGTTGATTCGTATGCTTGGCGTGAAACAGAAGAAGTTCTGTTTTTGCTCCGTTGAGTTTAAGATAACTCTTTGTCATCCAGTTTTCTATCAAAGAGAGACATTTCTCTAGACTGAGACGATGATCCTTTTTGTTGCAAATGCGGAAATACAGTTGCGTGTCGTCTGCATATGAGTGGTGAAGCAGTTTTTGGCTGCTGATGATTTCAAAGAGAGGACGAATATAGATGTTAAACAGCACCGGCGACAGAGGGGATCCTTGAGGGACACTGTGCGTTTTTCAGAAGTAAAAGGTCCCAATTTCACTAATTGTGATCGGTTTTCCAAAAAAGAGGAGAACCAAGATAAATCACTTTCTGGGACTCTGGCTACTTCAGCTTGCCGAGTCAGTAATAGTTTATGGTCTACAGTGTCGAAAGCTGCGCTTAGGTCCAACAGAAACAGAAGACAAGATTCTCCTTCGTCTGCGGACTCGAGAAGCGTCGTCCCATATTTTAAACAATGCTGTTTCTGTTCCGTGTCCGGGACGGAAACCCGATTTAAATGGATCAGGTAGGTTTTGGGTATCTAGATGCTGTTGCAGCTGTTGTACCACTACTTTTTCCATTACCTTGGAGAGAACATTTAGGCCTGTTATGGGACGGTGGTGAATTGGGTCCTTGGGTTCTAGGGTGGGTTTCTTCAAGATGGGTTGGATTATGCCCTCTTTCAACTGGGAGGGCACTATGCCTTCCTTGAAAGACTGGTTTATAAGCTGCATGATAGGAGGTGGCAGGATGTCAGCACATTCCTTCAGCAGTTTGGTAGGGATAATATCATTTGGCGCTGTGCTGTTTCGCAGAGTTCCGATGATATTTTTTGTGGCATAGATAGAGATGGGTTCCAGAGTGAACTTTGCTGATTGTGGTGAATTTCTATGAGTATTATGTGAATAATTGCGGGGGGGGGGTTGAGGGGGGTATTGTTTTGCTGAATGCTTTCCCGGACTCTCTCAATTTTATTAATGAAGTAATCCGATAATTCATTGCAAAATTCTTGGGTGTCCGAATTGGGGGCTTCAAGACATCCTGGATTCATGGTCTGAGTGACCAGCTTGAAGAGTTCGTGGGGGCGGTTTAGGGCGCTGTTGATAGCCTTGGAAAAGAACATTTTCTTGGCTTTGAAGATCTCTTTGTGGTAATTTCTTGTTATTACCTTGTAGATGGTGAGGTTTTCCTCTGAAGAACTTATTTTCCAGGCAGCTTCCGCTCTTCTGCGCTCTTGCATCAGTAACGACAGCTGGTTGTTAAACCAGCTGGAGTTGTTTTTCCGGATGCGGGTTTTACGTCTTGGCGCTATTAAGTCGGCTGACTGTAAGGCCTCGTACACACGAGGGGATATGTCCGCTGAAAACGGTCCGATGGACCGTTTCAGCAGACATCTCCGCTCGTGTGTATGGGCTAGCGGACAGATTTCTCCACCCGACAGATTTCAAAGCATGCTTTGAAATCTATCCGGTGGAATCTGTCCGCCCGACATGTCTGCTGGTTAGTACACTTACCAGCAGACATGTCGTCCCCCACCGCCGCCGCGCCACCGCCGAATGGATTCGGCGCATGCGCGGAAGTGTTTAACTTCCTGGTGCGGTGACGTGGCAGTGACGTGGCGGCGTCAACGTCACCGCCGCGTCACCGCCACGTCACCGCGCCGTCCGGCGGTGGGGAATTTGATCCGATGGTGTGTACACGCCATCGGATCAAACTCCCGATCGGACATATCCGATGGAAATGGTCCGCGGACCGTTTTCATCGGATATGTCCGATCGTGTGTACGAGGCCTAATAGGGCTGTGTTTATGGCCTCCAGTGTTTCTGCGGCCGTTTGATGTGGTTGAATTGCTTTTATTTTCTTCCCTAATGTGGTTTTGAAGAGTTCCAAATTGAGCTTCTTCTGACATCTAGTCCAGTGTGTTGTCACTGGTTTTGATGTTTTTGTTAAGGGGGGGATTTTGGAAATTATGAATTTAATTGCATGGTTATCTGTCCATGGCAACGGTTTATTTTCCAAAATGTTTATTTCCAGATCTTGTCTGAAAATAAGATCGAGTGTGTGACCTGAAGCATGTGTGGGCCCACATACTAGTTGTTGTAGCCCTAATCCTTCCAGGTGGTCAATACAGGTGTCGGCCTCGGGATCTTGTGAGGAGTTGGCCCAGAGGTTGAAATCCCAGAGCAGCAAGAGGTGTTTGCTGTTAAGGGTGTAAGTGGAGATACACTCCGTCAATGATAGTAGAAGCTGCGATTTTGGGCCGAGTGGTCTATAGCAGAGTAGAATACGGATGGTCTTCTGGGGATTTGTTTGCAGTTGCAGAGTGAGGGTTTCCATGAATGGAAGAGGGTTTTGAAGGACTGGTTTAGTGATCGCAAGGAGATTCTTGTGGATCACCGCCAGGCCTCCTCCTCCTTGCCCCACTCTGTTTTCGGTTATAATACGATAGTTTTCTGGCACCAGTTTGCCTAGAATGATGTTACAGTCGGCTGTGAGCCAGCTTTCTGTAATAAAGAGGCAGTCTAAATCGTATTGTAGAATGAAATCATAGATTTCTAGTCAGTGTTTTACTGCCGATCTTGTGTTGATCAAAGCACATGATATGTGCTTAGGCTGGGGTAAATGGCTGAAATTTTTGACAGTCGATCGTCGATCGATTCTCAATAGTTGCTCAATTCTTAGGGCTTTTTTGGTGATGGCTGGTAGTATTGCGGCGAATCGCCTCAGACCCCAAATGGTTTCTGCAGAATATTGCAGATTAACCATGGTCGCCAAACACCGGGGGGGGAGGGTTTCGAGGGTGATGGAGGGAAGATTAGCTAAATCTGCTCTCCAGCTTGGTCCAGAGGAAGGCAAAAAAAACCTGGCCGTGCTGTGCCAATATGCTGCGGCAGGGAAAAAAATTCTTCCTGACCCCTTGAGAGGTGATCGGACGAAACCCTGGATCAAGTCCTCTTTGGGTGGTGAAGGGGGGAGTGGGGATGAGAGGTACCCTCGTTGCTGGGTGTACCAAGATGGCCGCCGATCAAGGAGCAGGACCCAGGCTGGGGATCAGTGATGCCGGGGAAGGCTGGAATTAATGACCGGTAAAAAGGATGGTGTCCTTCTGCAGGACTTTTTCATCAGCATAGATACAAGGCGAAAGAAAGAATGTTGGGAGAAACTATCCTCCTTGGTCTCTCAAATCTATTCCCTGGAGGGCCAACATAAGAAATCTATTGCAATCTAATTGACGACAGATCTCCTGTCAACGGCTTATGAATTCAGAAATAAGTTTGGCAAACTATTCGCCCTTTTTCACAGGCTTTTATACCTCAAATAATTACCTCCAAGGGTCAGAGACTTACCAAATCCACAGAAATTACTAAATGTTTTTTAGGAATTCTATTTATCACTGTATTATCTTACTGACCCTCTAGAACACTTACCACCAGACGTGACAGCAGCTTTGATATACAAATACCTATCACAATCCTCTCTTCCTAAGCTTAAATGGTGGGATTTAGGGATGAGCTTCGTGTTTGAGTTTCGAACAAAACGGGTCGTTCGCGCCAAATTCGAGTGACGCGCCACGGCCCATAATTCACTGCGGCATTGCGCGCTGATGATTGGCCAAACATGCACTATAACCTGCATGCTTGGCCAATCACAGTGCGCAAAAAAAGGAGAGCCATAATTGGCCAAAGCCAGGGTGGCTTTGGCCAATAATGACTCAGGGCTTTAGCACACGCCCCACACTATAAAAGGCCGCCTACAGGGGGGCCTCGTGTAGTGTGTACCGTGCTTGTTCCAGATCAGACAGAGAGAGAGAGAGAGAGAAAGAGAGATTGTCTTTTTTTCTAGCTAGATAGAGGGCTAGTCAGTTCAATTTACAGTGTCTAGAGGATATATATACATCCCAGGAGTTGTACATATATTTTATACACTGTATAGTTTAATTAGATTAGTTCTACCTAATCTATCAGGCAGTTGGTTGTGCTAGCTGTAGTGTTCTCACGTGTTGTATTGCCCGTCTGCTCAGTGTGCCTAAACCAACTTGCTGTATACTGCAAGTTTGCACATTACTTTGCAACTAAACCCACTTGGTACATAGTGCAAGTGTGTTCATTACTTTACAACTAAACCCACTTGGTGCATAGTGCAAGTGTGCTCATTACTTTGCAACTAAACCCACTTGGTGCATAGTGCAAGTGTACGCATTACTTTGCAACTAAACCCACTTGGTGCATAGTGCAAGTGTGCTCATTACTTTGCAACCAAACCCACTTTGTGCATAGTGCAATTGTGCTCATTACTTTGCAACTAAACCCACTTGGTGCATAGTGCACGTGTGCTCATTACTTTGCAACGAAACCCATTTGGTGCATAGTGCAAATGTGCTCATTACTTTGTAACTAAACCCACTTGGTGCATAGTGCAAGTGTGCTCATAATTTTGCAACTAAACCCACTTGGTGTATAGGGCAAGTGTGCGCATTACTTTGCAACTCAACCCACTTGGTGCATATTGCAAGTGTGCTCATTACTTTGCACATAAAGCTACTTGTTGTGTACTGCACATGTCCTCTGCAGTTTGCACCAAAAGCTACGAGGTCTAGTGTACTGCCTTTGTCCTCTGCAGGCCATTATAATGTCTGGAAGGGCAACAAGGAGAGGCAGAGAGTAACAAGGTCAAGCAGGCTCTGCATCTAAAGGGACCTAAAGGGTCTGGTTATTGAATTTGCTGGGACCTCCGCGCATTTTTTTTCCCCGAACTCCGAACCCGTACTCAAACTTTTACCAATTATTGGGGTTCGGGAAAAACCCAAAGTCCGTACCAAACCCGAACTTTACAGTTCGGGTTCGCTCAACCCTAATGATGACCTGCCACGCAGTTCGTTGGCAAGCATACCTGAAAGACCCACACCAAATAACAAAGCGGACCTCCCCTTGTCCCTCATCAGCTAGGATATCCAACCCCACTAGACCCTCAGTCCTCTCTAAAGCCTGCACTGATAGGACTTAAGGTGTAGAATTAGGTGTGTTACAACCTAGTAGTACATGTGGGCAATCTACTATTGGTACACCGATAGCAGATTGTACCAGACAAATTTCCCTGCACCAGCTGCTGCAGCGCCGAAAGAAGTACTCTCCCAGCCATCCACATGCCCAGCGGTTGAATGCTAGCTTAGCAAAATTGCTGCCTTTTCATTTGGTAGATTCTAACCCCTTCCGTGAGTTTGTGGAATGTGCGGTACCTCAGTGGCAAGTTCCCAAACACTGAATACAAAAATAGTGTAAGCAGTGAGCTCAAATACTACAACAACAATAATAAGAGTTAATCTATATTTAGGTAAAAACAATCCCAAAGTCCATAATGAGTGAAAAAAAACACAGAATGGGAAAAAATAAAAAATTTAAGTCCCAAATAGAAAATATCAAATGTCCAACATTAATATTAAGAAGGTGCAGTAACAAAGAAAATCCAGATAGTCTGTCCACCAGTTGAAACACCCCAGTGATAAAGTGTTGCTGTCTTCTTACCAGACATGTGTGACTGCACCAGCATTCAATAACAGCCCTGGATTTATTTACAGTCTCCCAGCAAGACTATGAAAGATCCACCTCTGAAGTCCTGGATAGGCTCACACATATGTCACAGAAGGGAGAGAAGAATAGCGAATCTCCATAGTGTTACTTGCTATAGCTGATATTTATTTAAAGGTAATGCACTTACATAAAAAACGGCATCATGAGCATTGAAAAATGACAACCGCCTGTAAAAACGATCGATCTCGGCGTCTCCTCGTGTTCTCCCGCTGTCTCTGTTCGCTGTGTTGGTGACGTGAAGGGCGTCGGGACACAGGCCACACCTACGCGTTTCGTCACAGATTGACGTCGTCGGGGATTGACGTCAATCTGTGACAAAACGCGTAGGTGTGGCCTGCGTCCCGACGCCCTTCACGTCACCAACACAGCGAACAAAGACAGCAGTAGAACAGGAGATTGATCGTTTTTACAGGCGGTTGTCATTTTTCATTTATTATATATCGTTTTTGCACCGTACCTCTCCCTTTTCACTTTGTTTTAAATTGTATCTTCATTTTTTGGTACCGGCAGCACTTACGTTTTCTTATTTCGGCGCATTGTTTTTTTCACATAGAAATTAATTTTCTAGAAAAATTCTTTTTCACTACTATAGACACCCAGCCGGTATGATATTTAAAGGAATGTTTCATTTTTTTTTTCACTTTAAGCATCATTAAAATCGCTGCTCCAGAAAAAAACGACTGTTTTTAAAACTTTTTTTTCCATTGATACATGTTCCCTGGGGCAAGACCCGGGTTTTCAATGACGTTTTCCAACAATAACTTGCATATGGGGCATTAAAATTAGCACTTTTGAATTTGAACGCTCGAGTCCCATTGTCAGTCCGTTCGAAGGTTCTGATGCGAATCGAACGCGGGGGTGTTCGGCTCATCCCTAGTGGGATTGTATGACTCTTAACAAAGCGTTCATGGATGGCAAATTCACCTCCACCTTAAAGGCTACCCTGAGGGGAAACGCTGCAGGGCCAAAAGTCTTTACTTTTTTGTACTATAAAGCCTTTCAACACTAGCTTGCTCTGCTTGTGTGATGGCCTTCAATTCAATATTGCCCCCAAAGACACCTCTTGTGCCCATATCACTGTTATTCCTAAAGCAGATAAGGTTCCTTCGCTCTGTGCCTGCTACAGACTTTTTTTCTTGCTCAACTCTAATCTTAAATTAATCGCTAAGACTTTAGCCTCACGGCTTCTCCCCATATGAGGAGGATCGTGCATTTTGATCAAACTTGTTTTGTCTCTGGCAGAGAGGCAGGGGATATTATCTTATATTACCTTATCTTGACCCTGGAGCCCTTGCTTCGACACATTAGGTCTAATCCAGATATTTACTGTGTTCAGGCTAACTCAGCTCACCTATGCTGATGACTTACTTGTTTTAATCACGTCTCCAGGGACGTTGATTCTGAATCTCACCAAAGAATTGGATGTATATTCCCAACACTCTAATTATAAAATCAACTTTTCAATTCAGAGGTCCTAAATGTCATGGTCCCTTCATACCAACTACATAACCTGCAGTCAAACTTTTCAATTAAATGGGCTGTCGGGAAACTAAAATACTTTTCCTGACCCAATCTCTGTCCACTGCATTTCGAGAGACTTTTCACCCCTGCTTTCTTCCATTTGCAATAATTCCTCTCAATTGTTATTCCACCTAACTTTTTGCTCCAGGTAAAATAATAATTGTTAAAGTTTTTATGGGCATACTGTCAGGGCTATAATGTTGGACACTCTCTGCATGACTAAACCGTACAGAGAAAAAGGCTTCCCAACCCAATGTGTTACTACCAATCTTCACATCTGGTCAGGGTGCTGGACTGGTGTAAGCATATGACCTTCAAGAGCTGGTTCTCATTGGAACAAGTCCTGTTCCTGTCCCATGGTTGTGGGTTTCATACCCCTCTGCAGTCCATAATCATCTGATCATTGGTTATGGTCAAGGTCAAGGTTATGTTTAAAACCAGCCCTAATATGATTAACGCATATATCACCTTGCCTATGTTCCCCATTATAGGAAACCCAGGCTTCCTGCCTCCTGTCCTGAGGATTATGTGTATCTGTGAGACTGTCACTTGTGGCACAGTAAAGGAATATTTTGGGGGTAAAAAGACTGTGGCATAGGCGTGTAATGCCTATAGCAGCTAAGCACCAATTTTGTTAAACATACCCTTTTTTAAGGTACTCCCAATGTTGATGTAGCCAGGAGCTGGATAATGTTATCTGAATTATCAGAAGACACTTTGCTTCTGTGAGACTGTTCCCTCCTAGTGCTCATCCAGGACTCTATGTCATCACATCCTGAAGGCATTGCGTACAATGCCGCGTACACATGATCAGTTTTTGTGATGAAAAAAAAAAAACAACGTTTTTCCAACTTCATCATAAAAAACGATGTTGCCCACACACCATAGTTTTTTAAAATTGCTCTAGCAAAGCGCTGTTACGTACAGCACGTACGGCGGCACTCTGTTCCATTCAAGCTCCCATCTCATAACTTGCTTCTGAGCATGCGCAGGTTTAAAATGTCGTTTTAGCCCACACACAATCATTTTTTACAACACAAAAAACAACATTTTCAAAAACGACATAAACAAATTGAAGCATGTTCGATTTTTTTTTCTCGTTTTTCAGAAGACGGAAAGTGTCGCTTTAGCCCACACATGATCATTTTAAATTATGTTTTTTAAAACATTGTTTTATTTCATCACAAAAAACGACCATGTGTACACGGCATAAGACTTAAGAGTGGTTTTGCATTTAAGTCGGACCGTATTAGACTAAAAGTGCCAGCTGGCTGGAAAGGAGAGAACTGAATGATGGGAGAGGTTATATAAAGCAACCTGGGGGAGAACGGGATTGCTCTATTGGTACCCCAGCCTGGTTCTGAAAGCAGTGACTAGTGTAGTAGACTGTTCTGTGGCTGAGTCACCCCCTGTGCTACAGGGAGAGAGAGTCATCACAAGTGGCTGGAGGAGCATCCGCTGCCAGCCACATCTGATCATTCGGTGGCAGTCTGGAAGCCACCCTCATCACATCCACACCATATTCAGCTGCACGGTAGTGTGGAGCTGAGTCGAGTACTGTCCCTTGAGCCAGACTCTGCAGAGGCCCTCATGCCATTCTTTAACATCAAAGGTTGCTGGGATTGGTGAGCAGGCACTTTTCCATTCATTTTATACAAAAGCACACTGCATGTAGACATCATTGCCTTATTCCCTTTACCAAGCTTTCAGAAGGGACCCTTGTAATACTTCAATCCATACTGAGATCTAGTGTACCTTTTGTTTGCCAAATTGCTAGAACACATTGTGCACACCTCAAAAGAGCTTGACTTAAAATCCGCCTTTAAACCTTAGCCTTCAAAGGACTACAGTGTACCCCCCCCTACTTGGGGGACAAGGACATTTGGTACTTGTTTAGGCCCATACAGTAACCAAGGACTTGTTGCATAGCGATAAGAACTGTAGATTGTTTTCTAGAGTGACTTTGGAGTTTCTAGGATAGTGGTGCCAGGGGATTAAAGGGAGAGGTTTGACCAGTGGCAGCCTGTATTGCAGGGCCGCCCCCCTAATCCTTGCATCTGGCCCCCTGGGTTTTTTATTTTATTTTTGAAGCACATGATGAGAGGCTCTAATAGGCTTCAAAATAGGGTGGACTCAGGGCGCAGAACACTGACCCAACTGACCGGGGGGGGGGGGGGGGGTCAGCGTGTTATTGACAGAAGCCTAGTCCTCCTCCCTTTTGCTGTAGCCATAGACTCCATTCAGGACTAAACCTTGCTCTTTATATGTTTGAAGTGTTCTAGTTGCTTAGTCCTTAATTAGATTTGCCAGCACCTTATAAACTACTTATTGTATGTTACAAACTCATGCTACTGAATTCATTGCCACAAAACAGTCAGTAAACAAATTAAAGTAAACAAAACTGATTTACTTTGCATATGTGTATGTGCCTTTGAATTATTTTGCCTTTACTGTAGCAGAAATGTCAGAACCCAGAGTGTCAGAGGTACCAGAGGACATGCAAGGTCAAGGCAACCAGTAAGGTACAGAATCTTTGAGTGTCCCTCATGGGAGTAGCGCTACATCAGGTACTGTTCTTCACTTTTTCATTGTAAAGCCAGGCAGATTACTTGTTGTGGGTATTGCTAATGTTTACTGTATACAGTATGTTATCCATATTGATTAAACATCAATTATTCTAGTTTCTAATGGAATTCCTGTTATATTTTAGGTTTTCAGAAAAATGTCCATGTTTTATCAGTAAAAAAAGTTGTGGGTTGGGCAATTGGAATCTCTGGTGGATAGCTGCATGTTGCTTTCTGTACTTATATTAATTTATTTTTTAAAATAAGATCAAAGCAAAAGCAAAATAAATATACTGTAGATGTGAGCCTATTTGTATAGTTGATGGCAATGGGAAATTTAGCAGGGGGAAGGGCTGAGGATTTCTGCCTGGAACACAGTGGATCAAATGTGATTCTATCTACCAATTAGAAAACAAAAATGAAAAAAGAAAAAAAAAATACCATGTGTATGGATGTAAATATTGGCAGTTTGGCAGCTGCTTGCTTCATTTATTTATCTAATCTTAAACTGCCTCATCTGTGCAAAATTAATAAAGCCGTCGGCATGGTTCTGACTCGCAAGCTGCCTGGCCAAGCAAATATGTGAAAGATTAAATTTCTTTTAGGTGATGTCAGCGTAACTACAGCATGGCTTCTGCATTTCACACTCTGAGTTCAGACAGCAAAGGAATAACAACTGTGCAGCTTGTATTATTAAGTTAAGCTATCTTTTCTAGAAAAGAAGAAAACATCGCTCAAAGGTGTTTACCAATGTATCAAGGTGTTACTAAACTTTCAAACAATATCACCTAACCTGTTACCACTCAGGGCTTCCTGTTTTAGGGTGGCATGCATAAAATGACAAGAAAAACTTAAAGAACTTATTAAGGATACATACAACGTCATTCGTGGGCGACCCTAAATTCACCCCTAACGCTCGTGAGCCCATAGATCTTACTTGGGGGATAAACAACAATCTGACTTCACTCTCCAAGCTCATAATGGGCACCAATTTTATCTCCTTCCCCGCCTTGAAATCAAAATATCATGACCCAGATTCAGAGTACTACAATTTCCTTCTTATTAAGCAGTTCTTCGATACACACTTCCAGACCCTGAACACCCAACCCCCAACCCTTTTCGAAAATCTATGTCTAAATTCACCCAGAAAAAGAGGTTTCATCTCCGAACTTTACTCTAACTTAATTAACAATTTAGACGTAAACAAACTTCCATACATGATCAAATGGGAACAAGAAGTGAATTTTACATACGCCAGTTAATTGGAACAATTGTATAAATAATCTACAAACGTGCACTAAATTTATTTCTATCAAAGAAACAGCCTTGAAACTATTTACAATATGGTACTATACACCCACCAAAGTTCACTCAATATTCCCCTTGTCCTCCCCATCTTGCTTCAGAAACTGTAATTCCTTGGGCCCATTTTCCCACATATTTTGGTATTGTGACAAAATTAAAAGTATCTGGCTACAGTTAGAGAAATTTGCATCCACAATCTCCAACAAAAACATTACCTTAACATTACATAACTGCCTTCTTTTTTCCCCAATCACGGGTCTCCCCACTTGTTATATGAGATTGATACACACAATATGCGTAGCCATACATTGGTTGATAGCTTTACATTGGAAATCATCTACGATACCTATAGCTCCACTCAAATCGAGAATTAATAACATTAGCTTAATGGAAAAAATATTTCATATCCTACAAAATACCAGCCACATATATGACAACAAATGGTCTCCCTGGTTCGAACACTCTTCACAGTTCTTTAACCCTATCTAAAGGGCAAGGCCACAGCTTTATTTAAATTCCAACACAGAACATGTGAACACTTTTTTATCAGTGGAGTCACAGTTGTACTGTGAGCACACTTTTACATTAACTATTTGAATTTCAAAAAGGGGCCTGTCCTTACCATAAGTGCTGGACAGACAGCCTACTTCCAATTTACAATCAAGGGCATAGCTTGTTACAACAACTTTTAATACTGGCAAGGTCAAGAAACCGCCACTCTTACGTTAGTTCCACACCACACTGAAGGTCAAGGTTGAAAATGTCCAGGCCTATAGCATTAAGGTAAACGCCCTCCGATCTCAGCAGATCACCTTTAGCAACCTCCAAATCCTTGTGCCGGATTACTACCCCCCCCCCCGATTTGCCAAACAAACTTGGTGACCTGAGCGTTAATCTTTCAATGAAAATGTTCCAAGCGGGGGCCAGGAATTTCCCAGGCCCAAAGCAAGCAAGGTACGATCTCAGACGACCAGATGAGAACTACCGTATTTTGCGCTCCATAAGATGCACCTGACCATAAGACGCACTTAGGTTTTAGAGGAAAACAAGAAAAAAAATATACTAAATCAAATGGTGTACTAAAATATTTAATATTATACAACTACTATAGGTGGGTGGTGGACACACAGAAACACTACCACCCCTATCAAATCAGCTCATCTACACTATACCTGGGTGGTGGTGGTGGACACAGCAACCTCCCCCCCTCCCAGATCAGCTCAGGGTGGCAGGGCAGACACAAACATCCCTTTAGCCTCTTCTATCACAATAGCTCAGGTGACTGGTGGAAAGAGGCAGGAAGTGAGACTGGACCAGACTACGGCGCTGGGGGTGTTCCGGCTGAAAAAATAAAACACAGTCAGGGCTCTTGCTGCTTTCGGGATTGTGTAACATCTGGCGGTTGTCAACTGACCTGGGTACGTAGCGCACTACTATAGCAACGCCTCTGACACCTATATGTTTTGGCACCTGGGGCAGACCGCCTCCCCCGCTCCCCCTTCGTATGCCCCTGCAAGGATCCGCCTCACATTTGGTCCTCACTCCTCCACGGAAAATCCAAGCGCTGATATTCTGACATGGCGACGGGGGGCGGAGCCTGATTGGTATTCACTCCATAAGACGCAGGGACATTTCCCCCATTTTTTGGGGGGGGAAGTGGGTCTTATGGTGCAAAAAATACAATAAGTTGTTAAAGACCACATAACAATGAGCGATGTCTCGTTTGATATCAGAGATAAGGTCCATGGAACATGTTTAAACCATGTCACTCCAGAAGAATCAAGACAATGGGGCCGAAAACATGAGAGCGAAAACGTAAGCACTCTGGGAAAACCTGAGGCCAGCGTAAAGCCCGAGCCGACGGATCCTGGCACCAGTCATAGGTGAAACCCAAATTCTTCCAGAAGCTTCAAACTTCCAACCGACGAGCAGCCCAGTAAATGAAGGAATTTCCGATGATCCAGATCAAAGCCGGGGGAAAAGCCAGAAAATTAAAACAGGTGTGGACGGAGCTCTGTATTGGAGAAACCCATCCCAGAAGCCACAGTGGCAGTGCCGTTGCAAAAAGAGTGGGTCAAAAAGTCACACGAAGGGAGGCCTAATTTGTTGAGGCAACAACGTAAAACCCACAGAAATTGGAACCTGCTCAGGTAGGAGGAATCGGCGTGGACGAAGAAGGTGGTGGATGAGGGGCGTGCGGACATGAAGGAGCGAGGCCAATAAAACAGGGCAAAAGGAGCCCCCTCAAGGGTACAAAATGGCCTGTATTCCCCTACCAAAGCTCTCAGTTTTAGAAGTATGCAGCAAAACTGACACACAGAGCTCAGAGAAGGTTACATCCTCCTTCTGAACACTGCCCGCCGAGGACATGGATTTTGAATCCAATTCTCTGATGGGAAAGGCACCAAAAAAATGCCCAGTTGAAGGCTACCTGAAACAGCAGGGTCTCAAAAGAAAAGGAGCACACAGACAGCAACAAGGCAGGATATCGGAGTGGAATTGGAGGGAAGCCGGATGCTGAGAATAGGGGGAATAGGTTGCGTGTCTACAACTGCGCAATACCTGCCGGACTTGAAATTCCTTTGTGATATATTCCCAACCAATAAGCTGGAACCAAAAAGACAAGGTGGACATGGACGACGAAACTGTAGAGCACGACAAACCTTTCTGTAGCAAATACATAAGATAGGAAAACTAAGCTAGGTGTCTGTCATGTGAGAAGTAATCGAAAACTCACTGCACGACACTTGGACCCATTCATTCCACACCTGCCAGTACGATACCCACATCCGCAGAGACAGCGTCACCCGGAGAAGGTCTAGCAAGCATCGGAAACAAGGTTCCACAAGTAGGCCGTACAGGAAAGGCCCACCGGGGATGCCGACGAGGCCAGGGAGTGAAAGCAATCAAGCTGAAAATAAGAGAGAGCATCAGCAATATCGTTAGCAGTCCCAGGAACGTGCCTAGCTTTAAAACATATGTTAAACTGCAAGCATCTGAGATCATATTTGACCAGAAAACCACCTAGCAAATCGGAAAAAGCTCCAGCAGGGTGTGGTTGCACAAATATCCATGCAGGCCCATGAGGCTGGCCAACACTTGGCAGACCACTCCCCCACTGAAATTACAGGAGTCTGTCGTATCGGTGTATAGCTTCAGTGCAAATTCAGTACCTCCTCCAGCAGGACTGACCATTGAAGGTATATGTATGGGAATTTATTTAAACACCCAAACCTGTGCAAATGGGCAAAAAAATAAAAAAAAATACTAATAGTAATTATAATAGTGACAATTAGAGCAGCTCATTGTAAATAAATAAACATATATTTTTTTTTATGAAAAAAATTATTTGAACCGCGCTCTACCTTAAAGTGAATAGATTTTAAATAATTAAAGTGCAAGTGCAAAGAAGTGCATCAAACTGTGTCAGCAAACACAATCATCAAATATACATAGGGCCAGATTCTCAGCGGCGTTACGACGGAGTATCTCAGATACCCCGTCGTTTCGCCGTTTTTTTTGTCTCGTATCTATGCGCGTGATGCTAAGCATCACTTTTGCATAGATACGCTTCTACATCCGACAAGTGTAAAACCATTACACTTGCGGATCGTAGGTGTAATGACAACTCCGGCCACTAGGTGGCCTTTACGTTGTTTTCTCATTTGCATATGCAAATGCAGTAGTACGCCGATTCTCTATCGCTTTTACGCCGCCCCGTCGTTGCGTACGTCGTTTGCGTAAGGTTACCCCAGCTTCTATGTGGAGTAACCTTACGAAGTACCGTCGGATGCCGTCGGGTCCCGTTGGATGCCATGTTAAGTATGGCGTCGGGTCAGCGTCGGCTTTTTCCGTCGCTTACGTCGTTTTACTAACTCGTTCGTGAATAGGGCATTGCGTAAGCGAAGATCACGTCGTTTTGACGTCGGTTTCAACAACGCTTTCCGACGTGAGCTGAAGCATGCGCACTGGGCTTTCTCCCCGGCCGGCGCATGCACAGTTCATTCGACGCGGGGGCGCGCTTAATTTAAATACAAGCCGCCCCATTTGAATTGCGCGGGTTTACGCTGCGCAATTTACGCGACGCAGGCGAAACCTACGGAGCAAGTGCTTAGAGAATAAAGCACTTGCTCTAGTACGATGCGGCGGCGTAGTGTAACTGGCTTACGCTACGCCGCCGGAATTCTTAGAGAATCTGGCCCACAATGTGTAAAAAAAAATATATGTAGCACTACCCTCGAAAAAGCCGCTGATTGATTGTTGGGATCGGCACATTAAGTTACCCTAGCGATGTCTAGTGGTGTAATACAGGAACAAAATAGTGAGCGGAGGTCCAGACATCAATAAATATTTTTCAATGCTTTATTTCCAGGCCAACACAGCCAACATCAGCTTCAGTTAGGAAGGAAAAGGTTGATGAAAGAAGAGGAGAACATTGCAGTGTCAGACCTGGATATGAACAGGGCAGACTTGTTCTCAATAGTACCAATTTCGAAACTCGTCGCCACTCCTGCTGAGTCGGTGAAGTGCACACAGACAGGTCCCTTTAGCAAACCTGGCAGCCGATGTGTCACTTTGGATTCCTGGGATGAACAGCCCTCTTGCACAGACCTGGCTCTAGGGCCTCTGCCACAGGTCAATTACTTTAAATGAGATCAAGTGGATGAACAGAGCAAATCCTCCCAGTAGACTCTAGCACAGGTCACCGGGAGACAGTAAAACGTACCTGTCAGCATCCCGGTCACCAGATCCCTGATTGGTTCATTCAAGCCCTGTTGGACAACCTGCCTCCGGGTTCCCCTCAAGCCGATCCCCTAATCGTATGGCACCCAGCCTGGGATCCTTTCAATAGGACTGGGAACCCAGTAAGTCACTGGGGTCCCCTTTCGCCTCCGGTTGAGGCTCGGTGAAGCCTGTAGGCTTGGCCAGGGGTGGATGCCGCACCTGGAACCCGGGACCCCGCAAAGATTTTTTGACACCTGACACCCGTCCCAGATATACTCCTCCCCAGCATGCCCCACAAAGGGAAAAACTTCTCTAATTGGCTGCTGGGGAAAACTTGCTCTGCCAGAACCCCTCTGGCGCCAACTGCCATCCAGAGATGATATCACATCCCTAGAATACAGACTGGCCCAGTGGACTTTTCTGGAATGGCAGGGGTCACAATTTAGACAATTGTGAATGGGAGCAAAGTAACTCTCCCATTCTAACTAACTTTAGCGTAGTGCCCATACTGAAAGTAAGGGGGCGCTACATACTCCCCCTCCCGAATAGACACTGTCCCCAGTGTCCAAAGCATTCAAACATGAATGCTGGCCTGACACCTATTAACCAGACAGAAAAAGAGAGAAGGAAAATAAAATGACAGAATGCACACATATTTCAAATGACATACAACATATACAACCCTATCTATCTAGCTGCCCATTCTCCGCAGTGTCGATGATAGGTGGGTCCAAAAAAAAACCTGTAAGGAATAAAACACTCAATATACAACATGTATGTACAACATCCAGGTTCAGGATTGAAGCTGTGTACTCTAACCTGAGCACAAAACTTCCTTTCCTCCCAAGGAGTCCTAAAGCTTGTAAGTGCTGTGGAAGAAATATTTTTGGTTATGCAAGAAAGTCAGAGTAGTAAAACTCAACACATTTTTTTCTCTGCAAAGTCATGGTGCCCCTAGCGGTCAGTGCGCTGGTACTGCAGCAGTCCCAAAAAAAATCAAAGATGTGAAAGTGGCAACAAAGAGGAAGGGGGAGAAGAAAAAAAAAAGTCCTCTTCCAATTTCCCAGTGTATTTCCCAAACTGTGGCAAAAGGTTTGTGCAAGGGCCCCATTCTAACTGACTGAACCCAAACCCCTCCCAAGAGTTCTGCACAAAAGTTTATGTGGTTCTGAAAGAGCAGGCGGGAAAAAGGGAAAACCTGAAAAAAAAACAGTTCACACAGAATGGGGGGGGGGGGCATACTTGTCCGTAACTTCCCTTCAAAGTTATCTGTAGGCCAAACAGCGAAAAGAAAAAAAAACACAGTCATCGGGTCTACTCACCGGGGAAAGAAAACCCTGACAGCACAACATGAGGTGCCCACACAAGGACGGACACAACGTGGGGTGGAAAGCGGTGGCCTTAAAGAGTATCAAACTCACCAGCTTCTTCCTCCTAGAGCGAGAAACCCGAGATCCTCCAAAGCCATGTTGTTCAGAGAACCGGGGATCAAAGAGGTGGTCAGGAAGATCACCATCTACAGCAGTAGAGTCGTCCGAGGGCGAGTCTAAGTCGGACGAGTTTTCCTCCCCACCGGGAATGCAATTTCAGGCTTTTGACTCCAAATCAGGTTGATGGGGCAGCAGATCCCAATCGATGCTTTTATGTTTACAGGGAGGTGTCCCTCCAGAGGCAATACACTGGACCGGAGCAGCACACACTAAAGCGGCCCCTCGGATAAGTTCGGCCCGCGTACTTGTCGCGTGGGCTACATGGTCGCTTTCGTACTCCATCCCATCCAACGGGCTTACCTTCAAAGAGCAAAAAAACGAGGTAGCCAGTAACGAGGCCTTGGTGGATGGGACGAAAACAGCGGCATCACTCAGAGTCCCCTACTCCACGATCTCCTCGAATAAAGAGATCTCTGGCCAGGCAGCCTCCACCCCTGCGGTGTTGATTCCCGAGAACTGATCCATGCGGTATTCCCATGGAGGCTGGACCAGTGGCACGAGTTCAAACAGGGGAGCCCGGAAACGTTGGCACCGGGCAAAAGGCAGGAAGTGGACGGCCAGCTCCGTGCATTGGGTATCCACTGGTCCCAAGAGGAATAAAGCTCCACCACAGACACTGGTCTGGTCTCCCAGAACTCTCACCTCAATGAAGGATTAAATTAGCAGTCAATGGTGAATTTCAACCCAGCAATCTCCTCCGTATCTCCCGGTGTAGGTAGATGACAAACTGGTCCCTTAACAGAGAACCTAGGAATGCTCAAACCCAGGGAACAAGAGGGACAAAAAAGGGGGCTCCAATGGTGTAGTAGATAAAATAGAAAGGGCATTTATTGAATTAAGTTGCGATTACATAAACAAAAGTAAAAACAAGTGTAAAATTGAACAGTGGCGTCCTCAGCGCCTTCTCACGTTACTCCTGGTGTACGTCTGTCCACGGCCAATTAGGGATTGCATTTATATAGTAATCAATGCATTTTTATAGCACTGATCGCTATAAAAATGCCAAAAGTCCCAAAAATGTATCAAAAGTGTCCGAAGTGTCCGCAAAATGTCGCAGTACCGGAAAAAAATCGTCAGTAAAATTTTTTTTTTTATGAAAATATGTCATAAAACTACCCCCTATTTTGTAAACGCTCTAACTTTTGTGCAAACCAATTGATAAACGCTTATTGCGATTTTTTTTTAGAAAAATATGTAGAAGAATACGTATTGGCCTAAACTGAGGAAAAAAAACGTTTTTTTTTATATATTTTTGGGGGATATTTATTATAGCAAAAAGTAAAAAATATAATTTTTTTTCAAAATTGTCGCTCTATTTTTTTTATAGCGCAAAAACTAAAAACCATGAAAAGAAAGCTCTATTTGTGGGAAAAAATTACGCCAATTTTGTTTGGGAGCCACGTCGCACGGCCACGCAATTGTCAGTTAAAGCGATGCAGTGCCGAATCGCAAAAAGTGCTCTGGTCTTTGACCAGCAATATGGTCCGGGGGTTAAGTGGTTAATGGGGGTACACTCAGCACATGATTTGAATTACACCAAAATGTATTTTCCATTGGGTGCCAATGGCCACAGAATATGTTTTGTGTTATAAAGCCCAATACTCAGTGCTTGTTTCATACAACGAGCAGCTCAGGAGCGCACATAGGGCTAATGTAAAGTAAGGCCCCGTATACACGGCCGAGGTTCTCGCCAGAAACCAGCGAGAACCTCGCTGGGAGCTGCATTACAGCGAGAACCTCGGCCGTGTGTACGCTCTCTGCTCGCCCCGCCCGTCGGGAAACCCGTCAAGCAAATAGAGAACAGGTTCTCTATTTGCTTGACGGCCCGTCGGGATAAATGGCTGGTTGCCATTCCCGACGGTTGGGTCACAGATTCTGACGGCCGGCAGAGAACCTCGACGGGCGGAACAATGTGTTCCGCCCGTCGAGGTTCCCTGTCGTGTGTACGGGGCTTCAGACCTCGTACACACGATAGGTTAGCCAGAGGACAACGATCTGATGGACCGTTTTCACCGGTCAAAACCGATCGTGTGTGGGCCCCATAGGTTATTTAACCTTAGGTTAAAAAAAAGCCAACTTGCTTTAAAATTAACCTATAGACTCCTAACCGATAGGTCAAAACCGATCGTTTGTCGGCACCACCATTGGTTAAAAACCCATGCATGCTCAGAATCAAGTCGACGCATGCTTGGAAGCATTGAACTTCATTTTTTCAGCACGTCGTTGTGTTTTACATCACCGCGTTCTGATACGATCGTTTTTTTAACTGATGTTGTGTAGGCACATCAGACCATCAGTCAGCTTCATCGGTTAACCTATGTTCCCAACTGTCTTTTGGCACATTCTCCTGCTCTCCAGGATTGAGTCTGGAAGAGTGACTCCTCCCCAGGGCTAGAACTGAGCTCCAGTAGTAATCGGCGTGCGGTTCCTAGCAGTAGGACATACGGCTCCTGGAGCCAGACAGGCAGGGCTTCCCCCCCAGCCTCAGCCTCTGCTGTCAGACTTGCTCTGACCCGCGATCCGCCTCCTGTGAATCCCCTGGTTCTCTCCTTCTTCCAGAAATCACCCACCGGAGCCTCAAGGTAAGCCCCTGACACAGGGCTATTTCTTCCACCTTCTTGAGCACCGTTGGCGGCCTTCCTTTTCAGGACAATGCACCACCTGGCATTCCTGTGCCTCCTCAGCCTGCACGATCGAGCCTCCCAGCTGCATACCCCTGGCTGGAGCAGTGACCCCCATGGGATCAGGAAGGAATTTCTTTCCCCTGCCGTGGCAAATTGGCATTGCACGGACAGGTTTTTTTTCGCCTTCCTCTGGATCAAACAGGGAGGCAGGTTTCAGCAAATCCTCCCCCCATCATCACTGAAAGCCCCCCCCCCCCATGTCAGACATCTGCCCCCAGTACGTCAGCGACCATGACTAATCTGAGATACTTGGCAGAAACCATTCAGGGATTAAAGCCGTGTGCCTCAATATTACCGGTCGCCACCAAAAAAGCCCTAAGGACCGAACGCGTGTTTAGAATCGATCGATGATCGACAGTCAAACACCACCTTCTATCATCCCAACCAAAGCAAATTTCATGCGCTCTGGTTAACACAAGATCGGCAGTAAGACACCGATTAGAAATCCATGATCTAATCCAACAATGCGGTTTAGACTGCCTCTTTATTACAGAAAGCTGGCTTACAGCCGACTGTAACACCATTCTAGGCAAACTGGTGCCAGAAAACGATTGCATCATAACAGAAAATAGCAAAGCGTGGTGACGTACACCACATTCGACGGCACTCTGTTTCATTGAAGCTCCTTCTCATAACTTGCTTCTGAGTATGCACGGGTTTAAAAACGTTGTTTTCAGACTTCCGGTTCCGGCGCCGCATGGAGTAGCTGTGCACTCCATCAGCTCCCGCACACAGGCTCCCAAATCGGCCTATAAAAGCCAGCAAACCCGCTGCCGACCCCTGGGCTAACCATCCGCCATCCCCCCCCTCCACCCGAGGATGGACAAATTCCTGGAAAAAAGCGGCGCGCGGTCGTACGCCGCCGCTGCGGCGCGAACGGGACAGCCGCAAATCGAGGCCCCGGCTTTGGCCTACACGGATTCGATCGTAGATCCGATAGTGGATCCGACGCCTGCAATGGAGGTGAGTGCAACACCAGCCCCTCCAACTACCCCTCAGACTGTTCACATCTCCTC
Source organism: Rana kukunoris (assembly GCA_029574335.1). Taxonomy (NCBI): domain Eukaryota; kingdom Metazoa; phylum Chordata; class Amphibia; order Anura; family Ranidae; genus Rana; species Rana kukunoris. Next base: position 327,763,971 of record CM056050.1, on the reverse strand, counting down.
ACCTCCCCCACAGGCGGGGGATATGCACAACATAGAGCTGATGGCCCAGGCCGTGGCTGCTCTATTATCCCCCATGATAGCGACCTCGGTGGAAAAAGCCATCAATGCAGGGATACAGAAAATCCAGGCTCAACTAGGGGAGCATGCATCCAGGCTGAATGAGGCTGAGAATCGCATCGGACATATAGAAGAGGATCTTTACCAGGCCCAATCCTTTGAACATGCGCAAGACAAGACGAACAAGTATATTCTAGACAAACTGGACGACCTTGAGAACAGATCCAGGAGGAGCAATCTGCGCTTTATTGGCGTCCCTGAATCGCTGCAACCTCAGGCACTTTCAGATCTCTGCTCCAGACGCATCCCCGAGACCCTGGGCCTGCCGGGCCCCTGCACTGTTGAGCGCGCCCACCGCATGGGCCTTTTCAACTCTGATCGCAAGTCACCTCGCCCTGTGATCGCCAAATATCTCAACTATTCAGAAAAATCCCTCATCCTGCAGAAGTTCAGGCAGTCCAGGACCCTCCAGATAGACGGCATGAATATCCTGATCTTTGCGGACTACTCCGTGGACGTCTCCAAGAGGAGGAAGGCTTTCCAGCAGACCTGCACGGAGCTCCACCGAATGCAAATCAAATTTACTCTGGCTTTCCCGGCCGTGCTTCGACTCAGAGCACCCAACGGAGATCAGCTCTCCTTCCATGACCCATCCGAAGCTGAGGCCTTCCTGAGGTCCCTCCGCTCTAGCCCCCACCACAACCAATCTCCCAGAGCGGCACCTTCCAACCGGGCCCTAGAACACGGAAGCCCACGCAAGGACTCTCCTAAAAGATTCAAGGCATCTGGATCCGACCGTCAACACACCTCATCCTTTTGAACTTTTTTTTTTTTCTTGAACCTTCTCTTTTTTTTTCTTCTGGTCGGTCACACCATCCCGATGCAGTTCTGCTGCTCATTAACCGTCCAGGACCACTCCTGGGCCCCTCTCCTTCAGCGTGCCTCCCCCTTCACCCGGGGGACCACGGTAGGCCTAAGGCAATTTTGATGTTATGCCAGTCTGTCTCCTTTTCTTTTCTCTTATGCTCCTAAATGCCATTTTATTTCACACTGTTTTATTTTCACATTGTTTTATGTTCTCTTGCACAATCGGTAATAGTTGTTTTAGCTCTACTTGTGCCTTAATATTATGTTATCCTATACGTTTATATATCATGTGTAGGCCTTTCCATTCTTCCGCAAGGATACCTGTCTAGCTCCTCCCCCCCCCCCTCACGCATTGCTCCTGCTGCCTACACCCCCCCCATCGGTCGCGGCGGGTGAAGTGCTGCATTGAGAGCCCTGCGTTGGGAGCTGGCCTATTCAGTGGCTCCATGCGGAAAAAAGTGAAGCTCCCAAATGTTGTTGTTCACCTTGTTTGCCCCCATCACCCTCCCCCCGTCCCCCCCTCCCTGGTTCTCAACCCTCCGCCCATCTTTAGGGATTCGTTACCACCTCCGCTCTCTCTCACAGCAAACCACCACAACATCTGCTGTCCTTGCACCCCACTTCTACAATGCTCCATGCTCCCATTCTCCTCGCCTCCACGTCCTGCTCACACCCCATTGTTAGTCTTCCCAACATGAGAATAGTCTCCTGGAATGTCAAAGGGCTCCGCTCCCCCAATAAGAGGATGAAAGTTCTGCGCCACCTTAAAAGGCTCAAGATCGACATCGCCCTCCTTCAGGAAACCCATCTGTCCACCCCCGACTTCCCGCGGCTGCGGAAACTCTGGGTAGGCACAGTCCTCGGTTCTGACTCAAGTGGTCGGAAAGCTGGGGTAATAATCCTTATTAACAAAAACCTTCCCTGCAAGATTCTGTCCTCAGATTCGGACTCCGAGGGACGATTCACCTCGGCCCGTATTCAACTGGGATCCAGGGTGGTAATCATCACTAATGTCTATGCTCCTAACAGCCCCACAAGTGCCTTCTTTAGCGACCTCACCTCCTGGGCGCTTAGAGACCCTGCCTGCCCACACCTGATAGGCGGGGATTTCAATTCCATCATGCACCCGATAGACGACAGGTCCTCTACCAGACAATCTCGTCCTCCTCTGACTCCTCTCACCCAGACATTATTGGCGTCGACTGTCGATTCACTGCACCTCCACGATCTATGGCGACTAAAGCACCCTGCTGACAGGGAATTCTCATTTTATTCCCACCCTCATAAAGTCTTCACGAGACTGGACTATCTTTTCTGTTCTGACTCTCTCCTCCCACTGATCTCGGAAGCTGACATACACGACATCGCAATCTCGGACCATGCCCCGGTCTCGACCACCCTTGAGGACCCTGACTTAGCCTCTAACCCCAGAATCTGGCGGTTCCCCTCCTATCTTCACAATAACTCCGATTTTCACCAACATCTAGAAAAAGCCTGGTTGGGATACGCATCGGATAACGCGTTACACGCTGACAACCCTAACCTTTTCTGGGAAGCGGGCAAAGCGTTCCTCAGGGGCTGCATAATCGCCTACGCCGCCACATTCAAAAAACACACCCTTAGACGCTACAAACAGGCCAGCGCAACACTGCATCAGGCCCAGCGGGTCCTCTATACTGATGACTCCCCCAGCAACCGTAACGCCTGGTTTGCTGCCAAGCAGGCCTTTGATAGCTGGGCAGCCACCCTCGAACGTACCCAAAAAGCGCATCTAGACGCCTCCCTCCACAAGTTTGGTAACAAAGCAGGTAGACTCCTTTCCAGATTAAGTAAAGGACCCAACCGCCCGACGCATATCATGTCCCTCAGGGACCCGTCGGGTTCCATACACTACACCCCAAAAGGTATCAATAATACTATGCGCCAATTCTACTCCTCCCTGTATGCCTCAGACCCTATCGATAAGCCGACAGCCCTCAATTTCCTACGACGTATCTCCCTGGACCAGGTAACCCCCACCCAGCTCGAAGCCCTCAATGCCCCTATCTCTGTCCTGGAGGTCCAATCCGTAATCAAACAGCTTTCCCCCTCCAAAGCTCCAGGCCCAGACGGCTTCACCGGAGAATTTTACAAGTCCTTTAGCTCGACTGTGTCCCCCCCTCTCCACAACGTCTACACACACATATGGTCGGGTGGGTCCTATCTTCCAACGGGTAATCAGGCCATAGTAAAACTCCTAGAGAAGAAGGGTAAAGACCCCCTAGAACCTGGCTCTTATAGGCCCATCTCGCTTCTTAACCTTGACGTTAAAATCCTCTCCAAGATAGCAGCCACTAGATTGGCATCCATTATACCCTCCCTGATTCACCCCGCACAGTCGGGCTTTGTTAAGGGTAGGACGGCCACCATGAATATCAGGAAGGTGATGCTAGCTCTCGAACACGCAAAAAATGACCCGGCAGGAGACCACGCCATCATCACCCTAGACGCGGAGAAGGCTTTCGATAACGTTAGTTTCGAATGGCTCTCCATGGTCATGTCCAAAATGGGCTTCTCGGGCCCCTTCACGCACCTCATAGAATCAATGTATACTGCCCCTGCCGCGAGAGTGGTCGCGGCGGGCCTCCTCTCTGAGGAGTTCAGGCTGCACAAAGGCACGAGGCAAGGCTGTCCACTCTCCCCGCTCCTTTTCAACATAGCACTTGAACCCCTCTCTCGCCACCTAACCCAGATCGCCCCCCTTCATGGCTTCCATGTCGGAGACCACGACCTTCGCACGTCACTATTTGCAGACGATGTCCTTATTTTCACATCCAGCCCCTCACTCGACATGTCCACTATCAAGACCACCTTTGACGAATTCAGGCAATGTTCAGGGTTACGTATCAACTATAGCAAGAGCGAAATACTCCCAATAGGCTCCCTATCTGTCCCCTCTTGGTCCCAAAACTCCTTATTCGCCGTTGCAAAGTCACATATCACTTACCTGGGGATAAAAATAGGCAAACTACCCTCCTCCCTATACCACCTCAACTACCCCCCCCTGCTCACCAAAATATCCCAAGAACTGACTAACTGGATGGACCTGCCTCTCTCGCTACTGGGAAGATGCCACCTTGTCAAGATGGTCAGTTTTGCACGCCTACTGTACCCACTACAAACCATCCCTTTACTCTTGCGCCACAAAGACATTAAATCCATTAACTCTGCCATTTCCAAGTTCCTCTGGCGTGGCAAGAGGGCGCGCATAGCATTTACCAAGCTGCATCTTCCCAGGCGAGAGGGGGGCATTGCCCTTCCCAACATCAGGCTATATAACTTGGCATGTCTATTGAGAACAGGCTTGGATTGGATAACCCAGTCCTCCAGGTGCTCGAACTACCCCCTCGAATCGGCGATGGTCCGCCCCTTCTCGCTCACGGCCCTTCTCCATTGTCATTGGAAATCTGCCCCCCCTTCCCTCCAACACAATCTCCTTCTCCGGGATACAGTCATCGCCTGGAGAGAGGTCAGGAAGGCCCTCAATGTCCCTTCCTCTATCTCACGATACCTCCCTATCCTGGGCAACCCGAGCTTCCAACCAGGCTTAGATAACCAGCCCTACCTCGACTGGGAGGGTAAGGGTATCAAATCCTTTTATTCTTTGTGTGACCCCCTTTCAGGCCGCCCCATAGGTTTTAGAGCCCTGGCAGACAAATTTTCTCTCCCTTCGTCACATGTATTCCAGTATATTCAATGCATTAGTTTCCTGAAAAACGCCTGTCGAGATGACAGAAAAAGGTTCCAGAGCTCCCTTACCGACACCCTTATTTCCCGGGCCTCATACAAAATCTCAGACATTTACCATCCCCTCCTCCTGCACAACATCCCCCCCCTGGCCTCAACCTCGGCGGCCAACTGGTCGAAAGACTTCCCTGACCCTGACCTGGTGGAGAAGCTCCTGCATGGCCTCACCACCATCCACAGACTTATCCCTAACGAAATATGGAGAGAGACGCAGATTAAGATTGTTCATCGAGCCCACATCCCCTTCAGCCGAGCCCATGCCACCCCAGAATGCCCCCTCTGTAAACAACCCAAACCTAACTTGGCTCACAGGTTCTGGTCTTGTTCCCTCATAGCCAGTTTCTGGGACCAAGTCATCCAATACATTTTCGAGGTCACTCTGCTACGCATACCCAGGGACCCGTTACTACTTATATTTGGATACTGGGACCCCATACTACTCCCCTGGTCCTCTCCCACCACCCCCCTGGGCAGGGACTGGACTCTGATATGCCTCTTGATAGCCCGTAGAGCCATCCTCCAGAAGTGGATATCAGCGGACTGCCCAACCACTGCTCAAGTTAAAAGGGAACTGTTGCAGCTCTTATACAAGGACAGGCTCAACACGGACCTGACCCACGAACGGAGTAAGAACCGCTTCTATCACTTATGGAATCCCTTTCTGTCGCATACTTTCACTCATACTGAATGGTTGAACTTTGAGAAAATGTCTTTTCTATACCAGGATCCCCCTCGGGATTGACATCTCTCCTACCCTCCCTCCCTCCTCCCCTACCCCCCCCTCTCTTGTTGTTCTTTTTTGTTTGCAAGCACTACTATTTCACCTACCCTGTGACCACTTAACCTATGCCCTCCCCCTTATTTGTCTCTCTGAGAACCTCTACATATACTGTTAATCTACTGCATTGTTCCACAGAAAATGCTTTTATGTCCTGTTTTTTTTTTGTGATTTCTCTGTTATGCAACTTCCTTAATAAAAACATATTTAAAAAAAAAAAAAAAAAAAAACGTTGTTTTGCCCACACACGATCACTTTTTATGACACAAAAAATTACATTTTGAAAAACGACACAAAAAATTCAAGCATGTTCGAATTTTTTTTTGGTCGTTTTTTTGAAGACATAAAACGACGTTTTGCCCACACAAGATCATTTAAAATTACGTTTTAGAAAATGTCGTTTTTTTTCCCATCACAAAAAGTGATCATGTGTACGCGGCATAAGCAGCAAACACCTTTTGCTGCTTGGGGATTTCAACCTGTGGGCCAATTCCTCACAGGACCCCATCGCCGACGCTTGCATTGACCACTTGGAAGGACTAGGTCTACAGCAGCTAGTATGTTGGCCTACACATGCTTCGGGTCACACACTCGATCTTATCTTCAGACAAGATCTGGAAGTAAAGATCCTCAAAAATGAGCTGTTACCATGGTCTGACCACCGTGTAATCAAGTTCATTATTATCAAAAATGCCCTTTTAACAAAAACATAAAAACCAGTAACAATGCACTGGACGAGATCGCAGAAGAATCTCCATTTGGAGCTCTTCAAAACAACATTAAAGAATAAAATAAAAACAATCCAACCACACCTAACAGCCACAGAAACCCTGGATGTCATCAACGCGGCTCTGCTGAAGTCAGCCGACTTAGCAGCGCCAAAACGCAAAACCTACATCAGAAAAAACAACTCCAGCTGGTTCAACGACCAGCTGTCATTGCTGGAAGCAAGAGCGCAGGAGGGCGGAAGCCGCCTGGAAAAGAAGCTCTTCTGAGGAAAACCACGCTATTTACAAGGCAATAACAAATAAATACCACAAAAAAAATCTTCAAAGCCAAAAAAAAACACTTTTCAAATGTCATCACTAAACCGCCCCGAGAACTCTTCAAGCTGGTCACCCAGGCCATAAATCCAGTCTGTCTTGAAGCCCCCAATGCACATAGTCAAAAATTCTGCAATGAATTGTCGGACTATTTCATTAATAAAATTGAGGGAATTCGACAAAACATTCAGCAAAACAGCACCCCCCAAAACCCCGTCAACTATTCCCCCAATACCCACACAATTTCTCCGCAATCAACAGTTCATTCTCAAACCCATCTCCATTGATGCCACTAACAATATCATCGGTAGTCTGCGAAATAGCACAGCGCCTAATGATATCATTCCCACCAAACTGCTGAAGAAATGTGCTGGTAGTCTGGCACTCCTTATCACGCAGCTAATAAACCAGTCATTCAAGGAAGGCATAGTGCCCTCCCAGTTGAAACAGGGCTTAATCCAACCGATCTTAAAGAAACCCACCTTCGACCCCAAAGACCAAACTCACCGTTGTCCCATAACAGGCCTAAACCTCCTCTCCAAGGTAATGGAGAAAGAAGTGGTACAACAGCTGAAACAGCATCTAGATACCCAAAACCTACTTGATCCATTTCAATCGGGTTTCCGTCCCGGACACGGAACGGAAACAGCATTGTTTAAAATATGGGACGACGCTCTTGAGGCCGCAGACGAAGGAAAATCTTGTCTTCTGTTTCTGTTGGACCTAAGCGCAGCTTTCGACACTGTAGACCATAAACTATTACTGACTCGGCTAGCTGAAGTAGCCAGAGTCGCAGAAAGTGATTTATCTTGGTTCTCCTCTTTTTTGGAAAACCGATCACAATTAATGAAATTGGGACCTTTCACTTCTGAAAAACGCACAGTGTCGTGCGGAGTCCCTCAAGGATCCCCTCTGTCGCCGGTGCTGTTTAACATCTATATTCGTCCTCTCTTTGAAATCATCAGCAGCCAAAAACTGCTTCACCACTCATATGCAGACGACACGCAACTGTATTTCCGCATTTGCAACAAAAAGGACTATCATCTCAGTCTAGAGAAATGTCTCTCTTTGATAGAAAACTGGATGACAAAGAGTTATCTTAAACTCAACGGAGCGAAAACAGAACTTCTTCTGTTTCACGCCAACCGTACGAATCAACTGCCAACAACTTGGACAACCCTGCCCATCCTGGGCCAAATCATCACCCCTAGCACCAAAGTCAAAAGTCTCGGGGTCATCTTCGACACCTACATGACAATGGAGGCACAAATAGGGTCAGTAGTCAGCGGATCTCACCATCTGCTGTGCCTACTACGCAGGGTTATTACTTTTATTCCCAAAGAAGACATAGCGGTCATGGTGGGAACAATTGTAAACTCCAGACTGGACTATGCAAATGCCCTTTATCTCGGACTCCCAAAGTACCAAATCGCTCGTCTGCAAGTCGTGCAAAATACGGCCGCCAGACTTGTGACTGGGAAAAAACCCTGGGAATCAATCTCACCTTCACTGAGAGCCCTTCATTGGTTACCAGTAAAAGACAGAATTGCTTTTAAAAGCACTCTGTCTAACGCATAAATGCATCCATGGGAATGCTCCCCATCACCTATGCGAAAAAATAAAAGCTCACAACCCCAATCGCGTTCTGCGATCCATCAACCAAAATCTGCTCCAGATACCGAAAGCCATTTACAAGTCCAAAGCAGAAAGAAGATTCGCGCTCCAAGGTCCCAGACTATGGAACGCTTTAACAACCAGCATTCGGTTGGAGGAAAACCATAATCTACTCGATCCACTTCAATCGGTTTTCCGTCCTGGACACGGGACGGAAACAGCACTACTCAAAATATGGGATGACGCTCTCAAGGCCGCAGACGAAGGAGAATCTTGTCTTCTAGTTCTGTTGGACCTAAGCGCAGCTTTCGACATGGTAGATCACAAACTATTACTGACTCGGCTAGCTGAAGTAGCCAGATTTGCAGAAAGTGATCTATCATGGTTCTCCTCTTTTCTGGAAAACTGATCACAAACAGTGAAACTAGAACCTTTTACTTCTGAAAAACGCACGGTGTCATGTGGAGTCCCCCAAGGATCTCCTCTGTTGCCGGTGCTTCTCAACATCTATCTTCGCCCTCTCTTTGAAATCATCAGTAGCCAAAAACTACTTTATCACTCATATGCAGATGACACACAATTGTATTTTCGCATCTGCAACAAAAAGGATCATCATCTCAGTCTAGAGACATGCCTCTCTTTGATAGAATACTGGATGACGAAGAGTTATCTTAAACGCAACAGCTCCAAAACAGAACTTCTCCTGTTTCACGCCAGTCGTAAGAACCAACTTGCAAAAACTTGGACACCCTTGCCCATTTTGGGCCAAATCATCACCCCTATCGCCAAAGTCAAAAGTCTTGGGTCATCTTTGACACCTACATGACAATGGATGCACAAATAGGGTCAGTAGTCAGCGGATCTCACCATCTGCTGCGCCTACTAAGCAGACTTATCCCTTTTATTCCTAAAGAAGACATAGCAGTCATGGTGGGAACAATTGTAAACTCCAGACTTGACTATGCAAATAGTTGTGTAGTGAAATTGCGCTCCCCTGTGTTGCTTATGATCTAGTGGTGGATATCTTATTCCTATTATTATTTGATGGAGTATTTCCCTGCAAAGACAATACGCTCCCTTGTGGTGCAATATATTATTGAAAATATATAATAATATGAATAAACATAAAAAACGTGAAAATAACCTGTTAGGTGATACACTTAAATGTGCTTCTCCGATATCATATACCTCTAATTAGACATAAATCATACATCTATCATTATATACTGAAACCATAAACATATTATTAAAAGTTCATATAGGATGAGTAGTCCAGTTATTCCCTCTTAATCCGTGATCAAGTGTACATATAATGGTGTGTTCCTTTATGGTGTATTCAAATTGCTACCAAGTTGTCACCACTTAGTGATATCCCATCACCGTTGAAAATGGTCACTCACCAGATGTCGTGTTAACCAGAGCCTTTAGTTCATTAGTCAGGATAACCACTCCTATAGTAGTGTTCCGCCTGCTGTCAGGTGTTTCAAATGTGGAATGGGGTGTCATCTTCTCCTATGAGTGCTCACAGAGAAAAAGAATGCAAATACCCTTTACCTCGGACTCCCTAAGTACCAAATCTCTTGTCTACAAGTCGTTCAAAATACAGCCGCCAGGCTTGCGACTGGAAAAAAAACATGGGAATCTATCTCGCCTTCACTGAGAGCTCTTCACTGGTTGCCAGTGAAAGGCAGAATTGCTTTTAAAGCGCTCTGTCTGACGCATACGTGCATCCATGGGAAGGTCCCCCAATATCTATGCGAAAAAATAAAAACTTACAACCCCAATCGCGTTCTGCGATCCACCGACCAAAATCTGCTCCAGATACCCAAAGCCAAATACAAATCCAAAGGTGAAAGAAGATTGCGTTCCAGGGTCCCAGGCTATGGAACGCTTTAACAACCAGCATTCGGTTGGAGGAGAACCACTTGGCCTTCAGAAGACAGATTAAAACTCATCTCTTTTGATATCAAGAGAGACAGGAACAACGAGCGCCCAGAGGCGATTTAGTTTGCATGTGCTGCGCTATACAAGTTTTTCATTTACTCACTATGACAATAGTCCTTCAGACCGTTATTATCAGATGGACTGATCGTGTGTACAAGGCTTTAGAGAACCCACTGACAAGTGTTAATCCCCACAGTCATATAGCAGACTTATGATATGAATAGAGGATGGGACAAAGTTTGTAGTTTTACGGTTGTCTTATTGTTCCTACTGGGAATATTTACTCCATTTCCTGTGTGGTCACCAGAACAGCTAATAAACATAATCTCACTAGGACACAGACAGCATTGAAAGCTCTTTTAATATTATAAATTGAGAAGGGTTAGCATATCTGTCAGATCTTTATCAGTGATCAACGGGACAGGAAGTAAAGGGAAATTGACACCGATCTAAAAAATCTCTAATCCATTCAAAAGTTTAAAAATAGCTTGGGCTAGAGCTAGGCCTTAAATTGCAAGATAGCTTGTGTACCAAATTTTATGAGCAGGAAGCAAGGGGTGGGGCAGAGCCTGCGTGAGCACTCAATAGCAGCTGGCTTGCTATGGGGGCATTCGCAGAAGATGAGCAGTGGAGAGCACTGGCAAGGGACCCTAGAAGAGGAGGTAAGAGATTGCTCTGTGCAAGACCATTGCACAGAGCAGGTAATTATAACATGTTTGTTATTTTAGAAAAATCATTGTGACTTTAGAACTGTTTTAATTCAGTTCTTTAAGCATTATCCATTGAATGTATTTTAATACAAGCAGTATCAAAATATGACTTTGACTTAGTATCAGCATCTTCTAAGCCTTGAACGTGGAAAGAGGAAGCAGCACAAGGAGCTAATCAGTTTACCTTTTGACAAGGAGGTTTGAAAAATATGTACACCTTCAAAATGCATCACCCGCCTCCTCCTGTTCACATACTATTCTGACAAGCAGTTGGCTATGGTAGTGTCAGTCCACACACTGTGCTCTCTGCCTGGACTGTTCTGCCTAGGCTTCAGGCTAACAACTAGCTGCTGTGATGTAAGTCTGCACTTGTTTTCATCAAATAAAACATATAGCTTTAATAATTTGATCCCGCACTCCTGTCTGCTATTATTTTCTGCATTGACAAGAAACATGCCTATAGAAAGAAAAATTATATTTAAACATCAACATATATAGGACCAACAGGTACCATGGGTTGTGTGCTCATCCCTCTATAATCTGAGTAGGTGTCTCCACTAGATACATAATAACATAAAAAAAGAAGAAAACATGGATCTGGACACCACACAGAAACAGGCCTTAGGCTCCATGCACACTGGAAGCTAAAAAAAAGCTATAAAAAAAGCCAGTAGCTTTGCAGGGAGCCTTTCAACGTTTAGCGTTTTTACAATAGCGTTTTTCAGTGAAGGGTTGTTTAGCTTTTTTTTTTTTTCAATAAATAAAAAATGCTAAAACCGCTGGTGAGCGTTTATTAGCATTTTTCGGCGTTTTGTATTCTTTTTTTCGTAGAAAAATTGCACTTTGAACGCGATTTTCGCGATTATGCTGCTTTCGGATATCAGCCTTTCATTTAGAACAGCCTGCTCAGTGACTGTATATATACAGGTGAAACTCGAAAAATTTGAATATCTTGCAAAAGTCCATTTATTTCATTAATGCAACTTAAAAGGTGAAACTAAAATATGAGATTGGTTCATTACATGCAAAGCTAGATAGTACAAGGGGCACACAATCGGTCTCCTCTCCCTGACAGGACGTGGATCTGTGTGTGTTTACACACACAGATCCACAGTCCTGCTCAGTTACTGGGCAATCGTGGGTTCCCGGCAGATATCGCGGCAGCCAGGCACACGCATCGGGTTCCCACGCACGCGCCCCCCTAGTGGCTCAGGAAGGCGAGGACATCATATGACATCCTCCCAGAACGTGAGGCTTATCGTTCCGCCGTCATTTGACGGCGGGTGGTAGTCTAGCAGTTAAAGGCTCAGGAATCCTTTGCAGGTATTATGGCTTAATTAGCTGATTAGATTGGGACACTTTGAGCCTAGAATATTGCACAATATTCAAATTTTCTGAGATTGTGGATTTGGGGTTTTCATGAGCTGTAAGCCATTATCATCACAATTATGACAAATCATGGCTTAAACTATCTTGCTTTGCATATAATGAGTCTCATATATTAGTTTTACCTGGGACATATTGCAATCTGGGACATATTATTTATCTTGGAATGCAGACAATAATCTCTTTCCAGGTATGCTTCATCTTCCCTGGGTATCAGCATAGAGTTGGGAAACACCATACAATTTTGAGTTACATAGAAATAAGCCTATAGCCATGCAGTTTCCCCTTCCCACTTACAAGGAGGGTACTAGATGACCTGGACTCAGAGAAAGTGGATTTACTGATGCTTGCCATCAGACTGAGGACATCTAGTTGCAGAAAAAAAAAAAAAAACTGTAGGGGGGAAAACTTTGGATTTAAAGTTTTACTAAACCAGGACCCTGCATTCACTATATCTGGTCTCCCACAGTACACAGAACATATACATTTTATTATTTTAAATATAAACTGCTAAATACCTTTTCTCATCAGCAGTCTTGTGACTTCTTGTGACTTCTATCAGTGTCTGGTTAAAGCTTGTAGGAGGAGTTTTCACACTGAACTGACTGCACTGCAGACTGAGCATGTGCAGCCTAACTCCAGTAACTCTGTATTTTACGGACCTGTTTTGAAGTCAGTGGAAGAAAAGGAGGAACTGCGCATACAGAATAAAACAGTCTTTTTACACAATGCAGACGATTAACCCCTTAGGTTCCACAGTGAGTATAACAAGCATGCTTTACTGCAAATACAGAGTGATTTTACTGTTGTGGGTATAGTAACACTTTAAGCTTTACACTTTAAGCTTGTATTGCACCAAAGGCAGGTTTTTCTTTTTCACATTTTAATAGGCTATTCTTTTTTTAACTTGTTATTTATGATCTATTGTAGTACAGCAACTCCAGTACCTGGTGCATAATCATATGGACACCATTGAACTCCAGGAATTAAAAAAAATATCCCTAGCATATCATTAATATTAAAAATAGCAAATATTTATCATACACAGAAATCTTGTGTGTGAACTATTTTCATCCGCAAAAACACTCAATCTCATTGTATGCCGATAATGACTTTGTGATAGTTAAAAGTGTCCTCTGAAATAATTTGCCTCCCATCCAGAATCAACCACTGCATCGTGGAGAAAGGTTTCTGCGACTGTTCATGTTAATCCTTCACATCCAGACTTCTTAGCCTTTCTTTCTCTCAGCAGGTGGCTGATTTGAAGAGAGCGCTTTCATTTTTCATTTTCACTTTGAAAACAATGAAATGCTACCTGTTGATCAGAAGCAGAGGGGAAAATGTGATTTTAGAGAAACGTTGCCTAGTTTCTAACGTAACATGGTAACAAGGTACTAGAGAAATCTGTGTGCAGTGTTGCAGAGGGATGTCTGGACTGAAATCGATTTGTTTACAAGCACTGCAGATGATCCGTGTAATTAGAAAACATGTTAATGCAGTTATATTGTAACTCCGGCACAAACCACTAACTAGATATCTTATGATGCTGTAATAGAAAATGTTATTTACTGATGGCGAATCATGTATGAAAGTCGATTAACAAACAGAATATTGCCATTTATCAAAAATTAATAATTGTCAGTAAATGTGTTCTTATGGATTAGCATTTAGACAGCAACTGAAATAAACAAGTGTAACAAATAAGGGCACAATATGACATTACATAACGAGATCCTAGTGATACTCACAGCATGGAGAAACCACCTGTGACCAATTTTAGCTATGCTCAAAGTGGAAGAAAAGCCTTACATTATCTATTCTTCAAACAGTTCGTTCTCGCGGCACATGCACAGATGTTAAAGATGACACTTTGTGCACTGGTCCAAATCATTTGGTGGAGGAGGGATTATGGTGTGGGGTTATTTTTCAAGAGTTGGACTGGGCCCCTTAGCTGCAGTGAAGGGAACTGTTAAGGTGTCAGCATACCAAGACATTTGGGACAATTTCATGCTCCCAACTTTGTGAGAAAAGTTTGGGGATGGCCCCTTCCTGTTCCAACATGCCTGTGCACCAGTGCACAAAGCAAGGTCCATAAAAATAAAATGACTAAGTTTGAGGTGGAGGAACTTGACCTCAAAGCTGACAGAACACCTTTGGTATAAATTAGAGCGGAGACTGCAAATCAGGCCTTCTCATCCAACATCATTGCCTAACCTCACAAGTGTGCTTCTGGAAGAATGGTCAAACATTCCAATAGACACACTCCCAAATTTTGTGGACAGCCTTCCCAGAAGAGTTGAAGCTGTTATAGTTGCAAACGGTGGGCCAAATCAATGTTGAACCCTACGGACTATGACTGGGATGCTATTAAAGTTTATGTGCTTGTAAAGGCAGGTGTCCCAATACTTTTGGTAGTTTAGTGTATCAGGCTCAGGTCTGGCAATCAAAGATCGAGCAGCAAAAGACTTTTTAGATACCATCATTCAATCTATCCTATTTATTTGGCTTTCTAATGTACACACAAATTTATATTAGATGAGAGAGTGTTGGAAGAAAGGGGATTATGGCGGTGCCTAGGGACCGCCATAATCCCCTTTCTTCCAACACTCTCTCATCTTTTCTTTTTGGGGATGAGGTGCCATATATTAAAGAGGACCCCTGACCACTAACCCCATTTTTTACAAATTTATATTAGTTGATGCACAGCTACGTGTACATGTACATACTTGCTTCTCAAGCCATGTGCTTATTAGACATGTGTACACTGAAATATTTTGTTTCGGAATTTCGTTTTCATCCGAAAAATACATTTATTTAATTACTCCCGAAAATAGTTTTTATTTATTTTGTTTCGTTAAAAAATGCATTAGCTTGAAAATCTGAATTAAGGTCGAATCTGTCATTGAAGTCTTATTCGACCACATTCGACCACAGATTCGATAGACACAGATCGCTATTGTCAGCGTCATGTTGAATCTCCTATCCATAATGAACTGTTGTAGCAACGAAAATGAAAATAAAGCATTTTTTTTATATTCGGATCCTTTGGATTTTACTGTAGATTCTGCGCGTTCATTTTCGTTTGTTAAAACAATAACAAAAATACCCAAAATTCGGACGAAAATGCATTTGGAAGAAAACAAATGCACATGTCTAGTGCTTATATGGCCACTCGGAATCTGCACGAATAGGAGGTAAAAATACAGTAGGACAATTACCTGTAATTACATCATTTCATTCCATTATTTAGAGTCATGTGAAAAATCTCAAATAAAACAGTTTTTAGATTCTAAAAATCATAAAGCAGCAGTTTTTAACTGATTGCCGACCGCCCGCCGTCATATTACTGCGGGACGGTGGCACTTCTACGCGGGAGCACGTAGCTCTACGTCCTCCCTTTAGCAGCTTGTCGCGCGCGCGAGTCCCGCGCGCGTGCCCGGCGGGTACAATCGCGGCCGAGCACCCGCGATTGCTCGTTACAGAGCGGGGAATGGGAGGTATGTGTGTAAACACATACCTTTCGTTCCTGTCAGCGGGGGAAACGCTGATCTTCTGTCCATACAAAGTATGGACAGAAGATCAGTGACTTCCCCTAGTGAGGCCACCCCCCCATACAGTTAGAACACACCAGGACCACACTTAACCCCTTCCCTGCCCCCTAGTGTTAACCCCTTCACTGCCAATGTCATTTTTATAGTAATACAATGCATTTTTATAGCATTGATCGCTATAAAAATGCCAATGGTCCCAAAAATGTGTCAAAAGTGTCCGATGTATCCGCCATAATATCGCAGTACCGAAAAAAAAAACGCTGATCGCCGCCAATACTAGTAAAAAAAATAATAATAAAAATGCCATAAAACGACCCCCTTTTTTGTAAACGCTATAAATTTTGCGCAAACCAATTAATAAACACTAATTGCGGTTTTTTTTTAACGAAAAATATGTAGAAGAATACGTATCGGCCTAAACTGAGGAAAAAATATGTTTTTTATATCTTTTTTGGGATTTTTATTATAGCACAATGTAAAAAATATTGCATTTTTTTCAAAATAGTCGCTCTATTTTTGTTTATAGCGCAAAAAATAAAAACCGCAGAGATGATCAAATACCACCAAAAGAAAGCTCTATTTGTGGGAAAAAAAGGACGCCAATTTTGTTTGGGAGCCACGTTGCACGACCGCGCAATTGTCAGTTAAAGCGACGCAGTGCTGAATCACAAAAAGTGTTCTGGTCTTTGGACAGCAATATGGTCCGGGGCTAAAGTGGTTAAAGCACTTTAAGTTTTATAGTTGGTTTAAGACTTGACAAACTTTGAAACTTAATGCTTTTTGTCTTCCTCAGCATGTTGTGCTCTCTCTTCTGAACTGTTAAATGTCATCTATTTCTACAGTGGTGTGAAAGATTTCATCCATTCAGGAGTAATTATAAGAACAATGGGACAGGTTTGTCTATAGTTTAAGTCACCGATCATTCTGTTCCATGTGCAATTTTATAGTAAAAAACTTACATCTGCAAGGAGCCATTAATGCGCACTAAATATTTCGCTTTACTGTGTTCTAAATTGTGAAGAGGTGTTTGCTCTCTCCCTTGTGAGCTGAGGGGTACCTCTCTTTATGGAAGCATAATGAGAAACTGGAAACGTAATGGTCCTCGTGGAATTGTGGGTATTCAGTGTCTTCTGCCAGAACATGGCTATAAAATAGAAATTTGTACATAAAAGCTAGCTCCTGCATTTTCTTCCTCCTTGAATCAGATAGCTCTTCTTTCTGCAGATAGTGGTCTCTGCCAGCTGTGTCCTTTCTGTCTTCTAAACCACTCAGGTGGGGATGCTATGTGCAATAATGCGATTGTTTACCAAGGAAAGAGAACCAAACAAATTACAGCAAAGGAATCAGGGTCTTGTACTTGCCAGCTGTTTGCTCCTCTGTCCTTGCTGTTTGGATAAATGCATGGTAAAATCTATGAACTGTAGGAGTTTCTGACATAAGCGATGCTTACTCACACACAGCTGCTAGCACAGAAAGTAAAACAATAAAAAGATAAAAGCAAGAAAATTTTCCCTTGCCACAGTGCAGCTAAAGATGATGTTCATTTATGCTTGTTTTTAGTCTTCTGTACATTTGTTAAGTGGGGCAAATAGTCAGCTTTTGGGATTCATTCAGCATCTCTTTTCATTATTTTATTATAATGTTTAGAACAGGCATGTCAGTTTGGGTTTAATGTGGCCCCCCTGGTAATTTGAATGTATATATATATATATATATATATATATATATATATATATATATATATATATATATATATATATAAAATGTATCTTTTGTGGCTCCCAGGGCCACAAAATATATATGCTGTATTTATCGGCGCTGCCTCGGAGGGGATGGGGGCCTAGTGCTGTCAGATTACCTACAGGAGAATCTCCTGTTTACTCGGCGGCATCTGTAATATGAAGTCCTGTCTCCTAGTCCTGTATTTTTGGTAAAAAAATCGCAATAAGCGTTTATCGGTTGGTTTTCGCAAAATTTATAGCGTTTACAAAATAAGGGATAGTTATATTGCATTTTTTTTTTTTTACTACTAATAGCGGCGATCAGCGATTTTTTTCGTGACTGCGACAATATGGCAGACACTTCAGACAATTTTGACACATTTTTGGGACAATTGTCATTTTCACAGCAAAAAATGCATTTAAATTGCATTGTTTACTGTGGAAATGACAGTTGCAGTTTGGGAGTTAACCACAGGTGGCGCTGTAACTTTCGCTGTGACTGTGTGTGTGTTTACAACTGTAGGGGGGTGTGGCTGTAGGTGTGACGTCATCGATCGTGTCCCCCTATTACAGGGATGCCGCGATCAATGCTGCGGCCACAGAGAAGCACGGGGAAGCCGTGTTTACACACGGCTCTCCCCGTTCTTCCGCTCCAGGCACGGATCGCTGCACTGCAGCGGCGATCGGGTCCGTGAATCCCGTGGTCCCGGTCCTGGAGCTTCGGACCGGGTCACGGGAGCGCGCCGCTCGCCCGTGACCCACGGCTGGGTACTAAAATCAACGTATATATACGTTGATGTGCCCAGCCGTGCCATTCTGCCGACGTAAATGTGCAGTAGGTGGTCCTTAAGTGGTTAAAGAGGTTGCTGTGTAAACGGGAGATTCTCCTGTATGTAATATGTTGCCGCTTGTTCCGCCCCCATCCCCTCTGAGACTGCAGATGGGCATTGGTCAGGCTGCACTGATGGCAATGGTGAGGCTGCATGACCAGTGTAGTCAAGATAGTAGTCCCATATCAGTAAAAATAAAAAACAAGCTGCGCAACTATGAAAAACTCTTAGGTGATAGAGAGCAACACCAAACAGTCAAATGCATCTGTGAAGTCCATCAAGCTATTAATACAAGTGGAAAAACATCTGATGGTATAAATCGGCAGTGAAATTCCTTGTGTTCAAGCAGATGGTGACATCACAAACAGGAACCTCAGAAAAGTGCAAACAAATAGGAAAAACACCTCCACCGATGGAAAACACTGTCCCTTACCGTGCCCCAGGATGAAGTCTTTTCAGACGAAACGGCGTAGGGAGGCGTCGTGCTGACGTCTATAACCGCAAATCGTGTCCAGGAGATATCGAGTTGTGCTAGCCGGCCGGCTACATTTACATGCATATTTTACCTACTTTTTTGTAAGTGCAATTTTAATATTTTTTTATAAATGGTAAATGGTTTTACACTATGTACCTTTTTCTCTCATAATTTGACATCAATCAACATTGATCACTTGTCCACTACGGGAGGAGTTTTTGATCAGAGGACTTCGTGTCATCAAACCCCCTGGCTGGGGAGAAAGCCATCTGCGGTCAGAAGGTCTCTAGTTGGGATCTTCTCTTCCGGTAAGGGACAGTGTTTTCCATCGGTGGATGTGTTTTTCCGATTTGTTTGCACTTTTCTGAGGTTCCTGTTTGTGATGTCACCATCTGCTTGAACACAAGGAATTTCACTGCCGATTTATACCATCAGATGTTTTTCCACTTGTATTAATAGCTTGATGGACTTCACAGATGCATTTGACTGCTTGGTATTGCTCTCTATCACCTAAGAGTTTTTCATAGTTGCGCAGCTTGTTTTTTATTTTTACTGTTTTGGTTGTGAGTATCTCACTATTGTAAGCTGCTTGCAATTTCTTTTGTATTTGCATTTCATTCAGACAGCGCAGTATTACCCCTATTTTCTAGTGTTGCTCACGAATATTTGCATTGCGAATATTCGGCTCGAATATTGCATATTCGAGTATTCGCGAAATAACTCGAATATCGCGGTGAATATTCGCAATTCCGAATATTCGTATTTTTAAAATTTATTTTTAAAACAGATCACATCCTAGTGATCTCCATCAACGTCTAAAAGCATTGCTGTGCTGATTAGAGAGACCCTGGGCCGAGTAGCTCATGCGATCCTTTTATGCTGCCGAATATTCGCAATGCGAATATTCGGCAATAGGAATATTGCGCGATTATTTTCTCCGCCCTTCATTTGCATCAGAGCCAATCAGAGTTCCCCTACCACAGTTGTCAGAGGTTAGCAACCTCCATATCAACCAATAGGAACCTGCCTGCACGACCATTATATAAGCTAACTCCCAGCATGATTTCATTGCAGATTCACATGGTGGTTATAGAGAGTGGAGTGTTTCTGTGCTATCTCTGAGCTTGCATTAGCATTGTAGTGCATTTCAGTTCTCTGGTTCCTGCTGCTTCATTTCAGTTCTCTGGTTCCTGCTGCTTATATTTCTAAACTGCTTTTTACAAAGCAAAAGACCAAAAAGCTTTTTTAAAAGCTCATATTTGTGTTGTTGTTTTCCAGGTTAGTTTAGCTTAGTGTTAGATAGATAGATTTCAGTGTACTTAGTGTAATTGTACACTTCTTTAAGGTAGCTTAGTTTAGTGTGTGTTTAGTGTCTGTTTTTTGTTTTCTAAAAAAAAAAAAAAAAAAAAGTTAGTTTTAGTTTATTCATATACTAATCTCTGCTGTGTTAGCAGAGTTACTGTTGCATATTAGTTTAGTACTTGTAATCCTCGTCTGTGTCCTTGTCAGTCAGTTTAAAAAAAAAATAAATAAAAAAAATTAGCTTTAGTTTATTCATCTAAGTTTGTGACTAAGCACTGCAGAGTTAGTGTTTAGTGCATATTAGTTTACTATTTGTAGTCCTTGTTTTTGTCTGCGTCCTTCAGTCTAAAAAAAACAAAACTTGTAGGTGTAGTAGTTTTATTGTAGGTTAGTAGCTGTCTAGTACCTCTTTGTCTGCGTGCCTGTCTTGTCCTTTCTCACATTTCCCCCCCCCCCCCCAATAAAGTTTACCCACCCCCCCACATCAGCATGAGCAGCATACGTGGCCGTGGCCGTGGCAGCAGTGCTGGGTCGCTGCCAGCACGGGGTACCTCTCGCGCCCCTACTACTGGTAGAGGATCAGGTGGAAGGGGAGTCCGCCTCATCCGGGAGTTTTTCCCCTCGGGCAGCAGCCGCCCGATATTGCCTTCCCAGGCTCCAGCAGTGGTGGAGTATATGGGGCACAGCAGTGCCACTGAGTCATCAGTCCCAAATCCTAGTAGCACCACCACCAGTACACCGTTGCCTTTAGTACCCACCCCCAGCCCCCAAGAGTCCAGCCTCTTACTGTTTGACAGTGACAGTGAGAAGGATATCTTGGGGGAGGTCCTGCATCAGGCAGACATAGATTTATGTCCTGATGGTTAGGACCTTTTTGAAGGGTTGTTGGAGGAGGAGGATGGGTTACCTGCTGTCAGTAGCCCAGAGACATCCCTTCCAAGTGGTGCTGGTGTTTTTGTGCAGGAAACACCCGCACCTAGTCAGACCCATGCGTCGGTGAGGGGACATCAGAGCCAGGCTAGCGGCTCCATGTCAGATGTCTCCCTCAGACCACCACATGTCAGGCCTGGGTCTGACATATCTGGGGGCGAAGAGGAGGGTGACCCAACATGGGTGAAATCTGACTCGTCGGCTCACAGCAGCAGTGACGACGAGGAAGGTAGGCACCCTGGGGAAACGGTGCGCCAGGTCACCAGGGAGACCAGCGTCAGGGTCTCCACTGGTGATGGCAGCAGGAGGTGTCAGCAGCAGCAGCAGCAGCAGGCAGCTCCACCTGTGCGCACCGAGTCCCAGCAGGTGCAAGTCAGCGTCACCCCATCTGACAGGAGGGCGGCGCTGAAGTCACCTGTCTGGGCCTACTTCACCCTGGTAGCAGATAACCTGACAGTAGCCATCTGCCAGCTCTGTCGTGCCAAGGTGAAGAGAGGGAAGTGCTTGGCTCGGGTGGGTACCACAGCTCTCAACCAGCACCTGAGAATAAACCACTGGCGGGAGTATGACCAGATGAGGGGTGGTGGTGGTAGCAGCGCCACCACCACAAGTGTGCAGGGTACAGCAGCCCCTGCCACAGCTTCATCGGTTACCAGCAGGTCATGCCCCCCCGCTCCCTCTAGTCGAGGTACTGGTACCGGCAGCCAGACCTCGACTTCCACAGCACCCTCCTCTTCGGTGTCCTGCACTGCCGTCCGGCGCCAGGCGTCGCTTTCTGACGCCTTCGAACGCACCACTCCCTTCCTCCCTGGAGACCGACGTGTGCGTTCCCTCAATGGGCTCCTGGCAAGGGTTATTGCCCAACATCTGCTTCCCTTCAACATTGTTGACTGCAACCCCTTCAGGCAGATGTTGGAGCAGGCCCAACCCCAATGGCGTGTCCCCAGCCACCATTTCTTTGCCAGGACTGGTGTCCCTGCCCTACACCAGCACATTGTGCAGAATGTAACCCTGTCGCTGGATCACGCTGTCAGCAACAGGGTGCATCTCACAATGGATGGCTGGACCAGCAGGCATGGGCAGGGCCGCTACATCAGTTTCACGGCCCATTGGGTTTCCCTCCGAGGCTCCGGGGAGGGATTGGTGGCATCAGATTTTGTGGTGCCGCCCCGGGGTGTCCAGGGGAGAACTGCTGGTCTCCCTCAAGCCACTGTCTCCGCAGCTGCTGAGCCTCCCAGCAAGCGCCCCCGTAGCTACTCAAGTGTGGGGCACGTGCGCTGTCAGGTCGTGCTCCAGCTTGTTAGTTTAGGGGAACGGAGACACACTGGCAAAGAAGTGCTGACCGCACTTCAGGCTCAGGTCCAGAAGTGGCTGACACCCCGAAGGCTCCAGGCAGGTATGGTTGTCTGTGACAATGGCAGCAACCTCCTCTCCGCCCTCCAGGCTGGCAGTCTGACCCACGTGCCCTGTCTGGCACATGTCCTCAACCTTGTGGTGCAGAAGTTCCTGCGCACCTATCCCGGGTTAAGTGACATTGTGCTAAGGGTACGTAGGATTGCCAGCCACTTCAGGCGCTCCCCAACCGCTACCGCGTCCCTGTCCAAGTTGCAGCGGGACAACAGCCTGCCCCTTCACAGGCTGATTGTGGACAGTGTGACGCGGTGGAACTCCAGCCTCTACATGCTGGAGAGGTTGTGGGAGCAGCGAAGGGCGGTGAAGGAATACCTGCTGGAGCAAGGCACTGGCGGGCCATCACAACACACACTCCTGTACATTACCAGTGTGGAGTGGGGGCAGATACACCAGGTCTGCCATGTGTTGGCCCCTTTCGAGCAGGCGACCAAGATGGTGAGCAGGGAGCATGTCGGCCTCAACGACGTGCTCCCTATAGTGTTCCTGCTGGACAGGGCACTAGATCGCCTGCTCGAAGCTGGGGAGAGTGCCTTGGTGGAGCAGGAGGAGGCAACACTGCTCCACCAAGACCAGGCCCAGGACGAGGAGGAGGAGGATGATGATGATCAGGAGGTTACTGGTGACGTCCTGGAGTCAGGGCCTGGTCAGGAGGGAGAGCCGGTGTTGGGGGCACCGATAGTCCGGGGGTTGGGCATCTCTGTGCGCAAGCAGCAGCGCCTCCATGATGAAGAGTCGGACGTCATGGACCCGGGCAGCCATGAGGAGTCACAGCGGGCTGTGCTCTTCCCCATGGCTGCCCACATGCTGAGATGCCTCAGGAGGGACCCCCGGGTTAAGACTATAAAGGAGAGGGATGAATTTTGGATGGCCACCCTTTTAGATCCAAGATGTAAGGGGAAACTGGAGCAGTTCCTCCCAGCCAGCCGGGGGCAGCACCGGATGGAGGAACTGCAGGCACGCCTAGTCAGCCGGTTGGAGCAGGCAACTCCCCGGCCTCCAGTTGTCCCCCCTCATCTCACCCAGCAGGTGGCTGCACCCAGCAGCAGCATCAGCAGCCAAGCAGGGGACCTAATGGGTGAGATGAGGATGTTCTTGCAATCTGAGCGACCCAGTACCAGCAGCAGCAGCAGCAGCAGCAGCAGTCACCACCAGCGGCTGGCCCACATGGTGGCAGACTACATGGGGTCCGTCAGTGCTTCTGACAGTATGAGCACCGACGACCCCATGGAGTACTGGGTTGCCAGATTGGACACCTGCCGCGAGCTCGCTCAGTATGCGCTGGAGTTATTGTCTTGCCCACCCTCCAGCGTACTATCTGAGCGGACATTCAGCGCGGCAGGTGGGGTGGTCACGGACAAGAGGACCCGTCTGTCCACAGACTCCGTGGACAGACTCACATTCATCAAGATGAATGAGTCCTGGATCGGCAGTGACTTTCTGGCACCCGCCGTCGGTTCAGGGCGCTAAATGGTCCCTTGTCATTCATCAATACCTCTCCGATCTATTTATACCAGGGGTGTCAAACTCAATTTCATCGTGGGCCGCATCAGCATTATGGTTGCCCTCAAAAGGGCCGGTTATATCTGTAAGATTAGATGTCCAGCGCATCCCCTCCCCTTACATTAGATGTCAAGGGCCACCCCACCATCCCACCCCACCATCAGAAGTTGAGTTCCCCCTCTCCCTTACATCACAGTGCATCCCCCTTTCCTTATGCTGCTGCTGGGAAGAAGTTGGATGCATTGCTTGAAAGCAGAAAGTAAGGGTCTGGAGGGCCGCATTCGGCCTGCGGGCCTTGTGTTTGCCACCTCTGATTTATACCTTTGAAACTCATAGTGGGCAGGTAGTGTTAAGGGCATAAATATTTCCATGCTGTGTCATTAAGCCACTATATTTTTTGTTTTTTTTGTTTTTTGTTTTTTGTTCTTGTGTTTCCTGTTATTCTAGCCAACTACAAGATACTTATATATATATATAAAGTTTTTTTACACACACTGTCCTTTATCTATAGGACAGTATATTGCTCTGACAGTTTTGGTCTAGGTGGCCGTGTGAAACACAGCACCCAGGTCTTCCTATTTCCCTTCCATCTTGGAAATCCCCACGCCATGGTTGATACACCCCTCCTATGATCTGCAACTTTAAAAGCATTTTTATTGGTATGGATTTGATTTATTGCACTTGTATATGTACTTTGCCTCCTGTCTATGTATATTTATTTTCTTATTATGTTTTTCTGCATAAATTTACTAGATCCCATACAGACTTCGGCCCCTGAAGAAGGGAATACCCGAAACGCGTAGGGCCTGGTACTTACTACGTGGATCATTTATAAGTTGCATATCCATTGTTTCTTTTAACTTTTGTGTTTTTTAATACCTTGTTATTTATAAATAAAACTATATATTTTGTATAAAACACTACAAATTCTTGTTGCCTTCAAAGCCCCACTTCGGGGGATCTCTCGAATTCTCTTTCTTAAGCCACTATAAGGAGTCCTGATGCTGCTGCCACATTATTTTGAAATGTAATTTGTCAATGCTCATCATGAATTTAAAAAGTCACGTATAGCATAGAAATAACGTTAATCTAACTTTTATATTATGAGGCACTATGGTATAGTCAGGCTACAGCTACTTAAGGCCTGTGTCATTCTGCTTTTCAAATTTAATCACCATGCTAATGCAACTTCAAGCTTTTATAATTTTGCCACGATCTGGGCTCCTACTGCTAATGCTGAGTGATTATGTACCGATATATTACTCATACTGGTGCTGTCACCTTTTGTCTGTGAGATTTGCCACTTTCTTACTACTGCTGGTGCTGCTGCCACCTCTTCCACGAGTGATAAAACACTATATTGTGTACTATTACTACTACTGCTGCTGCTGCTCAGATACCTATGTGACAAGTTCTTTGCCACTATATACTGCAATTACCAATGCTGCTGCTGTGCTGCTGCCATCTCTTCCACGAGTGATAAAACACTTTATTGTGTACTGTTACTACTATACTGCTGCTGCTCAGATACCTATGTGACAAGTTCTTTGGCACTATATACTACTATTACCAATGCTGCTGCTGTGCTGCTGCCACCTCTTCCACGAGTGATAAAACACTTTATTGTGTACTGTTACTACTACTTCTGCTGCTCAGATACCTATGTGACAAGTTCTTTGGCACTATATACTACAATTACCAATGCTGCTGCTGTGCTGCTGCCACCTCTTCCACAAGTGATAAAACACTATATTGTGTACTGTTACTACTATACTGCTGCTGCTCAGATACCTATGTGACAAGTTCTTTGGCACTATATACTACAATTACCACTGCTGCTGCTGTGCTGCTGCCACCTCTTCCACGAGTGATAAAACACTATATTGTGTACTGTTACTACTATACTGCTGCTGCTCAGACACCTATGTCACAAGTTATTTGCCACTATATACTACTATTACAACTACTGCTGCTATCAAGTCTTGCCCAAGTGTTTAGATGCTATCTAGTACTATTACCACTACTGCTTGTAAATGTGTGTGTGATAATTACTTTATATTTGAATACTACTGCTGCTGCCTTCATGCTGAGTAATGCTTCATGACCTCTCTGTCACAGCGGATCCACAAACAGCCTCCGCTACAAGCTACCAGACCGGATCGTAACAGCAAGTGTGACTAAAAGACTGAACTTTATGTAAAACCCTGGTTTGCGGCCTTTTTACTGCAACCATTAGCCTGTCTGCAAGAGCAAATCAGCACTCTCTCTCTCTCTCTCTTTCTCGCTCTCTCTCTCTATATCTATATATATATATTGTAGCTTTTGTTATAGTAATTTTTTAACAGTTTAGTTTGTGTTAGTAGTGTCTGTGTCTGTGTATTTTATTTTTTATTAGGTTTGTGTTAAATAAAATAATAGTATGAAATGTTTTTAGGTTATTATGAAGTTAGATGTGTTGATGTTGATGTTGATGTGTTAGATGTGAAGTTAGATGTGTTGAAAAAACTAACAATCTCAATAAGAAAGGAAACATTTGAAAAGAATAACAGGTTTAAAAACCAAAAATAAAAATATTTACATGGAATTTTTCATGCGCTTGTAAAGCTCAGCCAGGTCCTCCAAAAATGTTCTCTCCTGTTGTAACAGCTGTTCATTCTCGAGGCCCAATTTTTTTATTTTGCGCCGATTGGACAGGAGTTTTTGATTGGTCCTCTCCATGACACGGGATTTCTCCTGAATCTCTTTCAAAACTGTTAGGATATAAGAAAAAAAAAATTAGGATTAAATACTGTCCATTTTTATATCTACATCTTATTGTTGAAATGTTATTAATCTTTGTGCACATATTTACCCTCCTGACTGATGGTCATCACAGGCGCTGTGTCATCCTCCTGCTCCTCTTCTGCATCATGGGATTCACCAGGAGGTTGGGTGGGGGGAAGTTGCAGCTCCTCAGGAGCTGGGGGTGGTAAGTGGGAGGGCCCTGGCTGCTCCTCATCCCTCTCCTCCTCTTCATCCTCCTCTTTATCCTCCTCTTCGTCCTCCTCCTCCTCTGCGGCCTGTCGCCTTGTGCGCTTGGGGCGCACAGATGCTAGAGGAGCTCCTATAATAACACAATGTTCATATATGTAAAAATGATTTCTAATAACATATGTAAATTCTGTGTACTCTGCTGTATTGTATATGAATACACATTTATTTATATAGACAGTTAACCAATGGGATAATGTTATACTAAAGGGTCTTGCTGGCACTACAGGGGACTGAGTGTGAGCTGGGCTACCACCATGGTAAAATGAGCTGTTTGTGTTTCCTTTGTATTATTCTGACGATCTCATGTTAAAAAAAGGGCCTAATGGAGTACACGGGATTACTATGATAACCCGACGCCTAGCACAGGAATTTAGTGGTAATTGAGTTATAAAATACCACCCTTTCCCCTTTAACCCACCACACCACCACTTAAATTCCATGGTTTAACTTAATGGAATAATGTCTTTTTTCAACAGTACTATGAATACATTCGGTGGTGATATATGTTACCACAACATGGCGTCTGGGTTAACAACATCTGCCCTAAGGTTAATTACATATCACCTTACATGACTGTCACCAATAACTTACCTGGATGAAATTCATCACAGATCTGTGTGACCCGGTCTATGTGGCGCCTCTTCAGGTCTGACCATTTTTTCAGTATGGTCATGTGACCCGCCATGGAACTCCCGTAATTCCTCCAATACGGACTGCACGATTTTTTGTTTTTCCTGCTGGCACCTCATTAGGTCATAACCGTGTTGCAGGAACCTCTGCAAGATGAAGAACAAAGTATATTATAATACTTTTGTTTAAACCCTTATGGATATATGACGTAAATGTATGGTATTCAACAATTGGAAGCATTCTCGCCTTATTAATCACTGACAGTGGTAACATGACAGATTTTATATGTTGCCATTTTGGTCGCCACGTTTTTTGAATAAATATAGCAGCCATTATCATTTGCATAATTATGTATATATGAATAACATCACAGGATACACGTATAGGGGAGAAATGAGTTGCTATTCATCTGACCGCTATCATTATTTTTTGACCCTTACACTGGCCCTGTACAATAGATTATTTTTTTTCATACCTATCTTTACATATGAACAATAATATGTTTGTTTCTTTTGACTTTTTAATGAAAAGGGAGAACTCTGTGGTCTCTGATGTAAAAGGGAGAACTCTGTGGACTCTGATGTAAAGGGAAAACTCTGTGGACTCTGATGTTAAGGTAGAACTCTGTGGACTCTGATGTAAAGGGAGAACTCTGTGGGACTCTAATGTAAAAGCGGAACTCTGTGGACTCTAATGTAAAAGGGGAACTCTGTGGACTCTAATGTAAAAGGGGAACTCTGTGGACTCTAATGTAAAAGGGAGAACTCTGTGGACTCTAATGTAAAAAGGGAACTCTGTGCACTCTAATGTAAAAGGGGAACTCTGTGTACTCTAATGTAAAGGGAGAACTCTGTGGACTCTGATGTAAAGGGAGAACTCTGTGGACACTGATGTAAAGGGAGAACTCTGTGGACTCTGATGTAAAGGGAGAACTCTGTGGACTCTGATGTAAAGGGAGAACTCTGTGGACTCTGATGTAAAGGGAGAACTCTGTGGACTCTGATGTAAAGGGAGAACTCTGTGGACACTGATCTAAAAGGGGAACTCTGTGGATCCTGATGTAAAAGGGGAAGTCTGTGGACTCTGATGTAAAGAGGAACTTTTGTCATTAATTTCATATGGTTAGAAATGTTATTTAATAGCGACATCTATGCAAACTAAGACAAAAAATTGCTGTGCGACGCTGAAGTGTTCGGGTTTGAAATGAACAAAAGGTGGCAACCCTGGGCATGCTGGGAGTTGTAGTTTTGCAACCATTGGAGACACACTGCTTGGGAAATACTAATATCTGATCTTGCATCCTAACTTTTTAACTAGTCTAAAATGCAGTTAAAGATAATGAAATAATAAGTGGTGAAATTACTTACAGTAATCAGCAGTTTTTCCTCACTGGATGAAAAGTTACTCCCCACCATCTTCGCTTCGCAGGGCAGCAGTAGATTCGCAGGGCAGCACTAAATAGCAATCCGAATATAGACTGTCAAGGATCCAGGAAATGATCGCCGTTTTCGCGACCGCGTGTTGTCCGCGCGCATGCGCATGCGCGGTCGAGAATTTCGCAATGATTTATTTTGGATGAAATATCACGAATATTCGATATTTCCGAATATTTCTCGAATATTCTCCAATATATTCGCGAAATATTGCGAAAGCGAATATGGCGTATTCTGCTCAACACTACTATTTTCCAGTAGTCCCATATCCCCAACTTCTTACCACCCACCTTACATTCCCATACCACCATTAAATAATAAGACCAGACCAGAGTTTGGAGTATAAATGGCCATGGCAGCCTTTTTATTAACCAAAATATTTTAATAATTTCCAAATTAACCTTTGTAAAGACAACTTTAAACACACAGCCTGTTGGTCTTTGACGGCCCCCGAACTTAACATTTTCCACCACCACACTGTGCAACCTTTTTTACCATACCAGGCCTCCAGCCGAACCAGCTCGGAGACAACTCCTTTTCCGCAGTGTAACCAATACCGTATTCCAGCAGACACCGTTCCACTGGAATACCCCAGAGGGGCCCATACCACGGATGAGCCCCCCACCACTTCCATCACATCTGTTTTTTGCCACCATCAAAGACCAAAGACACCGCCGTTACACCACTGCCATGACGATCCGAAATATATTGATTCTGAAATACAGAAAACAAATTAAAAATACACAAAGACACAACAATAGGGAGGGTGGGTGGGAAACTGCCTCCTTCTGTCTTTCTCACCAACTGACTGCCTCCGGAAGTCCCCGCCTCCACCTCTTATACCACTCCTCCCTCTTTAGAACTTCACTCCTGAATCCTCCTCTTCAACTTTCAAACTTAACCCTTTGCTGGCTCTCCTTTCCACCTAGTCATGCCCGGCCCTTCACTACTTGTTCCTTTTGTCTTTTCCGTTCCGGGCCTCCCTTGACCAGTGTAGTCAAGATAGTAGTCCCATATCCCCAACTTCTTACCACCCACCTTACATTCCCATACCACCATTAAATAATAAGACCAGACCGGAGTTTGGAGTATAAATGACCATGGCAGCCTTTTTATTAACCAAAATATTTTAATAATTTCCAAATTAACCTTTGTAACGACAACTTTAAACACACAGCCTGTTGATCTTTGATGGCCCCCGAACTTAACATTTTCCACCACCACACTGTGCGACCTTTTTTGCCATACCAGGCCTCCAGCTGAACCAGCTCGGAGACAACTCCTTTTCCGCAGTTTAACCAATACCGTATTCCAGCAGACACCGTTCCACTGGAATACCCCAGAGGGGCCCATACCACGGATGAGCCCCCCACCACTTCCATCACATCTGTTTTTTGCCCCCATCAAAGACCAAAGACACCGCCACAGCCCACAAGGATAACACCTTAACCTTAAGGGCCCCTCCACACCCGCAGGCCCCGCTAACTCCCATTTGGAAGGCCCAGCGCCCATGGATATAACCCCCAACCTAGAGGTTACCCCTATCTCCCCGCAGGTACCATCCCCACATTAAACTCCAACTCTGTATGTCTGACAACCCAAATCCCCTTTAAGGGAACAAAATCTACCCACCACCTTGTTTACTTTAATTAGCGCTTAAGAATCCTCATAATACTCTGCTCTCCACCATCCCTGTAAGTTCCAACCACCAAGTTCCTACCTCCCACCGAGAGCTAATCCCGCTGTCTGCCACTGGTCCAGCATCAGCTCTCCTAGCTCCCCCCCCTAAGAAAAAAAACAAAAAAACAAAACATACGGATGCTCCAATGTCCAGACAAGGCGTGTGTAACCTCCATCTGAACAGACATAACAAACACAGAAGGGGAAGCACTAACAACACAATTACACCTAACATAACAGCAGTTTAACAAGTTGGCCATTAAACCCGTACTCCCCCATCAAAACTCAATTTGGTAAAACATTGTGGGCCCACTTAAAAGAGAAACTCCTGGATTCCCAACCTAAACCTTCCAACTGCTACCCCATCTAACTCACACCAGGCAGCCACCGTGGCCCCCCCGATGCGAAAGGAGTTTTGAGGCAACTTGCATGCAGCGCCCCCTTGTTATAAAGTACTCCCTGAAAACCGACACTAAATAGCACCATAACCAACAGGACCCATCCCCACACAATGACAATGGCCCCAATGGCCCGCCCTCACCCAAACCAACCATCAGAAATATCCCATACCCTTCACACTGGGCTAATCCCCACACCAAGCAGTAAACGGCTGTCTGAACCTTCTTTATATATATATATATATATATATATATATATATATACACATATGTACATAAACCTATGCCAATGTAACCCCACCCAGTCTCCCGAAGCATACACATCCGGGGCCAGCATCCTTCTTCTAAATCCGTCTGTATAGGCCGAACTGCCCTACCCCAAACAATTCAATCGCTATGGAAAGCCGCTGCAAACCAAGAACCCTCATAACCCATGTAACATACCAACCCGTATTTACCCAAATGGCCCCAAGAATTGAAAAGGAATCCGGCCCCTCAATTTTTTTTATTTTATGTCTTTCCATTTTTTTATTTTTATAAACTGCATGTGCGATACCCTCTGTCCGCCTGCTTCCCCCAAATCATTTGTGAACTCTGTCAGGCGGCATACACACGAGGGGATATGTCCGCTGAAAACGGTCCGATGGACCGTTTCAGCAGACATCTCCGCTCGTGTGTATGGGCTAGCGGACAGATTTCTCCACCCGACAGATTTCAAAGCAAGCTTTGAAATCTATCCGGTGGAATCTGTCCGCCCGACATGTCTGCTGGTTAGTACACTTACCAGCAGACATGTCGGCCCCCACCGCCGCCGCGCCGCTGCCGAATGGATTTGGCGCATGCGCGGAAGTGTTTTACTTCCTGGTGCGGTGACGTGGCGGTGACGCGGCGGCGTCAACGTCACCGCCGCGTCACCGCGCCGTCCGGCGGCGGGGAATTTGATCCGATGGTGTGTACACGCCATCGGATCAAACTCCCGATCGGACATATCCGATGGAAATGGTCCGCGGACCGTTTTCATCGGATATGTCCGATCGTGTGTACGCCGCCTCAGGCTCACACCACCCTGCACAAAAAAGGTGGGGGGGGCGTCAAATCTGCCAGCTCCTCCCCCATGGTAGACACAGACCCCCTGCCGCCCATACGCAATATAACCAATCTCGTCTTGGACCACCCAGCTCAGCACCCGCCAGCCGTATGAAAGCCAACCGCCCCCACCATCCCGTAGAGTGAGCTGTCCCTGTCGACCCACTCACCCATGACCTGATCCTTCACGTTCTGCTGACTGCGCCATCTTCCCAAACTTGTCCCCCTGAAAAACGAGACCGTGCATCAGCCATCGTGCTCACACTCCCCGGGTGATGCCAACATATGAGATTGCCCAACCGTAAAACCCTGCCACTAAATGACGCAGCAACCATAGTGGAAATGTGACACGGTAGTGGAAATGTGACATGGAAATCCGTTCCGATAACTTGAACCACCCCACGTTACAATTACACCCCATCCGCCAGTCCCTTCATGACTCCCCCTCCGCTCCATTGCCCTGACCACTGGAAACATATCTCTACAGCACCAGTACAGAAGAAACCTTGCCTTAACTCAGGCTCTAGATAAAGATTATACACTCCAGTGCCCAAGCCAGAACTCCATTTACATGTAGACCCTGCCGCCTCAGCGACCATTTTTTTTTTTAATCCCCATACTCACCGATACGCCCATTCCCAGCAATTACCTGTTGCACCTCCCCAAAACGTGCACCAAGTTTTTCCAACTGATCAATCCTGCCCATGCTGATGCCGGGACAGCATTGGCATGAAAAATCCCACCCACGCAATTAGGTGAAGTAACTCACCCACCAAAACTGTACCATTCGGAGCAGGACCCAGCTCTACCCTATTTACCCCTGGCCCCAATCCTGAGATTCTCTCCCGACCCCCGGCATAGATCCTCTCTGTTTCCAGAGAAAAGAACGTTGCCTATAAAACTGGGTACCGTAATAAGGCGCTCAGTCTAACCAGCTGCTAACAGCCCCCAAAGGTACCCCACAAGAGCAACTATGTGGACATAAACCGCATGCACCTTAAAGGAAGGAGGCTCCCCTGCCCAAGAAATCAAGGACCTAACGGATGACGAAAACAAAACAGGCCCTACACACCCCTACCAACTCATG
Source organism: Rana kukunoris (assembly GCA_029574335.1). Classification (NCBI taxonomy): domain Eukaryota; kingdom Metazoa; phylum Chordata; class Amphibia; order Anura; family Ranidae; genus Rana; species Rana kukunoris. Next base: position 327,730,717 of record CM056050.1, on the reverse strand, counting down.
CCCCTGAACTGAAACCCATTTGAACATGATGCAGGAAAACGGAGCAACCCGTGGGCAGACCTTGATACCCACCGTCATCCCCCAACGCACGCACACCGCCATCAGGAAGCTGTCCGGGGCGTCCAGAAAGCAAGTGCCCTGCGCACATGGAGCATTACCCACCCGGCCGTAGCAACAAAGCAATCAGAAGACACCGTACCAGCCCCAGGTCTACGAAAAAATAGCAGACCCCCTTTTTTTGTGAGACAGAGAGGTAGTGATAAGTCACGGCTAGGGGGGTGGTGTTCTTTCCAGGCACCACCCCCCTAGCCGTGAGCCTAACAACCCCCTTTGTATCCGAAACGACTGCCATGTCCCCACAGTAGCCGGCACTTCAGTGTCCTATAACCCTACGAAAAAACCCATAGTCCAAACCTCCAAGCCACTGCCCCAGCCTGATCTCCCTTTGGGAAAGGCTGCCCATACTATCGTATCCATCCCTCTTGCTACCCAACTCCCCCAGCATGCCTCTCTTTAAAAAATCATTGGATAGGGGGAAAAAACTGCAGAACCCCCAAACGAACAGTAGCCCCCCCCATTAGATTGCAAGCATACACCCCCACACCCCCTTCTTACCGGCAGTCCAGAGGTGGACGTCCCCCCCCGGCCCCACTTGCATAAACCGATTAAAGGCCCGTGTTGAAGACCTAGGATCGCATCTAATGGCCGATTTCCGTTTCTACCCCACCGGAGCCACCATCCTACCGCCCCCTACTGCAGAACCTGTCACAACAATGTCACGCAATGCTCCGTGTAATACTCACCTGTGACGCAGGACCCGATAGCGAACTCCTGCATCCAATGCATAAACGTCTGCGGGACAAATGGTATCTTCCATAGTTAATACACCAGGCCCGCCCCAACCTATAGGTATACATATATAAGTATAGATATTTTTTCTATTCCAAGGGGAGTAATGTTCACCTCTCCACATACTCACCGTACTGTACCTATTGCGTCAGGTGCACCAACGGTCCCTCAACCAAAGCTAACTTCCCCGCAATGCATGTCTTACCACGTCTGACTTTGCCCAAGCCCCCCTATTCTCTCCTCTGACTCCTGTGGCCACGCTCACCTTACCCACCAACCTAGCAGCAGAGAGGTACCAAGCTGTGGGGTACCCCTGTCCCCAGACAATTTTTTCTACCGCAAACCCATGGTGCCACCCGTCGGGGGCCCCCCCCATGTTCATCCCTGCCACTCAGGGGTCCAATCCGCCCCAGGGGGGGGCATGCTGGCCGCCCTACACCCACGGGAAAAAAACCCTGTCCACCCTGCTACCCATGTCACCCTGGACCCCCCACCCTTCCTAACCTGCCACGTGCCTCATAATAAGAACATGTGCAACAAACGGACTCATCGGGCTGGCCGGACATGTCTCCCCCAGCCGTCATTCCTGTTTCCATCGTAGACGCCCGATCCTGGCGTTCTCCCTCCTCTGGACCAAGCCGCCTCCAGCCCCGGCGTCATCAGCCACCCAGGCGAAGCAGGCCTGGAGGCCGTGGATCCCTGCAGCCCTGCGGACCCTCGTCGCCTGCTCAACCCTGTCACCGGCCACACCGATGTGCCGGGATATGCCTGAGGATCATCAGGCAGGTCGGATTTGCCGTCCTCCACCTTCCCTCGGTCTCTTCCAGGAGCACGCTCCCCCCCAGCCACGTCTGAGAACGGCCCGACAGCCGTGCCGCCGATGGGACAGGTAAGGGTGCTTGTTCCCCCCCCCCCCAGTCATACTGCACTTACACGAGGCACGGGCGCCATTAAGGCCCATAGCCCCGCCCCTGAGCTCCGACAGCGGTGGTGATTACGCCTGACACCCGCTCCCCTGGCTAAATAGAGTGAGTCATTCCCTGGCAGGACCGATGGGTCCCCGGCTGAGCCCCCAGAATAGTAAAAATTGGCCACAGATGCGCTCCCATAATGGCGCCGATCCCCGCTGACAGGGCGCGTGTGTAAAAAACTCCCCTCCGACGATCGGCAATCCCCCCCCCGGCCTGACCCCGTGCCTTGTAGCCTGCCAGCTTGTAAACCCGTGGGTCCCCCACTTGCCGCTACCTACCCTGCATTAGAACCGGATCGGATCTCATCCCTCCATGACAGAGGAGCAGCGTGGGAAACTGCCTCCTTCTGTCTTTCTCACCAACTGACTGCCTTCGAAAGTCCCCGCCTCCACCTCTTATACCACTCCTCCCTCTTTAGAACTTCACTACTGAATCCTCCCCTTCAACTTTCAAACTTAACCCTTTGCTGGCTCTCCTTTCCACCTAGTCATGCCCGGCCCTCCACTACTTGTTCCTTTTGTCTTTTCCGTTCCGGGCCTCCCTTTTGTGGCAATGGAGAGGCTGCATTCATGGCAAAGGTGAGGCTGCAGATGGGCACTGATTAGGCAGCATTGATGGGCACTCACCCTTATTTTGCTTCACAGTTCTTTATTTAAAATGTAATTTTTTCCTGAAACTTTCCTCCTAAAGTGAAGGTGCGTGTTATACGTCGATAAATATGGAATATCCAAATAACACGCCCAAGCTCATCCTTAGTCCTGAATGGATCCTCAGGGATTAGTTGGGGCCACAAAAGATATATCTATCCAAATAACACGCCCAACCTCATATCTTCACCACACACTGCCACAAATGCAAGAAAAATGTCAGGCAAAATGGTCGGCCTTCACGTATGTTCACTTCATCAAATCTGGTCCTCTTTGAAAAAAGTTTGGAACACCCCTGGTTTAGAATAAATGTAAGGCTGGGTTTACACTAATGCCTGATGTGGCTCGCAGCAGGGGTCCGGTACATCCAAGTTCCACGTTTCAGGGACGAACCAGGGCCAAATTTTTGCCTGAATTCGGACATGTAATGGAGCCAAAGAAGCAGAGGACTCCTGTGCAAGCTGTCCACAGCCACCACCATGTGTTAACCATCTCCATAGAGAGTCGGTCACAATCTCCTGTCATGCGAATTGGATGCAGGAGCAGTCATTTTAATGATGCTTAAAATAAAAAATATTGTACCTGCTGGGTGTCTATAGTTTGCCGGTGAAAACGTCTTTGAGAACCCGGATCTTGCCCGAGGGAACATGTATCAATGGAAAAAAAGTTTTAAAAACAGTTGTTTTTTCTCAGGAGTCCTGCTCCCGAAAAAACGACCGTTTTTTAAACTTTTTACCATTGATACATGTTCCCTGGGGCAAGACCCGGGTTCTCAAAGATGTTTTACGACAATAACTTGCATATTAGGCTTTAAAATGAGCACTTTTGAATTTGAACATTCGAGTCACATAGACTTCAATGGGGTTCTAAATGTTCACGCAAACAAACGTTTGGTCCGTTCGAAGGTTCTAGTGCAAACCGAACGGGGGGGGCTGTTCGGCTCATTCCTAATGGTGAGCTAATATTAGTGGAAACCCACTACATAAACTCTAAAGCCCATCCACACTACAGTATAGCGCTGAGGGAACATACATGTTACCATGATACACAGCAGTGCATGTTACATTTGTTGGTGCTCTGCAGTGCTACTTATCAATGGCTCCCCAATGCACCTTTCTGATGAATGTTATAACATGCACCTCTTTGCTACCTTTTGTGCATTAGATAGCACATTTAAATAAATAGGCGTCCTAATGCAATGCACATAACCCACAGCATTATGTGTGTTAACACAGAACAATGGTGTGAATAGGCCCTTATGTTTAGAAACTTTTATCATATAGACTGATGTTAGATCTAAGGCAGTATAGCCCCATACACTGCTCTAGATGTGAAATGTTTTCTACACTGTATCATATATGCTTATATTCTATGCATACGCAACATATACTTAATTCACAGGTCCCACTCACCTCATCCACGTAGCTTTCAGTCCCTTCTCAAGGTTGTCAATTAAATTCCTTGAGTCACTCATCTTAAGCCAGACACTGTCCCTCAACATTTCTGTGCAATATGTGCTGGATTTTTATTTAGAATGCAGCTAAGGAACATTCAAGCATACCTGTGATATCACCTAAAAGCCAATATAAATTCTGAGCAGAAAAAAGGTCTTTCTGGTCCTTTGTGAAAATCCAATACTATGATCTGTGAATACTGCTACTCTAGGGATTATGCATTGACCCATCCCTTGGGTTATCTGGCTTGCTCTGAATTATGCTGTGTTTTATCTCTGCCAAAATGCATCAGTTTTTTTAGTTTGCTGTTACTTGAATATTTAGTAGTTTTATCACCTGTCCTTGTGTTATCAGTCAATAATGTCAAAAGGCCCATACACACGGTAGGACATCCAACAAAATTTCCCTTGGATTTTTGTCCTAATTGATTTGTCCGATCACACCCATAGCATACACACGCTCGGACTTTTCTGCAAACTTTTCTAAAACTTTTATATCATCACGTGGTTTTTCTGCTCTTTTCTGCTCTTTACTGCCACCCTTTGGTTAACTTCTGCTATTGTTGGTTGATTTTAACATTGGTTCTGAGCATGCGCATTTGTAATTTGTCCAAAAGTCCGATAGTTTGCTGTACACACGATCGGATTTTGCACCATCGGACTTTTGTTGCCTGAAAGTTGGTCCGTTCGCAGACCCGACTTTTTGTCCGATGAAAGCCAAAAAAGTTGGTCCGATGGAACGTACACACGGTCGGACAAATGCGAAAAGTGTCGGATTTTGATGTTGGTTGGGCAAAAGTCCGACCGTGTGTACGGGGCTATAGACTGTAATTCTTTGCTGAGAGTTTTAGGAAGCTAAACACTTGCTTGTTTGAAGGGGCTACAAACTTGGTGCCAACACTCAGCCATTTACAAGCCCCCTTACTTGTATGCAACAGGTACAGTTGTCACTAGAATTGATAGACTCTAAGGCCTCGTACACACGGACGGACATATCCGATGCAAACGTTCTTCGGACCGTTTTCATCGGATATGTCCGCCGGGCTATTTTGGTCCGATGGCGTGTACACACCATCGGATCAAAATCCCCGCCGGCAGACAGCGCGGTGACGTGGCGGTTACGTTAACGCCACCACGTCACAGCACCAGGAAGTAAACAACTTCCACGCATGCGTCGCATCCATACGATGCTTCCGCGGGTGGATGTGTCCGCTGGTGAGTGTACTGACCAGCGGACATATCCGACGGACATGTGTCCGGCGGAAAAGTTTCAAAGCATGCTTTGGAAATTTTCCGCTGGAGAAAACAGTCCGAATCCGTCCGTTTGCCCCTACTAACGAGCGGATTTTTCGGCTGAAATGGTCCGTCGGACCATTTCCAGCGGAAAAATTCCATTGTGTGTACGAGGCCTAAGAGCAATAAAAGTCTGGCAGATGTTCTTACCTGTATGAATGAAAACAACCTGCCACTCCAAGTAAGCAAGAAAGCCTGATAGAAAACTGCATGTGGGTGCCCCCATATAATGCAACAAATTAAGAAATGGCTGCAAACCACAGTTTGTTCCAAAAATTCTTTAGTGGAGTTTCCCAGTGTGACACCACAGGACACCAACAGGCATTGCCGGGAAAAGTTCATCCAACGCCCAGTGCGAAGATGCCAATCTGCACCCCCCCTTTCCTTAGGGTTATGGTCAGGGCTTCCCCATCCCCCCATTATGCCCAGGGCAGCCTCTCTTCCTGCCCACCCCTTGCCAACAGGCTGCATTGTAGACATGTTTCACACACTAAAAATGTGCTTTATCATTACCTTCCCCATTCTTCTCAATAAATGTGCTTTTATTGCCATCATGGGGCCCCATCAGCCCATAATTTCCCACTAATACTTGTCAAATGGATGAAAGTGATAGTAAATCTCTGCAAAGGGTATCAGACTACAATAAAAACCTGGTAGAAATCTTTTCTCCACTCAAAATTACAAGAGGCTTGGCTAGATTTAGAGGTCTTCTATAAAAAAAATAAAAAAAATAACAGGAATGTATTCTGGTTACTGTATGTGATAAATAAATCCAATAATGGTATTCAGAATGTGAATTTCTTATTTATTTCATGTTCCTTTATTCATATTTCTCCCCACATTTAGATGCAAGTTAAGCTGTCCAGCATGTGTGTCTCTTATAGGGGTTGGGACACATCTTATTACACAGTTGGGGTGTTTACAACAGTGACATTTTATTCCTTAAGATTTAAGAGAAAAAAAGTGTTGTTAGAACTGCTTAGACAGTATTAGCTGGAGTTGGGTTATCTTGTTTGTCACTTACTCAATTTAACACTAAATCTCCAGTACTGTTTTAATGTACAATAAACAGCGTTGTCACCCTTCCACTGCAAAGTATTTTGTTCCACTACAGGCGCACATCCCCTCACTTCTCTGACTCTAGGTGCATTCGCTGCACCATCATTTCCACAGTTAAGCAAAAGAAAAGAAAGGGAAGCCACTGTCCATTTAAAAGCCTTGTATAGGTTTATTAAGATATATGATGTGCGGACTGTTTCACCTGCTCTTTCAATCTAACACATTTCACTCCTTTTAAAGCTTACAGTATTTGTATAGTGTCCTTCTGAAGGATGTAGACACTGAACAGGTCTGTTCTTTCTTAAATGTTGCTCAATGAAAAAAAAAATACCTCCCAAGACCCAGGCTATCTAAAAGGCCTACTTACTCGGGGAGGATGAAACGGGAATTAGCAGCTTGCAATGTTTAACAAATACCCAAAAGATAAATAATAATCATAATAGTCAGGTCTCTATGGCAGCATAGCATCTACTTGGAGAATCAATGCGTAAAACAATCTTATGGGGGGGGGGGGGGGGAGTAGATAAACAATTAATGATCTGATATTATTATAGAATACTAACTGTACCATATACAATGTAATGCATTTTACTTTAATAATAGTTACACTTTTAGTCTGGGCATTCCTCTGGGGGGCTTACAGTACCCACATAAAACACACAAAATCTACACAACCTGTGACATATGGTATACACTATATTGCTTTATTTTATACATTCTGCTACTATCTGATTTAGGCAAAATATAATTCATGGTTTACCCTTCCACTTTTTACAGATTGATCTAAGAATGTACTGCAGCCCTACAAATCTCTAAGGACTATTTTACACTTGCTTAAAAACATGGCTTCGGACACACTTTGTTAAAGCTCTCTGAACACCAGTCAAAGCTTCTTTCACTAAATAAAATGGTTAGCTTATAGTCCTGTTTACACCATGCTTTTGCTTGGTGCTTCGATGAGGCTTTGGTGGGTCTTCAATGAGGATTTGTTGGGGCTTCAATGGGGCTTTGGTGGGACTTCGGTGGGGCTTTGACGAGGCTTTGGTGGGGCTTCAAGCAAGCTTTGACTTCTATGGAGGCTTTGATGATGCTTTGAAGCACCACTAAAGCTACATGGGTATCATTTTTGAAGCAAAAGCAAAGCAAAGCAAAAGCAAGGTGTAACAGGACTGTAAGCTAACCATTTTATTTAGTGACAGGAGCTTTGACAAGCATTTAAAGAGCTTTAAAGGGGTTGTAAAGACAAAAATATTTTCCTCTTAAAATAAAGTCTGACAGTAGCTGATAAAGTAAAAAGTAACTACAGTAGTTTGATACCTGTTGAAATCGAGCTGTTTTATTCACCTCCGTGACTCCTGAATCGTTATTCTCACTGACTTCCTGGTTTGCGGTGCGCATTCATTCTTGCTACATCATGGCTCACTACCCACTTCAGCTCACTGAATGCGACTCATTGATTGAGTCTGAAAGAGTGACTCCTCCCCAGGGCTAGAACTGAGCTCCAGTAGTAATCGACGTGCGTCCTAACAGTAGGACGTACGGCTCCTGGAGCCAGACAGGCAGGGCTTTCCTCCCCCAGCCTCAGCCTCTGCTGTCTGCTGTCAGATCCACTCTGACCCTGAGCCGCCCCTGGATCCCCTGGTTCTCTCCTCTCCCACCGGAGCCTCAAGGTAAGCCCCTGACATAGGGGCCATCTCCTCCACCTCCTTGAGTACCGTTGGCGGCCGTCCTTTTCAGGACAAGCCGCAACGGAACCACGGCCACGATCATGACTTCCCCCTCCTCCGTTTCCCTGCCTCTCACCCTCACACTACCATCCCTGCCCAAGGCATCCCCCACCGCCTCTCCGCCGCAATTTCCGCTGATTCTGGCGTTTTTTGAGAACAACCGCGCCGGCTTGTCGACAATCGCGGCAGCCGCGATCTAGGAAAGGCCGCGGGTGAAGCCGCAACGCTTCCCACCCCCCCGCACTCACCACCAAACAGCCCAAACTGCCCGGCAAGCCCCCCCCCACCCCAGGAGAGTATCTGCTTCTGCTCCAGTCCCCCCTGGCTGCACCTATCCAGCCCCAGTTCACAGCCCCCAGCCCAGATCCTGCTACCCGATCGGTAGCCATCTTGCTATACCCAGCCCCACTCTGCCCCTTCTCATCATTAGAACTTGATCCAGGGTTCATCCGATCGCCTCCTAAGGGGTCAGGAAGAATTTTTTTTGCCCTGCCGGAGCATATTAGCGTAGCACCACCAGGTTTTTTTTGCCTTCCTCTGGACCAAGTGAGGATGGAGGATTCAGTTAATCCCCCCCCCCCTGGTGTCTGGCGACCATGGTTAATCTGCAATATTTTGCAGAAACCATTTGGGATCTGAGGCGATTTGCCGCAATATTGCCAGCCATCACCAAAAAAGCCCTAAGAATTTAACGACTATTGAGAGTCGATCAACGATCGACTATCAAGAATTGCAGCCGTTTACCCCAGCCTAAGCACATATCACGTGATATGATCAACACAAGATCGGCAGTAAAACACAGACTAGAAATCCATGATTTCATTCTGCAATACGATTGTAACACTATTCTAGAAGAATTGGTGCCAGAAAACTAACGTATCATAACCGAAAACAGAATAGGGCAAAGAGGAGGAGGCCTGGCAGTGATTTGCAAGATTCACCTTGCAATCACCAAACCAGTCCTTCAAAACCCTCTTCGATTCATGGAAACCCTTACTCTGCTACTCCAAGCGAACTCCCAGGAGACCGTCCGGATTCTACTCTGCTATAGGCCACCCTGCCCAAAATCGCAGTTTCTCCCATTATTGACGGACTTCATCTCCACCTACACCCTTAACAGCAAACACCTTTTGCTGCTCGGGGACTTCAACCTCTGGGCCAACTCCCCCTCAAGACCCCGTTGCCAACGCCTGCATTGACCACCTGGAAGGATTAGGGCTACAACACGTAGTATGTGGGCCCACACATGCTTCAGGTCACACGCTCGATCTTATTTTCAGACAAAATCTGGAAATAAAAATCTTGGAAAATGAACCATTGCCATGGACAGATCACCATGCAATTAAATTCATTATTTCTGAATTCCCCCCCTTAACAAAAACATCAAATCCAGTGACAACACACTGGATTAGATGTCAGAAGAAGCTCCACTCGGAACTCTTCAAAGCCACGTTAAGGAAAAAAATAAAAACAATTCAGCCGCAATAAACGGCTGAAGAAACACTGGATGCCATAAACACAGCCCTATTACAGTTAGCTGACTTAATAGCGCCGAAACGAAAAACCCGCACCCGGAAAAAAAACTCCAGCTGGTTCAACAACCAACTGGCGTTACTGAAGCAAGAACGGGCAGAAGCTGCTTGGAAAAGAAGCGCTTCAGATGAGAACCTCTCCATCTACAAGGCAATAACAGGAAAATACCACAAAAATCTTCACAGCCAAGAAAAACTATTTTTCTGAGGCTGTCAACAGCGCCCTTAATTGCCCCCGCAAACTCTTCAAGCTGGTCACTCAGACCATGAATCCAGGATGTCTTGAAGCCCCCAAGAACACACAAGAATTTTGTAATGAATTATCGGATTACTTCATTAATAAAATCGAGGGAATCCAGCAAAGCATTCAGCAAAACAGTTCCCCCCGTAGCCCCCCCCCCACAATTATCTACACAACACCTGCAGTAATTCACCACAACCAGGTGAGTTCACGCTGGAACCCATCTCTATCAATGGCACAAAAAATATCATCAGTATATTGCACTAACAGCACTGCGCCAAATGATTTTATCCCCACCAAACTGCTGAAGGAATGCGTCGACATCTTGGCACCTCCTATCACACAGCTTATTAACCAGTCTTTCAGGGAGGGCATAGTGCCCTCCCAGTTGGAGGGCACAATTCGACCCATCTTGAAGAAACCCACCCTGGACCCCAAGGACCCACTCCACCGCCGTCCCATAACAGGCCTAAATGTACTCTCAAAAGTAATGAAAAAGTAGTGGTACAACAGCTGCAACAGCATCTAGATACCCACAACCTACTTGATCCATTTCAATCGGGATTCCGGCCCGGACACGGGACAGAAACTGCATTGCTCAAGATATGGGACGACGCTCTCGAGGCCGCAGACGAAGGAGAATCTTGTGTTCTGGTTCTGTTGGACCTAAGCGCAGCCTTCGACACTGTAGACCACAAGCTTTTATTGACTCGGCTAGCTGAAGTAGCCAAAGTCGCAGAAGGCGATCTATCTTGGTTCTCCCCTTTTTTGGAGAATCGATTGCAAATGGTGAAGTTGGGACCTTTCACTTCTGAGTATGGAGTCCCTCAAGGATCCCCTTAGTCGCCGGTGTTATTCAACATCTATCTTCGCCCTCTTTTTGAAATCATCAGCAGCCAAAAACTGCTCTATCACTCATTTGCAGACGACACGCAACTGTATTTCCGCATTTGCAATAAAAAGGATCACCACCTCAATCTAGAGATATGCCTCTCTTTGATAGAAAACTGGATGTCAAAGAGTTATCTTAAACTCAACGGAGCGAAAACAGAACTTCTCCTGTTTCACGCCAAGCGTATGAATCAACCTGCAACAACTTGGACACCCCCGCCCATTCTGGGCAAAATCATCACCCCTAGCACCAAAGTCAAAAGTCTCGGGGTCATTTTTGACTCCTATATGACAATGGACGCACAAATAGGGTCAGTAGTCACCTGTCTCACCATCTGCTGCGCCTACTACGCAGACTTATTCCTTTTATTCCCAAGGAAGACATAGCGGTCGTGGTGGGAGCAATTGTAAACTCCAGATTGGACTATGCAAATGCCCTTTACCTCGGACTCCCCAAGTACCAAATCGCTTGTCTGCAGGTCGTTCAAAACACGGCTGCTAGACTTGTGACGGGGACAAAACCCTGGGAATCTATCTCACTTTCACTGAGAACCCTTCACTGGTTACCAGTAAAAGACAGAATAACTTTTAAAGCACTCTGTCTAACGCATAGATGTATCCATGGGAATGCTCCCCATTATCTATGCGAAAAAATAAAAGCTCATAATCCCAATTGCGTTTTGCGATCCACCAATCAAAATCTACTCCAGATACCGAAAACAAACTACAAGTCCAAAGGAGATAGAAGATTTGCGGTCCAAGGTCCCAGACTATGGAACGCTTTGCCAACCAGCATTCGGTTGGAGGAGAACCACTTGGCATTCAGGAGAAATATTAAAACTCACCTCTTTTGATATCAAATTTGACAAGAACAACAAGCGCCCAGAGGCGATTTGGTTCGCATGTGCCACGCTATATAAGTTTTCATTCATTCATTCATTCATGGCCTAATGGGAACTACAGTTCCCATTAGGCTTAGCCTCCATGCCTGTGAGGCATAAGAGAGAATCTTCACGTAGGGCTGTAGTCATAGGGAGGGGATGAGCACATTCTGCTTTCCACCATGCAAAACGGCTCAGATGCTGGTGGAAAGCAAGAAGAGGAGAGACAGGAAATGGCATTTTCAAACCTGGATTACTGTATTTTGGAGGTCAAAAGGAAAAAGAGGTACGTGATATTTAAATGCTCTAGCTTACAGACATCAATTGATCTAATAAAAAATGAACCTTTAGTGTTCCTTTAACAAAGCCTGCCCAAAGCCATGTTTGGAAGCAAGTGCAAACTAGCCGTTAATGTGTGTTGAAGCCGAAGCAAGTGTGAATGAGCCCTTATTGTGTCCAGTTTCCCCAACTTGCAGGGAATTGTACACATGGCAAAAACATTTGGTACATTTCCTATTAGCAATGATTAAATATCAACTATAAATTCTACAAATTCAGGTTGATATGAGAAGCAATTCAAGTAGGTTTATTTCTTTTAAATTCATTCATTTATTTATAAGCCTTGCTTACAGCAGACTGGTAATAAAAAGTCAAAATCAATATTTAGCTTTATTTTAATATAGAAAATATTTGTTACAACAGTTTCACCTTTTGTAAAGGATATTTGGGCAATTTCTTTATTCCGTATCTCCATTTGTTGCAAAGGAGAAAATAATCCATTGAAAACTACTGTGTGTTTGATTAAAAAAAAAAGAAGGCTTTGTTCCCCTTGGTAAAGACCTGTACCCAACAAAAGAAGACTTAGGCCCGGATTCACAAACATTGGCGCATATATATGCCGCCGTAGTGTATGTCTTTTACATATGCCAGCATGCATATGCTATGCCGGCGCAGCGTGGAGAGGGAAGCATGGAATTCACAAAGCAAATGCTCCCAACATTGTGCTGGCGTAATGTAAATTCGTAGGCGTAAGCTGGCCTAAGTCAAAGTAGGTGGAAGTGGGCTGGAAGTGGGCTGGAAGTGGGTGATACATGATACGTGATACGTGATACATTTAAATTAAGCCTGACCCCATGCAAATGATGGGCCGAGCGTCAGACAAGTACTTAAAACTAACTGCGCATGTGTCGTGCCTTGGACGCATCCCAGTGCGCATGCTCACAATCACGTCGAAACAACTGCCTAAGATACGTCGAATCACTGCCTACGACGTGAACATAACCTACGCCCAGCCCTATTCACGTACAACGTAAACTACGTGAAATTCAATGGCATTCGTTCCCTGGTCCATACCTTTGCATGAGTTGCGCCTCCAATATGGGGAATAACTTTACGCCGAACGTACGACTTACGCAAACCGCATATATTATGCGTCGGGCGCAAGTACGTTTGTGAATCGCCGTATTTGATTCATTTGCATATTTGCATCGAAAATCAATGGGAGCGCCACATGCGTTCAGCGTAAATATGCGCCCACTATACGCTGGCGTAGGAAAGTTATGTTGGGCGGCTGAAGCCTATTTTTCAACGTATCTTGGTTTGTGGGTCGGCGCATAGATACGACGGCGCACATTTGTACTTACGTCGGCATATCTGGAGATACGTCGGCGTAAGTGTTTTGTGAATCCGGCTTTATTGTGTAAGAGGGATCATTTAAAAATGTTTATTGTGCTCAAGCAGTAGCCTGAAAGATTTGAATTTTTCTCCTGTCAAATAGCAGTGCATTACCCAAGGCCTCAATTACATGAGCATATAAAAGCACACACCGTGTATTGCTGTGATTACTCTCACAGGGATGCACAGGTGTTTCATGCATCCCTGTGCAGTCAGTCAGTTTCATGTATGTTGATTGGCACACAGCAGCTGTATGGACATGGATACTGCTCTCAATATAAAAACTTTGCGAGAGTGTGGCCATGCAGACACAGAATGGGACTGCCTGCATGAGGTTGCACAGAGCGCATGTGCATCCCCATGCGGGCAAACACAGATCTTGTATGGCCTTACTTAAGCGCTTAAGTAAGCCCATGTGAATGAGGCCTCATAGTTTAATATCTGCAGTGTGAGATCATCTAATATGCTGCTGCACATGACTGCTAGGCTTTTGAGATTTGTAGGGAGGTTTGGTTATGTCACTACTGTTTTGCCCACTGTTATCCCTGCTGAAGATGAAAATGTAGCTCATGATCTGCAGTAGCAACATCTCCCTGCTTTATTTCATTAAATGTGTGAACCTTTGCTTTTTAAATCTCTCCTGCTGCTTCTGGAATATTCCCTCACCAGTTATCAGATCACCAGCCACCAGCGGGGCAGCTAAACCATGAGGAAGCAAGCCCTATATCTAAAAATGTCCACCACCCCACAGGGACACAGCGTGGAACAAGGGAGGGTGAGTCAGAAAAAGATAAGCTACAGGGAGACCACAAGCAATGCTGGTGACTAATTATTTACCATCTGCTTGTCGTTTTTTGGCACAGCTTTCATGGGACAGATCCAGATCCTCTTTAAAAAGAGGGCATGTGTAGACATATGCATTGAATACTGCAGTGCAGTCTGCAGTACTGCACTGCGGTATTCCGTTTCCATTTCTGGACCAGCTACTCATGACTTGGGACAATCTTGATGATGTGGAGGTGCATCCAACTGTAAATTTCCAGCTTGACAAAACAATATCTCAGAAGGAATATAGGTGTAAGTGATGTTCCATAACAAACTGTCAGCTTAAAGGCTCCTCTTCCAGTACAACTCAGTCCCTGCAGAGCCTAACTCTATAGGGATTGCTTATTTTCTCCTTTAAGCTGCATGATAAATCAACCTGACATATTCACCCAGAGTATAATCTGTTTGGCTGTAAAACTCAAACTCAGGGCTCCTACACTGTAGGTTTTTATAAACATGCTCTGTTAGTCTGCACTGCTCAAGTGAATGAGCTTGGGAAAGATGGATGAGATGGTATCTGAGGCTTTTTAAAGGCCTTGAGGATTGTCTCCAAGGTATTTTTAACCCTTTTGGAGTTTAAAACACACTGAGATATACAGGACAAAGCTGTACATGGATACCGCATTTAGTGCAAAGGGAAAGCTTTATGACGAGATGCAGATAAAAAGGCAAATACTAATGCCGCGTACACACAATCGTTTTTTGTGATGAAATAAAACTACGTTTTTCTAACTTCATCATAAAAAACGACGTTGCCTACACACCATCGTTTTCTAAAAAATGCTCTAGCAAAGCGTGGTTACGTACAACACGTACGACGGCACTCTGTTCCATTGAAGCTCCCGTCTCATAACTTGCTTTTGAGCATGCGCGGGTTTAAAGATGCCATGCGGTGCTAGAGCTGTTTAAAACGTCGTTTTAGCCCACACACGATCATTTTTTATGACACAAAAAAACGACATTTTAAAAAACGACATAAAAAATTGAAGCATGTTCGAATTTTTTATGGTCATTTTTTAGAAGACAAAAAACGATGGCAAAACGATCATTTTAAATGAAGTTTTTAAAAACGTTGTTTTATTTCATCACAAAAAATGACCATGTGTACGCGGTATTAGAGTATAGAGTAGAGAGGGAAAATGCCAACAGTATTTGTTTTTCTGCTTGTCAAATGGGGAATAAATGAGCATCTGAATAATCTTACAATGAAAACATTAAAGTGGTTTATAGAATGAATAGTCTTTACTGAGCTTGTTGATGAACTGGTGAAAAGCATGAATGCTTATATGTGACATTATTTTAAATGGGAGACTTTTACAAAGTTAGCACCACTATTGTGTTTAAAAGAAGGCAAAATCTGTTCTGTTTACTCAAACTGTCATTCTCTCACCTTGCTTCTGGTTGAAATATGCTGTCTGCCAGCTTGCCTGCATTATACAACTGGAAAAATAAATGAGCCAATAAAAGATGTCTTGACTTCATTTAAAAGGCTGGTGGCTCATGCAGATCTTTGTTCTATGTTGTGGCAAGGTTAACACAAATACTACTGTTATGTGTCAGCATGTTAAAACACGCTGAAATAAGAAGTTTAAACTAATAGCACCCTTTACTGAATCAGGCCATATGCGTCCAACTGACTTACACTTGCTATTAACATTTTTACCTGGCCCCTTATTAAACACAGCCCTGTGTATATGTCACTGATGTCATGTTAAATATGCATGTTCTTACACATTAGATAAAGATTGCTATAGGTTTCTGAACTTGCACATCATAATAAACAGTCTTGAGGATTACATATCGTACATATTGCAGTCTTGTTTGATATGCATTCTGGTAATTTACATGTTTAACCAGCTCCCACTCAGCCTATAGTCAAATGATGGCAGGGCGAGACAGTAGCCATTTAGGTTGGATGCCATATGATGCCCTCCTGGAACGGGCCACGCTGTGTCGCGATCTGTGACCCATTGTGTCACTGGACACAGCGAATAACTGATCAGTGAACCAGTCGCTGCCAGTACCATGTGATCGATGTGACTAAACACAGCAGATCACATGATAATAGTACACAAGGAATGGCTTTGATTCATGCCATTCATTGTGTACAACTCTCTGATTGCTCAAAGTGATCACATGGTACAGACGGAGCCAGTCACAGCCCATCTGTATTATGTGATTATCTGTGGCCAATCACAGCTAACCACAGTAGTAAACACTGAATGAATCAATTTCATCCGGTAAAAATGGTTGCTCGTAACAGTGAAATGCACTGCTATAAGCAATCATAATATGGAGAAAAAAAATGGCATGGTATTGTAATACAGTATACAGTATAACACAGTATTGCTCTGGCCACAGTGTGTTAAAAAAAAAAAAAGAAGTGTAATAAAAAAAATAATTACCCTACTCATTCACCAAAAAAGTGTCAAAAAGAAATAAACACACACATACACCGTTTTTGTCCCCCCAAAATAGATCCACCATTAGGGATGAGCTTTGTGTTCGAGTCGAACCCATGTTCGACTCAAACATTGGCTGTTCGATTGTTCGTCGAAATACGTACAAAACGGGTCATTCGCGCCAAATTCGAGTGACACGACACGGCCTATAATTCACTGCGGCATTGCACGCTGATGATTGGCCAAACATGCACTATGACCCGCATGCTTGGCCAATCACAGCGTGCAAAAAACGGAGAGCCATAATTGCCCAAAGCCAATAGAGGATATATATACATCCCAGGAGTTGTACATATATTTATACACGGTATAGTTTAGTTAGATTAGTTCTTCCTAATCTGTCAGGCAGTTGATTGTGCTAGCTGCAGTGTTCTCACTCACATGTTGTATTGCCCGTGTGCTCAGTGCACCTAAACTCACTTGGTTTATAGTGCAGGTGTGCTAATTACTTTCCACCTAAACCCACTTGGTTTATAGTGCAAGTGTGCTAATTAATGTGCACCTAAGCCGACCTGGTTTATAGTGCAGGTGTTCTAATTACTTTCCACCTAAACCCACTTGGTTTATAGTGCAAGTGTGCTAATTACTGTGCACCTAAGCCCACTTGGTTTATAGTGCAAGTGTGCTAATTACTTTGCACCTAAACCCACTTGGTTTATAGTGCAGGTGTGTTAATTACTGTGCACCTAAGCCCACTTGGTTTATAGTGCAAGTGTGCTAATTACTTTCCACCTAAACCCACTTGGTTTATAGTGCAAGTGTGCTAATTACTTTGCACCTAAACCCACTTGGTGTGTGTACTGACTTTGTCCTCTGCAGGCCATTATAATGTCTGGAAGGACAACAAAGAGAGGCAGAGAGTCACGAGGGCAAGCAGGCTCTGCATCTAGAGGCAACAGTGCTGGTGGTGGACATGGTGCATTCTCTTCAGCACGTGGCCATTGCACACGCTCGTCCTTCTTTTCGGGAGCTGGCCGTGTTGAGCCTTAACATGCAGACAAATTGGTAGAGTGGATGACCAAGCAAGCCATCCTCCTCCTCCTCATCCTCTCTCACCCAGGCTCAGGGTACTTTGTCTGGCAAATTAGCTGCCAAGGCGTCCTCTTCCCTCTGCTAAATGGCATCACTTACTCTTTCCCTAGTCCCACCATGTCCTCCTGAGGAGTCCCCCGAACTGTTTCAACACAGTATTGGGTACATCCTGCATAAAGCTGCGCAGCGTTTTAAAGGCTTTGATGATGGAACACAGATAAAAGGAAGGCAGTAATGTGAGCCCAGAGAGAGGGGGTGCCCGAGAGGGACAGCAATCTGGCAGTCATGTTCCCCCAGCTGCAGCATACTGACAGGTTTTCAACAGTGATGAGGAGGGAGGGGATGATGAGGTCACTGACTCTACATGGGTGCCTGATAGGAGAGAGAGGAGGAGGAGGCACAGGCACATCTCCAAATAGGCAGGATGCCCTCCAGGGGACAGCTTAAGGGCAGCACACAAACTGCATTACATCACAGAGCTACGCCTGTGCAGGGCACTGCTGTATCTCAGTGTAACTGCAAAAGTTCTTTGGTGTGGGCCTTTTTTGAGACATGTGCATCAGATCTCACCTTTGCTATTTGCAAAATATGCCTCAAGCATATCTCGCATGGCCAAAACATCACCCGCTTGGGCACCACATGCTTGACCAGACATATGTCAACCTGCCATGCAGTTCGTTGGCAAGCATACATGAAAGACCCACACCAAAGAACAAAGCAGACCTTCCCTTGACCCTCATCAGCTGGGATCTCCAACACCACTATACCCTTAGTCCTCTCTAAAGCCTGCGCTGATAGGACTGAAGGTGTAGAATTAGGTGTGTCACAACCTAGTAGTACATGCGGGCAATCTACTATCAGTACACCGATGGCAGATTGTAGCAGACAAATTTCCCTGCCCCAGCTGCTGCAGCGCCGAAAGAAGTACTCTCCCAGCCATCCACATGCCCAGCGGTTGAATGCTAGCTTAGCAATATTAATAGAACTTCAACTGCTGCCTTTTTAGTTGGTAGATTCTGCCCCCTTCCGTGAGTTTGTGGAATGTGCGGTACCTCAGTGGCAAGTTCCCAAACGCCACTTTTTCTCACGGAAGGCGATTCCGGCTCTCTACCGCCATGTGGAAGGCAATGTCCATGCCTGGCTGGACAGGGCGGTCAGTGGTAAGGTGCATATTACCGCTGACTCATGGTCCAGCAGGCATGGACAGGGACGTTACTTCTCTTTCATGGTGCATTGGGCGACTCTGCTGGCAGCTGGGAAGGACGCAGGGCAAGGTACAGTAGTGTTGCAGGTTGTTCCGCCACCACACCTCCAAAAACTACTACTGGTTGTGACACACCTCTCTCCTCCACCCCCTCCTCTTCTTCTTCCTCTGTGGCCTCTTCCTGTGCTAATGTGTCCTCGGAACCAGCCGTGCTTCGTAGGCGTACGATGGGCTACACAGGAATGCAGGCAAAGAGATGCCATGCGGTGCTAGAGCTGGTGTGCTTGGGAGACAGGAGCCACACTGGGGCAGAGGTTCTGTCAGCTCTGCAGGGGCAGGTTTAGAGGTGGTTGACACCATGCCAGCTTAAGCCAGGAATGGTGGTTAGCGACAATGGCACCAACCTCCTCTCTGCCTTGTGACAGGGACAACTGACCCATGTGCCCTGTTTTGCTCATGTTCTGAATTTGGTGGTGCAGTGGTTCTTGGGCAGGTACCCGGGCTTACAGGATGTCCTGAAGCAGGCCAGGAAAGTCTGTGTGCATTTCTGAAGGTCATATAATGCCACTGCTCGGCTGACAGACCTCCAAAGGGAATACAACCTGCCCAAGAATCGCCTAATCTGTGACATGCTCACCAGATAGAACTCTACATTGGCCATTCTGCAGCAGCTGCACACACAGCAGAGGGCCATCAATGAGTACCTGTGCCAATATGGCAGCAGAACTGGGTCAGGGGAGCTTGTATTTTTCCCCCACGCCAGTGGGCCTTGATCAGGGGTGCATGAACTGTCCTGTCACCATTTGAGGAGGCCACGGGGATGGTGAACAGTGACAGTGCATGCATCAGTGAGACTGTCTCTCTTATTCACATGTTGGAGCACACACTACGAGGAATAATGGACAGGGCTCTTGAGGCAGAACAGAGGGGGTAAGAGGAGGACTTCCTTACCTCTCAAGGCCCCCTTTATCCAGACAGTGGTCCTGCTTGCCCGCCTAGCAGACAGGAAGAGGACAAGGTTGGAGGAGGAGGAGGAGGATTGTATAAGCAGCATGGAGGTGGAGCCTAGCACTCAGCATCAGTCTTCAAGGGATCACTTACAGTCCCAAGGAACCCATGGACTTTTACGTGGCTGGGATGAGGTGGCTGCGGATCCTGTCACCCTCAGTGACCCAGAGGACTGTGCCCCGAATGCCCCAGCAAACCTATGCTGCATGGCCTCCCTGATCCTGCAAAGCCTGCGTAAGGATCCTCGTATTCGTGGTATCAAGGAGAGGGATCATTACTGGCTGGCAACTCTCCTTGATCCACGTTACAAGAGTAAGTTTGCGGACCTTATCTTGCCATCGCAGAGGGAGCAGAGGATGAAACATCTTCGGGAGGCCTTGCAGAAAGGTCTGTGCAATGCGTTCCCAGAATCTGGGGGATTACCAAATCCTGGTCCTGGACAACGTCTTGCTGAGGCTTCGGTGAGTCACAGGAGGAACGGTGGAGAAGGTGGCCGTCTGACCGATGCGTTCAGAATTTTTTTTAGTCCACAGTCCCAAGGTATGACCGGTTCCAGGAACCATCACCAGCGTCTGGTTTACATGGTGCGGGAATACCTAGGGGCAACATCAGACTTGGACACCTTCCCCACTGAAAATCCTTTGGCTTACTGGGTCTTGAGGATGGATCACTGGCCAGAGCTTGCACAGTATGCAATTGAGCTACTGGCTTGTGCTGCATCCAGTGTTCTTTCAGAACGCACATTCAGTGCTGCTGGAGGCTTTGTGACCGATCACAGGGTGCGCCTCTCCAACAACTCTGTCGATCGACTGACCTTCATAAAAATGAATCAGGCTTGGATCAACACCAGCTACCAAGCACCTGATGCTGATGTAACTGAATAATTTTTTGAAATGTCAGATCCCTTGGAGACTGCCTATGCTGATGCTGAGCGACTGTCCTTTTATGCTGACTGAATATACTTTTCCTCCTCAATGATCTTGCGGATAGCTAGTAAGAACATTGTTGGTTCTGGGCACCGCCACCAGTGCCTAAGGCCCAATTTTTCTGCCCCTGTTAAACAGGGGCGTATATTAACAATTTTGAATGCAATACTTTGCATGTGGCTCTTTGCTGCGCTCCAATTACATTATCTGTGAGGGGTTGCAGTGTTGTGGCACCGTCACCAGTGCCTAAGGCCCATTTTTTCTGCCCCTGTTTAACAGGGGAGTCTAATAACATTTTTTTATGCAATTCTTTGCATGTGGCTCTTTGCTGCGCTCCAATTACAGTATATGTGAGGGGTTGCAGTGTTGTGCTTAAGGCCCAATTTTTCTCCCCCTGTTTAACAGGGGTGTATATTAACTATTTTGAATGCAATACTTTGCATGTGGCTCTTTGCTGAGCTTCAATTACATTATCTTTGAGGGGTTGCAGTGTTGTGGCACCGCCACCAGTGCCTAAGGCCCAGTTTTTCTGCCCCTGTTTAACAGAGGAGTCTAATAACAATTTTTTATGCAATACTTTGCATGAAGCGCTTTGCTGCGCTCCAATTACAGTATCTGTGAGGGGTTGTAGTGTTTTTTGCACCACTACCAGTGCCTAAGGCCCAATTGTTCTGCCCCTGTCTAACAGGGGCGTATATTAACAATTTTTGATGCAATAATTTGCATGTGGCTCTTTGCTGCGCTCCAATTACAGTATCTGTGAGGGGTTGCAGTGTTGTGCCTAAGGCCCAATTTTTCTTCCCCTGTTTAACAGGGGCGTGTAATTTACAATTTTTGATGCAATACTTTGCAGCAGGCTCTTTGCTGCTCTCTAACTAGAGTATCTGCGAGGGGTTGCAGTGTTGTGGCACCAGCACCAGTGCCTAGGGCCCAACTTTTCTGCCCCTGTTCAACAGGGGCGTGTAATTGCAATTCTTGATCTAATATTTCACAGCAGGGTGTTCCAGCGCCCACCAAGACTAACTGTGAGGGCTCTTTGCTGTGCTCTAACTAGAGTATCTGTGAGGGGTTACAGTGTTGTGGCAACACCAACACCTAGGGCCCAAATTTCTGCAGCGTATATACGACAGGCCCCTACTTTCAAAAACCCAACTTACAAACGAATCCTACTTGCAAAACGGAAGGAGACAACAGGAAGTGAGAGGTAATCTACCCCTAGAAAGGGAAATACTCTTCTTTAAAAGGTGTCTCCTGTCCATTGATGCTTTATCACAATCCTTGTTTCACAAAATAAAACAAAAAAATCATTTGTTTTTGGGACAGAAAATGAGGTGCAATCTCCTGAACAGATGCACACAAACAGCAAAACAAATGTTACAGGGGTGATAACCCTTCTCTATGTTTTCAGAAAAGCTTAAAAAAAGATTTTATGTCTCAAGCTACACTTTAAAGAAGTACCATTTGAAAATTACAAACAGATTCTACTTAACAACAAACCTATACAGTCTCTGTCTTGTTTGCACCACCTGCATACTGCTGTTCAGAGTATATAGGGCCAAGGGGCTTGTAATCACCTTGGGGGAGGGGGCGGTGAAACCCATACTATTTTTCTCAGTGATTTTCATCCCTATTGCAGGGACCAGACATTACATTAAAGCCGCTAGCATTCTTAAATTACTTTTTTCTTGTAGTAATCTAATCTTGTGCAGGGTCAGTTCTAAACATGTGCCACTACTATAGACACCTAGCAGGTACGATATTTAAAGGAATTTTTCATTTTTTTTTTCACTTTAAGCATCATTAAAATCGCAGAAAAAAACGACTGTTTTTAAAACTTTTTTTCCATTGATACATGTTCCCTGGGGCAAGACCCGGGTTCTCTAAGGCCGCGTACACACCACTAAATAAATCCGATCAAAACGGTCTGTCAGAATTGTCTGCTGGGATATATTAGTTTGATCAAACCAAAATCGCCACCGGCAGACAACGCAGTGACGTGGCGGTGATGTTGACGCCGCCACGTCACCGAACCAGGAAGTAAAATACTTCCGCGCATGCGTCGAATCCATTCGACACATGGACAGATATGTCCGCTGGTTAGTGTACTAACCAGCAGACATGTCGGACGCACGGGTTCCCAGGAGACAGATTTTAAAGCATGCTTTAAAATTTGTCTGCTGGAAAAACCTGTCTGCTCGCCCGTACACACGATTGAATTTGTCTGCTGAAACGGTCCATTTTCAGCAGATAAATTTGATCGTGTGTACGCGGCCAAAGACGTTTTCCGACAATAACTTAAATATTGGGCTTTAAAATTAGCACTTTTGAATTCGAACGTTCGAGACCCATAGACGTCAATGGGGTTCTAAATGTTTGCGCAAACATTCGGTCCGTTCGAAGGTTCTGGTGCGAACCAAACGCGGGGGGGGTTCGGCTCATCCCTATCCACCATCAATCACAATGCCTGTCGCACCACCAGACCTGAAAAAAGAAAAGAAAACCTCCGGCCCAAACAAAGGCTCCAGCCAACTGCCTGCTCCTCCATCTGACAGTTTTTTAATAACTAAGGGGAGGGGTCACTGGGTATCCACCGGTGGGCCCAACCGTTGTCACATCACCAGCCAGGAGCATACTGTGGCGGTGACACTTCCCTTTAGCTAGTATAAGAGCTGTTAGGTGGAGGAGCAGACAGTCAGTGGGAACCTTTGTTGGGACTTGAGGTTTTCAGGCTTTTCAGGCTTCCAGATTTTAATAAGCCTGACACCTGCAGACCCCCACAACTACAGCCCAGGGTTGTGTGGAAGAAGTCCTTGTCTCCATCAACATGAGGACAAAGTGCTTTGGGGTGGTAGGGGCAGAGCTCCCTCCCAGCTCAAAGCACCCCTCATGTTGAGGACATGTGGCCTGGTATGGTTCAGGAAGGGAAAGCGCATGCTCATCCCCTCCCTTTTCTATCCTGCTGTTCTGCATGGTTGAATAAGGGTCTGGAATGGATTTTGGGGGGGCCCCATGAAGAAAAATGGCAAGTTATTGTCATAATTTTTAATTTCCTGCATTTTTTTTCACATTCAGCTGTCAGTGGGGAACCCTAACTGATGAGTCATCCGTTGTTAAGGACGTGGCGGCTGGCTCCCCAGCCCACTCCTTAACAACCATCTATTGGTGGGGACTGTTTTTATATTAATAATATTAAATGGTTCTTTACTCTCTGCTGTCATAACCATTGATACTGTACCTTGCGACACCACAAAAAAATTAGCAAGTTCAGTGACAGAGACAGTCGCTAAGCAAGAACCAAAAATTTGCACTATTTGATACTCAGTAAGCCCTTTACATGATGCCGTATTAATAGCAGCACATGGTATTAGCTAGGGGTCTCTCCACACAGCAGAAGCAAAAGAATGCTACACCACTTCCGCTTTCCATGCAAAACATGTTGTCCCTCTCACACCTGCAAATCATGTAGTGTTTCCATATTTTTGTCCAACCTAACAAATGTTATATATATATATATATATATTATATAAAAGTTTACAGCTGAACAAGACTAGGGCTGCTCCAGGCCTCATACTATTTATTTACATTTTCAGCCACCTACTAGGCACACCTCACCAGGGATTGGCTGCAGCATAATACATATTTTGGCTACCCATCTAACCCTTCCAGTCCATTGTGTTTTAGAAACCACTGGAATGAAGGGGGGAGCAATTAAACCTGCAGCCTGTGAGGTTCAGAACTGCTCAAATCAACAGCTGCTCCAATAATTACAGAGAAGCCCAAAAGAACTAAATTTACCTAACATCCTAGCAACCTATCCAGGAGGGTGCTAAATCGAAATATTGACGTATAGATTGTCTGAACATAGAATTAAAGTCCTATGCAGAAGCCCAACATGAGCTTCAGCTACAATTTATCTTTAATACAGTAAACTCTGCAAGCTACCTGGTAGTTTCTTTTCAATAATAGCAATAATTTAAAAATGAAAAAAGCTATTTTCTTTTTTCTTTTTTTCTTTTCAGTAGGTCTCATGAGTTTGTATTTTTTCCTTTCCAATCCTTTAATTTCGCAGTGGAAAAGTTCCATTATCTCTGCTTCACACAACGTGTTATTAATGGATTAAACTGCGTGTAGGTGAAGGTCTATTTTAATGCTCTTAATGACTTTAAAACTGGATTTCCTTAGCGATTTTTAGAGGTGTGAGACTGCTAACGACATCTAGAATGGAAAGACACTGTTCCTACTGAAATGAGAAAAAGAATTGAGTATGCTGAAAACTAGTAAAAGTTCCACCCTGTCGTTTTCAGTATTGATCAATGTACAAATACAATAAGGCATGTGCTTTCCTACAGTAAATTGACATAAAAATATAAGGACAAAGGAAAAATGTAAGAAGGCTTCTTCTTTTAATCTCTACATGGGCCGGTATGAGCATCTAGGAATCTAGAAACTTTCTCTTCAAGTGAATACATCAAATCAATCAATCAATCAATCAATCAATCAATCAATGTCTTTGACGACCTGGAATGGGGATCAATACGTTCCAGTATGTAGGATGCTCACATGAATGTTGGTGAAGAAAAGACATATATAAATTACGGTCGAATTTGATCACATAGGCTTTTACCACGGAATGTTCATTGGACTTTATATACCTTTGTCTGTATTGACAGTAGACATGTGTTTGAGTGCGCTAACAAATAGGCAGATTTTTTTCTGGACACAGTTACTGGACATAATGTTTCTCCCTATTGTAAGTGGAAATAAGGTCACATATTAACTAATAACTAACACACTGGTACTGTATTCTAAGCCAGGTTAGAAACCAAAAAAGGGAACACATTCTATGTAAGGATGTAATATTAGGAGAATGTTGGTACTTGTGTGTTAATGATTCTGTGTCAACGGGTCCCAGTGATGAAAAGGCTACCCTTTAATTCCCTATTTGGGTAGAGACAATGGTGAAAATTGGCCTCTTTTTAGACTCTGCGCCTCAGTTGGGGGAATATGTCTACCACTTGTGGTATCAAGAGCTCATCATTATTCGTAACAGTGACTGTTTAACAATTTAAAGAACAATTGTAACTATTGTATGTACAGGTATGTAGACACTGCTCAAAAAAATTAAAGGAACACTTTGAAAACATATCAGATGTCAACGGGCAAAAATCTCATGCTAGATATCTATACTGATATGGACTGGGTAATGTATTATGAATGAAAGGATGACACATCATTTGATGGAAATGAAAATTATTCACCTACAAATGGCTGAATTCAAAATGGTCCTCAGTAGTTTTTATGGCCCCCAAGTGCTTGTAAGCATGCCTGGCAACATCAGGGCATAATCAACGATCACGCTGAACACTCTACCAAAACACCAATATATTGGTGAGTGTTTACGGAATAATTATCCAATGCTTATTCATGATCCCAGTTCAGGGATGTGGTTTTTAGCATATTTTTCATTATAAATATCACTGTTCTTTATCTATTATGTTTTTTATGTAGTTCCCAAGCTCCTGAAGAAGCGGCTACGATCCGCGAAACTTGTTGAGAAACTTTGGAACAACATTCATGCATGTCAAGAATTTGACGGTGTGGACCCAGGTCAGATCTACCCTTATCGTTATGCTTATTTTTGCAACAGTGACAACACCATCAACAACTAGCTTATACCTGTGGTCATTTCACCTAGTCTCATATTTCGACATTGTTTCTTTTATTATTGTGTATAATTTATATTTCATTAGATGCAATTGGCATCTCTTTTTGGCATTATACATGTTTGAAAATTATTTAAACGATTTTTTACATTTCTAAGTAGTGCCTACAAAGTAATTTTTTTTCTTTTTCCATATCTCTTAAACATTTACTAAGGATGTAGCACTATATTTATCAAGGATGTTGATTGCCATCCAAGGGCACAGCAATCAAAACCTAGCAACATCATGGCATACTCCTAATGAGACGACAGATGGTGTCCTGGGGTACTTCCTCCCAAATCTGGACCAGAGCATCACTGGGCTCCCACCACCAAACCGGTGATGCTGAACGATGTTACAGGCAGCATAAAGTTATCTGCGGCTTCTCCAGACCCTTTCACGTCTGTCACATATGCTCAAGCTGAACCTGCTCTCATCTGTGAAAAGCATGGGGCACCAGTGATGGACCTGCCAATTCTGGTGTAAAATTGAAAATGCCAATTAAGCTCCACAGTGTCCGGCAGTGAGCACAAAGCACACTAGAGGAAGTCGGGCGCTCAGGCCACCCCCATGAAGCCTGTTTCTGATTGTTTGGTCAGAGACATTCAAACCAGTGGCCTGCTGGAGGTAATTTTGTAGGGCTCTGGCAGTGCTCATCCTGTTCCTCCTTGCACAAAGGAGCAGATACCGGTCCTGCTGATGGGTTAAGGCAGGCCTCGACACAATCCAGGCACCCGGTCGCAATTGCGACAAGAAATTGTGACCTGGCACCTGGGGAAGCTAAGGGCTGCAGAAGGCTGCAAAGCCATGGCCTCAATTACCGGCCGACGCGGGGCGTGTTCTCGGCAGGCCCGCGCCCGCCGGTAATTGAGGCCGCGGCTTTGCGCCTTTCACAGATGGAAGCTGAGGCCTGCAGAAGGCTGCAAAGCCCCAGCCTCAATTATCGGCCGGTAATTGAGGCCGCGGCTTTGTGGCCTTCTGCAAGCCTCAGCTTCCTTCTGTGATCTGACGCCATCTTGTTGTGGCCGTTGGCAGTACAGGTTACATTACATTACAAGTAGCAAAACAGCAGTTCTTATGTGTTTTTTTCACTGCCATCTCCTTCCCTCTAATTAGAACCCCCAAACACACATATATATATATTTTATATTTTTTATTCTAACACCCTAGAGAATAAAAAAGCCGTTGTTGCAATACTTTCTGTCACACCGTATTTGTGCAGCGGTATTACAAGCACACTTTTTTGGGGGGAAAATACACTTTTTTTAATTAAAAAATAAGACAACAGTAAAGTTAGCCCAATTTTTTTATAATGTGAAAGATAATGTTACGCCGAGTAAATTGATATCAAACATGTCACGCTTCAAAATTGTGTCAGCTCGTGGAATGGCGACAAACTTTTACCCTTTAAAATCTCCATATCGCCGACATTTAAAAAATTCTACAGGTTGCATGTTTTGAGTTATAGAGGAGGTCTAGGAATAGAATTATTGCTCTCGCTCTACCAATCACGGCGATACCACATGTATGGTTTGAATACCGTTTACATATGTGGGCGCTATTCACGTATGTGTTTGCTTCTGCGCGCAAGCTTGGCGGGATGGGAGGCGTTTTTTGGCTCCTAACTTTTTTAGCTGGCTCCTAGATTCCAAGCAAATTTTTCAAACCCTGGGTTAAGGACCTTCTACGGCTCTGTCCAGCTCTCCTAGAGTAACTGCCTGTCTCCTGGAATCTCCTCCATGCTCTTGAGCAGAGCTGTATCCTGGCCTAGGCCAACAAGGCCCAGGCCTAGGGCAGCACGAAAAGAGTCCCCGCCGGCTTGCACTACACTGTTAGGAAAAATTTGTCTAGCGCCCCCCAAAAGCGGCCGCACTGCTTCTGGTATGCCGGCGGCCGACATTCCGCAACTATGGGGGGCTTCCAATTTTGACTGTTTTATCATCCTGGACCACAAACCTTCCTCACGGTGCTATATGTTTCTGCTGCACCATCTACTTAAAGTAGAACTATAGGCAACACTTTTTTTTTCATTTTGGGTAGAGTAAGGGAGGGTTATAGCCCCTGTCAGTTTATTTTTTACCATCCCTGACCCATTGTGAAGATTTCCCTTCATTTCCTGCTCTATGGGCAACCAGGAAGTAAGAGGAAATCTAAGTATATTAAGGGAATCCCCCGGCCCTCAGAACTAGTGTCCTCACTCGAAAATTTCAGGGTGGGTCTTAAACAACACAGGGTGTGGCCTTAACAGGAAGGGGTGGGGGTGCACGAGTTTAGTCAGGCCTAGGGCAGCACAAAACCTAAATACACCTCTGCTCTTGAGACTGTGCTGGGAGACACGGCAAACCTTCTGGCAAGGACACTGTGCTATCCTGGAGGAGTTGGACTGCCTGTGCAACCTTTGTAGGGTCCAAGTATCACCTCGTGCTTCCAGTAGTGACACTGACCCTAGCCAAATGCAAAACTAATGAAAAACAGTCAGAAAAGATGAGTAGGGAAAAAAATGTCAGACACCTCCACCTAAAAAACATTCCTGTTTTGGAGGTTGTCTCATTGTTGCCCATCTAGTGCACCTGTAGTTAATTTCAATTAACAGCAAAGCAGCTAAACCTAATTAACAACCCCCTCTGTATACACCCCTCCGCCTCTGCTACTTAACTGACCAGATCCCAGGAGTTCAAAAGTCCAGAAGGAATTCAAAAGTGTTCCTTTAATTTTTCTGAGCAGTGTATTATACCGAGCCAATGTCTCTGGAAGCTGATAATCACTAAAATGGACACGCTACTCCAGTGATCTCCACTTGCTACCCATTCTTGGCAGGTCTGATGCCCTGTGAATACAGGAGGTTGGCTGCTCAGCACAGGCGCCATTCAGAGAATGCTTTGCGCTATCTGAGTGAATGCATAGTGTTCTCTAATTGGATGAGGTAGAGCGTTTGACCCTACTGCCCTTCCTTTCAAACTTCCAGGGTCATCGATCTGGTATAGTATATACATTGGAGTTAATTAACTAAAACTGGGAAATAAAAAATCTGGTGCCGCTCTGCACAGATACTAATCAGCTTCCAGGTTTTTTGTCAAAGCTTAATTGAACAAGCTGAAGTTGGAAACTGATTAACTACCATGCACAGTTGCACAAGATTTTGCACTCTCCAGTTTTAGTAAGGCAACCCCATAGTCCAAGCAGGACCAATTTAACTATGTTAAATAAAAAAATAAAAAAAACATACCTGGAATAATCAAGTTTTACATGAATACTACATACTGCTTTTCCAGATCCGTATTACATGACTCCTTTTTGTAAGAGAGTGAACTCCTCTCATTAAAATTTAAATGAGGAGAGGAGGAGATGTTTGGAGTCTAAATCAGGAGAGCAGCTTGGGGTGACAAAGCTGCTTCTCCCTAGATAGAGTTACAGCAAGTGAGCATTGTCACCTTAGGATGGGAAATGTTTTACTGAAAAGTATTACTGGGTGAAAATAAAAAATAAAAATAAAAAAAAGGAACACAACATATTGATTAGAATTTGCACATAGACTGAATGAAGCAGAAATGGTAACGCAAATAATTTCAGCAGTCTTGTTTCCGTTTTATGTTCTGACAGATGCCACATAAAAACTGATTTATTTAACTGATTTATTTTTACATACTGTAATTGAGGGTAAGCATTTTTAACTCTGTACATAGTGCCATTAGACAATTATTTTACTCCATTATTGGAAAGGAACCTAAAGGATGTATATTCATCAGAGTAGCAGGGTGCCCTGATGTTAAAGTGTATATATACACGGTATATATATAGATATATATATATATATATATATATATATATATATATATATATATATATATAATGTCATAGATACATTTACAAGTGTGACATTCACTAAAATGTGAAGTCAACTGACTGGCAAGTTGATCAGAACCATTCCACATGAAGTAGATGCAAAAAGCTGTCAAATTATTAATGTAACATAATGGTTTCATACAATCTAAGAAAATATGCAGATATTTCTATATGGCTTTTCGGAATGTCTTCTTCAACATGTGCACAAATAGATGCTCATTAGGTTTGAATCAGCATGATTTCTTGATCTAGATACCTGATTGCTGTCAGAGGCTGGATAAATTACACAGTCCTTGTGAGGCATAGGTAAAAAAAAAAAATCACTAAGGGAATATCCAGCTAGAAAGCAAATGCTTATTATGTGGTGATGCTTTATTTAACGCACTCCACACTGCTAGTAATTTCTATATGACAATAAATTTGAATATGTATTACATCTGTGTGATCCCTATGACACCCTTAACCACTTAAGACCCGGACCTTTAGGCAGCTAAAGGACCCGGCCAGGTTTTGCGATTCGGCACTGCGTCGCTTTAACAGACAATTGCGCGGTCGTGCGACGTGGCTCCCAAACAAAATTTACGTCCTTTTTTTCCCACAAATAGAGCTTTCTTTTGGTGGTATTTGATCACCTCTGCGTTTTTTATTTTTTGCGCTATAAACGAAAATAGAGCGACAATTTTGAAAAAAAAAAAAAATATTTTTTACTTTTTGCTATAATAAATATCCCCCAAAAATATATAAAAATATATATTTTTTCCTCAGTTTAGGCCGATACGTATTCTTTTACCTATATTTGGTAAAAAAAAAAAAAAAAAATCGCAATAAGCGTTTATCGGTTGGTTTTACGCAAAATTTATAGTGTTTACAAAATAGGGAATAGCTCTCCCCGTTCTTCAGCTCCAGGGATCGATCGTGGGACTCCAGCGGCGATCGGGTCCACGAGTCCCGCGGTCTCGGTCCCGGAGCTTCGGACCGGGTCACGGGTGTGATTTGCACCTCTGTGCAGATCACATGCAATGTCTGTGCAAATGCAAATTCAGCCATACCGACTGTATGAATGTATGTATGAATTTGCATCGCATTAGCACCAAAATGGTGCAGGACCCTTATTTTGGTCCGGACTAGAGTCGTAACACACCTATGCAATCCGATTCCTGTGCCATTTGGCAGTTCGCTCTGCGATCTGCTAACTGATCTGTGGGTGTCATTAACTTTGTATTGAGACCTTCAGCGGTTCGCAGATGTCGGTGCGAAAACCGCCGGCAGGTGACATGCAATGTGGGAACCTGCATTGGAATCATGTGGGTTGCCACATCATATATATATATATATATATATATATATATATATATATATATATATATATGTATATAATGTATGAACTGACACTAAAGCCCAGCTGAAGTTGCAGACTTTTTGTTTATCCTTTTTTTTTAATTGACAATTTTTATTGAGTTCTAATATTTTCAATACAAAGGTGTAAAACAAAATTGAAGGAGGAGAAAAAAAATATAAAGGAAGGTAAATAATAAAAACAGACTACTCTGGTAAGTGTATATGTGCCTATCATACATCAGATTTTGTTTATATTTTTATAATCCTGAACTCCCACATGTTATGATTTTTTATTTGAAAATTACTTAACATAGCTTTTTGTCTCAGTGAAAATTCTGCCTGACACTGCAGTACTCTATGCTAGCATAGCTGAGTGCATGAATTGAATGAAGTGAGAGCAATACCCCTAAGCACAGGCTTTCAAACACTTTGCAGAGTAGGAGTGCAGGAGATCAGGTCAATTCTGCACTGGGTAATTAGAGCTAGGGTCTCCAAACTTTTCAGTATGGGGGCCACATTGTATTCAATAATAAAAAAAAAAAAAACATCAGAGTCTCACCTTACACCAGTGTCCCTATTAGAGACACATTAGGGTTGATTTAGGCCACTTTCATACTGAGGCGCTTTAAAATAGTGTGGCTTTTCTGCCGACGCCCCAGTGTAAAAGTGCCAAAAGAAGCTGCTTGCAGGACTTTTTTTATCGTCCTGCCAGTGCAGCACCCCAGTGTGAAAGGCCTCTGGCTTTTTACACTGGGAATGCAGGGGAGGCATTTTTCAGGCGCTATTTTTAGCTCAAATGCACCTGAAAAACGTCTCAGTGTGAAAAGGGTCTTATGCCGCATACACACGACCGATTTTCAGGTTCTAAAAAATTATGTTTTTTTTTTATGTCATTAAAAACGATTGTGTGTGGGCTTCAGTGCATTTTTCACGATCTAAAAAATGGCCATTAAAAATTTCGAACATGCTCCATTTTTTTCACAACGTTTTTAACGTTGTCGTTTCTAAGGTTGTAAAAAAATGGTCATGTGTGGGCTTTAACGACGTGAAAAAAACACGCATGCACAGAAGCAAGTTATGAGACGGGAGTAATGTAGTAAGCACATTCATCACGCTGTAACAGACAGAAAATCGCAAATCGTCTTTTGCTAACACTAAATCAGCGAAAGCAGCTCAAAGGGTGGCACCATCCGAATGGAACTACCCCTTTATAGTGCCGTTGTACGTGTTGTACGTCACCGCGCTTTGCTAGAGCATTTTTTTTTCACGATCGTGTGTAGACAAGGCCATTTTAATGATCGGGTTGAAAAAAACGTTGTTTTTTCTTGACCCTTAAAAACATAATTTTTCAGAACCCGAAAAACGTCCGTGTGTATGTGGCATTAGACAAGACAAATAGGGCCAGATTCAGGTAGATGCGCGCATCTTTTCGCCAACGTAGCGCAACGCATATACGCTGCGCTGACGCAAACTAGCGAGTGAAGTCCAGCATTCACCAAGCGCATGGGCGTTATTTTGCGACGGAGTAACGAAGATGCGTTGGCGCAACCCGACGCAAGTGGAAGTGGGTGTGATCATATGTAAATGATGGGCGGAGCCCAGCGCAGAGGCTTACGTTCAGCGCATCATCCACGGAGCATGCGCAGTGAGTGAGGCTTCACTCGGCCCCCTGTGCGCATGCTCACAACTTCCGTCGGCACCACTTCACGGGAAACGCCAGCGCAATGTGTTCCGTTGCGCGTATAAAAGCGCCAGCGGAAGCGCCATTCCGGTGCAAAAGTATTTCCGTTTCCCCCCACCCCAGGGAAGTTACTTTTGCACTGTGATGGTTCCTCCACGGCACCAAAAGTCGGAAGACCAGCCGGGAGAGGAAGCAGGGCATCCTGGAGACCATTGCTGGCAGGGTGAATGTGTTGGGGTACTCCACCCGGACTGCTGGTGATATACAGAAAAAAATTAATGACCTGCGGCGCAAGGTCCGTGGCAAGGTGGCCACCATCAGGAGGCATGAGAGGGGCACGGGTGGTGGACCCCCATGTCCGGTCAGCCTGACCACGGAGGAGGAGGTGGTCGCCCGCTGCCTGGACAGGGAGCAGTTGGAGGGGGTCCCTGGATATGACTCAGTGGAGGAAGGCTCCAGGACAGGTAAGTGATTTTTACCCCCTTTTTGGTGTGTTGCATATGGGGGGGAGGGTACATGTGCCAAGTGTGTGGGACCACCCAACATGTGTCTGCTTTGTGTCATCCACAGATGACGGAGCTGGGCCATCATCTGTTGGCGGCCAGTCCACCCCATCCCCCCAACGGCATCTTGTGCCCGAGCCCATGGGTGGTGAAGAGACCGAGGTGGAGGAGAGTGCCCACACCACACCTGCAGAGGTCGTTGAGGAGCAGCCTGTTGTGGCAGAGCAGGACATAATATTATTTTTGGAGGAGTCCTCCTCTTCTGCAGGACCCTCTCAGATCCCCTCCCCCATCATAGGAAGCCCCTCAAGGGCGACTCCATCCTCCCGGGGACAACCATCTACTGGCCCCAGGAAGGCCACCCGTAAGACCAGGGGGGTGTCTGATCTGGTCCAGGACCAGGTGGCGAGGGATCACGCCAGGCAGACGCAGCAAATGGGGGACATAGTTGGACACCTGGACAGAGTGGCTGACAACCTGTGCTCCGTGGCCCAGATATCTTCTGCAGTGCAGGATGTCAGCTGCAACTGCGCTGCAGTGGTGACCAGTCTGGGGGAGGTGCAGGGTGATATAAGGCACCTCACTGCAGCCGTCCAGGCAAACACAGCTGCCATCCGGGACCAGGGGAGGCTGAGTCAACGGGCCCAGCATTACCAGGTCACCCGGCAGCTCAGGATGCAGGCCCAGCAGCTCAGGGTGCAGGCCCAGACCAATTCGTACCTCGGCCGGATTGCCGTGGCCTTGGAGGGCATGCAGGCCACACCTGCCAGGAGTGGCCCACCCGGGGATCAGCCACCTCCAGATGCCCCCCCACCCCCACCCACTCCATCCAGGCAGCTGAGGAACCAGAGAGGGGCCACCAGAAGGAGCCCCCGGCATCCCAGATGATTTTTTTTTATTTTCTTTTTTTTGAATGCTCAGGATATGAGATTTTTATTTTATTCTTTTTGAATGCTCAGGATATGAGATTTTTATTTTATTCTTTTTGAATGCTCAGGATATGAGATTTTTATTTTATTCTTTTTGAATGCTCAGGATATGAGATTTTTATTTTATTATTTTTGAATGCTCAGTATATGAGATTTTTATTTTATTCTTTTTGAATGCTCAGGATATGAGATTTTTATTTTATTCTTAATGCTCAGGTTATGAGTTTTTTGTTTTGTGATTATGCTCTGGATATGAGATATTTTATTTTTTGATACTGCACACGTTGCAGTGTGAATGGTGTGTGAATGTGAGGGGGTGGCACTCCTGCCAGTAAGGGGTGTCACCCTCGGCCGTGGTGGTGAAGTTAACCCCACGGCTGTATGAATGACGTGTGAAAGGTGTATGAATGGACAGCGACATCATTGGGGCCTTGACGCTGGCATTGCTGCTCCCAAGTCCTGCATGTTGGACTTGGGCTAATCCAATGCGATGTGGATGTGGTGTGTGTGATCTAGGGACATCAGTGGTGTGCATGCGTGCATTGTCTGTGTGATCAATGTTTTTGTTTATTGTCCAAAGATGCCTACGGTGAGGACCCTCCTGACTGCTCTTCCATCAGCTGAATGGGTCTCCTCTGGCAGGGGGGGGCTGTCTGGTTGGGGGGTCAGGTCATCACGTATGTCAATCTGCAGGCCTTTTCTCATGGCAAAGTTGTGCAGAATGCAACATGCACCGATGATCTGACACACGAAGGTAGGGGAATACAATAGGGCCCCCCCAGACTTATCCAGGCAGCGGAAACGGGACTTCAGGAGCCCAAATGTTTGTTCCACCACTGCACGAGTTTTGATATGTGCCGCATTGTATTTTCTCTCTCCTCTGGTTTGGGGGTTCCGGAAAGGAGTCATTAGATGGGGTCCCAGTGCATATGCAGAGTCACCTGGAAGGGAAAAGACAGGAGGATGTTAGTCATGCATGTGCCCCTTGTGATGTGTGCATCATGGGAGGGAATAGTCATGCCTTCCACCCATGTCACTCACCAACCAGCCAGCTGTCCCCATACATGTTCTGCTCGAATTCCGTTTGGATGGGGCTCTGATTGTATATGAAGCTGTCATGGCTGGACCCGGGGTGTTTAGCACGGACGTGCCATATGAGGCGTTGGGCATCGGCTATCACCTGTACGTTGATGGAGTGCCAATGCTTCCGATTGCGGTATATGTGCTCTGTGGCACTGGGGGGCTGTAGGGCCACATGTGTGCAATCAATGGCCCCCACAGTGCGTGGGAATCCTGCAATGTTGTAGAAATCTGTCATTGCCTTCAGCCGCAGCTCCTCAGTGGTTGGTCTGATGAACTGGTTGG
The DNA here is from genome assembly GCA_029574335.1 of Rana kukunoris. NCBI lineage: Eukaryota > Metazoa > Chordata > Amphibia > Anura > Ranidae > Rana > Rana kukunoris. The sequence goes on along the minus strand of CM056050.1, from coordinate 327,694,681 downwards.
ACATGCGTCTGAGGATTGCAGGGACAACCTGGTGCACACATCTGCTCATGGAGGACTGTGACATCCCAGCCACCACTCATCTTGTATGCTGGAATGATCCACTGGCAAGGAAATGAAGTGTTGCCAGTACCTTCACCAGTGGCTGCACTGCTTGTGAGCGGTGTGTCTTGCTGGTGATGTCATCCTGCAGGGTTGTGGTTAGTAAAGCAGCGTTTTGCATGTAATAGAATCCAATGGACCTGCATCAAAAATGCTGCATTTTTACCGCGATTTTGCCGCGATTTGCGTTTTGACTTGTTTATAGCCGATTGTTAAAGGAAATGTAAAAAAAATAAAAATTGATGGCTAAAAAAATAAAAACCGCAAATTGCGGTAAAATCGCGGTAAAAACGCAGCAAGCACAGCAAAAGCAACATGCATAGGTGTGAATCGAGCCTTAGCAAGGTGCAGTTGCTCCAGAGCTTAGTGAATGAACAGAAGCTCTGCTGACTTCCATCATCCAATCATGTGCAAGCAAAATTGCTGTTTTTTTTTTTCATTTTCCTTGCGCGTGATTGGGTATTCTTAGCAGAGTGCAACTGCACTTTACAAACTGTCTATTAGTAAATCAACCCCATTGTAAAACCTGTGGGGTAAACCCAATCTTTTCTCTTTTTTTGCTGTACTTTATATTCCTTAGGAAGCTAGGTATTCCCCTGCCAATATGTCTGTATATATGTTGCAAAATAGCCTAATAGCCTAAGTCAGAGGACCAGATTTGATGCAGTAAACATGCGTGAGGGCCGACCATTTTGCCTGACATTCTTTGAACCATTAAAATTAAATACAAATGAACTAATACACGGCCCAACAAGAATTCTCATGCCTTTTGGGCTGTGTGTGGTCAAGATTCTAAGGATGAGCTTGGGCGTGTTATTTGGATATACCGTATTTATCGGCGTATAACACGCACCTTAACTGTAAGAGGGTAGTTTCAGGAAAAAAAAATGTTTTTTAAATAAATGTGAAGCAAAATAAGGGTCATTGCCCATCAATGCAGCATAATCATTGCCCAGCTGCAGCCTCTGATTGCAGACTCACCATTGCCATGAAAACAGCCTCACCATTGCCATGAATGCAGCTTCACCATTGCCATGAATGCAGCCTCACCATTGCCATGAATGCAGCCTCACCATTGCCATGAATGCAGCCTCACTATTGCAATGAATGCAGCCTCACTATTGCCATGAATGCAGCCTCACTATTGCCATGAATGCAGCCTCTGAATGCATGATGCTCTGGGATTTGTTGGGGGCTACAAAAGAGCTATACATCTAAATTGCCAGTGGGGCTGCATTAAACCAGAACGCGGGCCGCAATTGTCCCCTGGGCCAGACTTTGGACATGTCTGGCTTAAGTGAAATAAAGCTGCTTGCAATATCACAACAGAACTAATTGTACAAAACATGCATAATAAAAATTGCAGCACTAAATAAATAAATAAATAAATAGTCCTTATCGTGGTTGAACACTAACGTGAATATGAAGAGAAAGTCTGTTGAAGTAATATCCAAAGAAATTTGATTTTTAGATGAATATCCACCTGGTGCACCTACACCGTGATAATAAACAGGATGTGAGCCTACCAGAACTCTAGATTCTAGGACAGTGACACTCTAGACTCCTAGGCCTAGAGCAATGTTTCTCAACTCCAGTCCTCGAGGTGCACCAACAGGTCATGTTTTCCGTATTTCCCTCAGTGGAAACAGCTGCGGTGATTACTAAGGCAATGAAACTGATGAAATCACCTGTGCAAAATAATGGAAAGTCTAAAAACATGACCTGTTGGGGCGCCTTGAGGACTGGAGTTGAGAAACACTGCTCTAGGCCTAGGAGTCTAGACAAGCGTTTAAATAATGACCCAGCACTCAAGGCGAACCCCTCAGTGGTTAGACCCAAAAAGGAAGGTAGTATGGCTGGCTAAGAAAACCCCTGGTGTTCCTCAGACATAATCAATATGGAAGAAAAAGAGGGTCTGCATAGTGTAAAATCGTAAAAAGTATTTATTTTGAGAAAAAGTTGCCAAACATTTACAGCAATCCAGTGAATCGTCAGCGGTTAAAAAGGTAGTTCCCAGGATAAAAAGGACTTGTATAATCTCAATTGACGTGGTTAGTTCCGACATAGACTACATCGTGGAAGTGCACCAGGTGGATATTCATCTAAACAATCACATTTCTTTGGATATTACTTCAATGGACTTTCTTTTCATTTGCCACTATGCACTTTAGTGTTCAAGCACAATATGGACAATTTAATGATTTACTTTGAACTTAAAGGCCCAGATTCAGAGAGAATTGGATTCTCGTAGCGTATCAGAAATACAGAGAAAAAAGAATGGTGATACTGCGCTGTCTATGTGAATGATCTAAAAAAAATAAAAAATAAAAATAAAACGTTACCATGACCAGGGTCCCTACCCTCAAGGTAGGGACAATTTAGAATATAATAATCGTTTTTTTCCCATAAGAGAATATGATGGCTCTGGGCATGAGAGTCCAAGACATGTGGATTTTGATCCCAGAGATCAGGATTATGTGCGGCTTAATAGAGATCACTCTAGGGGGTCAAGTGAAATTAACCCTGAACCATACCATTGGGGTTTTCCCAGGCCCAGTCAGGGGCAAAAAAGGCCCATAGAAAACAAAGAGGAACAAGAGGGGGGAGGAGAATCCAGTCAGCTAAAAAAATCAAGGACCTAACGGAAGAGGGCATCTTCAACCTTAGTACTCAAACTCTAACTAAATCAGAGACCGCAATTTTGAGCAAAGGTTTGAAATTTGCACCCCCCCGAGCACTAAATAAATTTGAAACTTATATGGACGTGCATAAATACGTCCGTAAAGTAAACATCAAGAGATATTTTGCTAGCATGCCGGGTAATACTGGAGCTAGAGTTCAACAGGAATATCATCATTCTGGACTATCAAATGCCTCAACCTTTAACCCTTCAGGTCTCATGGCCCCCTCCTTAAGAGTCTTTCGGGATGTGGTCCTACGAGATTTGGATAAAATTAAAGTATCAAAAACTAAAATGAATAAAACTTTGGAGGAAGGACTAGAAACTTTGTGTAAAAACAAAGAATTAGTCATCCGCCCAGCCGATAAGGGCGGAGGCATTGTAGTATTGGATCGTAAAGACTACCTACAGGAGCTGAATAAAATAGTCAGTGATCAGGATACATATGTCCCTCTGTCAGGAAATCCTATCATTCAATATAGGCGGACATTGGAGGAACTGATTCACAAGGGTGGCCAGTCAGGCATCCTAAATGAAAAGGAACAACTTTTTCTAATTCCTAAAGCTCTGAGAATTCCCATACTATACTGCCTGCCTAAAATCCATAAAAGTCTGACTTGCCCCCCGGGACGCCCCATCGTGAGTGGTATAGATTCCATCACGTCCCGGGTGGGCAAGTACATTGACCACTTCCTCCAACCATTAGTCCAACAGGTACCTTCATACCTCAAAGACACTAAACATGTACTGAACTTACTGTCTCGTCAATCGTGTAGTAATCAGACCTGGTTAGTTACAGCGGACGTCACGTCCCTTTATACGATCATACCACACGATATGGGCCTATCAGCCGTTAAATATTATTTACATATTTTTTCCACAATACCTGAGGAACAACAGGAATTTATTATGGAATTGTTGGAATATGCAGCAGACCACATTTACTTCTGGTTTAGCTCCAACTTTTACAAGCAACAGCGAGGTGTAGCTATGGGGGCCAAGTATGCCCCTAGCTTGACCAATTTATTCATGGCCAAGTGGGAGGAGGACGTCATCCATAGGGACCGTAACCCGTGTCTTGCCTTCTGGGCAAGATACATTGATGACGTCCTCCTACTATGGGATGGTTCTGCTGCACAATTAGAAGAATTTTTTCTCTCCATTAATCAGAACGATAGAGGAATTCATTTTACATACGACGCAAGTCAAGAGAGGGTAAATTTTCTTGATCTTACTATTATGAAAGAGGGTACAAATTTCAAAACCATTTCATACTTTAAAAAAACTGATCGTAATGCCTACATTCCAATGGAAAGTTGTCATAAACAGTCTTGGCTCCAATCAGTACCAAAGAGCCAATTTATACGCATGAGGCGAAATTGCTCAGAGATCAATGACTATCAAATACAGTCTGACATCTTAAAAAAGAGAATGTTGGAAAAAGGGTATAATCATGATTCCCTAGAGACAACTCAAAGAGAAGTAGCTGAATTAGAAAGAGCCTCACTATTAAAGGATGGCCCTAAACGTAAGAGGGATAGGCTACTGATCCCTTTCGTTACTACTTACTCCTCACAACATTTTTTGATTAATAAAAATTTTCGTAAACATTGGCACCTTTTGGCCAATGATCGGGTTATTAGCACTTTTCTACCAGCCAAACCCGAAGTAATATTTAGGGGTGTACCCTCTCTTCGAGACAGGGTGGCACCTAATGTTGTGGATCCACCACCCAAAAGGGTATCCTTCTTCCAAAGGGAATTAAAGGGCTACCATCAATGCCGGAAATGTCAGCTCTGTTCTTTGAATAGAATCAGAAATAAAAAAACGGAATCTTTTAAATCCACAAGCACACAGAGAGAATATCAAATAGAATCTTTTGTCACTTGCAGTTCAGTAGGCGTGGTCTACCTTTTGGAATGCCCTTGTGGGCTCCAATATATAGGGAGGACCAAAAGGGCTATGCAAGTACGTTTAGGGGAACATATCACTAACATCAGGAATGGCTATAAGGATCACTCAGTCTCAAAACACTATGATCTCTGTCATAATCGGGATCCTGCCAATACCATCTTTTTGGGCATAGAACGCTATAGCCCTCATTGGAGAGGTGACTCATTAGTCAGACAATTATCTAAGATGGAAATGGCTTGGATCCACAGGGTACGGTGTTACATACCTTATGGTTTGAACATCGACATAGATGTTAATGCTTTTATTGACAATAGTTAAGTAACTAGTTGATTGTTAATCACATCTGAGTTCCCAGCTAAAATCCTGGTTAAACATCAGAATACATTAGTGCGAACAACAAACAATGTCAGTTACATATTTTCCTTTGAACATTTGCCAATTAGATTATTTAATGAGGCCCATAACCCCCAGGTGTAATATTGAGTTTATCCACTGGGGGGCCACATTTTAATTTCTTCCCCGTTGTATTCAGGTTTACACACCAGAAATGCAATATTGTCCAGAAATAGAATTTTTATATGTATATGTTCTATTTTATCAAGTTGGGGGATTCGTCCCAACCTTAGATAAATGGGGCTACTCTCTTTCCCCATTGATATATACCCTTAGGGGGACATTATCTCCTATTTTGAATATTGTTTCTAAGTTCAGCAATTGAACAATTTTTATTTAAATTGTATTTATTTTTATTTTGAATGCCCATTTATTAGGAATCTCTCGCCGGGATCATTAGCCGGATGAGAATCCTCTGTAATAATATTTTAAACAGACTTAATCACTCTGTTTTGGTTAAAGAAATACAGTTTATTAGGGCATTTTTCCCTCTACCAAAATGGCGTTGCCTGTGTCAAAGATGATTGCACTTCCTTGGTGGTGTGCTGACCTATGACTAGGCCAATTCCGACGAAGGGGCGTGCTCATGGTCCGCCTAAAAAAGTCGTGATGACGCGCTTCTCGATCGGGTGACGCGCAGCGTCTAGTATGGGCAAAGATCTGCCTAGTAAGTGTTGGGAGGGCGTGTTGTCCCGATGAATGGGCATGCTCATGTTCGTCTTAACAAGTCGTGATTGCGCGCGTCACGATCGGATGACGCGCAGTGTCTGTCCAATCACGCCGTGTTTTGCGATTGCGCGTCATCTTCCGGGTACGCGCGGACTGTACACATGACGCGTTTAGTGTGGGCAGTGTTTGCCCACACTCTCCCTGCGCCTCGATTGGTGCTTCTGTTCACCTGACTAAGTAGCCATGTGACTACTTTGTATACTGTAGAGCGCAGAGCGCTCTGGATGATCAGATGTCACCCACTGCAAATAGGGATGAGTATAACACACATGGAGGCTGACACCAAGAGCAGGGAGATACCACAAATAAGGGACATGGACAGACTTGCACGAGTGATTCCTGATCCTATATGATCGACACCATAATCCACCAATTACTGTGAGTGGCAAAAATGTCTTTATCATTTATCATTTACAATATTATCTCTTTTCCCTTTTTCTTTTTTGTAACGGCAGTAATTGCAATTAGACTGGTGAGGTATTATTGGATTTGCCATTCCCATATATTGGATACATCCCTTATCCAAGATGGCCACATTAGCTTCAAGGATTCTGGGAGCTCAGATGGGGGCGGTACCATCTGTATTTGTTAGATATAAATTGCGGTGAGTCAGTACGCCGCTCGTGCCCCAGGACGAAGTCTTTAGGAGACGAAACGGCGTAGGGTAGCGGCGTGCTGACGTCCTTCAAACCGCAAACTGTGTCCCGGAGTGAACGGGTGTGCCAGCCCGCTGGCTATTTTTCACATGCAAATTTTATCTACTTTCTTGTAAGTGTGATTTTAATTTTTTTATTAAACAAGGTATATGGGTTCACACTATGTTGCTTTTTTTCTTCTCCATACTGATTTCATTACAACTCGGATCATCGGTCCACTGCTGGAGAAAACCTGACCTTTGGATATCCTGTCACGTTAACCCCTGGCTGGGGATTAGGCCATATGCTGTCAGAAGATCTCTAGTTGGGATCTTCCCCTCTGGTAAGGGGCGGTGTGATTGAAAGGTGGAGGTGTTTATCTATCCATGCACTGTTTCTGAGGTTTTTGCATTTGATGTCACTATCTATCTGGAGGAAAGAACATTTGTTTTCTGCTATCAGTTCCCATCAGAAGCATAACATTTTCCGCACTTGATTAATGGATTTTACATATTATATATATTTCTTTCATTACCTGCTTGACGGGACTCTCATTAACCCTACACTGGACTATCAATTGAGTTCTACACTGTAGTGTTTATATTTGCGCAGCTTTTTCTTGTTTTATTCTTGTTTTATAGTATCAGAAATACACTACGGCGCCGTTTTTTATCTGGCTCTACGTGGAATCCAGGTAGATTTTGTCCAGTAAACGACGGTGGCGTAGTGTATTTCTCCCGTCGCAATCCATCTACGCGAGTAGGGGGCGTGAAGGATTTAAAATAGGCGCGTTCCCGCGGCGATCGAACTGCGCATGCTCCGTTTGCAAATTTCCCGCCGTGCATTGCGCGAAATCACGTCGTTACGTCATTCGTTGTTTGCGTAGCGTCGTTTACGGACATTTCTATTCCCGAACGAGTTACGCAAAAAAAAAAAAATTAAATTCGACGCGGGAACAACGGCCATACTTAACATGGGCTACGCACCCTTAGACCAGCAAAAAGCTGGTCTAACAGTACGTAAAAAAAAACAGACGTAAGCGATTGCGAAGACCGCTCGTATCTTCGTGGATCGCCGTAAAAACACATTTGCATATCCCAAAGCATCAAAACGACGCAAACTCCTCCCAGCGGCCGCAAAAATATCGCAACGTAGATCTGAAGGCTTACGAAGAAGTAAGCCTCTCGGATCGAAGCCCAAAGCCGCCGTATCATGGTTTGAGGATTCAAACTAGTGATACGGCGCGCAAAATTTGAAATGACTCCTGTCTAACACCAGTTAGACAGGCGTAATTGCTTTATGAATCTGGGCCAAAGTATTTATCAGTGACATTTTTATTTTGTATGTCTTTGTATATGTACCTTCAAATTGTACTTCGTGATTTTTCACTTCAGTTTTTTCTGCATACTAAATCGGCATTACTTCAATTTTTTTTTTTACAAATGTTTGTAGTGTTTGTTTTCACATGATATTATTTTTATTTATGGGTAGGGATGAGTAAACCAAGCAAAGTTCAAACCCAAAGGGGAGGTCCACAAACCTTAAACATAGCACCAAACCCCAATAGAGTCTATAGGTAGTGATTCATTCAAAAAATGTTCTGGTATTTTTCAAGGCCAATTTAAGTCATTGTTAAAAATATGCATCGGTATCTGGTAACTGCAAAATTGGAACTGCATCAATGCAAAACAAAAGGTTAATTGGAGAAACCATTTTTCCATGTGGCTAAAAGTGGTTGTAAACCTCAGCCATGAAAAATGAACAAAGTATATTCCTTTATAATGTGTACTTGTCTTATTTAACCAGACCGCCAACTGCACATATACTGCAGCAGGGCGGCCCAGCTGCATAAAAACAACGCACCTGTACGTTGTCCATGCTCCCTGGCCTGGGATGCAAATGCGCCGCCAGCGACCTACTCCTGATGTGATTGGACACAGCAGGAGCTAATCAGCGGGCCACCATCGATCGTTAAGGGAAATGACAGAACAGCGGTCTGCCTGTGTAAACAAGACAGACTGTTGTTCTGTCACAGACAAAGAGAGAGATCTTGTGTTCCTACTAATCAAGAAAACAGATATCTCTAAGTAAAAACTTGGTTTGAGAGCATTTTGTAAGGCAAGCAAAATGTTTTAATAAAATGAAAAAAAACCGCAGCGCTAATGAAATGAAAGTGCGCACACCACTATACAAAGTAAGGGGGATATGTGTCCAGTAAGTGATGTTGATTTGTGCAAATAGTACAAGTAAATATATATATAAATAATAATTCAAAGAAATATAAATTGCATCAAAAAAAAAAATATGCATTATTAAAAAATATATATATTGCATCACACTAAGGTGCATAAGTGCATAAACATGCATAATAAATAATAGTGCTAAACAGTCCAACCCTTAAAAATGACACACAAGTCCATATAAATGTATTCTAAGGTGCTTCAGTGTGGATAAAAAAATGAATGAAAAATTCCACAGTGCTTTAGTGCATGTAATCAGTAGCAGCAATCCAAGGGTGATGTATAATACAGTTCATACAACACACATCCCCGTGAGTAATCCAAAAGTCATGCCAAGGTGTAGTCACACAGGTGCTCCCCTATGGTAATGGACACTCACCTTAGAGCGTGCGACCTTGCAACTAAGCTTGGTCTGTGCCTACTTATGAACCACACCTGGGTTCTAATGGATAATGCTGGGTTCCTGGTTCCTTGGCAGGCAGCTCCAGATCATAGAATAAGCAAGAATGTTTTAACAATATTTATTTAAATAAAAAGAGAGATCCCTTGCCGGGATACTCACATACTGCTGGTGCGACAGTTCACCACTCTATAACAGGCTCGTAGCTAGATGTACAGATCGGGATATGGTAAACAGTCCTCTCAGCCTCACACAGACTTTCCTCATCTTGCCTGTTATAGAGCGGTGCACTGTGACTCATTTTCAGCCGACAGCAGGCTTAGGCCCATTATTAGCCAGTCCTGGCTCCTAATTGATCTTGACTTTACCTGGAGTTTCAGCTGGCTCAGCCTCTCTGTGAGCCACTGGGAGACTGAGCCAGCTGCCCTCGTCCCCTCCACAGCCCAGAGCTTCAGTGAGATCTGGAGGGGTAGAGCAGAGAGCCGGTAAATGGGCCCCAACGCTAGCTGCCTGAAGAGTTAGGACTAAAGACTGTCTGTCAGGACTTGTGTCAGTACCTGGGTCACCTTACGTTGTTCCCGGAGTCGAAGGGTGCAGTTCTGGTGGCCAGAAGTAGGTTCTCCCAGCAGCCAGCTTATCTGAGTAATTAGGCTGCAACTGACACTGCTAGGAGGTATATAATCCCGCCCTTAAATGAAGTTTAGTAATTAAGTGTTCTTTCTGTGAGCCATCAATGCCTGATCCTAATCCTGTGCCTCATAACTGTACTTGGTCATGCACCTTGTTTCTGTGACCTGCTCCTGGTACCCTGCATCCAGTGCTCTGTACCCTGCTCTGCTCCCCTTGTATCCTGTCTCAGTTCTTACCTTGCCTTGCTCATGTTTGCTCCCTCCATTGGTACACAGTTAGGTTGTCATTTTGGTTGCTGCACGTAAATGTTGTCACTTTACATTGTTTACAGTTTACTGGTGTTGGAAGAGTGATATTTATGTTAATAAACTTAATTTAACTTTATTCAGCCTGGTTCCTGAAAAGGCCTCATGCACACAGGACATTTAGCCACATTTTTACATTAGCGTTATTGCGTGTTCTCGCGCATTTTACCATTTTTTTTTAACGTTAACTTTTTTGCGCTTATGCCTCCAAATGCCTCTGACAGCCTATTGACCCCCCCCCCCCCACTGGCCCCCATAAGGCATAATCTTCCATTGTGGCTGGGGTTAATAGAGCCAATAGAGCTGAACTTATTAAGAGTGCACTATACAGTAGCTTCTATTAATGAAAAATTATTCCTCATTCATGATGAATGAAAGATAAGAGAATGGTCTGCCCCCTCCATTCTTAGATTGTGTTCCATTCATAGAAGCTATAATCACATTCTTGATGAGTACTTGTCAGAGAACAGTCATCTCTATAGGGATGAGGGGGTGGGGGGAGGGGTCGTTGAAAAAAGATTTCAGCTAATAGAGGAGATAGCAGTACAAGAGACACTGTCCCATGTGCTGTTTTTTTTTTTTGACTAGACTTAAAGCGGTGGTTCACCTGAATTTTTTTTTTTGAAAAATGGACACTTACCTGTCCAGGTCGCCTGCGATGTCAGCAGCCGGAGCCAAGTGGTAGCTCAGCTCTCGGCTTCCCCTGCCGCCATCCTCGGTAAGGGAATCTGGAAGTGAAGTGCTGAGGCTTCACTGCCTTGTTCCCTACTGCGCATGCGCGAGTCGCGCTATGCCGTTCCCACTGGTCCCCGCTGTGTTTTGGGAGCCAAGTGTTTCCCAGAACACAACGGGAGGGGTGACGAGGAAGGGCCGAAGTCCTGTGGGAGTCTATACCAGGAAGTGGTGAAAATACCTGTTTTATACAGGGGAGGTGCCTCTGAAAGGTGTCAAATGTGACACCGGAGCCTCCGCTTTGACGACTTCAGCCTCGGAGGATTTGGCTGCCCAATGACCAGGCCACTTTTTGCGATTGGGCACTGCGTTGATTTAACTGAAAATTTTGCGGTCGTGCAAAGTGGCTCCCAAACAAAATTGACAAACAAAATTGACGTAGTTTTTTTCCCACAAATAGAGCTTTCTTTTGGTGTTATTTGATCACCTCTGTGGTTTTTATTTTTTGCGCTATAACATTTTGAAAAAAAAGCAATATTTTTTGCTTTAATAAATAACCCCCAAAATTATGTATATATATATATATATATATATATATATATATATATATATATATATATATATATATATATAGTGGTGGTGGGACCCTGTGCTACCTGAAAGATTGCTGGTTTACGCCAGTTTTTGAGAGAAAGACACATTGATTGCCCAGCTTTGTGTTGGGCTATTTAGTTCTGACCTGACTATGGCTCAGGGCCCCACCCAACAGACAGGAAGTCTATCCTGGGAGTCACGTGGACTCCCATCCCTCTGAGAGGAGTCAGATGATGCATGGGTGCAGCCAGAGTATGCATGTCTGCAGAAGGCAGGAGGCAGATGTCATTGGTGATTGAGCAGCAAGGCGCTGATCAGGAGTAAGCTAGGAGAGAGCTTAACTCTAGGAATCTCTGGAGCAGACTTAAGGCCTAGCCTAAAGGCCTGAAACAGCCAGATGGCAAGAATGAAAGCCAGGGGGCTAAAGTGTTGAGTATGCAAGATACAGTAATGGTGGAACCCCCTGTGAGGGCTACTGATGTATTTGTGAACTTTTTGTGCTTTTAAATAAAAGTGGGCTACCAGGCCCAAGAAGCGTTTATTGATTGGTTTGCGCAAAAGTTATAGCGTCTACAAAATAGGGGATAGTTTTATGGCATTTTTATGTTTTTTTTTTTTTTACTTTTTTACATTACATTTACATTTTACATCTGACACTTTTGATGCTATTTTGGGACCATTCACATTTATACAGTGATCAGTGCTATAAAAAATACACTGATTACTCTATAAATGTGACTGGCAGAGAAAGGGGTTAACCACTAGGGGGCTAGGAAGGTGTTAAGTGTGTCCTAGGGAGTGAGTCTAACTGTGTGGGGGCGTGGGTTACTGTGACATGACACTGATCACTGCTCCTGATGAGAGGGAGCAGACGATTAGTGTCCTGTCACTAGAACAGGGAGATCCATTGTTTACACTGGCCTCTCCCCATTCTACAGCTCTGTGACATGATCGCAGGACACCGGCGGACATCGGGTCCGCGGGTCCCGCAGGCACGGTCACTGGGCCCACACCACGTGAAATTTAAAGCAACGTATATCTACATGGTACGGTCAGCAACCAGTTAAAGTGGTTGTAAAGGCAGAAAGTTTTTTTTAAAATATTAATGCATTCTATAGATTAAGATTAAAAATCCTTCTGTGTACAGCAGCCCCTCTTAGCCACCCTAATACTTACCTGGGCCCCCTCTCGATCCAGGGATGCTGCACAAGAGACTTGGCTGTCTAGGACTATCCCTCCTCATTGGCTAAGACAGCAGTAAAGTGCCATTGGCTACCTCTGCAATCAAAGCCATTGAGCCAATAAGGAGAGAGAAGTGGTGAGGCTTGGCCATGGCTCCAAGTCTGAATGGACACATGGAGCTGTGGCTCGGGTGCCCCCATAGCAAGATGCTTGCTGTGGAGGCACTCAAAAGGAGGGAAAGGCCAGGAGCACGAAGAGGGACCCGAGAAGAGGAGGATCTGGGCTGCTCTGTGTAAAACCAGCTACACACAGGCATGCTTTGTTATTTTTAACCCCCCCCCCCCCAAAAAAAAGAGACTTTAGTATCACTTTAATCTTTAAAGTATATCAATGGTCAAAATGTAAAATCACATATTCATTTCTAGCCTACTTCTATTCAATTTGAATGATTTGAAGTGTGTAAACTTTGTAAAGATCCCCACACATTTACCTTCTAGAATTGTATGTCCTGTCAGTAGGCATTGCTGTGTCACACATTTCCCAGAACCTGCCTTCAGAATTACAGAGGTGCTAAGGGGAGGAGTTTCAGGAGGTGGAGTGAGTCCAGGAATTTCTGCTTGCAGGCAGCAAAGTACCATGGGATATATAGTCCTTAGAAATCGAAAGTAAACAGCAGAAGAGAAGCTGAAAAGCATTCAGGAAAGCTGGTAAGTTGTTGAAATAGATGACCAGCAATCAGGCAGAACTCGAAACATGAAGGCCCCTTTCACACGGGTCAACCAGACAGGCTGACCCGATCGGACCATCCATATTCTTCTATGGAGTGGTAGATGTTGACACCCGCAGACATCCGATTCAATCTGCTAAAAACAGATGGATGACGGATCTGTTCCCCATCTGTCTGGTGGATCGTATTGGATGACAGTCGGATAGAAACAGACAGGCAGTCTGTTTGCTTTCAACCTCTCTAAAGCCTCATTCACACAATCGGACTTCAAACAAACTTTCCCATGGATTTTTGTCTGAAGAGCGTTGGCCGTGACTTGGTATGCATACACACGGCAGGACTTTTTTTTAGCAAAATTTCCCAAAATCATGTGGTTTTTCTGCTCTTGTCTGCTCTTTACTGCCACCCTTTGGTCAACTTCTGCTATTGTTGGTTGATTTTAACATTGGTTCTGAGCATACGTGTTTGTACTTTGGACAAAAGTCCGATGGACTTTTGTACACACGATAGGACTTTGCACCATAGGACTTGTGTTGCCGAAAAGTTTGTCTGTTTGCAGAGCAAACTTCTGTCTGGATTTTTTTGAAAACCTGCTCATTTTAAAGTTTGTTGTCAAAAAGTCCAACCGTGTGTATGGGGCTATAGAGGATAGCAGGCTTTGTCTGTGTCTACTCTGCATAAGCGGAGCAGACACGGACCTGTCATTCATCTGCTCAACGGGGATCAGCGGACAGATTACCTGTTGAGCAGTGAGAGAGTGAGTAACTTGTATAGCGCTAACAAATGCAAACTGAATCGCCTCAAGGCAGGCAGATCTTTGGCGGAGTTTGTCCATCTGAAATCTGAAAGGGGTCCAAAGCAGTGGCGGCTGGTGCTCAAAATTTTTTTGGGGGGGGGGAATGAAAAAAAAATTGCAGCCTCACTGTGCCCATCAAATGCAGCCACTGTGCCATGCCATCAAACGCAGCCACTGTGCCATCAATTTGCACCACTGTGCCATCAAATACAGCCACTGTGCCATCAATTTGCACAACTGTGCTATGCCATTAAACGCAGCCACTGTGCCATCAATTGTCACCACTGTGCTATGCCATCAAACGCAGCCACTGTGCCATCAATTCGCACCACTGTGCCATGCCATTAAACGCAGCCACTGTGCTAATCCAATATACGCAGCCGTTGTGCCACCAATTGTCCCCACTGTGCCTATTGTCCCCACTGTGCCTATTGTCGCCAATGTGCCTATTGTCGTCACTGTGCCCTTTAATTGTTGCCACTGTGCCTATTCATCCCGCTGTGGCAATTGTCCCCACTGTGCCTATTGTCACCACTGTGCCCATTGATGTTATCGCTGTGCCCTGTAAAGTGCCCCCCCCCCCCCCCACCGCCGGCACTTACCTTTACTGGAGTCAGGCATCCACGTCCCACAGTGTCTTCTGCCACCCTTGATGACTGACAGGCGTCTCAGCCAATCAGGTTACCGGTAGCCAGAACCGGCCAACCTGATTGGCTGAGACGCCTGTCAGTCTTATCCAAGGAGCGCACAGCCTGTGCATTCCGAGGATAAGCTTCCGGGACCAGAGGGCTGTACTGGGAAAGTCTATCAGAGCCGCTGGTTCTGAAAGACACTTCCATACAGCCAACCAGCTGCAGTTATTCAGATGGCCGGACATGAGCGCCGACCATCTGAATAAAACAGCGGAAGCGGCGATAATAACATAGATTTTTGCAATGCATAAATCTATGTTATTAGACTCAGTGGCGGTGAGAGCCAGAGGGGACGGCGCTCCAGCGCCCTCTATGGACAAACCGCCACTGGTCCAAAGAACATTTTGGATCCCTTTCAGATTTCAAAGGAGATTTTCATGTAAGCTCATATTGGGTTGTCAAAAATAACTATTTGTATTGTTATTACAATGCTAAGGTTATAAAATGAAAATGTATGCTGTGAGTGTGAGCATAGGAACATACCAGAAGCCCAGCACAGCGCATTGATTATTAGTTAATACAGATGCTTTGTTAATGCAGTTATTGTGTGACTCACTCATCATCTTGTTCTATACTCTGCTGACAACAGATGACTCCTGTGCACAACACCAATGCTTTATATGAATGTTGCTGTGGTGGACAGAGAGAGATAAGGGATCTGCTTTTGTTATAGTATGGTGGAATTTTAAAATCATGCTAAACTAAAGAATACTGTCTTTGTTTAGTGTTGGATTTATAGACAATAAATCTTCTCACTTTATAGACATCAGGGCAGGGCAATTTTTAATTAACACCCTATATACAGCTTGTGAAAACAACTGATTTACTTTGGTGTCTCTAAATATGCAATTTGCAATTAAGTTGGTTCTCTTGACTGCTGAGAAGCATATGTTCATACACAACCAATTAACAAACCAATACCTTGCCCAAGAATGACACAGAAGTTGATTAAGTTGGGAAAATAGGCAGAGCCACAACTTAATTGAACATTTCCAAATGGAATAAATAACTAATGCCTGGCACTCGTAAACCATAAACTGACCTCGTCTAAGGGGCTTATTCTTACCATCCAGGCATTAGACTAACCTCAGAATTTACCTTACGTGCATAGCCCATTAAAGCAACATCAATTGCTGGCAAGGTCAAAACCACCAATAAAGTTTCATTGCTTTTGCAATGCAGGTAAGACAGAACTTTAATAACAGAAAAATAGCCCATAGAAGCCTCACAAGGTCCATTCACAAATCTGTGAGCTAGGGATTGGTAGCGGATGTAATGCTTCATTGGGTGGGCAACCTTTTCGGACCCAAATACCAGTCCAAAAATGGTGCTGTTTTCTGCAGCTCCTCCAGTTACCATGGGCCTCTTGGCTGCTTCTATGATTAATGCTCTCCTTGCCCAGAGTGTCAGGTTAGATGGATGGTAATGTCCTGGTAAGTTTGCAGTTGTGCCGCACTCTTTTCATTTTCCGATGATGGATTGAAGAGTGCTCTGTGAGATGTTCAAAACTTAAGATATTTGCCTTCATAATGCCGTTTGTTCACTAAGGTTCTCTAACAAGCGTCTAAAGGGTTCACAGAACAGCTGTATTCATACTGAGATAAAATTACACACAGGCAGACGCTATTTACTAATTAGGTGACTTCTGAAGTTAATCGGTTCCACTAGATTTTAGTTAGGGGTATCAGAGTACAGGGGGCTGAAAACAAATGCACACCACACTTTTTACATATTTATTTGTAAAAAAATGTAAACTCATTTATAATTTTTCATTCCACTTCACAATTATAACCCACTCTGTGTTTGATTATCACATACAATCCCAATAGAATACATTTACATTTTTGGTTGTAACAAAATGTGGAAAATTTCAAGGGGTATGAATATTTTTTCAAGTCATTGTACCTCCTCTTTGGCACAACCCCGACAGCACCGTCCACTCTTCCCTCCTCCGGGTGCCTTTTTATCAAAGTCAGATGCCAAAAGAAGCTAAAAGAGGTACTCCCAAGCAGCCCTGTGTGTGTCCAAACAGCTCCGGCAAGCCCAGCTTTTGGTTCCTATTACTCTGTGTCTTTGTGAGACCAGGAAGTGAGTGGAGCGGTGCTGCAGCTGGGACATCGTTAGAGCAACATGTTTGGGGTGGGGGGGGGGGCAGGGGGGGACAGGTAGTGGGGTGTTTTGTACCTTAAATCAGGAAATGCATTAGGCCTCGTACACACGATCAAATCTGTCCGCTGGAAACGGTCTGCTGGACCGTTTCAGCAGACAGATTCGATCGTGTGTACGGCCGAGCCGACGGATTTGGCCACCCGACAGATTGCAAAGCATGCTTTGAAATCTATCGGGTGAGAATCCATCCGCCCGACATGTCTGCTGGTTAATACACTTACCAGCAGACATGTCGTCCCGCACCGTCACCGCCACGTCACCGACACGTCAGCGCGCCGTCTGCTGGCGGGGATTTTGGTTTGCTCGTGTTGAACAAATCTGTCTGCTCGTGTGTACGAGGCCTCAGAGATAAAAATTACTTTGACTTTGGAACCACTTTAATATTAGTGCATGCATCAGAAAACATTAGCTACAGCATATATACATATTTATATAACATTGATATAATACCATGTACAACCCTATATATATGTGTGCAATGCTAACTTGCCACAAATTTGTGGCAGTGTTGAATTTTAAGTCTTGTTAACTTGTTGTACATCTTACAGTTGTACACTTGCTGAGCACTTGAAGCACAAGTTCTATTTGACACTTTTCCAACTTGTAGCAAATTTGCACGTCAAGTCTCTAGCAAGAGCGAAGTTGTAGTGGTGAGTCTACAGTAAGAGCTCTGCAAGTCACAGTGACCCCTGTGGTGGGATGACTATTATACAACATAACCAAACCAAAACTTGCAACAGACTTGCAGAATGTTTGCAAAGAAAGTTGATCTGGAGTCATGCAATGCGGACTTGCTGCAATTGTGCAACAAACTTGTATAGCCTGGCAAGTCTAGCAATAGCAAACTTGCAGCTCAATTGCTTGCTATCTGTAATATTCTCCACTGTTCAGTCATAGCTGCAAATTTCCAAATAAGGATTTAAAAAATGTCACATATGATCACGGATATGTGGTCCAGTAAGCTTGGCTAGGGACACTTCATGGCACATTAGGTCACGCTTCTTCTGGCTGGGAAGGATGTAGGACCAGAACATTGCTTGAGCTGGTTGTACTGCCACATGCAATGCGATTTTGAAACCTAGAAGTATTCTGTACTCAGATAGAATGTAATTTCCTGCTTGTGTGATTTGCTTACTGATTTTTCCCCTGTTACAATTTTTTTTTTTTTTTGGTAAGATACTCCCCAAAGGGAAAACACATCTAAAGGGATGCAGACCCTGCCATTTTCCTCATTAGAGTCATGCAGCTGCAGCAACTGATTGGTAATTATAAAGACAATCCTATACAGATTCACTCACACACAGACAAACAAACAACTATTACTTCTCAATTACAGTAACAGCGGAGGTGCTTCCATACGGGCGCCGCCCTCTCTCTCCAGCCACCCCCTTTCCGACCAATGAATCATGCACTTTTCGGGTACCTAGCGCCTGAATTACAGCAGTGGGGATGTTTTTGAAGCACCTGATTAGAGCCTTAGGCTCTAATAGGCGTCAAAATAGGTGACCTGCGCACACAATGCTTGGCGCTTGCAGTTTACCCAGGTGTGTTAGAACAGCAAAAGAAATCTTCGCTTTCCTAACACTGAACCGCCTCTCTGCCAATCAGGTGCTCGGATCTGTTACCCATCATCTGATTGGCTGAAACGACAGACGCTGTGATTGGACACCTATCAGGCGTCCAATTGCCTATAGGAGAGGATGGGAGAAGATGTATGGAGGACACCGTTCACTGGCTGCCCCACCAAGACAGGGTAAGTGCCAGGCAGACAGCGAGCGGACAGAGAGGGGGGGGGTTACAGTGGCGGAATCCGATGGGCACAGTGGAAACATTTGATGGGCTCAGTCAGAGCATTTGATGGCACAGTGGCAGCATTTGATGGCACAGTGACAACATTGGATGGGCACAGTGGCAACATTGGATGGGCACAGTGGGAGCATTCGATGGGCACAGTGGCAGCATTTGATGGGCACATTGGCAGCATTTGATGGGCACAATGGCAGCGTTTGATGGGCACAGTGGCTGCGTTTGGGCACAGTGGTGGCAATTGATGGGCACAGTGGCGGGAAATTTCTGGACACAATTGATGGCTGTGTTTGAAATGCACAGTGGTGGCAATTGATGGGCACAGTGGCGACATTTGGGCACAGTGGCTGCAATTCATGGGCACAGTGGCTGTGTTTAATGGCACGTCAAGAAGAGGATTATCAGAGTTGATTTTCTAAAGTGCCACATCCAAATGAGAAATCAAAAAGAATAAAGGCAAAGCCCCCTAGTCGGACTTTAAAGGCACTGTGGTGTGTCAAATGTAGTTAGAGAAAACATAGTATTACAATATAATTTATTGAAGAAGTATCAGATAAAAGTTGATTACATGATCTATAACAAATACAAAAAATACAAAATAATGAAATATAGTTCAACATATATTGCTGTGTGATGTGATGCCCTGTGTGGTCCCGACGTTTCAGGGAGACATAGTCCCTTTCTTCAGGGGTATTCCAGGATTCACAGCTAGTGAACTGTATGGTACTTCAAGTCAGTAGATCATGTATTTAAAAGCATGGGTTTCCGGATGATCCGAGTCTGCTGGCCTGGCCACTGACGACAGAGCAGAATTGTGAGCAGGGTGTGTTGTTGCCAGATATAAATATGCTGCTGGAATCAGAGGACATTGGAGCCTAGTAAATAGCGATGGAGAGGCTCGTATTAGGCTTAGGAAGATGGATGCAGAGGAACCGTCATGTTGTCCAGCAAGTAACTGGACAACATGACGGTTCCTCTGCATCCATCTTCCTAAGCCTAATACGAGCCTCTCCATCGCTATTTACTAGGCTCCAATGTCCTCTGATTCCAGCAGCATATTTATATCTGGCAACAACACACCCTGCTCACAATTCTGCTCTGTCGTCAGTGGCCAGGCCAGCAGACTCGGATCATCCGGAAACCCATGCTTTTAAATACATGATCTACTGACTTGAAGTACCATACAGTTCACTAGCTGTGAATCCTGGAATACCCCTGAAGAAAGGGACTATGTCTCCCTGAAACGTCGGGACCACACAGGGCATCACATCACACAGCAATATATGTTGAACTATATTTCATTATTTTGTATTTTTTGTATTTGTTATAGATCATGTAATCAACTTTTATCTGATACTTCTTCAATAAATTATATTGTAATACTATGTTTTCTCTAACTACATTTGACACACCACAGTGCCTTTAAAGTCCGACTAGGGGGCTTTGCCTTTATTCTTTTTGTGTTTAATGGCACAGTGGATGCTTTTTATGGGCACAGTGGCTGGGTTTGATGGACTTTTTTCAGTTTGGTTGCACCCACCCCCCTAAGAAAAATTTGAGCACCAGCCGCCACTGAACAGTAGGTAGGAATCTGCAACCAAGTTTGTTAAAAGCCCTGCAATAAACAGTGACTACCCAGAGGGAAATGTTTTGTTTCCCAACAAAAGTGGCGTTACTCTTCAAACTGTTTTGTCACTGACCAATTTGTATGAAGTTGAGAGCTTTACATTTTTATTATATTTTTTAAGAAAATGTTTCCTCTAATTTTTGTATCTATTGTGGCTGTTACCTCCACCAGTCAATTCAAACCATCTTTGAGCAATTTCTTTGAGCAAGGAATTTCCCACCACTGGAACAGCTTTAAGAGGGAATTTTGGGCATGGTTACCAGTTGCATCACTGTCCATATTTGGACTAATAACAAATATGAGAAGTATAACATCACTGCCCATTTTTGGACTAATACCAATTATGGGCAATGATATCATATCCCATATTTGAATGAATTTGGAATGAATACAAGATATGAGCACTGCCTGGCATCCTGCTTTGTGTGTGTTTTATGTACCCAGGTGGCAGTTGCCAATATTGGACTTCCATTCCAGAAATTGCCATACGTTTCACTATCATTTTTTTCTTTACCACACATGTTTACAGTAGGATGTAAAAAAATGGTGAAATGCATGAGACAGACCATTCAGTAAATGGCCTGTGTCCTACATACTTCTGTACACTCAGTTTGTTGAAACTTACCGTATCTGTTTCCTAAAATCATGTAGAATTAACTTGCTCACTATTTTTTAAAGAACTTAAAGGAACACTAAAGGTTAGTTTTTTATTAGATCAATTGATTGCTGTAAGCTAGAGCATTTAAATATCATTTACCTCGTTTTTCCTTTTGACCTCCAAAATACAGTAATCCAGGTTTGAAAATTACATTTCCTGTCTCTCCTCTTCTTGCTTTCCACCAGCATCTGAGCTGTTTGGCATGGTGGAAAGCAGAATGTTCTCACCCCCTCCCTATGACTACAGCCCCGCACGAAGATGCTCTCTTATCCCTCACAGGCATGGAGGCTAAGCCTAATGGGAACTGTAGTTCCCATTAGGCCGTGATGTAGCAAGAATGAATGCGCACTGCAAACCAGGAAGTCATTAAAAATGACGATTCAGGAGTGACGGAGGTGAATAAAACAGCTCGATTTCAACAGGTATCAAACTAGTTATAATGCAAAACATTACTTTTTACTTTATCAGCTACTGTCAGACTTTAATTTAAGAGGAAAATATTTTTGTCTTTACAACCCCTTTAACTCCACCATAATTTGTCCCATAAACTTTTTTACAGTTCAGTATATGTGTGCTTCTTAAGAAAAGTAGTAATTTGTGTAGGCCATATTTGTTAATTTTCCCGCTTTCTTAACCACTTCCCGCCCGGCCAATAGCCGATTTACGGCCGGGAAGTGGTTATGAAATCGTGACAGGCCGTTCTCAAACGGCCTGCACGATTTCATGCCGCACGCGCCCGTGCGGGCGCGCAGCGCGGCGATCGGTGATGCGGGGTGTCAGTCTGACACCCTGCACCTCCGATCTCGGTAACGAGTCTCCGGCGGAGCCTCGTTACCACGTGATCAGCCGTGTCCAATCACGGCTGATCACGATGTAAACAGGAAGAGCTGCCGACGGCTCTTCCTCACTCGCGTCTGACAGACGCATGTAGAGGAGAGCCGATCAGCGGCTCTCCTGACAGGGGGGGTTCGCGCTGATTGTTTATCAGCGCAGCCCCCCCCTCGGATCGCCACACTAGACCACCAGGGAAATAAAAAAAATACAAAAAAAAGACCAAAAAAAATGACAAAAACAAAAAAAAAATGACAAAAAAAAAAATGACCAAAAAAAAAAGGGGGGCAGTAAAAAAAAAATGATGCCAATCAGTGCCCACACATGGGCACTGATTGGCAACATTGATCCATCAGTGCCACCCCTCAGTGATCATCAGTGCCACCCCAGTGTCTGTCAGTGCCACCCCACAGTGCCAATCCATGCCCAATGCCCACCTACCAGTGCCCACCTGTGCCACCTATCAGTGCCCACCTGTGCCGCCTATGAGTGCCCACCTGTGCCGCCTATGAGTGCCCACCTGTGCCGCCTATGAGTGCCCACCTGTGCCGCCTATGAGTGCCCATCTGTGCCGCCTATGAGTGCCCACCTGTGCTGCCTATGAGTGCCCAGTGCTGCCTATGAGTGCCCATCAGTGCCGCCCATGAGTGCCCATCAGTGCCGCCCATGAGTGCCCATCAGTGCCCAATACCAGCGCCGCCTATCAGTGCCCATCAGTGCTACCTAATCGGTGCCCATCAGAACTACCTCATCGGTGCCCATCAGTGCCACCTCATCGGTGCCCATCAGTGCCACCATATCAGTGCCCATAATTGAAAGAGAAAACATACTCATTTACAAAAAAATTAACAGAAAAAAATAAAAACTTTATTTTTTTTTCAAAATCTTCGCTCTATTTTTAGTTGTTGCACAAAAAAAAAAAAACGCAGAGGTGATCAAATACCACCAAAAGAAAGCTCTATTTGTGGGGAAAAAAGGACGCCAATTTTGTTTGGGTGCAGTGTAGCATGACCGCGCAATTGTCATTCAAATTGCGACAGTGCTGAAAGCTGAAAATTGGCTTGGGCGGGAAGGTGCGTAAGTGCCTGGTATGGAAGTGGTTAAGCAACATTATTATTATTATTATTACGATTTATTATTATTATTAATATATATTTGTCCTCATTTTTTTTCTTTCCCACAGATTTATTCCCAAAACTTTTTTCTGAGTGGATTTGATTCATTATTGACCTACTTATTTTCAGCTTTGTAAATTTATTATTGACCTACTTATCTTCGACTTCATGAGTAAACCTTAAATCATTAACACGTTAACATAGATAGCAATAACCAGGGATAACATTTTGGGGTTGGAAGGACAGTAAACTAGACAGTTGCCACTTAACAACTGGCTGAAGCATCTTAATGGCTGTTGTCTAGGCAATCCTGCAGTGTGCTTCTATCATAAACATATTGTAATCTTTTCTTCCAGCCTTCAATTGGGTACTGCCAGTAATCACAGACACATGCTGGGATATGACAGGTACCTGAAACTTTTCTCAGTGGACACTGTATAAAATATTGAAAGCAAATTAGAAGTTTGGTGTTGAGGGGTCTGGGAAACAAGCTTCCAAAGTGTTACTGAATTCTCCTGCAATATACTGTAATACCGTTATGCCTTTGGTGTTAAGGGCCCACCTTGTGAAAGCACCAATTAACTGGCAAATATGGCAATTGCCTGTGCTTGAATATCCAATTCCTGTTGCAAACACCCCCAGTTGGGTTTGGTGTTGGCCATGTTGTATGTAGTATTATCAATGCTAGGCATAGAGGAATTCCGCTCACCAATACAGGAAAAGGAAGAAGCTTGCAGGTAGTGCTTGCCATTAGCAAGCTTTATGGGACGCTAAAGAAGATGTGTATTACACCTACATATGCAACACTGTCACTCTTCTTTGGAGTTGGAACATTTGCTCTACAGCTTATAAATGTGACTTGTTATGCACTTACCCGCTTTTTATCATGTAAGTCATGTGTTAACATTAAAGTTTTTAGCCGATTCACACTATGTGACTTTCCTTGCTTTGATTACATGGGGGATGTTTGATTATACAGTATATATGGCCACCATTGACTACTAATTTTGGAGAGAAAGCCAGTCTGACATAACCAATGGATGTGAACTGAATGTTTAATTGAAAGTATATACAACATGCAAATCAGACTCTGTAGTGGGGTAATTTCAGTCTGGTAAGAGTGCATTTCTTACAATGGTGACAGCTCACCTGGTGACTACATTTATGGAGTACCACGATCTCCGCACAATATCAGCTGTGTTTTCCTTAAGACGCATTTTGGATTTGGACTATTTCATATACTCTATTTACCTTTCTAGATCTCACTTTGATATGGACGTTTGTTTTTAGGAATTCATTTTTATTATATTAGCACGGCAACATATAGGTATATGTGTTTTATTTTAGTTTATTATTAGCACTAGTTAGAACAGCGTGTTTTCTATTTTTGTTTGCTGTATAGCTAGAGAACTGACCACAGTGTGTTCTCCTGCTTAATGTGGTCAGTTTTAATAGGAAAGCAAGGGAACAAGCAAAAACACCAGGAAAGGAAGCAATACAACAAGAACAGGTTACTGTCTCATACAAGTACATGTTACTGCAGGCACGTATCAGGAATATGAAACGGGGTAACAATTACTTTAACATCACAGATTCAGAGTTTTCTACACAGTGCTGTAGCATTATCCCTAATGCCGCGTACACACGATCACTTTTTGCGATGAAAAAAAACGACGTTTTATTTCATGAAAAAAAACGACGTTTTTCAAACTTCATTTTCCAAAACGACGTTGCGTACACACCATCGTTTTTCCCAAAAAGTCTAGCAAAGCGCCGTGACGTCCATCACGTACGACGGAACTATAAAGGGTCATTTCCATGCGGAAGACGGCCTCTTTTGCTGATATCGTGTTGCTGCGTGTTAGTAAAAGTTTGGTGAGAGACGATTCGCGCTTTTCAGTCTTCGTGCTTTAATATCGTTTACTGTCGTACAGTTTGTGCTTTTGGGGTCGTATTTGTGATACAGTGCTTGTTTTCCGATCGTATCTGTTTTGGCAGTGCGTTCTTGTCTACACGTTCCTGTTTTGCAGGTCCGTTCTTCAAAGGCATTTCTGTACTTCAGAGCGGTGTTTTAGTGCGATCTGATTTGACGACCGTTTTCTAGCCATGTTGCGGGTATGTTCTCGTCGCCGAGATCGTGCTGTGCTTCTTGTTAGGATGTGTGCTGCATCCCGGCTCAAGTCCTTGAGGAGGGCGAGGAGGACTTTGTGGGCCAAGGACTGGTTTCTTCGCAGGGACCAGTTCTCTCATATGCCTCTGCTGCGGGAGATCCGAGAAAATAACCCTGATGATTTCAGGAATTTTCTTCGGATGTCTGACCCCGTATTCCAGCAGCTTTTGGCTTCGGTGTCGCCTTATATCACCAGGCAGGACACCGTTATGCGGGAAGCCATCACTGCTGAGCAGCGGCTAGTTGCCACCTTGCGGTACCTGGCAACAGGGAGAAGTCTGCAGGACTTGAAGTTCTCGACGGGCATCTCCCCCCAGGCTCTGGGCCTCATAATTCCCCAGACCTGTTCTGCCATCATTCATGTTCTGCAGGAGGACTATATTAAGGTAAGTGGTGCCCTTTAAATGCACAAACTATGTTTTATTTAGGCTTTTGTATTTGTTTCAATTTGTTTGGTTTTAAACAGTCCCTAATTAACCTGTTTGTGATCTTCTGGTAATGTTCCCTTTCATCTCCATGCATGCTGTATTCATTTTATATTTGCTCCTACATGCATCTTTTGTTTTGCCAACCTGTCCAGGTTTTTTTTTTTTTTTATTTATTTTTTTTTGTGTCCCAAACCCACCTAGCCTAGTCCCCCTATATTTTGTCCTATATTGTAGTGCTGTCTATAGAAGTCCCTATATCCCCCTATATTTTGTCCTATATTGTAGTGCACGCACAACCCCCCCCCCTCTTTTTTTTGTAATTGTATAAATTAACATTTATTTTGTATTTAATTTTGTTTAGAGGTCTCAAACTCATTTTGGGCCTCCACTCCCCTTATTTTTTGTAGGATTGTGACCATCAGAGGGTGTGATTAATCTGCTTTAGTGATCCCTTCTTATGTTTCCAATTTTTAACCACTTCCCTGCGGCCGTACGACTATATGCGGCCGCAGGGTGGTTCTAAATCTCTGGTCTGCCGTTTTTTCACGGCAGCCTCTTTCTGTGTTCCCAGCGTGCGCTCCAGAGCGCGCAGCGGGGAACTTGTGTACTGGCCGTGTCCCTTGGACACAGCCAATCACAGCTCGCCGCGAACGGCCAATCAGAGTGGCCGTTTGCAATGCGATCTGTGCAGCCAATGAGAGATGATCTCATATGTAAACATATGAGATCATTTCTCATTGCCGGCTCTCACAATGACAGCGTCCTGTCACTGGAGAGAGCAGACCGATCAGTGTTCCTTATACATGGGGACACAGATCGGTCACCCCCCCCTCCCCCCACAGTTAGAACACAATGCAGGATACACATTAACCCCTTCCTCACCCCCTAGTGTTAACCCCTTCCCTGCCAGTCACATTTATACAGTAATTAGTGCATATTTCTAGCACTGATTGCAGTATAAATGTGAATGGTGCCAAAAAGGTGTCAAAAGTGTCCGATGTGTCCGCCATGTTGTCGCAGTCGCAATAAAAATTGCAGATCGCCACCATTACTAGTAAAAAAATTAATAACAAATAATAATTCTGTCCCTTATTTTGTAGGTGCTATAGCTTTTGCACAAACCAGTCGCTTATTGCGATTTTTTTTTTTTTTAACCAAAAATATGTAGAAGAATATGTATCGCCCTAAAATGAATTTTTTATTTTATAGCAACAAGTAAAAAATATTGTTTCTTTTTTCAAAATAGTCGTCGTTTTTGGTTTATAGCGCAAAAAATATAAATCGCAGAGGTGACCAAATACCAGCCAAAAAGCTCTATTTGTGGGGAAAAAAGGACGCCAATTTTGTTTGGGAGCCATATCGCACGACCGCGCAATTGTCAGTTAAAGCGACGCAGTGCCGCAAGCTGAAATTTCACATGGTCATGAAGGGGGTTTACATGCCCAGTAAGGAAGTGGTTAATAATACTTCAAATTAATGTTTGTTTTTTTGGTATCAAAAAATGTTTTGGGATGTTCTTTTAGGAATGTTTGTTTGATATTTTTATATTTTTTTGGTATCTACAGTTCCCCACCACGCCACAGGAATGGCAGACTGTGGCAGCGGACTTCTCCCGGCGATGGAATTTTCCAAACTGCGGAGGAGCTATTGACGGCAAGCACGTCCGCATCGTGCCACCACCCCATAGTGGATCCCATTATTATAACTACAAGGGGTTCCACAGTGTTGTTCTGATGGCGGTGGTGTCTGCCAATTACGAGTTCTTGTATCTTGATGTTGGGAAAAATGGGCGGATGTCGGACGGTGGTGTCTTTGCCGAGACGGAGTTCGCCCAACGGCTTCTTTCCGAGGACCTGGGATTGCCGCCTGCGGAGGATAATGAAGAGGGTCTGCCCTTCGTTTTTGTTGCAGATGAGGCTTTCGCCTTGGGTCCTCACCTCATGAGGCCATTTCCCCAACGCGCACTCACCCCTGAGAGGAGGGTGTTTAATTACAGGCTGGCCAGAGCCAGACGGGTGGTGGAAAACGCCTTTGGCATCATGGCCAGCCGTTTCCGGCTATTTCTTACTGCCATAAACATGGCCGAATACAAGTTGAATTATCTAATTACATGCTGCTGCATTTTACACAACTATTTAAAAAGACATTCTTCTTCCTACCTAACCCTTTTGCCTGATGACCCTGTTGACATTCCAGAGGCAGCTCGTGACGCTGCCCATCCCCAATTGGCCCCCCGAAACGCACGTGCTGTGCGTCAGGCATATGTGGACTACTTTATGGGTAGGGGGGCCATTCCAATGCCAGATCTTGGCTGAATAATTAAATTTATTTTTTGCCTGAAACAGTCTTTTCTTTGTTCTTTAATTAATTTTTAAGGTTTGTGTTTTTATTTTATCTCCTAGGTCAGTGATGGCGACCTTGTCACCCCAGATGTTTTGGAACTACATTTCCCATGATGCTCATGCATTCTGCAGTATAGTGGAGCATCAAGGGAAATGTAGTTTCAAAACATCTGGAGTGCCAAGGTTCGCCATCACGGTCCTAGGTTATCATAGTGCCATGTGTTTGTGATGGACTGAAATAACTATCCCTCATTGTTTAATGTTCTCAGCATACATATTTTTTAGGTATTTTCTAGGGTTGTCCCGATACCACTTTTTTAGGACCGAGTACAAGTACGGATACTTTTTTTCAAGTAGTCGCCGATCCCGAATACCGATATTTTTTTTTAAATGTGTCCCCAAATGCAGCCATGTCCCCCACATATGCAGCCATGTATGTCCCCCATATTGCAGCGATGCGTCCCTCATACCTTTTTAGATATGCTGATGCCGCCTCTGCCGCATACCGCCGTATCCCCCTGCACAATCGCGTAGCGCAGGGGTCTCCAAACTATGGCCCTCCAGTTGTTCAGGAACTACAATTCCCATAATGCTTAGTCGTGTCTGTGAATGTCAGAGTTTTACAATGCCTCCTGGGAAATGTAGTTCCGAAACAGCTGGAGGGCCGTAGTTTGGAGATCCTTGGCGTAGCGCATTACAAGCTTTCATTCTAAAAACTTGTAAATGGCCGCGCTTCGTGTTTTAAAACTCCCCTTCTCCGGATGGAGGGATCCGTCCAATCCGGAGAGGGGGAGTGTCAATACACGGCCATTTACAAGTATTCAGAATGAATGCTTGTAATGTAAGCTATGCGATTGTGCAGGGGGATAAGGCGGTATGCGGCGGCGTCAGCATATCTAAAAAGGTATGAGGGACGCATCGCTGCAATATGGGGGGGGGAAGTATTCTATTTAGGTATCGGGGGTATTTGCGGGAGTACAAGTACTCCCGCAAATACTCGGCATCGGTATCGGGACAACCCTAGTATTTTATATTAATCATTGAGCTTAAATAACAAGACACATATTTTACTGTAAATTTTTTAATTTTTGCATCTTGAAAAACATAACTTTTTGACATAAAAATTTTTTAAAACATTTTTTTAAGTTACAAAACAAATATTTTTTTTTTTTATTTATTTTTTTATAACATTCCAAAACTAAAATCACTTTTTTTTTTTTTTTACATTATTCAAAAAATAAAATCACTTTTTTTTATATATTTTTTTTTTACATTATTCAAAATCTAAAATCACAATTTTTTTTTTTGTTTTTTTTTTTCATTATTCAAAAAATAAAATCACATTTTTGTTTACATTCAAAAACTAAAATCACTTATTTTTTTTTTTTTTTTTTTACATTATTCAAAAAATAAAATCACATTTTTTTTTTTTTATTATAAACCAAACCTTTTTTCTATTACAAAATAAACACTAAATAAATCAAAACCTACCCAAATAATCTATTAAATTTTTAATTTGTGTCTCCAGCCCTTTTGTTTTTTCTACCACTTCTCGTGCAGTGTCCTGGATGTCCTCTAGTTGTTCCCTGAAGGACCATATTTCGGACAGCACAAATTTGGCAGTATCCCTGTCCATTGTCGCTGCACGACTTGCTCCTGAAATGTGGGAACAAAAAAGGTATTAAAATTCGCAAAACCTACATGTAGATCATGGGTCTTCAAACTACGGCCCTCCAGTTGTTCAGGAACTACAATTCCCATCATGCCTAGTCATGTCTGTGAATGTCAGTGTGTTACAATGAATGCCTCATGGGATGTGTAGTTCCACAACAGCTGGAGGGCCGTAGTTTGAGGATCCCTGATCTAGATTACCTGGGTATGAGTGTTGTGTAGGAAATTTACCGGATGTGGTGGCAGCGTCATCATCCCTCGGGGGTGGGGCTTCGGAAGTTCCATCCTGCCTTGCTGCTTCACTGCGCCCTACGAGATTGAAGATAGGGAAAAAAGAAAGGTCAAAGATTATAAAGAGATATGAGTGAGAACTAAAAATACAAGTACAGAGTATATAAACATGTGCAGAATCCACTGCTGAGCAGACTCTCCTTTTTCTGTTTATTGGTCATATTTACTAAGCTTTTCACATCGACTTTAATTTAGGTACAAATCTACATTATAAAAGATCACAAGTGAAGTCACATTACAACAAAAATGGCAAGATTCCTGTTTGGGGACACATGAATTGGTCGTAGGAGTCGTCGTTTGTTCAAATAATAACAAATACAAAGACGTTTTTTGGGAATGATATAGTGTTTATACACTCCTTTTTGTCCATGCGAACTAGGCGCATGATGATATTTAGCACGAAGATTGTCGTTTAGTAGGTCGAAAAACAACGTATAAACGACGACTTCTCCGACCACTTTTTGTGCCCACAAACATACAGTACAACCTGAAATTAAAATCACATGGCACAATTAACAAACACCACAAATGTGTCAAAAATTAAAAAAACTTACTTTTTCCCCGAATCAGCCTCTTGATATGCTGGAGTTGTTCAGGCTCCCTGTTTTTGAGGTCTGACCACCTCTTTCTCAATTGTTCCCGAGTCCTGCGTTGGCCAAATTTTTGATGCAGCCTCCTGATCACCTTCTCCATGATGTTGGCCTTCACCCTGTTTGGATGCAGGTAAGGGCCATGCTTCCCATCGTAATCCTCCCTTTGTAAGATGGTGACCATCTCCACCATCTCTTGGAAGGCCATGTTTGAGGCCTTGTACCTCCGCCGGGATCGTCCGGTTGGCTGGGCCTGGCCTGCCTGATGGCTTGAGCTTGCCATGTTTCTCTCCATCTTGTTCTTGCCTAAAACACACCCACAAAGAAAGATCGAGAAAGGGGCGTGGAAAAGACGAGACCGAACGTCAGGGGTGGGATCTCGTGCATCGCGTCACACGCTCGCGCCGTTTAAAGGGATCCACGCCATTGCAAGCGCCGTTCACAACCTGCGGAACAAGGCGGAAGAGACGATCGGATCATAAGACGGTATGTATCTGGATTATGGACATTACAAATATTGGGGAACAGTGGATTATTGTGTGGGCTAGAAGATATGGGGGGTGATTTACTTAAAGGAAAAGACACTTTGCACTACAAGATATGGGGAACAGTGGATTATTGTGTGGGCTAGAAGATATGGGGGGTTCATTGCAAGCGCCGTTCACAACCTGAGGAACAAGGCGGAAGAGACGATCGGATCATAAGACGGTATGTATCTGGTATGTATCTGGATTATGGACATTACAAATATTGGGGAACAGTGGATTATTGTGTGGGCTAGAAGATATGGGGGGTTCATTGCAAGCGCCGTTCACAACCTGAGGAACAAGGCGGAAGAGACGATCGGATCATAAGACGGTATGTATCTGGATTATGGACATTACAAATATTGGGGAACAGTGGATTATTGTGTGGGCTAGAAGATATGGGGGGTTCATTGCAAGCGCCGTTCACAACCTGAGGAACAAGGCGGAAGAGACGATCGGATCATAAGACGGTATGTATCTGGATTATGGACATTACAAATATTGGGGAACAGTGGATTATTGTGTGGGCTAGAAGATATGGGGGGTTCATTGCAAGCGCCGTTCACAACCTGAGGAACAAGGCGGAAGAGACGATCGGATCATAAGACGGTATGTATCTGGATTATGGACATTACAAATATTGGGGAACAGTGGATTATTGTGTGGGCTAGAAGATATGGGGGGTTCATTGCAAGCGCCGTTCACAACCTGAGGAACAAGGCGGAAGAGACGATCGGATCATAAGACGGTATGTATCTGGATTATGGACATTACAAATATTAGGGAACAGTGGATTATTGTGTGGGCTAGAAGATATGGGGGGTGATTTACTTAAAGGAAAAGACACTTTGCACTACAAGTGCACTTGTAAATGCAGTCGCTGGAGATCTTGAGGAGGACATGCAAGGATAAATTTAGAAATAGCATTTTAGCATGCACATCATTGTCTGATACAATCAGCAGAGCTTCCCCTCATTTCTGATCTACCCCTCTCAGATTTATACAAGGATTGCACTTCCAAGTGCACTTTCAGTGCAATTGAAGTGCAGAGTGTATTTTCCTTTCATAAATAACCCCCATGGTGTTTAAAAGCTAATTAGTAGTAGTGGCTTGACTGACACTAGGCTTTGTTTTTTGTTTTGTACATGCAGAACTAATGGAGGCCTTTAAGGATCCGGAATTTTTGACCGAATTCATCCAGAGATGGAAGGATCATCCAGTTCTCTGGCAATCCAAAAGCAAAATTAATAAAAACAAAGATGCCCGGAAGAAGGCAAAGGAGGCCCTGCTTGAATATGTAAAAACAAGGGTCCCCAACGCTACATTGGAGACTGTTAAGGCTAAAATCAATTCGCTTCGGGGCACCTACAGGACCCAACGGTCACAAGTCCTGGCCTCAATGAGGTCTGGGGCTGCAGCTGACAGCGTCTACAAGCCTAACCTGTGGTATTATGGTCAGCTGCAGTTCCTGGATGATCACATAGAGTCCAGGCCATCCATGTCTAGCCTTCCCCCAAGGAGACAGTCCAGTGTTCCCTGCAGTCAGCCCTCCAGTGTTCCCTGCAGGCAAGAGCAGGCAAGCTCAGAGGAAGAGCCTGAGTTCATGGAGGAGGCAGATTGTGACCCATGGAGCCAGGTATTGCATTTTCAGATTCATTTTTGTAATGCAAAGTATAATAATGATGAGTAATTTATGTTACAAGTGATTGAAATTATATAAATGTTTGGCCAAAAAATTTGGAAGATATCACTAAGCAATAGTGGCAAAACAGAATGGGGACAAGATGCATAAATGCAGAGGTCATAATGAATGTGTGTCATTTTCTTGTACGCCATTAGGTACACCATACAGTGGCCGCAGATGTTAAACACCCTTTTTGCCCATTAACATTTTGTCCACCCTAAAGTAAAAAAACGGTTGGGTAAAGGCCCCCTACTTTGGAATTTCAGTCAACATCAACCCCCCCCGCCCCCAGCTCCAGGGGGCACATATCTAAAGCTGTGTAAGGGGCCACAGAATTAGGGATGGAGGGCCTGTGATAAATATATTTTAGCATTCAATTATGATATGTCATTAAGTTAGAAATGTGTGTGATGAATGAAGCCAAAAAATAAAATATGTCCCTTTTTTATTATACACAGGCAGAGCAAAGCCAGGAGGAGGCAGGCCATGCAGGGAGCCAGGGGGAGGCAGGCCACGCAGGGAGCCAGGGGGAGGCAGGCCACGCAGGGAGCCAGGGGGAGGCAGGCCACGCAGGGAGCCAGGGGGAGGCAGGCCACGCAGGGAGCCAGGAGGAGGCAGGCCCCACTGGGAGCCAGGAGGAGGCAGGCCCCAGTGGGAGACAGGAGTCACGCCAGCGTGATTGTATCTCCCAAATCCCTCCTATCCGGAACCCAGCAAAAAGGGCCAGAAGGCTCATGCAGATGGAGGAGGAGACCCAGGCCATGCTCCGTGAAGCAACTTTGGCCATCAGAGAGCAGCCCAGTGAGGAAGAGGGATTCGCTGCGCTGATGGCTGCCAAGCTTAAAAATCTAGAGCTGGGCCAGCGTGTGCGCTGCGAATCCCTTATGTTCCAGGTCATGAGCATGGCCACACTGGGACAGCTCAATGACGATATTGGCATTGGGCTGATTCGCACTCCTGTCCTTACTGCGCTTCCTGGTCCTGCTCCATCTCCAGCCCCTGCTCCTGCTCCATCTCCAGCCCCTGCTCCATCTCCAGCCCCTGCTCCTGCTCCTTCTCCTGCTCCTCCTCTTCCTGAGCCTGCTCTGGCTCCTGGCACGTCGGCTCCAGAAACACAGCCCCTGAGGACTCGGCCTGCAGGGAAGGCTGCAGGGAAGGCTGCAGGGAAGGCTGCAGGGAAGACTGCAGGGAAGGCTGCAGGGAAGGCTGCAGGGAAGAAGAAGAAGTGAGGAGATGGTGCCCCGAAGCGAATTTTTTTTGGCCTTCACAGCCTTCATTGTTTTCTTGGTGGACCCTTGTGTTTACAACTTCAAGCAGGGTCTCCTTTGTTTTTATCCAGGCTTCTTTGTTTTTATTTGGTTTTGCTTTTGGATTGCCAGATGGTTGTACTTTTTATTTATTTCCCTTTTTAACCTGAATAAAGGTATATTTTGGTTGGTTTGCAAATTTTGACCATGTGTATTTTTTTACAAACAAATATAGAGATTGTTATAGTGAGTAGGCAGACACATTTTAAAAATTAAAACGACATTAAACAAGGAACAACAACCTCCTTGTGGGTAAATTAAACCACAAAAAATAAGCTGCTGTGGTCCACTTCACACCCTCCAAAATCCTTAAAAAAAATTTTTAGTTCAAAACATCTGTTAAAAGATATTACCCCAAAAAAATTACGTGTCCCAAAAAAATAAAAAAAAAACAAAAAAAGGGCCCAAAAAAATAAAAAAGTCAAAAGGTTGACAGAAATATGTCAAACAAGATGAGCCACAACAAACTAGGAGTTTAGGGTAGCTTGGAAATGGTTTAAAAAGCATTGTGGCAAATACAGCGCATTGTTTTCTTCATTAGATTTAAAATAACGAATGTGCTTAATCCATTCTAAACAGTAGTTTTACCAGAACGAGCTCTCCCATCTCAGAAATTGCTTCTGAGCACGCGCGGGTTTAAAACGTCATTTTCTATGTCGTTTTGCCCACACACGATCATTTTTTATGACACAAAAAACGACGTTTTGAAAAACGACACAAAAAATTCAAGCATGTTGGAATTTTTTTTTGGTCGTTTTTTTGAAGACAAAAAACGACGTTTTGCCCACACACGATCAATTTAAATGACGTTTTAAAAAACGTCGTTTTTTTTCATCGCAAAAAGTGATCGTGTGTACGCGGCATAAGCCTATCTGATTAAGAAGGATCTTTAAGAACAGTGGTCTCCAAACTTTGGCCCTGGGGCCAGATGCAGTCCTTTTCTTGCCTTTATCTGGCACTTGAGACAATTATTCCTGCCACTGACACTAACAATGGGGCATAATTCATACCACTGACACCAACAATGGGACACTATTCCTTCCACCAACTATGGGTCATCATTTCTTCCACTGACAACAAAAATACGGCACTATTCCTCCCACTTACACTAACTATTTCTGATATAAAAGGTTGGGAATTGTTTACTCCCACTGGGCACAATCCGCCCCCCCTTACATCTGAAGGACAGTAAACTGGTCCTTTCTTAAGAAAGTTTGGAGGCCCCTGTTCTAGAATATAGAATCTCTCTTGATTGGGGCCTCTCTGTGTCAGAATGCTCAACTGACAGTTGTCAAACAGCATTAAGACTGCCTGCACTACTGTTGTATGTAGTGCTTATCAAACAAACAGAAAATATGACTGACTTACAGTATTATGAGACTATAGCGTTGTGTTTAAATAATTGGAAGTGAAATCTGTAACTACAGATCTTTGTATTGAGAATACTGGAAGCTACAGGAGTAGCCCACAGCTTATGCAACAACAGACAGGTGCCCCTTTACAAGAGAGCAGAAAAATGTCTTCTGTAACAACTATATACAGATATCTGTATTGGTAGCTAAAAAGCATGAGTCAGAAATCAATACAGGGATAATGCATGTAGGTTAAAGATAGGGTGTACTACAGAAACCACAGGAGATAACATTTCTTAATCTGGTTCACATTTTAGTATATCATAGGAAAACAGTAACCAGCAATAAATCTTAACATTCTAGATCCTATTTTCAAGATTTCTTACCTTCTGGAAGCTTTAGAAAAATCCTAGTCCTGGAATCTTCCTGCTCTCTGCTTCTTTATCAGATGACACATTTCTGAAAGAACAGCTGGTGAGAAATTAGAAAAGATGCTTTGATGCACTCTGCATCAATGCTGTATCCTGGCCCAGGCCTAGGGCAGCACTTTGCAGGGGGGCAGCACAGAAAGAGTCCATGCCGTCTTGTGCTACACTGTTAGTGTAACGCAAGTTGCTTCTAATTTTCTACCACATAGACATCAGCCTCTATGTACTCTCCCCGCTCCCCATGATCTCCAAATAAATTGGGGACTGCTTAAATTCCATTAATTTCCCCCATGTACTCTGAAATCTTATTTCTACATCCTCTTGGAGACTTATTAATTCTTCCATTACCCTCTCTTCTATTTACCTCCCTAAACCATTCCTTTACTTCCTTCAGTTTCCAAAATTTCGGGATTAGTGCTTTCACTGTGTTCAACAGAAATGGGGCAAGTGCCACTCTATATTTCTTCCTAGGTCCTTCCGTTGCGTTAAATAAACATTTCCAGGTATCTAATTCTATCTCCTTCCCTTCTATCTGCTTAATTAAACCTAGTACTTCCACCCAATACATTTGAATCAAACTACATTGCAACCATATATGGGCATGATTTCCTTCCTCCCCACATTTCCTCCAACACAAGGGTGAGGTGTCATCAGTGGTGTATCCAGGGTATGGCAGACATAGCAACTGCCATGGGTGCCATGTGAAGGGGGTGCTGTTGAGCAGCTGACAGTCTACACACTGCTCAGAGATGACCCCCGGCAGAGCACACAGTCAGTGCTCTCCTCTCCGGGAAGGTTTCTGAAAGGTAGTGTGTGGGTAAGGTGACTCCCCCCTCGGCACATCCTAGTGTTCTCCCTGCAGGGTGGGCGCTCATTCACTCTCCGTGGCCGTGCAGTGTATTCGGCTGGGTGGCGGGAGGAAGCTGCTGCATATGGGAAGAGCCAAGTTGTTGCACATCTGACAATTGCAGAGCGATTCTCTCTGTGTGTCTCCCTTCCCCTCCTGTAACCTCTCAGCTGCTGGAGGGATAGAAACACAGAGAATCACTCTGTACTGTGTGGAGAAGGGCTCACCAGCAGTAAGATGCAGGGGGCTGAATGATTTCAGTATCCCGACTCCCCACCATCACAGGGAGGAGGGGATATTTGCATCTCATCTCATCAGCCATTAATACTTTGACCATGCTGAAGCCCCTCCCACCGCCACATTTTGACTCCACTTCCAGAAAGAAGAAGCCCAGAATCAATCCTCAGTGTGGCAGCAGCCATGTGAGTTTTTTTCTTTATGTTTGCTTCAGAGAGGGGGAGAAAGAGGTTCTGCAGCAGCAGTCATAGATTTGTGTATTTAATGCAGGTGATAGAGGAAGAGGGGAACAGGACCAGTATTCTTTTATCTATTCATGTTGTCATGTATTTACTCTGGCACTTTACCACCCTAACCTGGCACTACCACCTGGCCCTATAACACCCTAACCTGGCACTCTGCCACCCTAACCTGGCACTACCACCTGGCCCTATAACACCCTAACCAGGCACTCTACCACCCTAACCTGGCACTACCACCTGGCCCTATAACACCCTAACCTGGCCCTCTATCACCCTAACCTGGCACTACCACCTGGCCCTATAACATCCTAACCTGGCTCACCAACACCCTAACCTGGCTCACCAACACCCTAACCTGGGACTCTACCACCCTAAGCAGGCACTCTACCAACCTAACCTGGCACTATGCTACCCTAACCTGGCACTTTGTGTTGGTCTATCACATAAAATCCCAATAAAATAAATTATTGGTTGTAACATGACCAAGGGGTATGAATATTTTTATAAGGCACTGTGTGTGTGTGTGTGTGTTTATGTATGTGTTTATGTATGTATATATATATATATATATATATATATATATATATATATATATATATATATATATATATATAATAAGATGAGTATCATCTTTGGCCGGCAGTGGGAGCCTGGCGGATGGAGTCTTCCCCAGAAGCCAATTGGAGTTTTTTTTCCCCTGCTGGGCATGCTGGGGAGGGGTATATCTGTGATGAAGGTCATGTCTTCGGATCTTTGCCTTCTCCTGCGCGGGGTCCTGGAGTCGGGGTGCAGCACCCACCTTCAGGGTGTGCGCATCCATGGACCCTGCCGGCGTGGCCCACCTGGCCAAGCTTCCAGGCCCTGCTGAGTCTCGGTCTGGGCCCCAGTGACTTACTGGGTTCCCGATGCCGTAGAGAGGATCGGGCGCCCGGGCCATAGACAGGTACGCTCTGCTGTCACCCGGTGATCTGTGCTGAGGTAACTACTGGGAGGATTTGCTCTGTTCGGACATTTACAAATCATATAGACTACATTGGCCTGTGGCAGAGGCCTAGAGCCGGGTCAGTGAGAGAGACCTGTTCCTCCCAGTCAGCATTTAAAGTGGCGACGCGTGCAAGATTGTGTCTTTCAAGGGGCTGATTTTGCTGTACATATATCCAGGCCTGACATCAATAATCTCTATCTCTTCATCAACCTATTCACCGAGTTGAAGTTTGGCTATGTTGGCCTGGAATTAAAGCATTGAGAAAATCTTTATTGACTGTGTGGACACTCAATTACTACTTAGTGACTTCTGGTGCACCCCTAGACCAATCAAGAGTAACTTAATCTGCAGATCCCATTATTAATCCAGCGGCCCTTTCATCGGTGACGCTACACATATAAATTGTGCAAAAAGTGTCACCAAATAGTAAGGCTCAATGCACACTGAAGCTGATAAAAGCTATAAAAAAAACGCCAGTAGCTTTACAGGGAGCCTTGCAACATGTTTTAGCGTTCTTGCAATAGCTTTAATTAGCATTTTTCAGTGTAGCTTTTATCAGCTTTTTTTACTCTTTTTTTTTTTTAATGGATGAAAAACGCAAAAAAACGCTGGTGCCGGCGTTTTTGAGCATTTTTCAGCGTTTTGCGTTTTTTTTTGCTTTTTTTTTGCCAAAAACAGCACTTTAAACGCAAATTTTGGGCGTTCAGAAAAAAGCCAATCAACTCCAAAGCTCATTAACACTGAATGGGCACATAGGCTAACATAGAGTTCAGTTTATGGGCTTTAAAAAAAAAAGCCAAAACGACAATAAACTGCAGTTTATCAACTTCAGTGTACATGTAGCCTAAAAAAGGTACATTTCACAGTTATAGCTGCATTCACAATATGTCCACATAAACATTAAACATTATACATATTCATAAAAAAAAAAGTGTTGTGCTATCAATATAAAGCACATGAATCAATTAAAGTGATACTAAAGGTTCCTGTTTTTTTTTCTTTTAAATAACAAACATGTCATACTTACCTCCACTGTGCAGTTTGTTTTCCACAGAGTGGCCCTGATCCCCCTGTTCTGGGGTCCCAAGGTGGCTCTCGCAGCTCCTCCCCACATTAGATAACCCCCTAGGATAAGCGCTCTCCCGAGGGGGTTACCTTGCGGGCACGCTCCTGAATCATACACTCGGCGTCCATAGACGCAGGGTGTGTGACTCGGCCCCGCCCCCGGCGACCTGCATCTTTGGATTTGATTGACAGCAGTGGGAACCAATGGCTGTGATGTTATCAATCTGTTATGGGACTCTGTGGAGAGAAGGATGGCAGGGACGCGTCCACGGAAATTCTGGGCTTTGGTAAGTAAAACGGGGGGGGGGGGGCTGGGGAGCCGGACACTGCGGGCATTTGTTTACCTTAATGCAAATTCAAACAAGTCCCGGACCCTTTTTCGATGCGCGTATCGGGCGGCTTCGGCGTTCCGCATAGCCTACAATACAATGTAAAAAAAAACGCGGTTAAAAACGCCTACGCGAAGGTGTGAATGCAGCCTAAAGGTGAAAAAACACGTAGGTTTACAACCCCTTTAATCAAGTAAAATTCATATATGTCAAAAACTATAAATATAATTAAGAATGTATTAAAAAAACATTCATAGATGATCCAGTAATGTTCATAAAAAAAAAAGAAAAAAGTGCTCTTGTGTAGAAAGTACACATTTATATAATAATATACTTGTGTATCAACAAAAATCCATATTCCAGTGTGGAGAGCAAATTCTTCACACCCAAAAGTGCACACCCCACTCTCAAGCTGCTTACCAGCTACTATGACCCCAAGATGGGGGTCTGGCTGCACTTTATTCCAGTATCACCATGGACAGGATAGATATCAGGAACCAAGATTCCGGGATGGATTACCATACAACTAGGATGTTCAACAATGGACTCAGTAAAAGGGAGAGAAAAAATAGGAACTCATTGTATAGTTATTACAAATCCAGGCTCTTAATGAAGGTTAAAACTACTTGCAAAAAGGCAGAAGTAAAATCAGGAGTAAAATCACATATTAAGGCTGCATTCACACCTTAGCGCTGCGTTTTGTACCGCGATTTGCCACGACAAATTGCAGCGTTTTGTACCGTAATTTACCACGACAAAATGCGTCGTTTTTAACCTTGTTTTTTTTAACAGTTCATTGTCAGCTATGCCGAACGCCGAAGCCGCCTGAAAAAAGGGTCCGGGACTTGTTTTGAGCTTCAGGCGTTCCGCGTTTTGGCGTTCTCCATAGAGAACAATGTTAAATCACCCCTCCAGCGTATTTTAGGCTACAATAGCGTCAGGCTTCAGGCGACAAAACGCCTAGGTGTGAATGGAGCCTAAAACAGTCAAACACATGCAGACACTTCCTATAAAAACAGAAATCGGTGTTGTTATCCCTTTCATGCCTATTTATGACATTTGGTGTTTACAAGTTAAAATCCATATTTTTTGCTATATATATATTTTTTAGCAGAGAATCTAGAGAATTAAATGGCGATATTTGCAATATTTTATGTCACACGGTATTTGTGCGGTGGTGTTATAATCGCAACTTTTTGGGAAAAATTAAATTTCATGAATTAAAAAAAAAATGAAAAAGTAAAGTTAGCCCAATTTTTTTGCATAATGTGAAAGATGAAGTTGCGCCGAGTAAATAGATACCAAGCATGTCACGCTTTGCACGCACTCATGGAATGGCGTCAAACTACGGTACCTAAAAATCTCAGAGGACTTCCGGTTTCCGGCGCCGCATGGAGTAGCTGCTCCTCTTCTCAGCTCCCGCAGCCTTACTCAAAAACCGGCCTGTAAAACCAGTGTACCTGCTCACAACTTCCAGCTCCACAAGCGGGCACCCCCCCCGAGCAAGGATGGACAAATTTGTTGAGAAAACCGGCACGCGATCGTACACAGCAGTAACCGCGCGGACGGGACAGCCGCAAATTGAGGCCCTGGCTTCGGCCTACCCCGCTCCAACAGACTGCACGGATTCGTCCGCGGATGCAGTCCCTGCGATGGAGGTAAGCGAAGCTTCGGCCCCCCCCTCCTCTCACCAGCCAGCTCAAACCCCACCACACACTGGGGACCCTAACATTGAACTCATTGCCCAGGCTGTAGCGGCACTTTTATCCCCCATGATTGCCTCATCAGTGGAGAAAGCAATCAGTCAAGGCATGCTCAAGCTCCAGGCCCAGCTAGGGGAACACTCCTCCAGGCTTAATGAGGTCGAAAGCCGCATCACTAACATAGAGGAAGAGTTGTACCAGGCCCAATCCACGGAACAGGCCCAGGACAAGACCAACAGATACATCCTTGATAAGCTGGAAGACTTGGAGAACAGGTCCAGAAGGAGTAACCTGCGTTTTGTTGGCATCCCTGAATCGCTGCAACCCTCAGCACTAGCAGCACTGTGCTCAAGTCTCATCCCTGCTGCTCTAGGCATCCCAACTCCCTGCACGGTTGAACGTGCTCACCGCATGGGCCTCTTCAATTCTGAGCGCAAATCGCCTCGCCCCATCATAGCAAAGTACCTTAATTATTCAGATAAAGCTCTCATCCTGCAAAAATTCCGGCAGTCCGGATCTCTCCAGATTGACGGCATGAAGATTCTGGTCTTTGCGGACTACTCCGTTGAAGTGTCTAAGAAGAGAAAAGCCTTCCAGCAGATCTGCTCAGAGCTTCACCACCTACAAGTTAAATTTACCCAGGCATTCCCGGCCATTCTCAGGCTAAAGGCACCCAACGGTGAACACCTCTCTTTTCATGACCCATCAGCTGCAGAGGCTTTCCTGCGCTCGCAACATGCAGGCTCCAGCCAACTTTTCTCTCCTGGAGCAGCTCCATCAAATCGTGCCCTGGACCATAGGAGCCCACGCAAGGACTTTCCGAAAAGGTTCAAAGCCTCTGTCCCGGACCGGCAACCACCCTCGCCGTTTTGAATCCCTCTCCACAAGGACCCTCCTTCGGCTGGCTCACGGCCCCCCTTGACCGATCTTTGTCTCT
Source organism: Rana kukunoris (assembly GCA_029574335.1). Lineage (NCBI taxonomy): Eukaryota > Metazoa > Chordata > Amphibia > Anura > Ranidae > Rana > Rana kukunoris. The sequence goes on along the minus strand of CM056050.1, from coordinate 327,652,652 downwards.
TCACCTTGGGACCTTTCCATGCCTTTTCCTGCACTCCCCCTCCCACTGTTCGATAAGGTTCCTGGTAGGCCAAAGTGTTTTTTCATGTTTAACTTTCTTGGTGTCATTATTCAATGTTATTTAGTTCTACATTGTAATACCTGACTTTGTATTGTGGGTGCAACATGTACCTGTTATTTTCTTCCTCTGCCGCCCCTGCCTGGCCTTTACTCCTTGCACATAACTCTAGTGGGCTCTCCCCTTTTTTTCTATCTTTATTTTCCTCATCATAATTTCCCCTTTTTTTATTTTAGCTTTGTGCCCACTACCCGCTACATGTCCTTTTATCGGGTCGAATGCGGCAAAAAGAGTCATGTGCTGGGAGTTGGCCTACTCAGTGGCTCCATGTGGAAAAAAGTGAAGTTCCTTGAATATTGTTATTGTTTAGTTTGTTTAAGTTGTCCCCCCCCTCTCCTCCCCCCCTCCCCACTCCTTTCTTTGCGTTATACACCACAGACTACTTCTAGTTCTCATCCCACCTAAGCACCTAACACTAGCTCCACCACCTTTCCACGCATGCGATCCACCCCTAGTTACCTGCGGATCACCGTAACTGTTGCTATTTTGAAACACATCCCCCTAGCAGTCACCCCGACATGAAAATAGTCTCCTGGAACGTTAAGGGGCTCCGGTCCCCAAATAAGAGGATGAGAATCTTACGCCACCTTAAGCGTCTCAAAACAGACATTGCCCTCCTGCAGGAAACCCACCTCTCCACTCCTGACTTCCATCGCATGAAGAAGCTGTGGGTTGGCTCAGTCCTTGGCTCCGACTCTAATGGTCGCAGAGCAGGAGTACTGATACTCATAAATAAAAACCTCCCCTGCAAGACTCTCTCTACTGAAACAGACTCAGAGGGTCGCTTCATCTCGGCCAAACTCCAATTGGGTGCCAGGGTTATGACACTTACTAATGTTTACGCTCCCAACAATCCCACCAGTCAGTTGGGGATCTCACAAATTGGATTTTACGCGATTCGACTTTGCCCCATCTGATAGGCGGGGACTTTAACACCACTATGCATTTTATCTGATGACAGGTCCTCCTCCAAACACCCACGATCTCCCTCGTCTGCCACTGCACAGTCGCCCCTCGCATCAACGATGGAATCCCTCCACTTCCATGACATATGGCGCCTGCGCCACCCAGCAGACAGGGAGTTTACCTTTTTCTCTAACCCCCATAATATATTTACAAGACTTGACTATCTGTTTTGCTCTGACGCCCTCCTCCCACTTATCTCTGATGCTGTCATCCACAACATTCTGATATCTGACCACGCCCCTGTGACTACAACTATCGATGATCCAGACCTACACACGACTCCTAGAATATGGCGTTTCCCTTCCTACTTTCACAACAATTCAGATTTCCAATGGCATATGGACAAGGCATGGTCTGACTATGCCTCCACAAATGCAATCCACTCCACTAATCCAAATCTTTTCTGGGAAGCGGGTAAAGCATTCCTCAGGGGTTGCATAATATCATATGCCGCCTCCTTTAAAAGAGATGCCCTTAGGAACTATAAATTGGCCAGCTCCCGCCTACATGCTGCCCAGCAATCCTTTTACACCGACAACTCACCAGCTAACAGGGACACTTGGTTCACGGCCAAACAGTCTTTTGATACTTGGGCCTCGACACTCGAACAGACCAAACAGGCTCACCTAGACGCTTCGCTACACAAATTTGGCAATAAGGCAGGAAAGCTGCTCTCCAGGCTATGCAAGGGCCCCAACCGCCCGACTCACATCACTTTTCCTTTAGAGACCCCTCAGGGGCTGTGCATAACACCTGAAAGGGCATTAACGATGCCATGCTACAATTCTACACCTCTCTGTATGCCCCCGACCCCATTAATGTCCAAACTGCACATGATTTCCTTCAGAAAACAGCTCTCGACCGCATTTCCACATCTCAACTAGAGGCCCTCAATGCCCCCATCTCCCTCCCTGAGATACACGCTGTCATTAAGGATCTTGCCCCCTCTAAGGCCCCTGGCCCAGACGGCTTTACGGGTGAATTTTATAAATCCCTCTGCTCACTGCTGTCCCCCACACTCCACGAAGTATACCAGCACATTTGGGCTGGTGGACCTTACCTGCCCACGGGAAATCAAGCCATAATTAAGCTGTTAGAAAAAAAAGGGGAAAGACCCTCTATAACCCGGCTCTTACAGGCCCATTTCACTTCTAAATATTGACGTCAAGATCCTCTCCAAGATTGTGGCCACCAGATTAGCTTCCATCATTCCCTCCCTGATACATCCCGCCCAATCCGGGTTTGTGAAAGGCCGTACGGCCACCATGAATATCAGGAAGGTGATGATGGCCCTGGAACATGCCAGATGCAATCCAAAGGGAGATCATGCCATCATCACTTTGGATGCGGAAAAAGCATTCGACAACGTCAGCTTCGAATGGCTTTCCATGGTCATGAACAAAATGGGTTTCTCCGGCCCTTTTGCCCATCTTGTAGGGGCCATGTATAATGCCCCGGCTGCAAGACTGGTAGCGACGGGGCTCCTACACAAAGGCACGAGGCAGGGCTGCCCCCTTTCCCCTCTCCTCTTTAACATCGCCCTGGAACCATTATCTAGATACCTCACTCAAATAGCCCCCCTCCACAGCATTAAAGTAGGAACCCACGAACTGCGCACCTCCCTCTTTGCCGACGATGTCCTAATCTTCTCCTCCAACCCCTCACGCGACATAACCACGATAAAAACAACTTTTGACACTTTAAGGCAGTGTTCGGGACTCCGCATTAACTACAGCAAAAGTGAACAGACAAATTTCTCACCGCTCCAGGTGAGCCCCGTGTGCAATCAAGGGTTGTTGAACCACCAAGGTGCTGGCAATGCTAATGATAGCAAATTGAAGGACGAAAACTGGACAGCCGCACTCCGAAATCACTTAAAATAAGTTGTCTTTTTACTTTCAATAGACTTTTATTTTTTCAAATAAAGGATACAGATATAGTATGACCAAAGGCTGAAATTACAACATCATAACATTTAACAGACCGGGCATAATGACAGTAACAATGACTCAAATTGATTTCAAATTGCCCAACTGTGAGCTGATTAAAGGAATCCAACGAGCTTGATAACAGAGGAAAGGGCGGAAAAAGAAGTGAATATGGTGGTCTTGCGCTCGGGGAAATAAGTTGTCTTTTATTTTTCAACTGTACATACAGTCACTGCAACCAACAAAATACAGTATGGCCATACTGTATTTTGTTGGTTGCAGTGACTGTATGTACAGTTGAAAAATAAAAGACAACTTATTTTAAGTGATTTCGGAGTGCGGCTGTCCAGTTTTCGTCCTTCAATTTCCTACAGCAAAAGCGAGATCCTCCCCATAGGCTCCCTGTCCCCCCCTTCCTGGTCTCGATCCTCCATCTTTGCTATCGCAAAATCACACATCACTTATTTAGGCATAAAAATCTGGAAATTACCTTCATCTCTCTACCACCTCAATTACCCCCCTTTGTTCACGAAAATTTCTCAGGAATTGCAAAACTGGATGGATTTGCCTCTCTCGCTCCTGGGAAGGTGCCACCTGGTCAAGATGGTTAGTGTTGCTCGCCTCCTATACCCAATGCAGACTATCCCCCTGCTTATCCGCCACAAAGACGTTAAGAATCTCAATTCGGCTATATCACATTTTTTATGGCGTGGCAGCCGACCTCGCATTGCATTCTCCAAACTGCATCTTCCCAGGCGCGAGGGCTGTATTGGCCTGCCTAACATCAGAACGTATAATCTAGCCTGTTTGCTAAGGACCAGCCTAGATTTGGTGACCCAGTCCTCTCGATGTTCCAACTTTCCCTTGGAAACGGCAATGGTCCACCCCTATTCCCTGGTGGCCCTCCTCCACTGTCAATGGAAATCCACTCGCTCACCCCTTTAACACAACCTTCTGCTCCGGGATACGGTCATAGCATGGAGGGAGGTGAGGAAAAGCCTGAAACTGCCATCCCTCATCTCCCGCCACCTTCCTCTGCTGGGAAATCCTAACTTTCTCCCCGGTCTGGACAATCAGGCGTACCTCATCTGGCTCCAAAGAGGACTAAAACACTTTTTCTCACTATGTGACCCGCAAACTGGCCGCCCCCTCAGTTTCCGCGTTCTGGCTGCCAAGTTCTTACTCCCACCCTCTCACATCTTCCAGTATGGCCAATGCATCAGTTTCCTGAGGACTGTCTGCAGAGATGACACCAGGAGGTTTCAAACGTCTCTCATCGACTCCCTTCTTGCCCGGGGTTCATACACTATCTCTGACATCTATAAACCTCTGTTGCTGAAGATGACCCCCCCCTCTTGCATCCTCATCGGCCGCCAACTGGTCTAAAGACTTTCCAGACTCGGAGCTGGTAGACAAACTTCTTAGCGGCCTTAACTCTGTATACAAACTGATACCCAATGAGATCTGGAGAGAATCCCAGCTAAAGATCACCCACAGAGCACACATCCCCTTCTCATATGCCAATCAGGCCCCCCTCACCCCGGTGTGCCCCCTGTGTCTGCACCCCAAGCCCTCACTCGCTCACCGTTTCTGGTCCTGTTCTCACATCTCAGCATTCTGGGACCAAGTCCTGGCCTACATCTTCGAAGTCACTTTATTAAAACTGCCCAAGGACCCTCTGCTTCTTGTTTTTGGTCACTGGGACCCACAACTCCTACCTTGGTCACCGAAACCGGCTTCCCCAGGTAAAGACTGGACTTTGATATGCCTCCTCATTGCCAGACGGTCCATCCTGAGGAACTGGATCTCCAATCTCAGCCCAACCATATCCCAAATAAAAAAGGATTTACTGAAACTGCTTTACACAGACAAGCTCAATACGGACCTAACTCAGCACGCTTTTACCACAAATGGGAACTCTTCATGACCTCGGCACTCACTCCCACGGACAGGATGAATTTTGAAAAGTTATCATTCCTTTACCACAGCCCCTCTCCCCTGATTCCGCCTACCCCCTCTCCTCCCCAGTTGCCAGTCTCACAAAGTCAAGACAAAGCCACCTGTCTGCCACGGTAACAGCGAGACCCCCCTCCCCTCCTGGATTCTCAGCATCTCCAATTATTCCTCCCAGGACAAAAATGAGACTGCCAGTTCTGACCCGGAGGTCAGGACCCTACAAACATACCTCCATCCGCAGGAACTGATCTCTATTTAGGTGTTGACCACGTCCCTCCCCCCCCCTCCTCCCCCTTTTTTTCTTTTATTTGTCTAGCTCCCTATTATTTCCCTATATTGCTATGCGCTATGTGTTGTTTAATTTTGATCTCCCCTCGGGATCTCTAGGATAGTGCCCTAGACCTCTTATCCATCCAGTTTATCCCCTGAATGTTTTTGTTCTACATAGCTGCATCCTGTCCCTGGCCAGCTCTGGTCGGGATGCCCAGCCCCCAGTCCCCCCAGTGCTCAAGTCTCAATAACACTAGCACTGCTGTTTTATGTAATTACCTGTTACACTGTAGGGTATAGTGTTGTCTTTATTACTGGCTCCCCTACCCTCCCCCCCTGTGAGAATTTTATGCTTGAAAACTTTGTAATAGTATCATGTTATACCCTGTATGTAACCTCCCTCAATAAAAATATTTAAAAAAAAAAAAAATCTCCATAGGCGACGCTTTAAACTTTATACCAGGCATCATCCTGGTATAACCCCTGAAAGACGAGGACGCAGCCGAGGATGCAGGAAAAAACATAAACATTAGTGTACAACACAGATATGTAAACTAGTGTTAAGGAGCCATCTATTCATACAAAATTATATAGCTTTTATAGTTTCAATGAAATGGAGGAATCAAGCAAGGTCGAAGTCATTACATCCTGACAAATTCTGTCTGTCAAAAATAAGCAATATTTTTACAGGGGCATGTTATCTCTATGTTCTGTGTAGAGGTCTCTGCTCCTTTGACAAGATATAACCAAATATATTGTATACTATTTACTGTAAAGCATAGTTTTTTTTAAAAGTTGTAACTAAAGCTTGCATAATTGAATGATCTTAATTTCGGCAGATGTATGTAATAGTGATCAGCATTGCAGCAGAATCATGTTTAGTCTTTGGTGCCTCATCCCATCAACTCTTCGCTTTCCAGACTGGCGGAGATCATTTGATAAGCAAGGGAGGAGCACATGGGTAAAACTCATTTTCCAGGGTTGTAAATTGTGAACGAGCAGCATTATCAGCCAGAGAGAGGGCAGGACTGAGGCTCCAAGCCCTTAATGAGATTTTTGCCTCTCCTTCACAACTATCTGATATAAAAATGCTCATGGACTCAATTCTTTTTTAACACTTGCAATATTACAGCAGGATATTCATGATTAACGTTAGTAAGGAAGACATTTCTATCTTCAGTTTCACCTGCTTATTAAAAAAAAAAACCCTATATATTCAGTAGTTGTTGAGCTGTTCCCTTATTTTATATTTGGGATGTTCATACAAAAACACTGTATATATATACTTAAAGGTGATTTATAGTCATATAATACACCTTAATTTTATAGCATAAGAACACTTCGTGCTGGGGCGGGTGGGCGTCAGCGGTAAAGCGCTAACAGCTGAAAAAGGGTAAAAAGCACCCGCAAAGTGGCGCTGCCCATTGATTTCAATAGGCAAAAGTGCTTTAGGAGCAGCTCAAGGATGCTGCTTGGAGGACTTTTTTTTAATGTCCTGCCAATGCACCGCTTTACACACGCTTTTTATATGCCTATAGCACCTGTAAAGCACCTTAGTATGAAAGCAGCCTTAGTATTGGAAAAGCAACACAAACAATGGATGTTTTTGACAATCCAACATAAGCTTACTTGAAAAATCTCCTTTCATGTTATGAGTGCAGCCTGCTTGCTTCTCATGGTTTGCAGCATTTTCTCTGCTGTCATGCTGCACTATATGATGGGTGGCAAGTGGTTAAATTAAAGTGATTGTAAAGTCTTGTTTTTTTTTTTCTTTAAAAATAACAAACATCTACCAGGTAGATCAACCAGCATAAATATTAGGAGAGTATTCCTTAACCTACAAATCCCGACAGAAAACACCGGCAATAGGGCAGTCATGGCTTTAGACGTGGTCAAAGCCTTTGACAGCTTAGAATGGGAATACATTTGGTATGCCCTAGAGGCCTTTGGGTTCGGCCCCACCTTTATCAGATGGATTAAAATACTATATAACGACCCTAACGCAAAAATTAGAGTCAATAATAAATATTCAGAAAAGGTTAAGTTGGAGAGGGGCACGAGGCAGGGGTGTCCATTGTCACCCCTGCTCTTTGCATTAGCAATGGAACCACTTGCCATGACTATAAGAACGGACAGGATAATGAAGGGATTTATAAGACCGATTAGAGAGGAAAAAATTGCTCTGTACGCGGACGATGTTCTGCTATTCCTAGGGGACACTGGTCACTCCATTAGAAGAGTAATGACTATCTTCAGAGAGTTCGGCAATATATCTGGCCTGGTGATAAATTGGGAGAAATCGGCTTTGATACCGATAGACCCAACGAGGAACCAGATCCAGGAAGAGATCCCACAGTTGGACACAGTGGGGAAACTGCAGTATTTGGGTATAACAATTACACCAGATCTCAATAAATACATAGGGCCAGATTCAGGTAGATCAGAGCATCTTTGCTCTGGAGTAACGCATCTCATTTGCGTTACGCTGCAGAAATTTTAGGAGCAAGTGCTGTTATTCAGGAAGCACTTTCTCCTAAAGTTGCGGCAGCGCATCGCAAATGAGCCAGCGGAATTCAAATTGGGTGGGTACGGGGCGTGTAGTATTCTAACTATGCGCGATCCCGCGGCGAACGTACTGCGCATGCGTCGAGTGTCAATGCATCCCAGTGCGCATGCTCCAAGTTCTGTCAGTGAACGTCAATGACGTCACGTCCCCATTCATGAATGTTTTACGCAAACGACGCGATTTGTTTTTTTTCCGACGCGATGACGACGGCTATACCTAACATAGGATACTCCACTAGGGTTCTGCTTTATCTATACGCCACGTATCGCTTCCGGAAACGTCGTAAAGTCACTGCGTCGCGCCCGAAAAAGATCGTGAATTGCCGATTTCCGCTCATTAACATATTTTTTGAGCATAAATCGGCGGGAACGCCCCCGGCGCCATTTTTAAGTTGAAGTAACGATGCGATGGCGAAATACAATTACGCCGATCGCATCGGAACTCCAACGCCGGCTTAAAGTGACAGTTAGGCTGGCGGATCACTGGATCCGCCAGCCTAACTCTTCATGAATCTGGCCCATAGAGAATAACCTGGAACCATTGATGCTCAAATTCAGAAAGAAAATAGGAATCTGGCGGCATCTTCCACTATCGGTGGCTGGGAGGTGCAACCTGATTAAAATGGTATGGATGCCACAATTACTCTATGTATTACATAATACACCTATATGGATACACAAAAAATGGTTTAAGAAGATAGACGCCCTATTTAGGGAGTTAATATGGAAAGTAGGACTCGCTAGAATAGGATTACAGACTCTGCAGCTGTCAACGAGAGAGGGGGAAATGGCAGTACCCCATCCGCGTTGCTATTTTTTGGCTGCACAGCTGCAGCACATTGGAGTTAAAATGGAACCAGGAGAGGATATGAATGGAAGTTTAATGATCCATGGGGCCCCCCCATGAAACAATCATGGAGGTGATGGAGGCCAACTCATTTATTAACCCGACCCCCACGATCAAGATGATAAATAAAGTGTGGAAAGCCATAACGACAGAGGGAGGACAGGTGGGAGTGACAGAGTATGCGCCATTATGGAATAACAGGAACCTGCAAGAGCTCGAAACAGTGGGAGCGATCAAAGAATGGGCAGTAAAAGGGATCATAAGACTGGCTCAGTTAAATGAGGGTAGGACCTTAAAAACATTCTCCTCCCTGAGAGAGGAATATGAAATTCCCAATTGCACGTTCTATAGGTACCTACAAGTTAGGCATGCATTAAATACTCAGTTTAATGGAGTAGGACCAAACTGGATAAAGGCACGAATACCTCAAAGAATGAGAGGAGGGATAGAGAAGAAAGGGTTTATCTCCGTAATCTACCCATATATATGTGAGGAGAACATAGAGGGACCAATGCAGCTTAAAAGTAAAAAGAAATGGGAGGAAGACCTGGGAATTATAACAGAAGACCAATGGAAGGTGGTACTGGAGAGAGGGCAAATGGTCACAGTTTCACCAGCCCAAAAGATATCCTTTTTAAAGATGATACACAGGGCATACTATACCCCAAAAAAACTATTCAGTTTTGGTTGGAGAACGGACGCAGGGTGCCCCAGATGCCAGGACACGGGGGACTTATTACATATGCTATGGAGATGCCCTAAATTATTCAGGTATTGGCAAGAGATCATTAGAATTATTAACAAAACATATGGGACTAGGCTGGGGCTGGAACCTAGAACGTGCATATTGGGAATATGGGAAGAAAAGGGAGGGCCGGCGAGTACGACAAAAGCGGTAGCAAGGTGTGAATATTCCAGGCAAGAAAATTAATTGCCCAAAGATGGCAAGCAGTAAACCCCCCTTCAGTAAGAAGATTGAAGGATTCCCCCAGGGGAGGGGCTTTATAGGCAGCAATAGTAAGCGTATATATAGTAGTACCAAAAACAAGAAATTATTTTATGAAAATCAATAAATATTTAATTATATAGAAAAAAGATCATACAATATGACATAATATAACACTTAACAAGTCATAGAGTTGCAAAAAAATTTAAACTGATCCACATAAGTAAACTCTACAAGGCCCTACGCGTTTTCCCTTCTTCGGGGGCCGGAGTCTGTGTGGAAACAAATTAGGTTGCATCAGGTTTACATAAACATAGCATCAAAAATATATAACTTTAACAATCGCGTCAGATTTTAATACAGCAAGCATAATAAGTAAAAGATAGACAGAAAAACATACCAGTCAAGAGATGGCAACTCAATAAAAACACAGGGTAAAAAAGTCCATGGTGAAAAATTCCTGAAGGGATGGTATACAGGAGTTGGGGAGCAGGCACCGTGCATCCAAGGGAAGCAAACCCCAAGCCAAAAACTGCCAAGCTTAGGAAAGTTGTATAATTCCTAAAGTGAAGGACACAATGCAAAAAAGATATATATATCTATGCAAAGTAAAAAATAAAATATAATAAATATAATAGTTCTAGTATATATGTATGTGTCATATCAATTTGTGTCAAGGTCTTAAATAATTGTAAGTTATATACCTGACAACAGGGAGTAACCCATAAGAATGGCCAGCAGGGGTCAGCGGAAGGCACAGCACAATAGATTGTCTCCCTATCCAAAGGAGGTAGTACTTGAAAATGGCCAGAGGGGGTCAGTGAGAAGCACAACACAAGGAGGCTGAAAACGAAGGAAATTTGAAAAATAATAAAAAAAAAAAAATTGGTCATGTGATATTTCATACCTCTTACTACTTCCTGTGACCACTCCCCCTCCCTTGCCTATTTATACACAGCCATCTCTTGGGAATGGCTGACTTGGCTGACGGCGATGGTTCTACACATCCATTTAAAAGGTACATCACTGGCTGACGGTCTGTTCCTGTCAGCCTTCCCTTCTCCAATACTCCTTTGCTTCCTTGCTTATCTCCATACCTAGGAATTGTTTTTTTTTTTTTTTTTTTTTTTTTATTATTTTTCAAATTTCCTTCGTTTTCAGCCTCCTTGTGTTGTGCTTCTCACTGACCCCCTCTGGCCATTTTCAAGTACTACCTCCTTTGGATAGGGAGACAATCTATTGTGCTGTGCCTTCCGCTGACCCCTGCTGGCCATTCTTATGGGTTACTCCCTGTTGTCAGGTATATAACTTACAATTATTTAAGACCTTGACACAAATTGATATGACACATACATATATACTAGAACCATTATATTTATTATATTTAATTTTTTACTTTGCATAGATATATATATCTTTTTTGCATTGTGTCCTTCACTTTAGGAATTATACAACTTTCCTAAGCTTGGCAGTTTTTGGCTTGGGGTTTGCTTCCCTTGGATGCACGGTGCCTGCTCCCCAACTCCTGTATACCATCCCTTCAGGAATTTTTCACCATGGACTTTTTTACCCTGTGTTTTTATTGAGTTGCCATCTCTTGACTGGTATGTTTTTCTGTCTATCTTTTACTTATTATGCTTGCTGTATTAAAATCTGACGCGATTGTTAAAGTTATATATTTTTGATGCTATGTTTATGTAAACCTGATGCAACCTAATTTGTTTCCACACAGACTCCGGCCCCCGAAGAAGGGAAAACCCCGAAACGCGTAGGGCCTTGTAGAGTTTACTTATGTGGATCAGTTTCAATTTTTTTGCAACTCTATGACTTGTTAAGTGTTATATTATGTCATATTGTATGATCTTTTTTCTATATAATTAAATATTTATTGATTTTCATAAAATAATTTCTTGTTTTTGGTACTACTATATATACGCTTACTATTGCTGCCTATAAAGCCCCTCCCCTGGGGGAATCCTTCAATCTTCTATTCGATTAGGGGTGTCGGCAGCACTCACACTCCTGTGATGTTACATAATTCCCCCTTCAGTAAGAGAGTGGACTAACAGCGTGACAGAAACAATATGGAAAGAGAAAACTGTCTATATCAAAAGGGGAAACATCAAGGAATTTGATAAAATATGGAAACCGTGGTTACTTGAAATAGGATATTTGGTATGAAAGGCCACGGAGCTAACAGGAAATCCACGTTGGGAGGGAGGAGGGGGAGGTAGGGAGGGAAGGGAAAAATGAACAGTCAACAGGGGTTAAATCTAAGATTATGGTATGCGGGGAACGAAAAATGTTTTGTATAAATAATTTTTTTTGTATGTAATCTGTTTTTATATGAAAGATAATGAAATAAAGAGAATTAATAAAAAAAAAAATAACAAACATGTTATACTTACTTGCCTGATGCAGTGGGATTGTACAGAGCAGCCCAGATCCTCTTCTTTTTGGGTCCCTCTTCTGTGCTCTTGGCTCCTCCCTCTTGTCAAGTGCCCCCACAGCAAGCAGCTTGCTATGGGGGCCCCCAGAGAAAAGTCATGGCTCCCTGTCTCCATTTAGACATAGAGCTGGGGACCGGCCCCACCCCTCCCTCTCCTGATTGGCTGACTGGCTTTGATTGACAGCAGCGGGAGCCAATGGCACTGCTGATGTGTCTCAGCTAATCAGGAGGGAGAGCTTGAACAGCTGAGACACTCATGGATATCACTGGACAGAGATGAGGCTCAGGTAAGTATTGGGGAGTTCTGGGAAGACTGCCGCACACAGAAGGCTTTTTACCTTAATGCATTAACGGGGACCCGATGCACGTGGCCGGCAGGCACGAGATCCAGAATGGGGATTTGTGTGTGTAAACACACAAATTCCTGTTCTGTCAGGGGAGAGGAGACATATTGGCACAGATTCACAGAGAGTGGGCGCACATTTACGCTGGCATAGTGCACACACCGTACGCTACGCCGGCGCAGCGTGGAGAGGCAAGCACTGCATTCAGCAAGCCATCGCTCGCCAAGATGCGCTAGCGTAGCGTATTCTAAAAGGCGTAGGCCAGCATAAGTGAAAGTGGGCGTGATGCAATTGAGGCGTGAAACCATGCAAATAATTGGCCGAGCCAGACAAGTACGTATAACGAACTGCACATGCGCCACGCATGCTCACAACCACGTCGGAACAACTGCCTAAGATACGCCGGCTTGTGTTCCCTGGTGCAGACCTGAGCATGTCTGTTGCTGAGTTACACCTCCTTTTTGGGGAATAACTTTACGCCGGACGTACAACTTACGCGCACCGCGGGTAGCCTGAGTCGGGCACACGTATGTTCGTGAATCGCCGTATTTATCTCATTTGCGTGTTTGAATGGCTAATCAATGGGAGCGGCACCATGCACCCAGCCTAAATGTATGCCCACCCTATGCCGACATAAGCAAGTTACGTCGGCGGGGTGTAGCCTGGTTTTAGGCGTATCTGTTTGTGGGTCTGGTGCACAGATACGACGGCACACATTTGCACTTATGTCGTAAGTGCTCTGTGAATCCGGGCCATTGTTTTTTTTAGTATAGTATATAGACAGTAGCAAAAATATTGTGTCACATAAAAAAATTGTAACTGTCACCATTTTATTTTAAGCACATTTCTAAAGCACAGGCCTCTGCATGTATTCAGGGGGTATAATATATTATTGTGGGTCATCATACATAGACATAATACACTGTATGTAACAGACTTGTACAAAATATCTTTCATTACAAACCAAAGATAGAGCCATGAAGGATTACAGTAAACTAAAATGTATGAAGTAAACTAAAGAAATCAGAACATTCCTATGAGAAATACAATCCATATTGTACATTAGTAGTAAAAGCTAGGAGAAGTTCATGCAAATTAAACAAGATACACTTGAAAATGAGTCAGGTGCACAGTGCTGTACAGGGGGAATTACAAACATAAGGAAGAAAATGGCAGGGGCACAGACAAATGCATGGAAGCACTTCATGAACAGTATAATGAATATTGCAAATACCATATGGGAATCTTCTCTACTAGTTTGCAAATTAAATGCAGAACTTCATGGTTGTGAGGTGGAAAAATAGGTTGTACGCAGAGCACACAGACATTTTTCCTGTGCTAAATAAGCACACATTTCGTCTTAATTATATAATACATCTTAGCTAAAATTCCACTCACCAATCATTCGATTTCCCTTTCATTTAAGTAAAAAAAGACATCACCATCCTACATTCTCAGCACGGCCAGCATGGCTGATCCAGCTTAGCCAGCTTTGGCTTTTATTATCACAAAAACTTTCACAAACAGAAAGTGATGTCACCAGCAGCCTATCACCTCCTCCATGGGAGGTGACCTCCACACAGGAAATGCCCATATAAGGATCTGACAACACAGGATGTGACAATACAGAAACACTTCTAACAGGTTTAGTTAATAATACAAAAACATGAATAATACAATACTATACAAAACAATACAAAACAATTAAAGGATTCTGATGGGTGTGTCTGAGCAGAGACAGGGTGAATGGAAGCCAAACAAACATGGATGCCATCTCTGGTCATAACAACCCAATACTCACGTTTTACCGCTGATAGGACTCCTTATTCTGCGCTATTCCAGAGAAGAACGCATACCCGGTGTAACTGTCCGCTTATCACTGTAAATCTTTGTTCAGCACTTACTGCTAGGTGGAACCTTTCTGCCTTCCTCTTGTTTCCCTGGGGAATGTTTAATCAGCAGGATCACGAGACCACTCCTTCTTCCTGTTTTAGAAAAAAGGTCTCTTCCTGTAACTCAGATTTCACATGTAGATGCATGCAATAGGACCTCATGAAGATGTCTGCTGAGAAAATTCCTAAGGCTTAAAAGTTTTGCACCCCCTTGGCAAGCGGAGCGAGGTAAGCAGAAAAAGTGCATTATATATAAAGGTGTATATGTTCTTAGACATAAATTGTGTCCATGCTGTTTAGTTTTGAATATGCTATAGACAATCCAAAGCATTTTGCATGTGGCCATGTTTCCTTAGGCCTCGTACACACGATCGGACATATCCGATGAAAACGGTCCGCGGACCATTTCCATCGGATATGTCCGATCGGGAGTTTGATCCGATGGCGTGTACACACCATCGGATCAAATTCCCCGCCGCCGGACGGCGCGGTGACGTGGCGGTGACGCGGCGGTGACGTTGACGCCGCCACGTCACCGCCACGTCACCGCACCAGGAAGTTAAACACTTCCGCGCATGCGCCGAATCCATTCGGCGGCGGCGCTGCGGTGGTGGGGGACGACATGTCTGCTGGTAAGTGTACTAACCAGCAGACATGTCGGGCGGACAGATTCCCACCGGATAGATTTCAAAGCATGCTTTGAAATCTGTCGGGTGGAAAAATCTGTCCGCTAGCCCATACACACGAGCGGAGATGTCTGCTGAAACGGTCCATCGGACCGTTTTCAGCGGACATATCCCCTCGTGTGTACGAGGCCTTAGATGTTTAATGTCATTAGATATGTGTGCAGACAACTGTAATCCACCTTGTAACTTCACATTTGTAATTAACTTTGTAACCCCCTTTTTGGTGATCACTGTAACTGTAAGCAAATGTATTGTATGTCGTTTACAGTTTTCACGGTGCAATGGTGCAATGGTGCTATGGTGCTATGGTGCTTATGATGTTCATGGTCTACGGTGCTCAAGGTGTTAAAGAGAATAACGTTCAACCCTCCTGCATACCCTTGATCCTAAAGAATAAAAGTACTGCACCCGTCAGAAGCTCTCCTCTCGTTATTCACTCGATGCCAAAGGGGCCGCTACACCCGGATTATATTATTATTGCTTGTGGAAGGGAGGCTATCTGCAGGCATGCACTACAAATTCCCGACCATGCTGATCAGACATGCCAGAGACAAGAGCGCACATCCGCCCATAACCAATAATGTTCTTGCAGAGCGAACATTTCCCCCCCTTGACGATCGTCTGCGCTAATGCACAGGGGGCCCTTCGTCGGTGGACATATCCCCACTCTGAAAACATTTCTCTCCAACCTTAAGACATTTTCCACTACCAGACGGGACTCAACCATCGTCAGCCTGCCCCAGTCAGCTCTTTAGAGCGGGTTGCGAGAGAACTAACACTGGGAGACAATACATTTTAAATACATCTTCATAAAATTTCCCTGACATTTGAAATTGTTACTTTGATGAAGATATAAACAAAATATACAGAAGTGATATAATAAGGGGTTATTTTCTAGCAATGTTAACCTTACTGGGTATTTGAAGCCAGAGGAACCAAAGGAAAGTGTAATTTTAGCATTTAGTTCACAAGCATTTACAGTGGCTATAGAAAAGAATGCCCCCCCCCCCCCACCCTTTTAAAATAACTACATTTTGAAAACAGACACAGTTTTCATTTCATCCAGCTGTATGCAATTTATAACATCCCAGAAAACAAAAAGAGTCAAAAACAGAATCACCCCTCAAAAAAATGACTCGTAAACTCAATAAAAGTGTAGCTAATCACCTTCTCAATGGCACACAAAGACAAAGATAATTTCTACTATGTATAAATAACTATGGTAGAGTGCTCAGACTGTAAGTTCCAATGGGGACATAGACTGCCTTGAATAGTTAAATATTCTATGTAAACTGTTAGAAATAATTAATGTTAATAATACAATATTAAAATATTTGAATGGACAAATGTTAGCCAACAATTACATTTTTTAGATGTAGAACATTAAAAAAAAATCTAAATATGCCTTTGGTTTGTTACACAGATATAATATATACACTCGCCTGTGAGATTTGTAGGCTTTTACAAAAACAAATAAAGGTATCCATAAGCAGAATAATTCCTGAAGTTTCAGTTGAGGTGCACAGTTCAGTTCACATCAGGTGCACGTACGGTATATGCGATGCGGGAACCAGCGGGATTCCTGGGCAGGTTCCCCAATCGCATGTCATCTAGTGGATCACACTGGGATCTGCGAAACCGTTGCGGGTGTCAATGCAATGTTAATGACAACCTCAGGTCGGTTCGCAGATCGCAGTGCGAACTGCCAAATGGTGTAGGAATCGGATCACATAGGTGTGAACACCCAGGTGATCAGATTTCAGCGCAGACCAAAAAAAGAGTCCTGCACCACTTTGGGGGGAATGCAATGTGAGTTCAGCCATACAATCTGTATGACTAAATTTGCATCATGCAGACGTCACATGTGATCTGCACAGTGGTGCCGTGTGAATCACATGCAATGTCTAACATCGCACCCAGCCTACATGTCTAATGACTGATTCTGCCAATGCAGGCCCATTAATAGAAAAAAATGTGAATGTAATGACACTGGGTATTTTTGAGAGAGTGTAATGTCAGGGGTTTCCTAAAAGTCTATAGTAACATGTGGGTAGTCTTTTCAGAGACACTTATAAAATAGGTGTACAATCTTGGTATATCAATATTCGTTTTCGAGTTTCTAATGCCACGTACACACGACCGTTGAATTCCACTCAAACTATCTTGCATACACACGGACACACCAAATTTCAAATGTCAAAAACGTGGTGACTACTAAGAGCCTAGAAAAATAGAGTTCAATGCTTCAGAGCATGCATCAAATTGTTTCCGAGCATGCATGTTTTTTTCTTCGTCGGAAAAAGGAAAAAGTCCAATGGGGTATATGCACGATCGGAATATCCAATGAAAAAATTCCGTCTGACTTTTACCATCGGATATTCCGACCATGTGTACGCGGCATTAGAGCTTCCAGGAACATGGCAGTCTCTCGGCTGAAAACAAAGAAATTAGGGTTGTGACAGGAAGCCTTGTTTAGACAATACACCAATTACTATTGGGCGTCGGCTGCAGAGATGGCCAGAGAGGTTTGGGGCGTTAAAAGGTTTCAGCTGTTCAGAATTAAGCAATTAAAGCCCCTATAAAGACAGCCTAAGGATGACAACGGATTGCTGCATCCTGAGGCTGTGTGAGTGAAGGAGCAGTCACAAACACTTGTGAAGAGGTGAGGTGCTGATGGATATTTCTGTGTGAGAAATATCAAAGAGACTTTTTGTTTTCTGCTGTAGGACCAGCAGTGTCTGCCCAGCAGTAGGCTGTGCCAGACTCCATAGGTAGGTTCCTGTGTTGGGAAGGTAGACGCCCCAAGTGACAAGGGTTTATTTTATGTTTTGTTTTGTTTATGCTGTTTTGATGCTTGCACATGTATCCAGCAATATGGAAAAAGAAACCATATCATTTGTTTTCAATCATCCTCAACTGCCTTTTTGTACAGTTCAGCATGTAGTGAACCCATCCAGGGGGTCACACACACCCACTACCGAGCTAATCCCTCACACATGGTGAAGAATGCGGGCAGTTAAAGTAAACCCAAAATGAAGGAGATGCTAAAACAGATGATTATAGCAAATGCAAATCAACAGCAGATTAATGCAAGTTTTGCAGCTCAACAACAGGCTCACCGAGAGAGCATGGCAGGTTGGAAACAAAGGCCTACAGATGCCTACAGTTCAATAACAAGAGCACATACCATGAGCAGGACTTGAGAAGCAGGTCAGTGCTGGGACTTGTAGTTCACCACGGATGCAGGTGTTGAGACGAGCAGGACAGCTGGCACTTGTAGTTCACTGCTGATGTAGGTGTTGTGATGAGCAGGAAAGCTGGAACTTGTAGTTCCCCGCTGCAATGGATGTTGCTTACAGGAGTCAGTCAAAGCATGGTCTAGGCAAGCCTGGTCATACACGGATAGATCAGAGTACAAAAGGTACCAAATCGGAAGCGACAAGCAGGGTCAAACGAGCCGGGTCATACACAAAGTTTACAGATCAACAGGTCAGGCTGGATCACACAAGGCAAGCAAGAGTAACTCTATCACGAGCACTGATTGGGTGAAGACACAGGTGTTTTAACCACTTCCTTACTGGGCACTTAAACACCTTCCTGACCAGACCAATTTTCAGCTTTCAGGGCTCTCACATTTTGAATGACAATAACTCAGTCATACAACACTGTAACCAAATGAAATTGTTGTCCTTTTTTTTCCCACAAATAGAGCTTTCTTTTGGTGGTATTTGATCACCTCTGGGTTTTTTATTTTTTGCGCTATTAATGAAAAAAGACCGAACATTTTGAAAAAATTAGTTTCTGTGATAACATTTTGCAAATTATTAATTTTTCTTCATAAATGTTGGCCACAATTTATACTGCTACATGTCTTTGATAAAAATAACCCCAACTTTTTGGAAATTATTTGGTCTGTGTGAAAGTTTTAGAGACTACAAGCTATAGTGCAAATCATAAAAAATTATCACATATGATCACACCTGATGTACTGAAGGCCTATCTCATTTCTTGAGATCCTAACAAGCCAGGAAAGTACAAATGCCCCCCAAATAACCCCTTTTTGGAAAGTAGACATTCCAAGGTATTTAGTAAGAGGCATGGTGAGTTATTTGAAGTTGTCATTTTTTCCCACAATACTTTTCAAAATTAAGATTTTTATTTTTTATTTAAAAGAATTCTCAAAATTGTGCTTGTAATAGCTTATTTCCAACACATAGCATGTGCATACCACAAATGACACCCCAAAATACATTCTGCTACTCCTCCTGAGTAAAAAGATACCCCATGTGTGAGACTTTTTCACTGCTTGGCCACATACGGAGGCCCAATATGCAGGAAGCGCCATCAGGGGTTTTAGGAGCATAAATTGCACATCTAACTAGTTGACTACCTATTACACTTTCGAAGGCCCTGGAACACCAGGACAATGGAATTACCCACAAAGTGACCCCATTTTGGAAAGCTAACACCCCAACGTATAATCTATGATGCATAATGAGTCTTTTGAACGGTTCATTTTTTTCCAGAAGTTTTTGGAATATGTGGGAAAAAAATGAAAACGCATTTTTTTTACACAAAGTTGTCAATTGATATGATATTTTCAACACATAGCATGTACATAGCAAAAATGACACCCCAAAATACATTCTGCTACTCCTCCTGAGTAAAACGATACCCCATGTGTGAGACTTTTTCACTGCCTGGCCACATACGGAGGCCCAACATGCAGGAAGCGCCATCAGGGGTTTTAGGAGCATAAATTGCACATCTAACTAGTTGACTACCTATTACACTTTTGAAGGCCCTGGAACACCAGGACAATGGAATTACCCACAAAATGACCCCATTTTGGAATACTAACACCCCAATGTATAATCTATGAGGCATAATGAGTCTTTTGAACGGTTCATTTTTTTCCAGAAGTTTTTGGAATATGTGGGAAAAAATGAAAATGCTTTTTTTTTTTACACAAAGTTGTCCATTGATAAGATATTTCCAACACATAGCATGTACATAGCAAAAATGACACCCCAAAATACATTCTGAGTAAAATGATACCCCATGTGTGAGACTTTTTCACTGCCTGGCCACATACGGAGGCCCAACATGCAGGAAGCGCCATCAGGGGTTTTAGGAGCATAAATTGCACATCTAACTAGTTGACTACCTATTACACTTTCGAAGGCCCTGGAACACCAAGACAATGGAATTACCCACAAAATGACCTCATTTTGGAAAGCACCCCAAAATACATTCTGCTACTCCTCCTGAGTAAAACGATACCCCATGTGTGAGACTTCTACACAGCCTTACCACATACAGAGACCCAACATGCAAGGAACACCGTCAGGTGTTCCAGAGACACATAGAATGCACATACCAAGAATTACACCCCAAAATACATTATGCTGAGCAAAGCGTAAACAAAAGATTACCTGTGGTAATAGTAGTGCAGTTCTACACAGCAGGATAGCACTGGTCCAGGCAGCAGGCAGGGACTTGGTCAGCAACGGCATATACAATTGTCCAGGCAGGGATACTGTCCCATCAGGGTTAGTGCAGGTGGTCAGTTCATGCAACAGGCAGAGGCATGATGGCATAGGTCCTACAGGCAGCAGGCAGAAGGAGGGCCTCGTTCAGGACAGAATGGGGACAGGGGTAGAGGCTTCTCCCACCCAAATCTCTTTGAAGCCTCCGGCAACCAGACCCTAATCTAGGATGAGAAAACAAAAAAATAGTTTTCTTCATCTAGAAAAACTTTTCTGGAGACCCTCACATATGTGAGACCCCTGTGTTGAATCCCACTAGTCCAGTAGCAGGGTACAAGATCAGTCCAGGAGGCAGGCAAAAGGCATGGTCAAACAGTCCAAGGTCAGTTCCAGATCAGGCAGAGGCATTACAGAATCGTTAGGCAGAAGAATAGTCGAAAAACAGTCCAGGGTCAATTCCAGATCAGGCCGAGGTATTACAAAATCATTAGGCAGAAGCGTGGTCCAATAACAAGCCGGGGTCAGTTACAAAGCAGGCAGTGGCATAAAGGGTGTGAAGGTGTTTGAAGGCAGGAACGGAGGATTACGCTTACCATACTAAACTAATAATTTAGTTTAGTATGGTAACGCCAAAAACAGTCAGTTACACAGAGGCCTGGTTTGGAAGGACACTGGGCACAATGATAAACTGTGTCTCGTCTGACTCCTTCACTGGCACACACTTTACATTTTTTTTTTACCTCGTCGGCCTGTTGCTGTGAGAGGGACTTTAGCTGGGAAGTGCCGTTTGGATAGTCGACATAGAACATCTGATCGGATATTTTGGGGTAGGTCAGCCTGGAATATCAGGGTAGTGGTAATTTCCTCTTGGTAGCCAAGGAAGGTTAGGGGGTTTTGGGTGGACTTGCGGTAGATAATATAGGAGTTGTAGACGGCCAAATGAAAAAAATAAATTGCTACTTTTTTGTACCAATGGTACGTGCGCCTTGTGGCAAGGTAGGGTTCCAACATTTGGTCATTTAGGTCGACTCCCCCCATGAACAAATTGTAGTCCCGGATGCAGGTGGGCTTTTGGATGGTGGGGCCACACCTTCTGCGGGTTTCCACAAAAGAATTGTTGTGGATGGAGGACAACATGTATACGTCTCTTCTGTCCCTCCACTTCACTGCCAGCACCTCCTTGTTGCGCACACTTGCCGATTCCCCTTTCTTCAGCTTTTGATTCACAAGGCTTTGAGGAAAGCCTTTCCTGTTCTTTCTGGCGGTGCCACATGCTGGGATCTGCTTCCGGTGCAGGTTATGGAACAGGGAAAGAGATGTATAAAAGTTGTCCACGTACAGGTGGTATCCTTTATCCAGGAGGGGGTTAATGAGTTGCCAGACAACTTTTCCACTTGATCCCAAGTAGTCTGGGCAATTGAGGGGATTCAGCTGGGTGTCCTTCCCTTCGTAGACCAAGAAGGAATACAGGTACCCTGTTGCTCGTTCACAAAGTTTATAAACCTTCACCCCATAGCAGGCCCTTTTGCTGGGAATGAACTGCTTTATTTTCACGAGGGACTCATCGACACAAATGTTTTGTTCCGGGGTATATATTTGGGGGAATAATTTCGTAAAATAATCTAATAAGGGGCGAATTTTAAAAAGCATGTCAAAATTTGGGTGATTTCGGGGAAGGCACTGGGTGTTATCATTGAAGTGGAGGAACCTCATGATTATAAAATATCGGGATCTGGGCATTGTTGTAGAAAAGATGGGCATATGATAAATGGGGCGTTTTGACCAAAAAGAATGCTTTTCATTTTTTGGGTTGAGTCCCATACAAAATGTGAGGCCTAATAAAAAACGAAACTCCTCCACTGTAAGGTCTCTCCACTGGAAGGGACGGGCATAAGAAGATGTGGGATTGTTGGTTATAAATTGCTGGGCATATAAGTTGCACTGGGCCACAATGCTGGATAGCAGTTCCTCAGTGAAAAATAAATTGAAAAAATGAATTGGGGAAAAATTGTCTGTGTTCACCTGGACTCCTGGCTGGGCAGTGAAAGGGGCAATGTTGGCTTCTCTGGAATTTGGAGGAAGCCACACGGGGTACTGAAGGGCATAGGGAAGGCTGGCATGGGTCCTTGGCCTTTGTTGCTGAGGTACTGCGGTGCTGGTTGATGGCACTTCGTTGCTGGTTGATGGCACTTCGGTGCTGGTTGATGGCACTTCGGTGCTGGTTGATGGCATGTCGGTGCTGGTGGAGGCCACTGCCTCCTTACCAGAGCGCCTTCTTTTGGCAGGCCGACTATCTTCCCCCTCTGAGCCTGTCGCTGATCCACTAGTGTAGACTGGCACATAGTCTACATCCGAATCTGAATTGGAAGAAGAGAGCTCCCCGTTGCTCTCCTCAGGTGCGGAAAGAATTTGATATGCCTCCTGTAAGGAAAAACAACGTCTTGACATTGCTGGTGACTTCACAGGTGTGTGTGGCACAGATGTGCACTGAGGAGGCACAGATGGGCAGAGATGGGGACTGAGGTGGCAGAGATGGGGACTGATGTGGTGGAACAGATGTACACCGATGAGGCAGCACAGATGTGCGCTGAGGCGGCACAGATGGGCACTGAGGAGGTGTTACAGGTGGGCCCTGATCACAGGTCAGCACAGGTGGTACAGGTGGCACAGGTGGTACAGGTGGCACAGGCGGTACTGGTGGCACAGGCGGTACTGGTGGCACAGGCGGTACTGATGGCACAGGCGGAACTGGTGGCACAGGTGGGCTCTGAGGAGGCGGCAGATGGGCACTGATCACAGGTGGGCACAGGCGGTACTGGTGGCACAGGCGGTACTGGTGGCACAGGTGGGCTCAGGTGGTACTTGTAGCAGGGCGGTACTGTGGCACGGCGGTACTGTGGCACAGGCGGTACTGTGGCACAGGTGGTACTGGTGGCACAGGCGGTACTGGTGGCACAGGTGGTACAGGCGGTACTGTGGCGCAGGCTGTACTGGTGGCACAGGCGGTACTGGTGGCACAGGTGGTACTGGTGGCACAGGTGGTACTGGTGGGCACAGGCGGTACTGGTGGGCACATGCGGTACTGTGGCACGGGCAGTACTGTGGCACAGGTGGTACCGGTGGCACAGATGGTATTGGTGGCAAAGATGGTATTGGTGGCACAGATGGTACAGGTGGGCACAAGTGGAACTGGTGGCACAGGCGGTACCAGGTGGTACCAGGTGGTACAGGTGGGCACTGATTGGGCACTGATTGGGCACTGATGGGCACTTTTACAATAGACTGTATCAACTTACAAAGTATCTCTCTCTCCTCACACGCGATGTCTGTGTGAGGAGAGAGAGACGGCAATGAGTGATGATCTATGTTTACATTTGAGATCATCCCTCATTGGCCGCCCAGATCGCGCTGTAAATAGCCGCTGTGATTGGCTATTTACCGCGATCTGGGTTTGGCTGTCTCCAGGGGACAAAGCCAAGACCGTAGTTCCCCCGCTGCACGCTCGGGAGCGTGCGCGGGGAACGACAAAAGGGGCGGCCGTAAAAACACGGCCTGTTAGAGATTGGGGACTGCGCTGCGGCCGTAGAAAGTCGTACGGCCGTCAGCAACTGGTTAAAGGAGAGCTGGCCAATCAGTGTTTCCCAGCCAAGGCCGTGTCAGGTGAGTGCGATGGGTCCTAGAGGGATCCAGTACTGACACCTAGTACATCAGTTTATCAGAGGTCATATGCGTCAGACTTTAGTCCAGTTCATAGAAGAACACATTTTTTTAAGTGTCACCATGCCTTGGAGGATTGCAGTCTTAGGCCGCGTACACACAATCAAATCTATCTGCTGGAAACGGTCGGCCCGACTGTCCCAGCAGACAGATTCGATCGTGTGTACGGGCGAGCAGACGGATTTGGCCAGCCGACAGATTTGAAAGCATGCTTTCAAATCTGTCGGCTCGGAACCCGTCTGCCCGACATGTCTGCTGGTTAGTACGCTAACCAGCAGACATGTCTTCTCGCACACGCGTCAAATGGATTCGACGCATGCGCGGAAGTGATTTACTTCCTGGTGCGGTGACGTGGCGGCGTCAACGTCACCACCACGTCACCGCGTCGTCTGCCGGCGGGGATTTTGGTTTGATCGTGTGTACACGATCAAACCAATACGTCCCCAGCAGACAGATTTGTTCAAATCAGTCTGCCCGACCGATTTGAACAAATCTGTCTGCTCGTGTGTATGGGGCCTTAGTGTGTTTACATCTGAAGAAGGCATCCACATGGATGATCCATTGCAGAGCACAGTGTTATCAGCTCTTGGTATTGGTTATGACTCGCTGAGTTCTTCAGGGATTGAGCTATCGAGGGAAACCTTTGTGTCCATTGAAAAACCAATTAAGGTTTTGCATGGTTTACAACTGAAAATATTTATATTACAGAGCAAGGAACACCCTCTTATGTACCTCAGCCAAAATTTGAAGACCAATAGGAGAATAAATAAGTGGTTCCTGGTCCTTCAGGAATTTAGTTTTGTCGTAACGCATCGCCTGGTGTTAAAATGGGGAATGCAGATGGTTTGTCCCGAGTGCATGCGTGCCTGGTAACCTGTGTCCCAACCCTAGGGTTGAAACAAGAGGGGGGGTATGTGACAGGAAGTCAGGTAAATCTGTGTGTGTGTGTTGTCCCAGACGGGAGATACTTTTCTGCCTTGTTTGGACAATACACCAATTACTATTGGGAGTCGGCTGCAGAGATGGCCAGAGAGGTTTGGGGCGTTAAAAGTTTTCAGCTGTTCAGAATTAAGCAATTAAAGCCCCTATAAAGACAGCCTAATGGCCCATACACACGATCCGAATATCGGACGAAAACGATCGTCCGATGATGGATCGTACGATTTTCGGATCGTGTGTACACTACTTTCGAGAGCCGATCACGACCGTTCATCCGATATTTTTCAATCGGACATGAGCGAAAATTTTCCTTGTACGATGTCAGATCGTACGACTTTCGTTTAATCAGTACAGCCATCGTCCGACAATACAATACAAATACATTACAACATGTGACATCACTTCCGATCTTTTTTTTTTGTCGTACGAGAATTTTCGTGTGTTTAATAACCTATTTTATTTTACTTGCGATTATTAAGCGAAAAAAGTCGTACGATCCATCGGCCGATATTCGGATCGTGTGTATGGGCCATAAGGATGACGACTGATTGCTGCATCCTGAGGCTGTGTGAGTGAAGGAGCAGTCACAAACACTTGTGAAGAGGTGAGGTGCTCATGGATATTTCTATGTGAGAAATATCAAAGAGACTTTTTGTTTTTCGCTGTAGGACCAGCAGTGTCTGCCCAGCAGTAGGCTGTGCCAGACTCCATATGTAGGTTCCTGTGTTGGGAAGGTAGACGCCCCAAGTGGCAAGGGTTTATTTTATGTTTTGTTTATGCTGTTTTGATGCTTGCACGTGTATCCAGCAATATGGAAAAATAAACCATATCATTTGTTTTCAATCATCCTCAACTGCCTTTTTGTACAGTTCAGCGTGTAGTGAACCCATCCAGGGGGTCACACACACCCGCTACCGAGCTAATCCCTCACAGGTTGATTTACTAAAACTGGAGAATGTGGAATCTGGTGTGTACAGTAACCAATCAGCTTCTAGGTTTTATTGTTAAAGCTTAATTGAACAAGCTGAAGCTAGAAACTGATGAGCTATCATGCACAGCTGCACCAGACTCTGTGTGCTCCAGCTTTAGTAAACCTCCCCCACTGCCTTGAGAAGTAAGAAATGCTGTTGATCTTCACCCTGGAGGAGAAGCATTGGGGGAGATTTACTAAAACTGGAGCACTTGGAATATGGTGCAGCTGTACATAGTAGCAAATTAGCTTCAGCTTGTTTAATTTAGCTTTGACAATAAAACCTGGAAGCTGATTGGTTTCTATGCAGAGCTGCATCAGATTTTACACACTTTTGGAATAGGACCGGGTTTTTTAAAATGGGTTAAAATATTATATAGAGAGCCTAGGGCAAGGGTAAAAATTAACAATGCGGTAAGCTACAGGGCTCAGGGGGCGTGGCCGGATGCAGGAGGGTGTGAGAGTGTCGGCGTGAGCATGTGAGTGTTCCACCTCACCCCCCCTAGCATGAAAACCACGCCGCGATAGTGCACCTATATTCGGCTTTCCACCCCCAGAAAGTGCTACTCTAGCGGCATTACTTACACAAGCTCTGAAGTGCAGCCTGCAAACTCTGTGTCTGGCTGATGCCTGGTGCAGCCCACACTGTTTTGCTGCTCGCCCTGGCTGGCTGGAGCCTGGAGGAGTCTGGAGCATCGTTGGTCCAAAGCGGCTGTGGATGTCATCTTTTGGGTGTCGGGGCGCAGATCTGGGACCAGAGGAGCCTGGAGGAGTACTGTATTGAGCGGAGGATTGTGGGGTGCATGGAGCTGCCCGAGGCTACGGAGCTGCTTGAAAATCTCGCAAGATTTTGTGACCACGTGCACATACGGGAGTGTGTTTCCTTGCCGCCGCGTCAACCAGAGGTCATCTGCGGCAGGGATTAAGAGCCGGCGGAGTGAGTTGGAGAGTTGGAGATACTGGCAGCATATAAGGACCCCCACGGGAGGAGTGAGGCGTTAGAAGATTGCTGGTCCACTCGGGAGGTAATACCTGTCTATCCGCACCGCTCACACAAAGTAACAAGAAATGAACGTTGCTGTATTTCTCTGAGACAGCCACTACTGTACTGGCCACTATAGGCAGTGTTAGCCACAAGAAACATCATGGGACTTGACTGTCCTGACAGCCCTGTCTGCAGCATAAAAAATATAAGAGAGCAGTGATTTAGAGCACTGATCCTGGTGATAATTGGTGATAAGCTATAAGCGTCAGATGCCTCCTTTTTTTTTTTTTTGGATCTTCCTGGTCTCGCTAGCAAGGCAAAAGCAAACCACTTAGGGATGGAAAACCTATCTGCAGCAAGGTATAATGGACTGTATAATATAGAACAAGCCCCAGAAACCAGGGTGAGAGACTAGTTACCAGTTACTTTCACCTTTCTCTTTTTTTTCGCTACTACAAAAAAGTTCTTGATAGAGCCTATGATAGATTTCCCTCGATACCCACACCAAATATAGAACGAGGGAGCCGTTTGGCCCAGTTTATGGAGGAGACAGGACTAAGGGATATTTGGCGCATCCGCCACCCCCAGACTCGGCAGTTCTCCTGTTTTTCTAGCTTCCATGCTACTTTGTCCAGAATTGATATGGCCTTGGGCAATGAACTGTCATTCGGCATGGTGAAGGAGATAGAGTATAGCCCAAGAGGGGTTTCAGACCACTCACCGCTAGAACTAGTAATCAGGAAGGGCGAGAGAACCCCTCCAAGAGAGTGGAAAATTAGCCCATATTGGCTTGAGCTGCTTGGCGAACCACGGGAAATGTTAAACAGCTTGAAAGAATATGTTCAAATTAATACAGGCTCGACGGAGGCTGGAGTGGTCTGGGACTCGCTGAAGGCCTACCTACGGGGCCTGCTGATTCAGAGGGTGGCAAGATTACAAAGGTAATCCAGGAGGTGGGAAGAAGTTCTTAGATGTGAAGTTATGACAGTCGAACAACGATACATTGAGGACCCGTCCTTAAACAGGCAAAGAGGATGGCTTGATAAACAGGTCTACAGAATGGCTATTATGAGAAAGGCTGAGAATCGCCAAATCTTCCAGAGACAAACCCAATTTGGGGAAAGAGAGAAAGTGGGACGAGTGTTGTCTTTGCTGGTTCGGGCCAACGCCCCCTCTTCCAATATCGCTGCAATTAGGGTTCCGACAGGTGAAATTTCAACTGAAGTAATAGAGATAAGACACACGTTCCATCCTTCCGTCCAGCCTTCTTCCAGGGAATTCCAATCCCAACCCTGTCAGAAAATGACAAAAAAAATCTGGAATCCCCTGTTACACTGGAAGAAATATAGCTTGCAGTGGCGGGGATGTCTAGTCATAAATCACCTGGTCCTGACGGGCTCCCAATAGAGATTTACAAGCGATAAGGCAAAATATTGCTACCAGAACTGCTGCAGACATTGAAATGCGCTTTCTCTGAGGGGCATCTACCTTCCTCTATGATGGAGGCAACGGTTATTGTAATTCACAAAGAGGGAAAGGATCAACTAGATCCCTCTTCCTATCGCCCAATCTCACTGCTCTGTACGGACGTAAAAATTCTCGCTAAAGTCCTGGCAACTCGCTTAAATGGGTGTATTGAAAGCCTTATCCACCCTGATCAGTCAGGGTTCATTCCAAATAGGTCAACAAGCATCAACATTAGAAGGGTCTTTTTAAATATACAGATCCCACTGACAATGAGGGCTCTAGAGTACTGCTGGCCCTGGATGCCGCTAAGGCATCTGACAGCCTTGAGTTGCCATACCTATGGAAGGTATTAGAGAGCTTTGGATTTGGCTCATCCTTTATTAGTTGGGTCAAACTTCTGTATAGCGAGCCACGAGCAAAAATCTAAATAAATGGCAAAGTTTCAGACCTATTCAAGCTGGAAAGGGGAACGAGACAGGGTTACCCCCCCCCCCACTTCTGTTTGCACTTGCTATGGAACCTTTAGCTATTTAAAACTAGACTTAAGGAAAATATACAGGGGTTCAGAAGGGGTTCGGAGGAAGACAGGATATCGCTATATCGCTATTTGCGGACGATGTCCTGTTCTTTATAGGAGATATGGATAGTTCAATGCTTCAAATGGTCGGAGTTTGGAAGGTTTTCGGGATTGACCATTAACTGGGATAAGTCGGCCCTGCTTCCAATAGACTCACTATGCGACCAGACGATAGCTGAAATGTTCTAATTGAAAATTACCACAAAATTTAAATACTTGGGGGGTCTGGATTACTCGTGAAGTTAAAGAGTACACTAGTAAAAACATAGCTCAACTACTATTAAAACTGAAACAAAAAAAAGATACCTGGAACCTCTCTCTGTAGCTGTTAATTTTTATTTTTTTACTTAATTTCTTTTTGTTGTTTTCCAATAATTAACAACACATGTTTACTTACAAATGATATAAAATATATAGTGCAAATATATAAATACATACACACAAACATTAAATTATGTGCATACAATAAATTAACATGCTCCATGTTAATTTATTGTATGCACATAATTTAATGTTTGTGTGTATGTATTTATATATTTGCACTATATATTTTATATCATTTGTAAGTAAACATGTGTTGTTAATTATTGGAAAACAACAAAAAGAAATTAAGTAAAAAAAAAAATTAACAATGCATTATCAAGCCCATTTATCTTATCTAGAGGGACAAGGCAGGGCTGCCCCTGTCGCCATTATTGTTTGCTATAGCACTGGAACCCCTTGCCCATGCTATAAAAACAATTAACAAAAATTGTTGGGTTTTGTAGGGCAGGTAGAGAGGATAACGTGGCCCTGTATGCAGATGACGCTCTTATTATCTTGAGGAATACCTCACTCTCATTCTTTCTAAACTACTGCCATAGTGCTGATCTATAAGGATATACATGCCTCCTGCATGCATTCTTACCTGTCAAATGTCTCCCCTCTGTTTGTTATGAGACCCGAAAAACTGCAGATTCTGTGGGTGGGTCTGTTGTCTGGAGCTCAGTGGGTGGAGACGTGATGTCAGTAGACTCCCCACCCACCTCTACACTCCCCTTTTCTCTTGTGTATTCCTTACACTAAATTCTGCTATGATCACTAACATCCAGTCAAAATCCAGAAAAGTAACCACATGACTTCAGAAAAGGAGTGGGGGTGGGAATTAAAAAATAATGCCCGTCTCCAGGCTAGTGCATGAGATATGTAAATAACCTGACGTTGCAACTGTGATAACAATCAGATCACTGGAGCTTCTCCTTTGCCCAGCTTTCACTAGATACATCTAACCTAAATCAGTTCACTTGTCTGTGTATATTCTGCTTTCTGTTCTGTGTTTTGACTGCACTATACATGCATTTCCTCATCACACTGAACTGTGGATCACACCCCATGATGAGAAACATCCAGCCAAAACACAGTAAATGCAGCCAATCCTGGGAGAGCTGGAAGGGAGAGGAGGGGGAGGAGAGGAATGTGAATTGTGAAATTTTTACACAGGATGTGCCTCTGTCTCAGGTTAGTGCATGAGATATGTAAATAACCTGTCACTCACAGCAAGGGGGCAGAGCGAACTAAGGTTTTCCTCTGTAAGTCCGTTTTATTCTACTGAACAATAAAAGAGGATTGCTCAGAGCTGGATTAACTTGGTGTGGCAAGACTGGGCACAGATGATAGGAAATCTTATACCCACAATTGTGACATAAAAAAATAAATACATTTTTTTTCGGGTTTACATCCACTTTAACGGAACTTATGAGCCTTATCTCCATATTTGGGCAATTATCTGGCTTTCAGATTAACTGGGATAAATTCATATTATTACCACTAGATGAGTTTAAAACCCCTTTATCAGGGGGGCGTGGCCTGGATCCGGAGCTTAACAAGAGAGCTCCGCCATCCAGACCCTCAGATTCGCTTCAATCTGCGGTATCCCTTGACTCTAACCAGCCACGATGGCGGGTAAGAACCATGCAACCACCCAGCAATAGCCCGATCCCTCCACTCAACTGAGCAAGACCATACCGGCGATGTTCTGCACACAGCCGACGGACGTGTAGGCCGCATCTCAAGCAGCGGACTGGAGTTTGGAGCCACCCGCAGCCTCCTCCACAGCCGCCTCAGGCCTGGCTCAAGGTACGCCCTCTACGTATACCCCGCGCCCGCTGTGTATGGCGGACCTGCAGCAAGTTGCACTGGACATTAAAACAGCAATGCTTGCGGCTATCGCAGACCTGAAGGGCGAGATCAAAACGATCACCACCCGGGTAGAGCACGTGGAAACAGCCGCCATGACACATGGGGCGGCTATCCAACAAATACAGCAAGCCTCTGACTCCCATGCCCACCACCTCATGGAGATGCACAGGCTTTTAGAGGACTTAGACAACAGGGGGCGCAGGAGGAACCTACGTGTCAGGGGTATCCCGGAGTCCGTGGAGGGACCCCAGCACCTCCAACAAGCTGTCTGGGCTGTCTTTAACACGGTGCTAGGCAGACAGCATGATGCCCCTATAGAGATGGAGCGATGTCACAAAGCGCTCAGGCCCAGAGGCAGAGACACAGACCCCCCTAGGGACATAGTATGCGCTTTGGTTAGCTTTGTCCAAAAAGAAGACATATTGCGCCTGGCGCGCACTCACGCTAATTTGGAATATGAAGGGTAATGCATTCAGTTGTACCAGGACCTATCTGCCATCACTCTGCAGCACCGAAGGGACCTGAGACCCCTATTACAGATTCTACGTTGCAGGCGCATTTTGTACAAATGGAAGTTCCCATTCTGCTTGCAGGCTACAGCGGGCAATCGCACGGCCTCTCTGAGAACACCGGCAGACCTACAACAATTCTGCGATGCGCTTGGCATCCCGGTAGCCAAAGTACCCGATTGGTATGGCGCGTTTTTCCAGCCTGAGCCCTAGATCCCTACCCGGCTTGATGACACCCCGAGATCCCGGAAGAACCGGCAAAGATGACGCAGATCTTCCGATGTCTCTCCCCCCAGGTTCTGAGGGGACATGGAAACGGAGGAGAGCCAAAGAGCGTCGCCGTCCTCAGTATGGCGGCGGACGGAGCATTGAGACCTTCTCACAGGATTCGGTAAGCGGACCCCTGCATATCCTTCTGACTGACTATTCCCCCCCCTTTTTTTTTTCTCCTCCTTTTATTTTTTATTTTTACCCACACTCCTACCTTGCTAGTTCTTGGATGGACTTTTGGTCACCCCAGGATTGCCCCTTGCATGGCTCCCATGTATCCCTGAAACTTTAGGCCTTGCTATGTGGCCAGGAACGTGCACTATGGGGCCTGACGGACCTTCGCTGGAGAATGTGACAGGCGCACCCCGAGCTTTGGGGCTCTGTGTAGCAAACTCATCACAAGTTCTACCTGAGCATCGGAACAGCTCTCTCTTTCTCCTTAAACGTAAAGTGGCATGGCATGGAGACGGGCTTTTGTCTCCCTCGCTCACGACCCCTTCCTACATTGGGGCTTAGTATCCTGGTGCCTTGAACATGAGCTACATGGCAGATTGCTACCAGACTTGCCACCCCTCTAATGCGACACCGACCTGCTGAGGACCATTTAGCACTTCACTCAATCTGGGGGTTCCTTTTTTGTTGTCCGCTTTCTGTTATTTGAGCGCTCATTGCGCTCTTCCCACACAGGTACCCACGATGAGCTTGATTGGATGACTATTACTATTACTATGTTGTTATTCCTTGATGTGCCTTTGACATGGGATGTGGGGGTCCCTGGGTTCCCTTTCCCCTCTCCTTACTTTCTCCCTCCTCTCACTTCCCCCATCCTATTCCCCTCCCTCACCAGTTCTCTCTCTCTCTCTCTCCCCCTCTCTCTCTCCCCCCCCCCTCTCTCTCTCTCGGTCTCCCCCCCTTCTCTCTTCTCTCTCTCTCTCCTTCCTCCTCCTCCCCTCTCCCCCCTCCTCCCCCCTCTCTATTTTTCTTCTCTCTTCTCCTTCCTCCTTCCCGCCCCCCTCCCTTGCCATTATGGAAGGTGACCATATCCAAATTTTGCTGATAATAAGGTGAATTATGCGATGTGGGGGGTTAAAGAAATATGCAGTGGGGATAAGCTTGTGTTGCTGTACTTTTACCTAGAAAGGCTTTTATGGTGGTGGGTGTTGGGGATCCCCGGGGTCCCGGGAAGTCCGCCTTGGACGGAGCACGGGGGTTTCAAGGGACATTCCCAAAGCTACTATATACCTATGCAAAATTTTACTGCAGTTGATTGTGGATTTCCCATGTTGGATTCAAGTTGTCTGAATCCCTTTTGGGGGCATTTGACTGTTGGCATAGAGATATTAGTATAGCTCCTCATCCATTATGTTACCCTCTCAGGGACAGTTATTTAATGTTATGTGAAATGTATTTTCT
Source organism: Rana kukunoris (assembly GCA_029574335.1). NCBI lineage: Eukaryota > Metazoa > Chordata > Amphibia > Anura > Ranidae > Rana > Rana kukunoris. Next base: position 327,619,172 of record CM056050.1, on the reverse strand, counting down.
CTTGAGGTAACTGATGCCTAATATATCTTGATTCACTGTTAATGTATATTTGATGGGGCCTTTGGATTTCAGGGACTCTTGACCCACCTTCTGGAAAGATAGGGAGGGGCTAGACTTAGAATGGGCAGATGAGCTCTTCGGATAGTGGTCCTTCCCTTCTGGGCCGGGTTGGCCCGGGGATATGTTTGACAAACCGAGCACTATGCGGCGCACCTCCCCCTGATGTTGACACGCCGAGGTGTAGGGGGGTTGAAATACATATCAGGGTGTGTGCAGGAGAAGCTGATTCGCGGGAGGAGGGGGTTTGTGGAAACCCGTTGCCCGCGGGTGGGGGTGTTCTTGCGAGCCAATCCTCCTGTCCTAATACCTGATAGAGGGTTCTTTTATTGGTTTACGGCTACCTTGGGTCTGGGGGCTGGATGGCGGGGTGGGCGGTAGTTCTCGGACACAGGCTCTCATCCCCGTCTCAGGAGAAGCTGGTACTCCCCCTGTTCCTTCCGGTATATAATTGGGTTTTCTGTTCGTGCTCTTACTTATTTTTATTGTTTCTATTTTTTTTAGGTAGCTTAGCAGGGCTTAGGTTACTTCCGGTCTTACTGTTCCCTGGATAACCCTATTGTAGGGTTTCTTTTCCGAGTTTTGGATAGGCACTCAGTTCGAAGTGGTTAGAATATCTCCCTAGGGACTCAGTCTCTGGGTCTCCTTCTTGTAGCGAGTTCTATCCACTCTTTCTTCTTTGCTCTGCTTTCCTTCTGTTTCTTTCTTTCCCCCCCCCCCAACTCCCCCCCCCTTCCCCCCCCCCCCTTCTACTCGCCCCTTCCCGACTCGCAGTCCTTCTTGTCCACATGGGGATTTGGTTGGTGTTACACCTGTTGAGCAATCATGGCTTCTGTGGTGCATTCTCTAGCTCCTCTGTCGCTTAAGGTTCTCACGGTTAATGCTAAGGGCCTTAATCTCCCGGAGAAACGTTCCAGTTTTCTTGCTGAAGCACATAGACAAAAAGCTCAAATCATCTTTTTCCAAAGGACGCATTTCAGATCGGACAGCATTCAACGCCTCACTGATAAGCGCTACACTGAGGTTTTCCACTCCACCTGTGCTGGCTCCAAGACAAAAGGGGTGGCGATTTTACTCGCAAAGTCACTTGCTTTCTGCCTTACTGACCAATTGGTTGACCCTGAAGGGAGATTCATTTTCCTCAAGGGGTTGTGGAAAAACAGGTCTATGGCCTCGTACACACGAGGGGATATGTCCGCTGAAAACGGTCCGATGGACCGTTTCAGCAGACATCTCCGCTCGTGTGTATGGGCTAGCGGACAGATTTCTCCACCCGACAGATTTCAAAGCATGCTTTGAAATCCATCCGGTGGAATCTGTCCGCCCGACATGTCTGCTGGTTAGTACACTTACCAGCAGACATGTCGTCCCCCACCGCCGCCGCGCCGCCGCCGAATGGATTCGGCGCATGCGCGGAAGTGTTTAACTTCCTGGTGCGGTGACGTGGCGGTGACGTGGCGGCGGGTGGGGAATTTGATCCGATGGTGTGTACACGCCATCGGATCAAACTCCCGATCGGACATATCCGATGGAAATGGTCCGCGGACCGTTTTCATCGGATATGTCCGATCGTGTGTACGAGGCCTATAACTAATGTCTATTGCTCTAACACTAAACAGGTTTCCTTTTTGAAGGAGACGCTTTTGAAACTTACCACCTTTAAATCGGGCCTCCTAATTCTCGGGGGGGACCTCAACATGGACCTAAATCCGACTCTCGATACCTCTACAGGGGCTTCGTCCATTCCCTTTTCGGCCTTGAGATAAGCGAAACTCGGTTTGGCCTCTCTAGCTCTCCATGATACGTGGCGCACCTTGAACCCCAGAGGTCGGGACTACATGTTCTTTTCGCCGCCACACCAACGGTATTCAAGGCTAGACTACATTTTTCTTTCCCAGAATGATCTCTCATACTTGCATGACGCTACGATAGAGAGTATGGTGTTATCCAACCACCACCCAGTTACGCTGACGTTATGGTTCCCACAGAGAGAGGCACGTACGAAAGTTTGGAGGCTAGACGCTTCTTTACTTGCAGATGCTGCAGATTGTGCTACCATCAAACAGGCAATTGAAGAGTACTTTCGGCTGAATAACACACCTGATGTTTTGCCACTGACTCTTTGGGAGGCACATAAGTGTGTGGTGAGAGGCCACTTGTTGTCTATCGCAGCGAGGAGGAAAAGGGAACATGCTGCCCTTATCCAGGAGTTTACAGATAGGATTTCTAGATTGGAGACGCAACATAAAGGATCCAGGGTGGCCCAGGTGGCGGCTGACCTTGCGGAAGCTAGGACACTCCTACGGGAGGAACTGTATAAAAAAGCACGTAAACGCATGCTATTCTCACAGAAAGTATTTTTTGAGCAAGGGAATAAGCCGGGCAGGCTTCTAGCGAAGTACACGCAAAAACGTGTTCTTGCCACCACTATCCACCAGGTGAAAGATAAACACGGTAGGATCCATACGAAGATGGAGGATATTGTTCCTCAATTCCAGGACTATTATAGTGCCCTTTATAATATTAAGGCTCTTAAGGGTTGGCCTTGACCAAGTGGGGTTTGTCCCTGGCAGAGAGGCCAGGGACAACACCATCAAGGCCCTAAACTTACACCACTGGCTCACTTCTACTAAAAGTGAAGGTTTTTTCTTATCATTGGATGCGGAGAAGGCCTTTGACCGGGTGGCCTGGGACTACATGGGCTAGGTTCTGGAGGCCTTAGGCTTGGGGTCCAGGTTGAGGGCCCTGGTAGGTGCCCTGTACACGAACCCTAGAGCACGAGTCCGGGTCAATGGTCACCTGTCGGAGGCCTTCTCCATCCACAATGGCACCAGACAGGGATGTGCCCTTTCCCCCATACTGTATATCCTCACTTTGGAACCACTCCTCCGCTGCATTCGGGAGCACCCGGACATACGGGGTGTGAAAACAGATCACACTGAATTCAAGCTTGCAGCTTTCGCCGACGACATTTTGCTTTTCCTATCGGCCCCTTTGATTTCCCTGCCAAACTTACTTCAAGTCTTTGAACACTTCCGTCTTATTTCCCATCTGAAAATCAATTATTCAAAGTCCTTTGCCTTAAATGTTTCATTGCCTTCGGCATTGGTGTCCCACTGCCAAGAACACTTCCCCTTTCGATGGAAATCGGATGACATCACATATTTGGGCATTCGGCTTCCGGGGAATTTCTCAGATTTATATGAGAAGAACTTCTCTGCGGAGCTGAAGTCCATACAACAAGATTTACTGAAATGGGACTCCCCCACGATCTCCTGGTTTGGACGGGCCGTCATGTTGAAAATGACGGTGCTTCTTAGACTCCTATACAAACTACAGACAATTCTGGTTGCCTTACCACCTTCCTTCTTCGCAACGTATAAAAGACTATGCAGGAAATTTCTGTGGGGATCCAAAGCCCCTAGAATTAGCTGGGCGAAACTGGTTTTGCCCAAAACAGAGGGGGGTATTGGCTTCCCGGATCTGCAGAGATACTACTGGGCTACACACTTAGCGCGAATGGTGGACTGGCGAGTCCACGCCCGCTGTAAAGGATGGGTTCGACTGGAAAATCAGATCGTGGGATCTGATCTCGGGAAATTACATTGGCCGTCTAATGTTCAATCTCACCCACTTATAGGGGTGACGTTGTCGGTTTTTCTGAAAGCTTGCTCTACGTATGCGATCTCTGGGACGACTTGTGGATTGACTCCTCTTAGAGGTAACCCGGATTTTGTGCCGGGGCGAGACGGGCGCTACTTGATGGATGAATGGCCACATGCAGAGATGTTGGCCAAACATTTTTTTTTTCGGGTGATAGATTTCTGTCTTAAACAGAACTGGAAAATAGATCCCCAACTAAGACATTCCTGCTATTCGCCTCCTTCCAGATGAGACACCTCCTCGACAACCACAAGTTACAGGGGAGCTTCACAAGGTCACCTACTGTGTTCGAATCACTTTGCTTGAGTTCCTCGCCCCAGAGGCATGTTATTTCGATACTGTACGCGTCTGTTTAAGACTCCCTTTGAGGCTTTGCGAACCGAAAGAGCTTTCTGGGAGGCCCGCCTGGGCAGAATGATTGAGCCGAAGGCCTGGGAGAGGATAAACTGGCTTATCTTTAAGGGTTCGCCAAGTGTGCACATTCAGGAGAATGGTTACAAGATTAGGACTCAATGGTATAGGACGCAAGATGTTGTGCACAAATTCGCACCTTCGGTGTCAGACAGGTGCTGGAGATGTGGACAGGCATTGGGCTCTTTCCTCCACATCTGGTGGGAATGCCCACTGATCCTGTCATATTGGCAGAAGGTACATGAGGTGACGACAGCAGTATCCAAACTTCCCCTGGAGTTTTCGCCAGCACAATACCTACTCCATTTATCTGAACTTCCCAAGAAAACGTTTCGTAACTCAATAGCGATACACATGATCAATGCTGCTAGACTTTGTGTCCCCGTTCACTGGAGATCTGCTGTGCCTCCTTCTATCAAAGAATGGGTGACGCGCATTGACCATTTGGCCGTGATAGAGGAGCTGATAAGCATTACAAAAGACAGGATTCTCGCTTTCACCTGTGTCTGGAACGGGTGGTTCGAATTCCGTCATTCGGCGGAGTATCGTGCATTGACCGATGACCGATAATTCTGATCTAGCGGACGCATGGTCCCGGTTTTCATTGATGTGTACTTCTTCCGGTGTCTGGTGGACGAAGGGGCAGCGAGCTTACTCTCCTGCCCTCTCAGGCTTGCATTTCTGCATCTCGCTTCTTCCCACTGGTCAACCCCCCCCCCCACCTTGTTGTGTTTTTTTTTTCCTCTTCTTTCCTTCTCCCTCGTCTGGAGGTCTTTCCTTCTTCCCTTCCCCCCTTATTGTGTACCCTCGATTTACGGGATTGGGTGGGTGGGATGGTCTCTGGCTGTCCGGCCCACCCATGTTCTGTATAGAGGGGAACCTGAGCAGTAGCTGTCGGGCATATATAGATGGGCAAGGTACCATAGCTGGTTGTAAGCGTTAGGTTTGGGAAATTCCATATGCCTATCGATAGGTACACCCTGATGCCTTCCCTCCCTTCTATTCTGTGACCTATTTCCCTCGGAAGGTTTGCATTTGGAAGATATGTCTTGGGATATTAGGTCTAGTACCGCGATCAAATGGTACATGCTTAAATTATACCTGTATTATACCTGTATCTCATGTATGTAATACCGCTTTGTAACGCCTTTTGATCTTGCTTGTCATACCTGCCGATGCTGCTGTGATCTAGATGTTTATGTTTCTTCCTATTTCTTAATAAAATCTATATGGTTAAAAAAAAAAACATTTATCAAATCAAGCCTCTAAAATTCAAATGACGGATACAGTGAAATATTTGGGAAAAGAGATCTCTCGAGATGTAAAAGACTATATTAATTTGAATTTGAAACCTCTATTAGAACAATGTAAGGAAAAATGTCAAAGTTGGTGTAAGTTACCCCTGACGGTGATAGGAAGAGCAAATCTTATTAAAATGATTTGGGCTCCGCAATTACTTTATGGGCCAGATTCTCGTAAATTTTCCGCTGGCCTAGCGTAAGCCATTTACACTATGCCGCCACAATTTAATAGAGCAAGTGCCGTATTCCCAGTAGTGTAAATGGCTCTGCGTATCCCTGCGTAAATCAAAGGGGGCGGCTTGTATTTAAATTAAGCGCGCCCGCGTCGATCGAACTGTGCATGCGCCGGCCTCAAAAATAGCCCAGTGCGCATGCTCCAGCTCACGTCGGAAAAAATGAATGAAGCCGACGTGAGCGTCGTTTACGTAAATCCCTATTTGCGAACGACTTAGTAAAACAACGTAACCGATGGAAAAAGACGACGCTGACCCGACGCCTTACCTAACATGGCAACGACGGAACTTCGTAAACCTACCCCTCATATAGCAGGGGTAGGTTTACGCTTACGGAAACGACGGAAACGACGACGGGGCGGCGTAAATACGTTCGGGAATCGTCGGATTAGGCTCATTTGCATAGGCAAATGAGAAATCATCGTAAAGGCCACCTAGCGGCCAGCGATGTCATTACATCTACGATCCGACGGTGTAAGTGTTTTTCATCTGTCGGATCTTCACTGTATCTATGCGTAAGTCATTCTAGGAATCACACCCATAGATACTCAGGAAAAAAAAAACAGAGATACGCCGGTGTTTCCTGCGAAACACCGGCGTATCTCTTTTGAGAATCTGGCCCTATGTGTTTAATAACTCACCCATATGGATTACAGCATTTTGGTTTAGAAAAATAGGATCTCTCTTCAGAGACTTGATTTGGAGGAAAAAACAACCACGTATAAAGCTGACAACATTAATGTTAACCAAAGAAGAGGGAGGATTGGTGATTCCTTACCCCAAAAGTTATTTTTTAGCCTCACAATTACAACACTTCAGTGGATGGACAAGAGTATTGACCTCTGACCCTATACAGAGTCTTTTACTATCAGTATATGGAGTATATCCATTGATTTCCTTATTGGAGTCGATAAATCAATTGTGTGATAAAGGATTCCGTACGGGTAAATTATTTGACAAGGTTTGTCAGGAAATGAGGAAAATTACTGAAGTAGAGGGAAATTTGTCATATACTCCAATCTGGAATAATAGTAGTTATGACGAACTGATAAAAATTGGAAGGGTTTGAGATTTGGATGCAGAAGGGACTAAGATACATAAATCAGCTATTTCAGGAAGATGTGATGAAAACCTTTAGTGAATTAAGAATAGAATATAATATGTCAAATCAAAGATTTTTTTCAATATTTACAGCTCCGGCATGCATTAAAAATACAGGCCCAGATTCACGTACATCGGCGCATTATTGGACCGGCGTAGCGCACCACTTTTCCGTTAGACTTGCGTAATCTAGCCGCGTAATCCCGCGATTCACGAAGCTTTTGCGCAAGAGATTGCGCAAGCGTAAGGTTTTTTCCGGAGGCGTAAGGAGGAGTAATACAAATTGGGAGGGACGTGGGCGTGTTACATTGAAATGAGCCGTGACCCCATGCAAATGAAGGGCCGGCCGACTCGCGCATGCGCGCGTGAAGGAAACCATGTCAGCTCCGTTGTGCGCATGCTCACAACTCGGGAGCGGCGCAATCAGTGAAATTGGACATGGACTAGGGCAATGTTGTGAACTACGCAGACAGCATAAATAGACACACACAAACGCACTTCCATTGCAAAAGTACATCCCTTTGTGTCCCTTCCCATTGAATCAAGTGCTTTTGCTCTGTTGTTCGTTAGAGTGTGTTTTGTAGTTGTCAGATTAGTGTTCTGTGTGATCTAGTGCTTGTTGGTAGTTTTGTGAAAGTGTGTTTTGATAAGTGTTTTTTGACTGTTTGTTTGATTGATAGATTTCTGAGCGTTTGTTTTCTTGCTTTATTTTTTCATTTGATTTTTTTGTGTCTGTTTCTTGCTGAGTGCTAGTGTGATTTTTGCCTGTTCTTTTTCTCTTTGTGTGTGTTCTTGTCTGATTGGTTGTGCTTGTATTTGTGACAGATTTTTGGTGACTGCTAGTGAGTTTGTTTGGGAGTATGACTGAGAGAAAAAGAAAGTTGAATTTTACAGTGGGGGAAAAAAGAATTCTTGCCCGGGCCATTACCGACTATGGGCGTTTTCTCCACGGCCCGCAGAGTGCCACCACCACCCCGGCCAGGAGGAGGGAGATATTGGATATGATCACGGAGCAGGTCAATTCATCGGGGGAGGGGGAGACACGGACCCGCTCTGGGATTGAAAAGAAAATAAATGACCTCCGGCGTGAGGTGAAAAAAAAAAACTGGCCGCAATAAATGCCCATGCCAGGGGCACAGGAGGGGGCCCACCACCATGCCAGGTTAGATTTACAGCGACGGAGCGTGTGGTGGCCCTGACCTTTCACCGGCATGAAGTGGAGGGCCTGCCAGGCTTTGACACAAGTCCGGTCCCCGCGGTGCCAGGTAAGGTATTTATTTCTCTCAAGTGTGTAGCATGTGTGGGGGAGGGGTGAAAGGGAATATGTGGCAAGTGTGTGGATCCTCCAACCTGTGAATGGTTTGTGTCATCCACAGCTGTGCAGGAGGGTGCAGGGCCATCTGGCCAGACCGCCGCCAACGCCAGGACAGCAGCCTAATGAGGCCCCCCCAACAAGGCCAGAGTCCGCGGAGGAGGAACAAGAGGAGGAGGAGGATCATGCGGAGGACGATCATGAGGAGGAGGAGAATCATGAGGAGGAGGAGTCCATGGCAGGCACTGGACGTTTGGTTTCTGCGGACTCTTCCCCTCTGGCTGCAAGAAGCCTGCCCTCCCTAAGGGTGAGCCCCCCCCCCCCACCCCCAACAAGGCTCCCCACACAAGGGCCGCCCCGTCTCCCCCGCCACAACCATCAGCAAGAGCCAGGAGGTCATCCCAGAGCACCAGGGGGGCGCCCAATCTCCTGCCCGCCAGTCTGAGAAGGAACCTGGCCACCCAGACCCGCCTTCTGAGACAGCTCTGCCAGACTATGGGGCGGGTGGATCAGAGCCTGTCCTCCATCAACGATAGGCTGGGTAACCTGGACTCCCACTCCCGGGCCTCCACAACCTGCCTAAATGACCTGCAAACTACAGCAGCAGGCGTTGGGCAGGATGTGAGGGCCCTTACCCAGGCTATCCAGGGCAACACGGCAACACTTGGTGCTGCCCTGGACAGAATAGCCGTGGCCTTGGAGGGCAGGCCGCCAGGTGGGCAGATCTCAGGGGCTGCTCCTCCTTCCCCGGCTTTTCCCCTCCCCCATGCGTCTCCCCTGAGGGTCCGGGGCCGTGGCCGGGGGCGCCCCAGGCGTGGCTCAGGCAGAGGGCATTAATTTTTTTTCCCCCTTTTTTTTGGTTTGAAAGCATGTTTATTTTTGTTCTCTGCTTTTTTTTTTTTCTATGCATTTTTTATATTTTTTTTTTTGCTGACATTTTTGGCATTTTTTGGGTTGTGAATGATGTTTGAATGTGGGGGTGACATTCCTGCTGGAAAAGGGGTGTCATCCTCAATTTGGGTGGAGAAGGGTTCCCCAGGACCAGGGAGAAGTGATTCCCAGGTCCGTGTGAATGGTGTATGAATGTACAGTGACATAATTGGAGCCTTGACGTGGCGTTACTGCTCACCAGTCTTGCATGGTGGACTGGTGCCAATCCAATTTGATGAGGATGTGGGGTGTGTGTGCTAGGGACCATAGTGGTGTGCATGCATGCATTCTCATTGTGCCATGATTAATGTGTGTGTTTAACGTGCAAAGATGCATAATGTGAGCTGGCATGAGATGGGGTCATGAGATGGGGTTCCAGTTCATATGCAGAGTCACCTTGAAGGGAAAAGACAGGTGGATGTTAGTCATGCATGTGCCACTTGTGAGGTGTGCATCACGGGAGGGGATAGTCATGCCTGACTCCCATGTCACTCACCAACCAGCCAGCTGTCCCCATACATGTTCTGTTCGCAATCTGTGGGGATGGGGCTCTGATTGTATATGTAGCTGTCATGGGTGTCATGGGTAGTGCCATGTGTTGGGCTGCTGATGTCCTCCTGCAAGGTTGTGGTAATTCCACGATGGCATGAGGGGTGAATCTGAAGATGCGAGACACCTCAGAATCTCTCATGCCAAAGATGTCTATGCGTGTGTGATATATCAAGTGAAGAGTGAGGGGCTTGTATCAGATAAGAATATTGTATTAGATTAGATTAAATTGTAAATTTGATATAAGCCAAAAAATAAAAAAATAAAACATCTCCCGTGCCCTCCTTAGTGCCATCCTCCGTGCCCTCATCCTTCTTTGTTCATCTAAAGTCAGTAGTATAGCTATGCGCGACGATGCCCCTGGCATGTTGGCATACAGATTGTTGGGCAACACGTGTGACTGCTGAACTCCTCACTAACAGTGTTGCTTTATCTGACAATTAGACTTTTTTTCAAAATTTAGACCAGCTTTTAGGTCCTCTAACTTTAGACAGAACATTTTGCAGTTGCGCACATCGCGTAGCCTGCGCAGCAACTGCGTTTTTTTGTGAATCCCCGTAACTCCCTCATTAGCATATTTGACTAGCAAATCAATGGTGTGTCTAGCGCAGTTTTGCGCGAAGGCAAGCGAAGGTCTAATTCAATTACGCCGGACCAAAAAACGTAGATTTCTGGCGTATATTGTTTTGTGAATCGCGTCCAACTATACGCACGCGCACATTTAGACTTACGCACGCGCAACAGCAGTTGCGCAGGCGTAATCGCTCTGTGAATCTGGGCCACAGTGTCTAACGCATGAATTGAAGCATAGTAAGTCAGTTGTAATGACCTTGTTGGATAAGATAGGAAAAAAAAGGTTTGAATCACAATTATATCATATTTTATTCGATAAATTTAAAGCGGAGTTCCACCCTTAAAACCACTTTCTTTCATCCCATCCAGCATACTGGCGTCAGCGCCAGTATGCTGTTTTTTTTTTTTTTTTAATCCATGTACTTACTTTATAATAGATCATTTAATTTTGGGCGCACCGCGGTGTATGTCGCCGCTATAAGGCGTCGCGCTTTCCGGAAACAGCCGACTAGCGTTCGGCTCTTCTCGGCGCCTAAGCACAGACCCAGAAACTGACTGCGCAGGCGCCGTATATAGCCGCATCACGCCTTCCGGAAACAGCCGACTAGCGTTCGGCTCTTCTCGGCGCCTGCGCACAGACCCAAGAGCTGACTGCGCAGGCGCCGTAAATAGCCGGTCCTAGTTCGGCTTTTTTCGGAAGGCGTGACGTGGCTATATACGGCGCCTGTGCAGTCAGCTTCTGGGTCTGTGCGTAGGCGCCGAGAAGAGCCGAACGCTAGTCGGCTGTTTCCGGAAGGCGTGACGCCTTATAGCGGCGACATACACCGCGGTGCGCCCAAAATTAAATGATCTATTATAAAGTAAGTACATGGTTTAAAAAAAAAAAAAAAACAGCATACTGACGCTGACGCCAGTATGCTGGATGGGATGAAAGAAAGTGGTTTTAAGGGTGGAACTCCGCTTTAAAGGAACTGTGGATATACCGGCTAGACTAGCTTGGTCCAGCGGTAGGGGGAGCATGCTGATCAGGGGAATGTATTTGTTTTGTTTCCTTTTCTTTTTTCTCCCTCTCAATATGGGCTAGGATTGTATGGTGTTCTTGTTATGTTTTTTTCTGCTTTTGTTGTTTGTATATAAAATAAATAAAAAAATGATTTGATAAAAAAAACAAACAAAGATTTTACACTCAAGTTTTAGTAAATCTCCCCCATGGTCTTCAGCCAGCTTTCCCCTCCATTTGACTGTACATGTCAGCGTCATCACATCCCATATCAGCTGCATAAGTTGCTATACTATACCTATACTCAGGGCTTTTTTCACAAACAATAGGTGCTGGAACTCAACCACGACCCCCCAAAACCCTTCCACCCAAACACACCCTCCAAATCACATCAAATAGTGTGTGTGGTCAGTCAAACTTTACAACATTACTGTGTATAAATTTAAATAAATGATAGTAACTGGCAAACAATACTACTGGATTTTAGTGTATATGAATACATACAATAACTAGATAAAAAAATCGGACCAATAGCGACACAGAAAGCAAAAAACAAAACTGACACATTCTTTCTTCCCATGCTATCTAACTAAAAATGAAACAGCTTGGGCTGGAGTTCTGAAGGTAAATTCTAAATGACACCATGCTGTTTTCAAGTAATACAAATGTGCCAAAACAAAATCTTTGTAAAGTATACATATATTGAAGTACATTGTAAAATTACTTATTTCAATGATGATAGTGTATAAGATCAGACAGTGGCCCGTTTGTACAGCTTTTTCTCTATTTACTCCATCACTGGCAATAAGTCCACTCCAAAAGCGATAAAATCACTGACAGTGACTCACAATTATGTTTTATTTCTGGTGTGGGAGGGATGGCAATGATCAGTTAAAGCTTTTGGAATGAAGGCAGCAGATAATTGAGCTGCCCACCTAACACCGCGCACAACAAATGCAAACACTGCACAGAGCTTAGCTATGTTAGTACTATATGTACGTTCTTCATCACATAGAACTTTTACCTTTTAAAGCACATGTATACCCAGGGCTTTTTTTCTCAGACAATAGGTGCAGTAACTCCCTCTTTCCGAGTCACCCCTTTTTCTCGCCCCTACCCACCTCCCAGTACTGTCCCTTTTAGACAAAATAGAAGTATAATTTTAGTAATTTGTATGGAATTTGGTAATGATATCAAGAAAAGCAGTAAAATACCCTGCAGACAGCAACAATAGATCCCCCTAACAACAATGGACCACACATAACAAAATCCCCCCCCCCTTAAAAAAAACAATAGATTTTCGCAAAAATAATAAGTTGCGCCAATCATCTAAACGTATAAATATAATTAGTCAGAAATGACAACAAATAAAGTCCATCCCATGTAGTGACCTCAGCGTGGCAATGACAAATAATACACCTAAAGAAACGTGATGTGAAAAGAAGAGGTGACTTCCACCCCCAGATTCACTGCCACTTACCGACTCCCTATGTTCTCCTATTATGGGAGATCACAAGCACTTTCAGCTCAATAACCAGACAGGGCTTTTAATGGACACAGCAACAGTCACAGCGACAGTGTCTTCATAGGCTTCCATAATGCATATAGCGTGCAATGACACAAGATCTCCATGAAGAAATAATAAAGCTTCCATAGTGTAAAATCTTAGGGTATTTTAATAATAAAAAGCTGTAGTGCACTTACAATTAAGTAGATAAATTAAAACATGGAAAACAAACCGACCAGTTTAAGTGTGCAGCCTGTCACTGTCCTGAATCTGCAGGAATGCAGTGACGTCAGCATGTCGCTCCCCCTATGCGTTTCATCAGAAATGACGTCATCCAGGGGCACTTCCTATTATAGAGTGACAATGCTCTGTCCTTGTTTCTCAGTTGTACTTCTGTGTTGTGATGCTCAACAAAAATTACAGGTGCCGCTCAAGGCTCCACCAGGTCCTTGTGCATGACAAACCACTAGGAGTGCCAACAAGGACAGAGCTCGCCCCAGCTCAAAACATCCAGTAGGGAAAGGAAGTCCTAAAAAGTTGTACCTCTCAGCAAAACCCTGTGAGGAAGTGTATGACAGCATCAGCCCGGGCTCCAACTAGGCCATGTCCCCAATGCATTTCAGCCCCAGAGCTTAATTATAAGAATCTCCAGGGCTTTTTTTCAGGGGGAACTTGTTGGAACTCAGTTCCACCACCTATGGCTCAGACCCTTTGGTGCCTGCTCACCACAATCACTTTTAAACGCAGACGTCTGGTTTCTGTGTTTACAAGTGACAGCTCTGCACTCTGTATGTAATGCAATCCTGGTATTTAATGCTCCTTTAAGACCCTCCTACTGTTTTTATGAAAATTGACTGACCATACCCACTATTTGATGTGATTTGGAGGGTGCGTGTAGGGGGAGGGGTTTTGTGGGGTCACGGTTAAGTTACAGCATCTATTGTTTGAGAAAAAAAGCCCTGGGAATTTCCATGGTTAGGCCGGGGGGGGGGGGGGGGGGCGGAATGAAATGCATTGAGGGCATGGCCTGGTTTGAGCCCAAGTTGAGGCTGTCATACACAAGGTTTTGCTGTGATGTACAACTTTTAGGACTTCCTTTCCCTACTGTGTTGTGATCCTGTCACTTGGGTTTCTGATTGATGCTAAAATTGGCCATTCCAACACACATTACGCAAGCATGATCCACTGTTGTCACCATCTTACCATGTAGCGATCACTGGAGTGCATGCATGTAGACAGTTAGTGTACGCAAAAAGACTGCAGGAAATTAGCAGAACAAATGATGAAAAAAGTTAAACAAAGTTTATTTAAAAAATGTCAGTTGTCTAGGGTGCAATAGCAAACTAAATGTCAATCGCCTTGGGTATACATCGACTCTAAAAAGGAGGTATAGGATTAATCTGCATGCATAGTAAAAAAAGAATTCAATCTATAGAAATATCATACTGGTTACTGCTATGGGTTCCACGTCATATCCAGCCACTTTTACCTTTGTGTTTATCGTCTTTTTCCTGTTGAATATTATATGGCAAAAAATTGAATTTTGCGTTACTAAAGCAGAGTATTGGGAAAGAACAATTTGAAGACTGTGACACAGACAAGGGAGATAATGTTGCAATTCCATTCTTTGTTGGCAAGTTTAATAGATCTATTTTCTTTCTGCTCTCTGGACTAAAACAGTTTATATGTGACATGTCCATCATTCAGAGAGAGGGTAAAAGATCACATGATGGGGCCAAGGTCTGACAGGAACAAGAAAGAGAGGGATATCTTGATGTCTTGTGTGAGCTGTTGAGATCACAGTGAACATGCCAGCTCTTTGAAGCATTATAAACAGAATATACATCAGCCTGACTGTCCAGAGTAAGTCATCTGGCTGGCTGTCACATAAACCCTTTATATGTGATTGAAATATTACCTACATTCTCTATAAAATATATGCATGTGCATATATGCATGTACCGGTAAATGTATAGAGAATAGCAAATAATTGATGAGAGATAGATAGATAGATAGATAGATAGATAGATAGATAGATAGATAGATAGATAGATAGATAGATAGATAGATAGATAGATAGATAGATAGATAGATAGATATTGTATACTGCACATGCTAATTTCTCTCAAATAATTAAAGTTCCAGCTTTAGAAAGGCTTTTACTCTTGTCAATACAAATGTAATTAAATGGATGTCTTTCCCACCATTAACATTATCTCTGCATTTACCAGGGATAACTGGCTTGATTTTTAGAAACTGATGTCATGGATATCAAGGGCCATGCTCACTAAACAGCTGTTTAAAAAAGCACTACAATGATTAATGTAAAAAAAAAAAAACACTGGGGAATAATATTACAATTTTGTTACAATTTTGTGATTTTCATTATTAAAAAAAAAATAGATACTTTTTGACGTTTAACTATCTTCTAATATCATGTAAGAGTTATCTTGGACAACAAAGCTTCTGTTTAATGCTTACATTTGCACCAGGGCCCAAAATGCCTGTTCATATTTTCTTAACTGACTCAATATACCATAAACTAGTGATGAGAAAATCTAAGCATAGGGCACAGTGTAGTGAACTAGTAAAGGTGTTTCAGGGCACAGGCTTAGTTTGGGTCCAAAGGCTGAACATTTCAGGGCACGAGAATGGTAATGGGCCCAAAGGCTAAAAATGTCAGGGCACAGGCTTGGTTTTGGGTCCAAAGACTGACATTTTCAGGCCACAGGCTTGGTTTGGGATCCAAAGGCTGAGAATTTTAGTGCACAGATTTGGTAATGGGTCTGGAGGCTGAAAATGTCAGGGCACAGGCTTGGTAATGGGTAAAAAGACTAAATATTCCAGAGTCCAGGTTTGGTTATCGGTCAAAATTGCTGTCTTACTTCCGGTTCCGGCGCCGCATGGAGTAGCTGCTCTTCACTGCAGCTCCTGCAGCACGACCCATAACCTGCCTACAAATCGGCCCGAGAAGCCCTACGTTCCCCCCTCCACCTCTGGACACGTCCCCACAACACAATGGACCGCTTCCTGTAAAAAACGGGCGCAGCCGGCGCTGGCTCAGCCGCAAATTGAGGCCCCGGTCTCGGCCTAATCCGCACCACGGACACCAACGCAGCCGGCCGCGATGGAGGTAAGCGGCGACACATCCCCCCCTCCTTCTCCACACGCATCCTTGCCACAGGACATGGGGGACGGCACCACGGAGCGGATCGCTCAAGCGGTAGCCGCCCTGCTGACCCCCATGATCGCAGCATCTGTTGAGAAGGCTGTGAACACCGGGATGGCGCAATTTAAGGCCCAACTAGGGGAACATGGCAATAGGCTAAACAAACTAGAGCACCGCCTATCCAATGCTGAGGAAGACCTCTATCAGGCCCAAGCTCTAGAGCACGCCCAAGATAAGACCAATCAATATATTCTGCAGAAATTAGATGATTTGGAAAATAGATCCAGGAGGAGAAACCTGAGGTTTGTGGGGGTCCCCGAATCGCTCCAATCATCTGCACTATCGGACTTTTGTGCCCACCGCATCCCAGAAGCACTGGGCCTTCCAGGCCCATGCACGGTAGAACACACCCACCGCATGGGGGCCTTTAATTCGGACCGCAAATCCCTAAGCCCGATCATTGCCAAATACCTCAATTATGCCGATAAATCTCTCATATTGCATACATTCCGTCAAGCCCGCCAGCTTCAGATCGACGGCATAAAAGTCCTAGTATTTGCTGACTATTCTATTGAGGTATCAAAGAAAAGAAAGGCCTTTCAACCAATCTGCACGGAACTCTTTAAACAACAAATAAAATTCACCCTGGCCTTCCCAGCTATACTACGCCTTAAGGCCCCCGAACAGAGACCATCACACTTTTCAGGATCCCTCTGAAGCCGAAGCCTTCCTGTGGTCACAGCATGCGTCCCCTCACCTCCAGACACCCTCAAAAGCCCCTACACTTAACCGCTCCTTGGATCAAAGAAGCCCAAGGAAGGACTCCCCAAAACGCTTCAGGCCCTCAGGCCTTGACCTGAACCAGGCCACCACAAGATAAAATGCTCCCTGCTCTCTGAGTTCCACCATGGCTCTGCTCTCTACTCCTGTTCCACGTGAGTTACACTCTTGGGCCCCAGCAGAACATGATCTGCCCTGGCACTTGCTGCCCCGGGGTCTCTGTTTGGCTCACTCCTCCGCACCTTCCAGACAGGTCAGACTCTTGAACAATGTTTTTTTTTTTGGTTCACATTATCCTTGCTAAGTACCATGAGTGGATCGCTTAATAGTCACTTTTATTAACGATTGTTATCTTTTACCCTCCGCCATGTTTCATGTTTCATGTCTATGTTTGATGCCTCTCCTCGAATGCATTGTTGTCAGCCATGCTTCCCCTCTCACCCCCCCCCCCCCTGTTATATAGTAGATGATGTGATGTATGCGACTATTTTGTTACTGGTTTCAATGCCAGCGCCTCCTGGGTTCACTGTACGGTTTACAAAGGCTGCCCCCATCATACCCCGGTATGCATAATGTCAGCCGCATGAAGCCTTGCGTCCTGCTTCAGGGCTCCCGGGTCCCATGTCACCAAGGTCGTGACAGGGGAGCCGCCTCATACAGCGACTCCATGTGGAAAAAAAGCAAAGTTCTCAATGTTGGTTTTGTTGTTTATGTTGTTTCCTTTACCTCTCCAGGCCCTCCTTCTGCTCCCCCCTACCCCCCCTCCATCGCCCCCTCCTTCTGGCACCTACATATCCCTGCCCTGTACTCCCCTCCCCTCATGTGTCCTACGTGGCCCATCTCCCGTACCCACGGTGACCACCTTTGGAGCTAAGTCGCGCGATGCCCATCCTAAAAATTCGCCTCAGACCCCTTTCCCAAACCAATAACATGAAAGTACTTTCATGAAACGTGAAGGGACTCAGGTCCCCAAACAAAAGAATGAAAATCCTCAGACACCTAAAAAGACTAAAAACAGATATTGCTCTATTGCAGGAGACCCACCTTTCCACATCGGATTTCCCACGCATGAAAAAACTCTGGGTGGGCACGGTCCTAGGCTCGGAGGCCGTTGGTCGCAAGGCTGGTGTCCTCCTACTGATACATAAAAACCTCCCATGTTCGGTCATCGCGGTTAACTTAGATACTCAGGGCAGACTACTATCCGCCCATGTTAAGATAGGCTCCAAGGAACTTATTATATCAAATATATATGCTCCTAATAGCCCTGGCAAAGACTTCTACTGTGAGTTGTCTACATGGCTATTGCAAAATTCCCATCTCCCCCACCTAATTGGGGGTGACTTTAACGACACCTTACACCAAATAGACGACAGATCTTCCCCCAAACGTTATAATTCAGTCCTTGTCCCCCCCAACCCTCCACTTTTCGCCTCCACAATGGACTCACTCCGCCTTCGTGACCTTTGGCATCTGGCCCACCCAGCTGACAGGGAATTTACCTTCTATTCCAATCCCCATGCAATTTTCACTAGAATTGACCATATTGCCCCCCATATGGATGACCCAAACCTCTTCTGGGACACCGGTAAGGCCTTCTTCAGGGGTCGGATCCTATGCCACCTCCTTCAAAAGAAACACCCTGTCACAATACAAACTGGCCAGTTCCCGGTTGCACCAAGCACAAAGGGCTCTTTATACAACTGATTCCCCCGACAACAGAGACGAATGGCACGCAGCTAAGAGTTCCTTCGACGCCTGGGCAGACACCCTAGAAACGGTTAAAAAAGCAAACTTAGACGCCACCCTCCACAAATTCGGGAACAAATCGGGCAAACTGCTCGCCAGACTATGTAAAGGCTCATTTAGTCCCACCCATATAACGTCTCTGAGAGACCCCAGCGGCTCCATTCACACCACACCTCCGGCAATAAACAAAGCGATTCTACTCGGCCCTGTACGCCCCAGACCCCATTGACAAAACAGTGGTGACCGCCTTCCTAGAAAACCTGGCAATCCCCAAAATCACTCCCTCTCAATTAGAAGCCCTTAACACCCCTATCTCCACTACCGAGATCTCGGCCACCATTCGTAAACTTACACCCTCCAAGGCCCCAGGCCCAGATGGCTTCACAAGCGAATTCTACAAGACCCTGCAGAGTATTGTAGAACCCACCCTGCATAAGGTGTACAGCGGCGTGTGGTCCGGCGGCCCCTACCTCCCTTCAGAAAACCAGGCCATTATCAAATTACTCTCAAAAGGAAAAGATCCCCTCGAGCCAGGTTCATACAGACCAATATCCCTACTGAATTTAGATGTAAAGATCCTCTCCAAAATTATTGCAAATAGACTCGCAGACATTATCCCCTCCTTAATCCACCCCGCGCAATCAGGCTTTGTGAAGGGCAGGACAGCCACTTTAAATATTCATAAAGTTATGATGGCCTTGGAGCACGCCAAACAACACACAGAAGGTGACTTTGCTATCATCACCTTGGACGCGGAGAAAGCCTTCGACAATGTGAGTTTCGAGTGGCTTTCCCTATCCATGGCCAAAATGGGTTTCTCTGGTCCCTTCTACCATCTTATTGACGCCATGTACACATCCCCTTCAGCGACCCTGATGGCTGCTGGTATACTCTCAGAAGAATTCCGTCTCCACAAGGGGACGCGGCAGGGCTTCCCCCTTTCCCCACTCCTTTTTAACTTAGCCTTAGAACCCCTTTCCAGGCATCTCATCCAAGTAGCACCCCTCCATGGCATTAACCCTGGCGCACACGAAATCCACTCCTCACTTTTTGCAGATGATGTCCTCATTTTCTCAGCAGACCCGTCCTCCGATATGCTCACCATCAAAACAATTTTTGACAAGTTTAGACTCTGCTCGGGCCTCCGAATAAATTACTCTAAGAGTGAAATTCTCCCTTTGGGCACACTACCCAACCCACCCTGGTCACGGCATTCCATCTTTACTGCCGCCACCTCCCACATTACCTATCTCGGCATAAAAATAGGCAAACTACCCTCATCTCTGTATCACCTAAATTACCCCCCTTTGATTGCTAAAATATCTCAAGAACTATTGAACTGGTCGGATCTACCGCTCTCGCTCCTGGGGAGATGCCATCTAGTCAAAATGGTCAGCTTTGCCAGGCTGCTATATCCATTGCAGACTATCCCATTACTCTTACGCCACAAAGATGTTAAACTCATTGAATCAGCTATCTCTAATTTTATCTGGCACAATATAGCTTTGAAGAAACTTTTTCTCCCCAGACGCGAGGGCGGTGCTAGTCTTCCCAACGTTAGGATTTATAATTTAGCGTGTTTATTAAGATTTGGTTTAGACTGGTTATCTCAAGCCTCTAGATACTCAAATTACTCTCTTGAGTCTGAAATGGTGCGCCCCCTCTCCCTGGCGGCCCTTCTGCACTGCAAATGGAAGTCGATTACTCCCAGTCTCCAACACAACCTGTTACTCAGGGACACGGTCATTGCCTGGAGGGAAACCAGGAAACTGCTCGGGCTATCCACCTTTGTGTCACGACATCTCCCCATCCAAGGCAACCCCAGTTTCCCCGCGGGGCTGGATCACAAACCCTTCCAAATGTGGCAGGAAAAGGGGCTTACGCTTTTTGCTTCTCTATGCGACATCTCAACTGGCCGACCTTTATCCTTTGCAACCATGGCCGAAGCCTTCAAATTACCCAAATCACACGTCTTCCACTACTGGCAATGCACCACCTACCTACGTTCATCCTGCAACGAGCCATGTAGACGCTTTTCCCCCTCCTTCACGGATCGGCTGCTCTCAGATGGTTCATACAAAATCTCGGACATATACAAACCCCTGCTCATCGGAACCTCACCCCAACTATCTGACACCTCTGCATCCAACTGGGGTAAGGACTTCCCCGAGGATGATCTGACTCACAAACTACTCCAAGGCTTCAACACAGTTATGCGTCTCACCCCGAACAAAATCTGGGGGGAAAGCCAACTAAAGATCCTCCATCGGGCCCACATCCCCTTTCTTCACTCATCGCAGGACCCAAGCAGCATCATGTGCCCGCTGTGCCATCACCCAAAGCCATCCTTGGCTCACCGCTTCTGGTCATGCTCGTTTATTTCAGCCTTCTGGGACCAAGTCCTTGCCTACATCTTCAAAGTCACCCTAATGGGAGGGCGTGGCTACCGAGCTCCTGCATGGACGCTTAAGCAGTGAGCTCCGTGCCGAATACAGGGAAATCACCCAGCCGAGGCCGCACATTTCGCCTAGAAGTGCCTAAATTGCTCTACAGGACGACCCATCATCCGAAGATGACCCGCAAGAGGAAAACCTTGCCGCAGATAAAGAAGTTATCCCACTTCTTTCCCCCGACACCGCAAGGCCTTACTCAAGATGGTGCCGGCGGCGCCTCTCCGTCCTCCTCCAGCGGTTTGGGCTCTGCTCTGAATAGTCCGGCCGCGCAACAGAGCGTAACGCACAGTTCTCCAGATGCCTCCACTCCAATAGCACGCAGTCCAGCTAAATCTAAGCCCCGTTTGTCCTCAGAGTGCTCGGACTGATGAACTGTCATGGCTGAAAGCAAAGATATCTGACCTGGAGGACAGATCCAGGAGGAACAACGTAAAGCTTTGTGGAGTCCCTGAATCTGTCCTCCCACAGCAGCTGCAAGAGTATGCACAGGTCCTTATGAAGTCCTTTGTCCCTGAGTTAACGGAAGCTAATCTCGTTATAGACAGAATACAACGACTTCCTAAACCATCGCACCTGCCGGACAACATCCCTAGGGATGTCCTGATGCAAGTTCATTTTTTTCAGATCAAGGAGAGATTCATGACAGCTTTTAGGAGGAACAAGGAACCACCTATTCCTCTATTCAACTTTTTGCGGATCTTTACCAATTTACAATGCAGAAGCGCAGATCCCTTCTACCAGTTACTAAGGCCTTGCGCAACCATGATATTACGTATAGATGGGGCTATCCAGCTAAGCTCACCATCACACGGGAAGACCGCACTTTTGTGATTACCACCCTAGAAGAGGGCCTTGCACTGCTGCGGACCTGGGACATTATTCCAGAACAAGTCCAGGAGGCCGGTTCTTCATCTCTCAAAATATCCGACCAGGACTCATGGCACCTGGTGTCACGTAAGAAGAAAGATAAAAAACGTCATACCTGAACGCCTTGGCTATCTATCTCAACAATGCACTACTTGTTCCCTGTTGGCTGTTTTCCCCTCCGTAATACATGAGCAGCTTTCATGCTCTCAGATTCTACCGTGAATCTCCCCTTTTACTCTTTTGGTTAACTCTATTTGAGCTGTTTTGTCCTCTGCACTGTAAGGCGGCGTACACACGAGGGGATATGTCTGCTGAAAACGGTCCGATGGACCGTTTCAGCAGACATCTCCGCTCGTGTGTATGGGCTAGCGGACAGATTTCTCCACCCGACAGATTTCAAAGCAAGCTTTGAAATCTATCCGGTGGGAATCTGTCCGCCCGACATGTCTGCTGGTTAGTACACTTACCAGCAGACATGTCGGCGCATGCGCGGAAGTGTTTTACTTCCTGGTGCGGTGACGTGGCGGTGACGCGGCGGCGTCAACGTCACCGCCGCGTCACCGCCACGTCACCGCGCCGTCCGGCGGCGGGGAATTTGATCCGATGGTGTGTACACGCCATCGGATCAAACTCCCGATCGGACATATCCGATGGAAATGGTCCGCGGACCGTTTTCATCGGATATGTCCGATCGTGTGTACGCCGCCTAAGTGTTCCTTAAGGTTCTTTTTTTTGTTTGTTTTCTCCTTGTTTTCTTTTCTTTTTTCAAGAGATGGACTTCACCCCACTACCCAGGATGATGCCAAAGCTCTGTTCAAGATACAACGCTTAGGATTCCATTTGAACTTTGTTGCTATGCTGCTCATGAGGTATTATCATTTTACTTATTCCCTGTCATGGTGCTCAATATAGTTTCTTTCAACGTACATGGACTGAATCATCCAGTCAAGAGATCGGCGCTGTGGAAAGAAGCCCAAAGGTTACGTACTGACATTTTGTGTATACAGGAATCAAATTTTTTGGCGTCTAATCCCCCCTGTTTCAAACATAGGAACTATCCTCGCATTTTTTCTGCTTCCACCTCACATAGGAAACACAGAGGAGTGGTCATAGCCATTAAAGACTCGGTAGCATTCTCATTGGGGGAGGTGGTCTGTGACCCAGCTGGTAGATATGTGATTCTTGTCGGGGAAATCAATAATCGTATGTATACTATTGCTAATATATATGCTCCCAACTCTAACCAGCTTAGATTTATTAACCGCATGTTTAAAAAACTTTCGGTTCTCAAGAAAGGTGAGGTTATAGTATGTGGGGACTACAACATGACAGTTGATTACAGTGTTGACACCACTTCAAAATCTAAACGTCCTCCTCCCTCCTTGCATTCTGCTCTTTTGAGAGAGGGTTACTATGATGTTTGGAGGTGTCAGCATTCTAATGAACGCGATTATACCTTTTATTCATCCAGGCATCAGTCTAATGCCGCGTACACATGATCATTTTTTAAAAAACGACGTTTTTGAAACGTCACTTTTCAAAGACGATGTTGCATACACACCATCGTTTTTTTCACAAATAGCGAGATTACGTTCACCACTCTTTTCCATTGAAGCTCGCTTCATAACTAGCTTCTGGGCATGCGCGGGTTGAAAAACGTCGTTTTAAACGACGTTTTTGCTACACACGGTGACTTTTTGTGAAACAAAAAACGACGTTTTGAAAAATGACACAAAAAATTCAAGCATGTTGGAATTTTTTTTTGGTCGTTTTTTTGAAGACAAAAAACAACGTTTTGCCCACACACGATCAATTTAAATGACGTTTTAAAAAACAAAGTTTTTTTTCATCGCAAAAAACGACCGTGTGTACGCGGCATTACTCTCGCATTGATATGATTCTAGGCGAGCGGTCCTTACTCCAGTGGGTCTCCTCCTCCACCATTCATGATATTTCATGGTCGGATCATTCACCGGTTTCCATCTCGTTGGAGGAGGAGGGGATCCCTGCCCTGGCCTGCATTTGGAGAGCCAACACTAGTTTGTTTCAAGTACCGGAACAGGTTAAATATATTACTAACATTTGAAGGAATATTTTGACCTAAATGGTGGCTCAGTGTCGGACCCTGCAGTCCTCTGGTGTGCCCACAAGGCCTTCATTAGAGGCATACTTTTACAGCTCAGCTAGAGGCTTAAGCGCCAGAGGACCTTGAAATTAGATCTCCTTTTGCGGGATATTAGGGCTCTGGAACTGCAGAACAAAACATCCCCGAATCTAGCGCTATCTAACAGACTGCATGCCCTCAGGTGTGACCTTAGACATTCCCTTCTAGAATCTCACAATAAATTTGTTACTGCCCTGAAACTGTCGCAATTCTCCTCTGGTAACAAGGCTGGTAAATTTCTAGCCCGTCGCCTGAAAGACCAGAGGATGCGGACGAAGATCCCTTATATCCGCGATTCGGTCACTGGTGGTAAACTATACAACCCAAACGATATTGCTAATACCTTTGCGGACTATTACTTGTTCCTGTATAATATACGTGAAGATAGTAAATCCCGTCAACCTTCAGAACATGATATCCAAAAATTCTTGGCTGATTTGAATCTCCCAACCCTATCCCCATCGCAGTTACAGGCATTGAATGCTCCTATCACAGAGTTGGAGATTCGTAAAATGATCACTAAACTTCCATTAGGTAAATCTCCGGGACCAGACGGCCTACCAAACTATTACTATAACGTGTTTAGTGACAGTCTGACCCCCTCTTTGCTTTCTGTTTTTTCACAAGCCATATCTTCCGCGCAGTTTCCCCCTGAGATGTTAAAGGCCTACATTGTTACTATACCTAAACCTGGCAAAACCTCAGATACTCCCTCCAATTTCCGCCCCATTTCGCTCTTAAACACTGATCTCAAATTGTACGCTAAAATCCTTGCACAAAGACTCTTAAATATTTTGCCATTCCTGATTAACCCAGATCAATCCGGCTTCACCACAGGTAGACAATCTTCTGATGCTACACGTAGAATTATTGGTATTGTGCAGCATGCTTGGGCCTCTCGAACGCCTTCTCTGCTCCTTTCCTTGGATGCGGAGAAGGCGTTCGACAGGGTGCACTGGGAGTATATGTCCCATACCTTGTCTAAATTTGGCTTTCAGGAACCTATCTTGACGACAATCCTAGCCCTATATTCCCGCCCCTCAGCACAGGTCTATACCTCTAGTTCCCTTTCCCGACCCTTCCATATTTCTTTTTTTTTTTTTTTTTCATTCAAGTTTAAGTTTATTTTCTGAATAAAGTCAGTACAATTTAAAGAACATATCAGGAAATCAATACATTTTGTTACATATCCTTAAATATTGAGACATCGTTTGCTGAAGTCATCACTTCGTCATTTCTCAACCATACCTAAATAACATTCTATCTGCGATAAAAGGAAAACAGGTTCAACAAGGGAGTAAATTCTGACCCTAAGCCATATAGTCTAAATGGGGTAGCTCCCTACCCTCCCCCAAATCCTGCAGTTCCTATCAATCCGTCTAGGGTCCCTAGTCTACAGCAGTTGGGATAAATCAAAACCTTATTGGTCCAACATATATAGAAATGAGATGGGAAGGGCACCCTCCACCCCCACTGACACCCCAATGGGATCACTCTGTGCCCGGGGAGGTAGAGTAATTCCCCCAAACCATCCCGCCCCCTTAGCAAGTTATTATAAATATTACAGTTTTGTGAAGTCCACTTCGTGATGTACCTCCATTTCATAAACGTAAAACTTCTCAAGTACCTCTGGTACGAAGTGTATGATATCTGGACCGATTAAATGAACCTAATACTAAAAGAATAAATAACAAGTTCGATGAAGAGAGAGGGAGAGGGAGGGAGAAAAAGAGAGGAGAATCCCTCTTCAACCTCCTCCACCCCTATGATAGAGGCGTAACATGTATATATATGGAGAACGTTTCCCAAACACAGATTATACAAAAAACCTGAACACAAGCACAGCATAAAACCAGAACATAGAGAAGAAAAGTAGAAGAGAAGGAAAAGAGGAATGTGAGAAAGATAGAAAGAGAGGGAACGAAAAAGAGGGTAGGGGTGAGAGGGTAGAGAGATAGAGATCCTACCTGCCAGGTGTGTACATCAGCCTACAGTAAGTTATGTTATCACCCCTTTATGGGGTGTGAGATCCCTAAGTACTTTATCCATGGTTCCCAGATTGCGTTAAACTGAGTAAGTCTATCCAACATTGAGCCAATTCTCCTTTCCTGTTCCATTATCCAGGTGATCTTTCTTTTCATACTTAAGATTGAGACCGCCTGTTTCTTCCAGGCTGCAGCTATAGTGATTCTAGCTCCTGTTAGGATAAACCATATCAGCCTTCTGGTAACCTTTGATACTTGTGGTATGAATCCATTCAGTAAGGCAATCGCCGGGGACTGATGTATATTACAACCCGTAATCCGTCTAATTATATGGAACACTTTACTCCAAAAACCTCGTATTCTTGGGCATTCCCACCAGGTGTGAATCATGGAGCCCACGCCTTGGCATCCTCTGAAGCATAGAGGTGAGGATGAAGGATATATGGTTGCCAGTCTTAGAGGAACTAGATACCATCTAGTAAATATTTTGACATTCGCCTCTATGAGTGACATGTTGATGATACCCTTTATAGATCTATGGAAGTTTTCTCCCCAATCTTCCAAATCCCACTCATCCTGAATTTCCTTCTCCCAAGCTAGCATATAGGGTAATTTATTGACATTGTTCGCAAGGGATTTGTAAATTACAGAAATACCACCCTTCCTTACTGGGGCCTGTTCACATTTTCGTTCATAGGGCGTAAAATGACCAGTTACAGCCTTGTCAGTCCAGAGTTTCTGTACAAAACTGTAGATTTGAGAAAATCTTGATTTCTCTGAAGGAGGAAGATCAAGACTGTCCCTAAAATATTGTTCTGATAGAGGACCTGAGTGGGAGAAGAATCGTCCAATGCGGTATACTCCCTTATCTCGCCACCACTGGAAGGATTCAACGTTCACATTGGATGCAAAGGACGGGACCTGAAATATATCAGTTAATGGTAGACTCTTAGAGACTAAAGAGGGATTGCTCCTGAGCGAGTCCCACAGAACCAACGCCTGTGACAGTGCCGGAGACATAATAGAATGTCTGCGTTTGGGGATAGACCACACAAGATTTTCCAATGAGCATGTGGGGGACGCCTGTTCTTCCAGACTAACCCAATCAGGTTGGTCCTGTTTGAGGTATATATCTGACAGTTGTGCCAGTCTAGCTGCCTGGTAGTACCGCAGCAAATTTGGGAGTCCCAAACCTCCCTGATTAGGGAGATTAAAGAGGCTACGCGATGATACACAGGGGCTTTTTTTGTTCCATACAAATTTGGTGATCTTACCCTGAAAAGCCTTCAAGTGATTCCTTTTTATCGGTATGGGGAGAGAACGAAAGAGGTATAGAAGTCTAGGAAGAAGAGTCATCTTGACAGAGTTTATCCTGCCAATCCAGCCTATATTCTGTGTATCCCAATCACCTAAATCAGATTCAAGTTTTTTATACATAGGAGGGTAGTTGGCTGTATATAGATCCTCAAATTTCGAAGATAAATTGATACCCAAGTATTTGATAGATGAGCCATTCCAACCAAATTCATATTTCTTTTGTAGTAAGGAAACTACATCTACAGGAAGCGAGATATTGAGGGCCCTAGATTTGGACATATTGGGGCAGATTCACAGAGAAATGGATTATCGTAGCGTATCAGAAATACACTACGCCGCCGTTTTTTACCTTGCTCTACGTGGAATTCAGGTAGATTTTCTACGGTAAACGACGGCGGCGTAGTGTATTTCTCCCGTCGCAATCCATCTGCGCGAGTAGGGGGCGTGAAACATTTAAATTAGGCGCGTTCCCGCGGCGATCGATCTGCGCATGCTCCGTTCGCAAATTTCCCGCCGTGCATTGCGCGAAATCACGTCGTGACGTCATTCGTTGTTTATGTAGCGTACTTTACGGGCGATCCACGTCCCGACGAGTTTCGTAAACAAAAAAAAAAATTAAATAAATTCGAAGCGGGAACGACGGCCATACTTAACATGGGCTACGTAAAGTTAGAGCAGCAAAAAGCTGCTCTAACATTACGTATAAAAAAATAGACGAAAACGATTGCGACGCTCGCTCGTTTGTTCGTGAATCCCCGTAAAAACACATTTGCATATCCCGACGCATTAAAACGACGTGAACTCCTCCCAGCGGCCGCAAATAGATGGCAGCGTAGATCCGAAGGCTTACGAAGACGTAAGCCTCTCGGATCGAAGCCCGAAGCCGCCGTATCATGGTTTGAGAATTCAAACTAGTGATACGCCGCAGGAAATTTGAAATTACTCCTGTCTAACCCCAGTTAGACAGGCGTAATTGTTTTGTGAATCTGCCCCATTGACTTTAAGGCCAGAGGCCCTGGAGAATTTGTCAAGTACAGAGTAGATTTCGGACATAGAGGAAATCGGGGAAGTAACAAATAGTAGCAGGTCATCTGCAAATAATGCACATTTGTGGTCCTTACGGGTACATTGAACTCCTCTGATATTCGCGTTATTCCGAATCGCTATTGCCAAAGATTCTATAACAATTGCGAATATCAAAGGAGACAATGGGCATCCCTGGCGGGTTCCCCTTTTAATTTTAATAGATTCTGAAAATAGTCCCTGCAGTCTTATTTTAGCCTCAGGAGAAGAGTAGAGTGCAGATAATATGCCCAAGACTCTTGAGCCAAACCCCCAACGTCTCATAACTTCAAACATATATGGCCAGGAGACCGAATCAAAGGCCTTTTGAAGGTCCAATGATAAGAGCATCCCTTCTTGTTTTTGATCTCCTATCCAACCGGATTGCAATATGGAG
This sequence comes from Rana kukunoris, assembly GCA_029574335.1. Lineage (NCBI taxonomy): Eukaryota > Metazoa > Chordata > Amphibia > Anura > Ranidae > Rana > Rana kukunoris. Next base: position 327,590,592 of record CM056050.1, on the reverse strand, counting down.
ATTATGTCTACCGCTCTCCTTACTTGGTCAGGGCCTTGTCTACCAGGAATGAAACCCACCTGATCCTTATGTATATACTGACCAATGAAGGATGCTAGTCTATTGGCTATTATTTTGGTTAGGATTTTTAAGGTCATTGTTAATCAACGACATTGGTCTATAGTTTTCCACTTGACTGGTATCCTTGTCAGGTTTAGGGATCACAGAGATATATGCCGAATTCAGCTGAATATCTATAGGATTCCCCTTCGTTAAATGGTTAAAAAAACGAGTAAGGTATGGAGATAGAAGAGCCGAGAAAGTCTTGTAGTAAGGAACAGAGAAACCATCTGGTCCTGGAGCTTTATCTGTTTTTAACATTTTGATCACTTCCAAAACTTCCTCAATCGAGATGGGAGCTTCCATTTTCTCTCTATGCACTTCCGCCAGCGAGGGAAGGTCCAAACTATCTAGGAATTCCCTAGAATTGGAGAGTGTTTCAAAGTCGTAAAGTTTTGAATAGAAGCTTTGGAAGGAATCCATCACCTTCTGAGTGTTCAAGGTAAATAAGCCATTGGCTTGTTTAATCTTAGGGAGGACTCTCTGCCTTAGTCTAGGGCAGGGGTCTCCAAACTGTTTAAACAAAGGGCCACTTTATTGTCCTTCAAACTTTAGGAGGGCCAGATTGTGGCCAGCGGGGGAAGAAAATGTCCCGGGTCCAGCACCGGTGAGAATAAATGTGGCCTCAGGGTTGGTGGTCAGTAGGAGGAGGAGTAGGGCTCCTATTAGTAGTAGGAATAGTATCCCATCATTGATATCAGTAGAAGAAATAGTGCACACTTGTTGGTGTCAGTTGAAGGAATAGTGCCTCATATCAGTTCGGGGAATAGTGTGCCAAGGGCCGCATAAAGCCTAGCAGAGGGCCACATCTGGCCCTCGGGCCGCAGTTTGGAGACCCCTGGTCTAGGGGATAGTTTATGCGCCAACATTGGACCAATTTTATCTTTTAATCTATAAAATCTAGCTCCCGACCATTTAAGTGCCTCATCTGCTCTTACCGTAATCGCAAGATTCAGAGCTGTCCTGGCAGCGTCCAACTTAGAAGTTGGGAAACCAAAGAAGTCCAATTTATGCTTTTTGCTCAAATCGTGAAATGTCTTTTCAAGTACTTCCACCTCCAGCCTCTTCAGTCTTTTTTGTCTGGCTGCGATCTGTATTAGTTTTCCCCTCACTGTCACCTTGTGGGCCGCCCATAAGGTTTCTGGAGAGATTTCCTCTATGTCATTATTTTTAAAGTAATCTGTTATAGCTTGTTCAATCTCTGTGGCTATAGTTGGGTCTTTCAACAATGACTGGTTGAGGGTCCAATGAGATACTCTTTGATTAGAACTGTTTTTTCTTAGATATAACAGAACCATGGAATGATCCGACCATGGGGCGTCCATAATGGAGGACTTCTGGGCCGAGGGGACATGGTGATTGGAAAGTAATATGTGGTCTATACGTGAATACGACTGGTGGGGGTTAGAGAAGTGAGTAAAATCTTTAGCAGTTGGGTTCAATTCTCTCCATATGTCGGTCAATCTATATTGGTGAAGCACGCGAGCGACTTGGGTACTGGTTTTAGTAGGTCTAATTAATTTAGCCTTTGCTGGGATGGATTTATCCAGTCCAGAGTCAAAAGCCAGATTGGAATCTCCCCCCATAACTATGACTCCCTCTACCAAAGGCTGGAGAGATTCAAGCATTTGGCAGAAGAACCCCTTCTGTCCCCGGTTGGGAGCATAGTATGATATAAAAGTGTACATATTTCCTTCCAGAGTGCCCTTTACCAGAATGAATCTACCCTCTGGGTCCGCGTATTCCTTAATTAAGTTAAATTTGCAGTGTTTGGAGAATAAAATTGCCACTCCTTTAGTCTTATTTTCGGCCTTTGATAGGTAGAATAATGGGAAATAAGCATGTAAGAACGAGGGAGTATACCGCTTTGGGAAGTGGGTCTCTTGTAGAAATACCACATCAGCATGAAGGGATTTGTAGACTTGTAGCGCCTTTCGTCTTTTAACTGGAGAATTCAGCCCCTGTGTGTTGTGTGAAACAACACGAAGGGGAGCAGGAGGATTAGCCATACCAGCCATGGGATATAAAATTGGCAAAGCTAATTCTCATGCGTTCCCAAACAATATCCGTATCATGAGACACATTAAACAACTTAGGTACATTATCCGGTTTGCAAAATAATGACTGTAGACACTTAAACGTAGGAGCTCTCATTGGCAGGTAGGTCGGGGGGGAAGAGTGAACAGAAGAGAAAGAAATGATAGAGAAAAAAGAAAATAGACAAAGACATTTTATCCATATGTAAATTAACGTAAGGTCAAAAAATGACCCAGAATGAGGGGAGGGTGTATTTCCCCTCCCCCCATTCAAACACGTGACCATAGAATAGCCCAGAAAATAAGGGGCTATGTTCCCACTCCCCGGGGTGACGGAACATCGATCCAAGGGGTAGGCTGAGGCCCAATGCCTCACCACCGGCTGCCAGCGACAGCTCAACAAACTGTAATGTAAATCACTGTTATGAATAATTCAACCCAGTATGACATATTAAAAGAGACAATAAACTATTTTAACTTTCCTAAGAAAAAACAACAAACACAAAAAAAAAAAAATAGAAATATACATATATACACATATGTATATAAACATTTCCTAGGAAAGTATTAACATGTAGCTTCGGTGAGATCTATTTTCTCGGGTATGGAAAAATAGGGGAAAAAGAGACATCGGTGACCATCCCTTTGAAGAAAGGGGAAAAGACATCCACAAACATGTTCCTTCTCTTCAGGTTGCAAACTTATCTTTAACCTTCCTGTGCTTGACTCTGCTCCAAGCAGAGGAAGTCGGGCTGATAGGGGTTTGTCTTTTGGCAGAGCCCTGCTGGATAGGAGTAGTGTCCATTTCTGGCTCGCAGGAAATAATCTTCAAGTCCAATAATAGTCTCTCACCTTCCTGAAAATTCTGTACTACATACTGCCTGCCATTAAATGAAAATTTCAAAGCAAAGGGGAAGGCCCATTTGTATCTTATGTCCTTTTTCATGAGGGCAGACAATAAGGGCTTCATAGCTCTTCTTCTCTGTATTGTGTATGGCGATATATCAGAAAATATTTGAATTATGGCGCCTTGGTACTGTAGTTGTTCATGTTTGCGAGACTGTTTCATCACTTCCTCCTTAATGGAATAGAAATGTGGTTTAACTACCACATCCCTTGGTAAACCGTCCTTTCTTAAAGGACCCAGGGCCCTATGTGCTCGGTCCAATTCTAGTTTGTGGTTTGGTATAGATGGGATCAGGATTTTGATAATGTCCTGTATAGCTGTATGCACGTCTGAGATAGATTCTGGTAATCCTCTGACCCTGAAATGATCTCTTCTTGATCTGTTCTCTAATTCGTCGATCCGTGCCTGAGCAGCTTCCAGCTGTTCCTGCATGAATTGCAAATGATCTGAGTTCTGATCAGTCCGTGCTGTATTAACCTCCAGTTTAGGAGGCGCATGCGTGGGAGCTCCTAGGATGGCAGCTTAGGACCGGAGCTCTGCTCACCACCGGCTGTCAAACGCAAATATATAGAGTTTCAACCCGGATACAAACGCCAAAAAGATATCCGAGGACTGCGGATTCAACGGTGAATCGGAAGATACCGGGTAAACTATTCCTTATTCAGGGGAATTATATACAGGAGCCTTGTAAAGAACGACAGTTGGGGACAGGGTGCCCGCGCTGTTTCTTTTTTCTGACAAGAATTACAGGTTCTATATACCCGTTAAGAGCAGAGAAACAACAGTAGTGAATAGCTAAGAACAATTTACTTAAGATGGCCGCCGTACCTCAGACAAGTACACTGGGTACAGTTGAGACCTCATTGACTGACAGACAAGCTATATCTTCTATAAGTCCTTCTATATTACCTCAGACACCAAATTCTGACATTTGCCCTATTCTCTCCCCTCCTGCATCATTTGAAATAAAAAATCTCATGGAGGCTGGTCATTTAACTCCTGAGGTAATTACCTCACAAGGTCCTGCACATATGAATACAAAGGCTGAACAGGCTCATGAGGTAACCTTCAATGTCTCTGAATTATTCACCAGAATTTCTGAAATGCTATATAAAGGACTGGCACAAAATGCAGAAAGAATCACAGGAGAGATTAGGGCTGATTTTCAGAGCCTGGGAAGCAGAATAGAAAATATTGAACACAAACTGGAGGTTAATACACCTTCCATATTTCTAATGGGACTCGTCAGGGGTGCCCCCTGTCACCCTCGATTTTTAATCTTCTTATTGAACCCTTGGCTGCTAGCATTAGGTCCCACCCATTTATCAAATGTTTTTCCCTTCAGGGCAAATCCCACAAGATAAATTTGTTTGCTGATGACATTATCCTTTCCCTAACTTCTCCTGCAACATCACTCCCATATGCTCATGAAGTTCTGCAGTCCTTTAGCAATATTTCTTACTACAAGGTGAATTGCTCCAAGTCTGTCATATTGCCTATGCATCTTCCTCCCTCTGTCCGGAAGCACCTGGAAGAAACCTTCCCTTACGCGTGGAGTACAGGAAGTATTTCTTATCTAGGTCTTCAGATCACCGCTGACCCCTTTAGACTAGCTGATGCCAACTATCCATTGCTAATAGATAAACTTTCGAAGGAGACTGCACGGTTGGCCAAGGTGGAGCTTTCTTGGACTGGCCGTCTGGCCTCATTCAAAATGTTGTTACTTCCCCAGATCCTATATATCTTCCGCTCGCTTCCCATCCCTATAAAGCCCTCCTACTTGAATCACCTCAATGCTATTCTGCGATCCTATGTTTGGAGCGCTCGTAGACCTAGATGTTCTAAAACTTTGCTGTCCAAGCATAGATCTGTGGGGGGTATGGGATTCACGGATATTCGTGACTACCATATTGCCTCTCTTTTAAACCAGATCAGGCCTTGGTTTGATGACCCTATGAAGGTCCCTTGGTGTAGTATTGATCAAGCATTGTGCCCCACTGGAGACTTGCTCTCCCTGTTGCTCCTGGACAGGTTGAGGCCTGTATCTCTTCGTGGGCTCCCCCTGTCCATCCAGGCATCATTGAGGGCCTGGAGGGCCCTGGGAGACGCCTCAGTCCCTCAGGATAAATTGGTAAATATACCTATCCCCATAGTAACTTTAATGAGTGCTATCCCAGATATTGATTCGCAAGATTGGAGGGATAGAGGAATTGCTCATATCTCAGATTTATACTGTGCTGACCACCTGGTTTCCTTCCAATCTCTCCAATCCACTTTTGGTCTTCCACGCAAAGACATATATAAATTTAGTCAAGTTGCTCATTTTCTCAATTCTATTATGACTCATCGAATAGCCCTTCCGGACCAGGTGTGGAAGTTCTATTCGCTCTTGACTTCCCCTATTAAGGGGATCCCTCTTTTCTACACTCTTCTCCAGCATAGACGCACATTCCTCAAGTCATCGCCTCTCTTGAAATGGGAAGGTGATCTAGGCAAAACGTTCACTGATCTACAGTGGCAATCTGCTCTTAACTCAATTTATAAGGACTCTAAATGCACCAACCATTGGGAACTTGCCCATAAGATCTCCTTGCGGTGGTACCTTACTCCCTATAGGATGTCCAAATTCTCTGAGGATAACTCGCCTCTGTGCTGGAGGAACTGTGGGGAGGTGGGCAATCTCCTGCATATCCTTTGGAAATGCAAACATTTGAGTAGCTTCTGGGGAAGCCTATTCAAATTTATTTCTAGGATTACAGGTGTTTTGACTTCTCCTAGACCAGAATTGGCCCTCTTAGGTTTAACCATAGAATCTTTCCCTTCATAGTTCCGTACGGTTATCACACACTTATTGTTGGCTACTAGATCACTTATAACGAGGAACTGGAAATCCGTTGTAGTGCCTAATCTCTCCGATGTAATTTTGATAACGTGAGAAAATTACATCTATGGGTCCCTATTAGCTGCCAGGTCTGGACAGAGGAGGAGTTTTGATAAAAGGTGGACAGCTTGGACGGAGTGGCTGAAGGCGTAGGCCCTCTTTGAGTTTTAGGCTACTTGCTGATTACTTTCTTCCCTTTTCTTTGGCAGTGCTCCCAACTCATCCTAAGAAAATCATTTTCGATATTTGGTTATTATATGGTCCATCTCACCCAGTTTTTCTCAATTTTTTTTTTTTTGTCTGCTAGAGTGTGTGTAGGGGTATCTGTATATCATTGCTGGGTCTTATAATATTATGGTGCACCCTACTCTCTCCACCATCTGCTGTTGTAGTCATTTAACTCTGTTTATTCTTATGTACATTCATTGTATGTTAATATGTTGATCTACGGCTTTTTTTTTCCCACCTCCCTTCCCTCGCTTCTGCTCTCCCTTTTATGTCTTTCTTCTTCCTTCTCTTTACTCTTCTTTTCTTTTCTCATTTTTTGCCCTGTCTCTCCCCTTCTCTGTTTTTTTACGAACCCTCTGCCCATGTTTCTGCTGTATGTATATTTTGTTTTCTGAAAATTCTAATAAAAACTTTAAAAAAATAAAATAAAAAAAAATTAGCTGTCTTTACCTGTTCAGTAACTAAATCAGTTTGTCTAAATGACTATGAATATTCACAACTAATTTGATCAAGTAAGGCTACATTTATTTTGGGGTGAATAGATTACTACCATTGATGCTTTGGCTCTGTGTAGACTGGCAACCTGGGCAAAGAAGGTTATACGTTTACTGAAGTAGTCAATGGAATTGCAGCAACAAAAAATGCCTTTACAGCTACTGTGCTTTATAGAAACTGAAGAACAATAACATGACATTGCCTTTATGGTTACAGTGAAACAGTAAAGTATTAACCACTTCAGGTCCGCGCTATTGACAAAATACGTGAACAGTGCGGACCTGAGGCGCCGGGGTCACGTCTTTGGACGTGATTTGCTTGTAATTCCCCGCGCGCGCCGGGGAAAAACAGTCCCGACGCATCACCGAGGATCCGATGCGTGTACCCGGCGGCCGCGATGTCCGTCAGGTACACGCGATCGTCGGTGAGAGAGCAGGGACGTGGAGCTCTGAGTGTAAACACAGAGCTTCACGTCCTGTCAGTGAGGTGACAGATGCTGTTTCTCTTGTACATAGGGAGACAGCATCGATCACCTCCCCCAGTCACCCCCCTCCCCCCACACAGTCAGAACACACCCAGGCAATACATTTAACCCCTTCCTCACCCCCTAGTGTTAACCCCTTCAATGCCAGTCACATTTATACAGTAATTAGTGCATTTTTATAGCACTGGTCGCTGTATAAATGTGAATGGCGCCAAAAATGTGTCAAAAGTGTCCGATGTGTCCGTCGCAATATCGCAGTCCCAATAAAAATCGCAGATCGCCGCCATTACTAGTAAAAAAAAAAATATAAAAAAAAAAATCATAATTATGTCCCCTATTTTGTAGGTGCTATAACTTTTGCGCAAAGCAGTCACTTATTGTGATTTTTTTTTTTTTTTTTTACAAAAATACGTAGAAGAATACGTATCGGCCTTAACTGAGAAAAAAAATATAAAAAAAAATGGGATATTTATTATAGCAACAAGTAAAAAATATATATATATTTTTAAATTGTCGCTCTTTTTTTCATTATAACGCTAAAAATAAAAACCGCACGGGCGATCAAATACCACCAAAAGAAAGCTCTATTTGTGGGGAAAAAAAGGACGCCAATTTTGTTTGGGAGCCACGTCGCACGACCGCGCAATTGTCAGTTAAAGCGACGCAGTGCCGGAAGCTGAAATTTCGCCTGGGCACGAAGGGGGTTTATGTGCCCAGTAAGCAAGTGGTTAAACAACTCTCCGGAATAAAGTGTCAAGTGTGCAAAAACATTCAAACTTTGGGTTAAAACTGACAGAATGCCAAAATATGTCCAGAAATAATAGAACCCATTTGAAGTGCCAAACAAATCTTGCTGCTCTCTGAAAAATAGTAAAGTATACCCTGGTTATTGGCAAATGCAATACAGCAAAAAGTATACAGCTTGGGGATAATTACAGAGCAGTGTGGTGTAGTATTTCTTAGGACATGCAGCCAGCTTAATCATATTTATAATGCAGGCTGACTGATGGATTCTAGAGAACAGATTTTTATGCTAGATTTGTTTGTATTGTTGAACATATTTGTGGACACCGGCTGAACATTTTTATTTTTATTTGCACTTATTCATTTAATAACTGGTTATATATGTCACACTGACCTGCTCCAGGCTCCATTGCTGGGTCTTTCACTCTGTGTGCAGCTGCTGCTTTTCAGCCAGTCACAGAGGGGCACTGTCCTAAAGGGCTAGCATACACATTGCTCAGTGTTCAAGCAATGTGTCTACATTGTAGTAACTGGACCCCCCTGTGTTCTCTTCATGTGCTTTCTTGTGTCTCTAGTGGTCTCCTGCATTTTCAGTGTCTTAAGTGTATCTCAGCTTGTTTCCAGTGTGTCCAGCCTGTTTCCAGCCTTTTGCACCGTACAGTGATTTATCAGGTACTATAACACTGACATTAACACTGACAGGTAGTATAAACTCTTAAAACTGTTACAGAATTTATTGAGTTGCATATATTAAAATATTCCAAATAAAACCAATGTTTAGATTCAATGTAGTCTAATTGTCTTCATTTCAAATCGGTAGGTGTTCAACAGTCCCAACATGTTTCGTCCAGTTGACCTTCTTCAGATAGAAAAATCAAAAAATGTCACATAACCTAAACAGTGAATTACTCATTTACACCTGAAGCAGTGGCAATATCAAGCTTACCAAACCACTAACCAATCTTAATTTTGTTAAATAATCATTGGCATTATGTTGAATATAGGTTAAAACCTTGGATTATTATCAAACAATCGGGTTATCTAGTGGCTGCAGGAGGCACAAAGTTGCTGGCGATAAAGACCAGGCCTGGATCGGTATGCCTAGCATTAAGAGTAAGGCCTACATGACTGATTTTGCAGTCTAGGCATGTTGCTAGGCAAACTATAAGTTTAAAATGATTGGTTAACAGGAAGGTGTGGCTGGGTGGGGCAGGGTGGGGCAGTAAGAGTGGTACTGGGCGGTGTAAGTTATTATGGCTTATTATGGCAGATATTGAGGCCATGCTGGCCCAGATTAGGGCTGCAGCCATGCTGTCACGGGCGGGGAGGTCAGAACCTCCTGCGCGCCTCAGTCCTGAAGTGACCCCTAGGGTTGCCCGCCATACTCGGAGCCCCAGACGGGACCCTTCAGCCCCAGTGGCAAAGAGATCTAATGTTACTGTGGCTGCCGGGGCTAAGAGGAATCCTCTACTGAGACGGGAACCAGGCGGGAGCATGGCTGCTGTGTTGGTCTCCCTGCCATCGCATGACGGGGAGCGGAAAGATGCGGCTGGCTCAGGGAGGCTTTCCTCCTCTGGGCGCATGGGCTGGCGCGGGAGCAGCTTACCAGCGGGTGCCGGCCTATCTCGTGGAGCGGCCGGGGCCCCGTCCGGTGGAAGCGGAGGTGGTCGTGGAGCGGTGGCGTCGGCTGTGGCCCGGGTTCCTGAGAGGTCCGCGGCAGCTGCGGGTGGATTCTCCAGGCAGCATGCTCTCCATGGAAGGGGCAAGCCTGGTAAGTTGGCTTGTTCATCTGTTGTGTCGCCTGTACTGTCTGGTTGTTTGGGGTCTGTCTGTCCTGAGGTCTGTGTCCCTTGGGGTGATGTTGTGGGTTCTCCTATGGCGGTGTCACTGGCTGGGAATTCTCCGATTGGGATTCTGCTGGGCTGGCAGGTCAGGAAGGGATTATGGCACAGGTGCTGCAGTCGTTGCTGGCTGGATGCAGGGACCTGCTCGTGCGTGGTGTGACGGCTGCGGCTCAAGGGGGGTCATCTGTGACTGCCAGGTCGACGCCAGGGGGACCAGATTGTGCCCACCACGGAAGCTGCAGGACCTTTGCGGGACAATGACCCTTTGGGGCATGGGAGCACGGCACCAGCGGGTGGCGCTACGGTGGTTGTGGCCTTTCGGACCGAGGGCAGAAGTCGGCGGGGGACGCCGAGAAGGATGGGGTCTCCGATGGAGTGTGTTTGTCGGATAACGGTAAGTGTGAGATTTACATTTGCTTCGAGGGTCCTTTGGGTGCACATCTCAAGCCGGAGGTTAGGGAGAAGATCTGGAGAGGGGATTATGTTGAAATTTTTTCGCTTCTGCCCCTTGAGAAATTCAACCTTGACAAAATGAAGCCGGATGAGTGCAAGAAGGAGGAGGAAGAACGGCGGCGTTACCGTTTGATCCCCAGGACCTTTAGCAACTGGCTGCAGGCTTTTAATATCCTGGCCAGCGTGGTGGAGGAGAAGGCTCCTGAGCATTGTTCGGCTCTTTTTGGTTATCTGGACTCTATTGCTGAGGCCCAGCGCGGTTGCCTGACTGTGCTATTATGAGCAGTTCAGGCAGAGGATGGCGGTAAGGCCTTCACTCAAGTGGAACCACAAGGATATCAGCTTGTGGATGAAGCTTATGATCCAGGCCAGGACTGTTCCCCAGCCCTTTCGGGGGGGCAGGGGGTGCTTCTACCTCAGCAGCATCGGCCGCACTCAGAAAGGGGTACTGCTGGCAATTTAATGACAAACTTGTAGGTACAGAGTTTCCTGCCTGTATCGCCATGCCTGCTCCGGATGTGGGGGCTCTCACCCCCTGTCCAAGTGCTTTAAGCAAGGCAAGTCAAAGTCTTCCGACGCTGGAATAAGGGAGAACCCCGGTTTGAGTGGAAAAAATTGCTCAATTTCTCCGTAGGTACCCAGATAGGGCCGCTGCACAGTTTTTGTTGCATGGGTTCACTGACAGGTTTCCCATTCCTTGTATGTTGTCCTGTGTCCCGCCTTGGTTGGATAACTTGCGGTCAGCCCGTTTGCATCCTGATGTGGTTACGGCTAAATTGGGTAAAGAGGTGGCCTTGGGTAGGATGGTTGGCCCTTTTGAGCTGCCACCTCTGGCCAATTTGGTGGTCTCCCCTTTTGAGATTGTCCCCAAGAAGGAACCTAATCAATTTCGCCTTATCCACCATTTATCTCACCTCCATGGTGGGTCGGTTATTGATGCGATCGACCGCACTCTGTGCGTGGTGTCCTATGCCTCTTTTGACGATGCGATCGTGTGGATGCGCAGGTTCGGCAAGGGCGCGCCACTGGCCAAAACCGACATTGAATCGGCTTTTCGGTTGCATGCCGGTTCACCCGCAGAGCTTTCGTCTGTTGGGGTGTGTTTGGCAGGGTCGCTACTTTGTCGAACGCTGCCTACCGGTGGGCTGCGCCATTTTTTGTTCGTTTTTTCGAAAACGTTCAGCTTTTTTCTGTATTGCGTGGTGCGGGATGACGGGGTCTGCAGTCCGTCATCCATTATTTGGATGATTTTCTGGTGATTGGTTCTCCAGGGAGTCGGACGAAGTGCTCTATTCACGAAACGCGTCGGGAGGACTCCACTGCTGCCCTACTTGTATACAAGCGTTTTTTATTCAGCTAAAATGTAAGTTTGACCGCTGTAAATAAATATTTTATTTTCTACATAACAGGATTACGCTATGTGGCCACTTCTTTCTCTTGTCTCTTCCAATATCCATTCATTGTGAGAACATCCATTTGGGGATCGTACTCCCAGCTGGGCTTCGTCCATCCATCCCACAGAGTTTATCTGATGACCAGCCATCATACTGCCCTGCTAAGGAGCCTATTTTGACATCAGCTAAATATAAGCCTTCTTTGACTTTCAGTGGTGTAAGCCAGCTGAAGTCAATTGGTTCCGGTAAGCCTGCATTGCTTTCGGTGGTGGGATCAATTTAGTGGAGAAGCTATTTAACATTCACCAATCACCAGATTGACTGTTATTTTCACATCAAGATTTATAACCCTTATTTATTATTCACTTAATATTATTTTTTCCTTTTACGGGAGATTATTATACTTGGCATCTATTGGCCATTAATTGATTCATGTTTGTCCAAGAAATGAATTATCACTGTTTGTTGTCACATGTGTTTAATGTATATGTGTGAAATCGCATTCATTAGTAGTTGAACATATTATGTAATCACACTAATAGATTATTTTTATCACGCACCAGTCACATAGTGCCTGTCCCTGAATTTTACAGGGTCTTATATTTGGTTTCACAATTTATTTCAATTTTTTTGTGTGTCTTAGACTATCAATAATAGATAGTCATTCCAAGCGCTACACATTCTTCCACACTTCCAATATTTTTGCTTTTCTCATACGAGCCGTGTTAGCAGCTACTATCCAACCATCATTGGCAGCGCGGGGTATTCTCCTTCCTTTTTTCAGGGAGTCGGACTTGTCAGATTTTGTTGGCGACGGTTCAGCACATTTTTGATGTCATTGGGGTGCCCTTGGTGTCTGACAAGACTGAAGGCCCTGTTGAGGAGCTGAAGTTTTTAGGCATTGTCATTGACACAGTTCGAATAAAATGCAGGCTTCCCTTGGATAAATTGGTGGACCTTCGGGAGTCGGTGGGCGTGGCGCGACAGCTAAAAAGATTACTTTGCATGCTCTTTAGTCCCTTTTGGGCAAGCTTAATTTTGCCTGTCGCATAATGCCGATGGGATGGGTTTTTTGCCGGCGGTTGGCGACCTTCATGATGACCTGCTTGTTTGGGAAGGTTTCCTGGACAGGTATAATGGGCAGTCCTTGTGGATTGAGAGGGTGGTGTCCAATTCTGATTTGAACCCATTTACGGATGCAGCTGGTTCGGTGGGCTATGCGGCCTACTTCCAGGGACAATGGAGAGCGGGTCGTTGGCCTGTGGCCTGGAGTGAGTCTGTCTTTATTTGTAATCTGGTACTGTTGGAATTGTTTCCGATAGTGCTGGCGGTGGAAATCTGGGGCGAGGCGTTTCGAAACAAACGTGTTTGGTTCCATTGTGACAACATGGGGGTGGGTAATGCCATTAACTCTCTTTCTGCTTCTTCGCCGCCGGTTTTGCGGTTCCTGAGGCGGTTGGTGTTGCAATGTTTGACTCTGAATGCTTTTGTGTATGCCTATAATGAATCAGGGGTGAGTAATTCAGTGGCTGATGCCCTTTCTCGCCTACAGTGGGAAAGATTCCGTCAGTTGGCACCGGAGGCGGAGCAGTTCAGAATTCCGTGCCCAGAACAGTTGTGGAGCGTCATCTTGCCGCCTCAACAGGATTGATTAAGCAGTCGGTTTGCCCCTCCACGTGGACGGCTTACAGCAGAATCTGACAAGAATGGCATGAGATGGTAAGTTCGGTGGGGGGTGCTTTCGGGATGAGGATCGGGTGGCTGCTTTGTTGTACTTCATTGGCAGGAATTTCGAGGAGGGTGTGTCAGTCTCTTTGTTGAACCGCAAGATGTCAGGTCTGGCCTTCCTTTTTCAGATATCAGAACTTCCTGATGCCACCAAATGCTTTCTGGTTAGGAAGGCGCTGGTGGGCTACCGGAAGGGGAGACGTTTTCCTGATTCTCGTTGGCCGGTTTCATTTGAGCTTCTATTTGGTGATCTTGGAGCACTTACAGGCGGTGTGCTCTTCTCCTTTTAAAAATGGTTTCGAGACGCTTTTGTGTTGGCTTTCTTTGGGGCCATCCGTGTTGGTGAGTTGGTTAGTATGTATTCCCGGGCAGGGGGTGGTTTGGGTGTATCGGACGTCACAGTGGCGGCTGACCGGATCTCTTTGTTTATCTGGAGATCGAAGACTGATCAACATGGTAGGGGGGCCAGGGTCGTGCTTGAAAAAGAAAGTCCTGCCCAAGGCTGTCACCCGCAAGCGAGCCGGATATTGTAGCGCATATACCACCTTATGTTGCTGTAGGATGCATTTTATTGGTGTGAATTCAGCTCTACGTTTTTGTAAAGCAGGAGAGAAGTCGGGTTAAAATGAGATTTTAACCCCTTTGTACATAATGTCCCCTATACTCCTAGCTTTCTGGAGCAGAGTGATTTTATCACTGTAATAGAAGAGCTTGAAGACAAGTGGTCTAGGGCGCCCTCCCTCTTGCGGGGGTTTGAAGGGAACTCGATGGGCCCTCTCAATTGCAAAGAAAGAAGAGAACGTATCAGAGCCAAAGATATCCCTAAGCCAGTCCTCCATGAAAGATATAGTATCAGGCCCCTCGCTCCGTTCTGGCAGACCAATCATACGAAGATTGTTCCTTCGAAGTCTATTCTCAATTTCATCTAATTTAGTTGTTTGTAGGTCCGTCTTTTCCTGCAAACCCCTGAGTTCTTTCTCAAGCGGGTACAAAGAATCCTCCACGGTACTCACTCGCTCTTCCAGGGTGTTGATTCTTTCAACCGTTTTGCGCATGTCCTGGTGTATTAAAACAAGCTCTTCACTAAGATTTTTTAACTGGGTATCAAAGCCCACCATGAATTGTTTGCAATCATTGACAGCCCGCAGAACGTCTTTTAGTGTAGGCTCCTCTGTTGATTCAAAACCTATTAAGGTGACAGGATCCTTTGTTGAGAGCACCAGCGCAGCTGTTGCTAATACAGCTTCCTTCACTTCACTGCTAGGTCCTTTGTTGTTCGAGGCTTTGTCCCCACTTGGGTTTGTGGGGTTAGTTGATTTCGAGGCTACTGCCCCTTGACTTTTCCTAGCAGCAGATAGACCTGGAGGGGCCTTAGTCTGATTAGCTAGCAGTGTTTGGCCCCCTCTAGTGGGTGATTGGGTTGCAGTTTGAACAGAAAAAAAGCGGTCCAACTTCGCCGCTGCTACCTGGCTACCCTTCTCCTTTCCCTTGGCGGAACGTGTAGTAGGTGCTCCATCTGTGTGTTGCTGATCCTCAAGGCCCCGTTTAGTTGTCATAGTAAACATGGGGAGGGAGGGTGGGAATACACACCACTCCCAGTATTCCGGCAACAGCAAGCGCAGGGGGGGGAAGAGAAGGAAAAAGATAAGGAAAAGGGGAACGGGCAAGGCTCCTAGAGGCTCCTAGGGCTTATCAGAGAGCTTATCATACAGAGGAGCCACCCTCCTTCTAGTTGGATAACCTGCTATAAGAGCTGTGTTATATATATGGTTATCCCCTGCTACTAGGCTTGTTATGTAAGTTAGTCCCTTTTCAGAGCAATTTTATGGCAGCCATAAAACCACAAAATCACATCAGGCAGTCCATTAGCATCACTGCACAGATTTCAAGGAGGTATATCTGAAGAAAAATAGAAAACTCAAAGCCTTATAGCAAAAGAAAAAAAAAATATACAGCCAGCAGCCCAGCAGAATGATAGTTAGGAGCCCTTAGTTAGATATTTTTGGAGCGATATCATATCAGCAATGCAATGCAGTGCGATAATTCGTAGATATTTGGATAGACTTCTGGCACCTTCCAGGCTTATTACTTTATGCACAGTATGCTCTATCTCGCATCACACTCCCCTTCTCCTTCCCATTGTCTTCTTGCTCAAGGGTTACCTCTTATTGCACTTGCAGTTCACGGCAGTATATATCACCTCTCACTTATGGTATCCTATATTGATTTTTTTTTTTTTTAGAGAAGGACCACAGTTCCATACCATATGCTCAAATGTGGTAGTGCAATGATACCAGTGGATCATTAATAATGGAGGATTTGGAGGAGCATCGCAAAGGATCGTCCCTTATCATGTACTGCTAGCGGTACAGAGCAATGCGCTGAACATGGTATACTGGATTTACCTTAATTCTGGATCTTAGAGCTGGATCCTATATCCACAATACAGTAGTGTGTACCTTTTGTTGGCCCCTTTCACGCAAGGAGAACATGCTATGATCGGTACCTCTGGCTGTCAGTTCAGCGTCCTGGAGTCCTAAAGCGCGGTCCGCTCGGTACAGCGCGCGGGGTCCCGCGAGACTTCCGGTGGCATCAGGGTCCGTGCATCTCCACCTCAGGATGGATCGAATCTGGAGCCCCCTGCATACTCCTCTCCAACGGATCAGTTCCAGATTAACCGGGCAGTTTCAGGCGCTCGCCGTGGATGGAGGGAGCGACGGCACTCCGAGAGCAGGAGGGCAGGAAGGCAGGCCCAAGCTTAGGCACGGCACAGCATAGGGCTCCAGGTAGGGAGAGGAGGGGAGATGAGATCAGCCATCCACTCACTCCAACATCCTCACATCTCTCACATGCTACATCCGGTCACGCCCCCCTCCTACTCACTTCAGCTCACACATGACAATCTTACTTACACAGCAACATTTACGCAATCAATGTGTTAATGTATTAACCCTTGACATCCCTTCAGAGGCGCATGCTGCCAGGGAGCCACTGGAAGGATCAAAGCACCCAAGGAGACAGACTAGCATGGAAAGTAGAGCTAGCAGCCCCCCCTTTTTCCCTCAGCTCCACCATCTCTCTGATCCCAATGTCTCTCTCTGCCTCTCTCTCAGTGAATCCAAATCACCAGTGCTGCAAAAACACACAATTGTGCAAATATATACATACAATTTAAAAAGGTTAAATACAAAACCATACAGGGTATTGACCCCAGCTGCACAGTGCTGCAACAAGTATTATAGTTTGAATATGACATAGCTCCCATTAACTGAAATATTATAAAATCCCCCCTCCTAATGCCTATAATGGCTAACCTGTGTAGAAAAGATGTAAGCACCTATTTTCAGGCTGAACGTATGCATGTCACCACTCCAGGCTTTACCAGTCATTGTCAAGCATCCTCTCCTCTCCCCTACAGCCACTGCTGTCTCACACAGGGGATCATATGACCAGACTGGAGCTAGCTCAAAATAGGTATGTGCGTGTCAGGAGGGCGCAAATTACTTGCCTCGCCCCGGGCGCTGACAACCCAAGCTACGCTACGCTCAGTTGTGACCTGCTTGGGTAAGTCAGAGGACTGCACCTGGCAATTGTCTGCAGCATAACACACCCTAACTCTGGAAGCTCTAGTGAAGACCATGAGGTATCTTTAGACTCTGTGCCTCAGCCCTTTTCAGAGTTTTCACCACAACTAAGTGAGCAGGCCAACCAAATACACTGTATCTGCTCTGTGTATTTTGTCACCATATTCCCTGCCCCCTCAACCAGTCCTTGTAACTGAATGACCCGTGACAGACTGAGATATTCCTATGTCTAGGGTCACCTTATGTCCACTAGGGCCATAGGGTGACAAAGAATCATAATTCATATATTACATGAGATGGGACATTAATAATAATTCATATTTCAGGACTGAGCTATCACAAGGAGTTCATGATGACATGACCAGGTCAACCAGACAGTGACTCATACCTTTGTATAATAGGCTATTGAAATATCTTAAGGTGTTGGCTATTCACTGTGAAAGACACATGCTTTTGAAAGGTGTTAATTGCAAGAAGGACTCTTTCATTGTGTGAAGCTCTCTGTTTACCCTATTGTTTTATTATTTAAGGTTAATTGAATTCTATTCATACAGGAATGTATTAATGCTCAGGTGTGATAGTATTTGGTTTTGATGTCATCCTCTCTGAGTTAACTCTATTGATGATGCGGTGCCGACGTGTCTACATAATTAGCTTACCTGAATGCCATGATTGAAGCCCCCCATGGTGTGAAGGGAGGTGGAGACTACATTGTCATGTGATTAACTGCATTATGCTTGAAACTGTATAAGAAGCTGAGAAAATATCAATAAATGGGTCATATCTTTGGAAGCAAGTACGGAGCTCTGTCTCGTCTTATTCTGGGAATTGATATGGATCTTGTATGCAAGATTGTCGCAATGTGTCAGATAAGCTTGTCGTGGTTGGATGGAAGGTCGTAAGCGGTGGTGACCGTTACATTTGGTTGGCAGCAGTGGGATGATTCCATCATCAGAAGGACGGCTACAAGGACACAGGACAATGGAGACGCTGTATGAACGGATGAAGCTCTCCTCCCTCATGGACTTACTGGAGAGCCGGGGCAGACAGGCCAGCAACCGTAAGAAAAGGGACATTATCGCAGAACTAGTCGAAATGAATAGAGCTAAGAGGCCCAGCGTAACAGACAGGACACCTGAGGAAGAATTTTTTGATCGGGCTGTTAAACATGGACTGGCACAATATGGTCCTAATCCTCCACCGGAGATCATAGACCGGGTTATAGCGGCTGTAGATGCCACCTTGCGACAGCAAAGAAGTGCTGCAGCAGCTGAAGGCACAGCGGCACCAACTAAAGAGAGAGGAGAGGTGCAGATACCAGTCTCCATGGAAGAGGAATTCCAAATGAGGTTACAAGAGATGCGGATACAGCATAGAGGACCAGTATCAGAGGAGGTCCTGTTGGGATGGTCGGATGTGATTCGTTGCCAACTCTGGAAGGAAGTATTAGCTCTGGAGCAGCAACACCAAGGAAAGGTCCTGCCCTCCATCTATGCAAGGTACTGGCCGCAGTATGACGTACGAATGCCGTTGTTGGGGGAACAACCGAAGCAGGAGTGGATAGCAGAGTTAAGCAGGCTGATCCGGGCAGAGATGCAGCTGGACGAGAGCTACAGAGCCCTCCGGTGGTATGTAGCCCAAGAGTGCCCGTGGTCAGCGGATGACAGCCCCACAGAAGGCTATGACTATGATGGCCTGGGATTGTTGTATTGGAGGATGTCCAGTGATCCCGACTTCGGGGATGATCGGGAGTGGCGCTTGGAGGACATAATGGAGCACAGAGAGGAAAAATGGAATATCTCGGGAGGCCACTGGTCACAGGAAGATTTAGAATTTCTGGCCATTCAAGAATGGGAGCTGGAGGTCGCCTACAGACAGCTGCTAGACTCGGCTCAGCAGCAGGGTGGGGCTCCCATTGCCTGGGACTATGAGGAAAGGTCAGATAACTGTGAAATCCTGGCTGATGAATCGGCAGGGGAAAATATGGAGATTTTCACCCCTAAAGCCGAAGCGGATGGTGTGGAGTTCCAGAGAGCCAGGGCGGTTGGCCCCTCTCTCCAGCAACAAGCTGAGGTGGTAAAGCTTTTACCCCCAGCTGAATCACTGGCAACAGAGCAGGGTGCCCCAGGCCTCTGCTCCCAACTAGCAGAAAAGGGGGACACTGTGGTAGTGGATGGGACTGTGGTCTCCACTCACAGCAACCCAGCGTAAGAGCTGGCAACAGAACAGAGGGTCACGGACCTCTGCTCTTCACTAACGGAAGAGGGGGACCCTGTGGTAGTGGATGGGACTGTGGTCTCCACTCACAGCAACCCAGCGGAAGATCTGGCAACAGAGCAGAGTGCCCCAGGCCTCTGCTCCTCACTAACAGAAGAGGGGGTCCCTGTGGTAGTGGATGGGACTGTGGTCTCCACTCACAGCAACCCAGTGGAAGAGCTGGCAACAGAGCAGAGTGCCCCAGGCCTCTGCTCCTCACTAACAGAAGAGGGGGTCCCTGTGGTAGTGGATGGGACTGTGGTAGTGGATGGGACTGTGGTCTCCACTCACAGCAACCCAGCGGAAGAGCTGGCAACAGAGCAGAGTGCCCCAGGCCTCTGCTCCTCACTAACAGAAGAGGGGGTCCCTGTGGTAGTGAATGGGACTGTGGTCTCCACTAACAGCAACCCAGCGGAAGAGCTGGCAACAGAGCAGAGTGCCCCAGGCCTCTTCTCCTCACTAACAGAAGAGGGGGTTCCTGGGGTAGTGGATGGGACTTCAGTCTCCACTGGCACAACCCCAGAAAATGGTACAGGACTGGGACAGGAGGATGTCGGCTTTGCTTTGCAAGCACCGGGGTTTTTTCACCTAGCACCAGTGGATGGGACTTCAGTCTCCACTGGTATACCCCAGGAAGGGGGGGCAGTTGGCCCAGACCCCCAACAGCATGATGGACTGAGCCCAGCCACCCTGCCTTCTCCCCAGCGGCAGGCGTGTTCTCTGAGAGAGGCAGAGGTTGGCGGGGTGAGTAATGCTCAGTTTGGAGCCATTTATTTGGGGTACAGTATGGATACCAGCATGGGAGGACTGGAACTACTGACGGACTTCGGAGACAACCCGTTTGGGGTTCCCACCTGTGTCCGTCTCCCACCAAAAGGGGAGAGATGTAACGGTATGACCCGTGACAGACTGAGATATTCCTATGTCTAGGGTCACCTTATGTCCACTAGGGCCATAGGGTGACAAAGAATCATAATTCATATATTACATGAGATGGGACATTAATAATAATTCATATTTCAGGACTGAGATATCACAAGGAGTTCATGATGACATGACCAGGTCAACCAGACAGTGACTCATACCTTTGTATAATAGGCTATTGAAATATCTTAAGGTGTTGGCTATTCACTGTGAAAGACACATGCTTTTGAAAGGTGTTAATTGCAAGAAGGACTCTTTCATTGTGTGAAGCTCTCTGTTTACCCTATTGTTTTATTATTTAAGGTTAATTGAATTCTATTCATACAGGAATGTATTAATGCTCAGGTGTGATAGTATTTGGTTTTGATGTCATCCTCTCTGAGTTAACTCTATTGATGATGCGGTGCCGACATGTCTACATAATTAGCTTACCTAAATGCCTTTTAAGGTGATTGAAGCACCCCATGGTGTGAAGGGGGGTGGAGACTACATTGTCCTGTGATTAACTGCATTATGCTTGAAACTGTATAAGAAGCTGAGAAAATATCAATAAATGGGTCATATCTTTGGAAGCAAGTACGGAGCTCTGTCTCGTCTTATTCTGGGAATTGATATGGATCGTGTATGCAAGATTGTTGCAGTGTGTCAGATAAGCTTGTCGTGGTTGGATGGAAGGTCGTAAGCGGTGGTGACCGTTACAGTCCTGGTTAGCTGCTTTGCCCCAACAAGTGTATTTGTTGTTTTGATTGTATTTAAAATCACATTTATTCATTTCAGAGAATATATAAAAAGCACTACAGTGTAAGTTCTAAAATTCTGTTAGTTTAACAAAAAAATTGCAATGCAGCTATAGATTGAGAATAGGGGATAGGAGTGCAGAATACAGACTTTTTATTATTAGTTGCTTGAAGCTGTAGCTTAAAGTTTTAATCAGATATTTCCTTCTTTTTTGTGTCATAGTGGTATACAACCCCCAGCCTTGTTCTGCACATAATCTCCCAAGAGAGTGCAAATCTTTTCTTGATCTCCTTACTACTGGATGACACATTAATCTTATTTCCCACTATAAAATCAGGGCTATTTTCTGCAACTTGCACTTTTTCCTACAAGTGTTCTCTTCACCAGTTTTCATCTTTCCTATTAGTCTTTTTGTTTAGTTATCATGTCTTTTTCACCCCAAAGGCAGATATTCAGCAGTACAAAATGATTTCTCCCAAACAGCTGAGTGTTTTCTAATTCCAGTCTTCTCCTCTAGGCTGGTTTGGAGATCATTCAGCATCCTTTTGTAGGCCAGAGTGAACAACTTCTCATTTTGTTTTTAAATCTTCCATTTCCCCTGATTCCCATAAAACTGATTTTCAACTGTTATTAAAACATAAGGTCTTTTTTTTTTTCTGGCCCTGGACATTTTATATTAACCTTCTCCCCTCCTTATTAAAGGCATTTTTAGCTATTTCTCACTGTCTCATGTCAGGCATTGCCCTTCCCTTAGGAAAACATAAGTTGTGTTCAACAGAAATCATCAAAGGTAATTAATTTTGCAGAAAAAAAACCATCCACTTTATGTATTTTTTTTTATATTGCTTAGTTGCTTGCTGTGTTTGTTTTCTTGCTTTTGCTCCAGGGAACTGTTTCTAATAAAAAGAACAAATCTGGGCATCAAGGCTGAAATTTATCATTAGTCCTTTGCTTTTATTTTATTGACTCCTAACTGGTACTTCTAATAATCTGTTTTAAGATACAGACATGGCAATATGGATGCAAACATACATGAAGAAACAAGTACATTTTGTCATAAAGCTGTATTAATACACAAAAATGTTTATGCAGGATCTTCATTAACCACTTGGACCATTTTGTTGGTCAATGACCGGGGACCACTTTTTGTGATTTGGCACTGTGTCGCTTTAACTGACAATTGCGCGGTCCTGCGACGTGGCAAACAAAATTGGCGTCCTTTTTTTCTCATAAATAGAGCTTTCTTTTGGTGGTATTTTATCACCTCTGCGGTTTTTATTTTTTGCGCTATAAACAAAAATATAGCGTCAATTTTGAAAAAAAAATGAATATTTTTTACTTTTTGCTGTAATAAATATCCCCAAAAATATATAAAAAAATATTTTTTTCCTCAGTTTAGGCCGATAAGTATTCTCCTACATATTTTTTGTAAAAAAAAAATGCAATAAGCTTTTATTGATTGGTTTGCACAAAAGTTATAGGGGCAGATTCACAGAGAAATGGATTATCGTAGCGTATCAGAAATACACTATGCCGCCGTTTTTTACCTTGCTCTACGTGGAATTCAGGTAGATTTTCTACGGTAAACGACGGCGGCGTAGTGTATTTCTCCCGTCGCAATCCATCTGCGCGAGTAGGGGGCGTGAAACATTTAAATTAGGCGCGTTCCCCCGGCGATCGATCTGCGCATGCTCCGTTCGCAAATTTCCCGCCGTGCATTGCGCGAAATCACGTCGTGACGTCATTCGTTGTTTATGTAGCGTACTTTACGGGCGATCCACGTCCCGACGAGTTACGTAAACAAAAAAAAAAATTAAATATATTCGAAGCGGGAACGACGGCCATACTTAACATGGGCTACGTAAAGTTAGAGCAGCAAAAAGCTGCTCTAACATTACGTATAAAAAAATAGACGAAAACGATTGCGATGGCCGCTCGTATGTTCGTGAATCCCCGTAAAAACACATTTGCATATCCCGACGCATCAAAACGACGCAAACTCCTCCCAGCGGCCGCAAATAGATGGCAGCGTAGATCCGAAGGCTTACGAAGACGTAAGCCTCTCGGATCGAAGCCCGAAGCCGGCGTATCATGGTTTGAGGATTCAAACTAGTGATACGCCGCGCGAAATTTGAAATTACTCCTGTCTAACCCCAGTTAGACAGGCGTAATTGTTTTGTGAATCTGCCCCATAGCGTCTACAAAATAGGGCATAGTTTTATGGCATTTTTATTAATATTTTTTTTTACTAGTAATGGTGGCGATCAGTGCTATAAAAAATGCATTGATTACTATAAAAATGCCACTGGCAGGGAAGGCGTTAACACTAGGGGGCGAGGAAGGGGGCTAATTATGTTCCCTGTGTGTGTTCTAACTGAAGGGGGGGGGGGACCGACTTGGGGAAATTACAGATCGCTGTTCATACATTGTATGAACAGACGATCAGGCATTTCTCCCCCTGACAGGATCAGGAGCTGTGTGTTTACACACACAGCTCCCAGTTCTCACTCTGTAACAAGCGATCACGGGTGCCCGGCAGTGATCGCGCCAGCCGGGCCCGCGCATCGGGATCAGGGGCGAGCGGGGGGCGCACGCGCACCTATTGGCTGAATCGCAAGATGACATATAGCTACTTGATCTCGCGCAGCCGAGATCAAGTAGCTATACGTCTGGTATAGCTACTGATATGCGGCTGGTCAGCAAGCGGTTAAACTGCTGTTAAAGTTATACACATGTTACAGAACCAAAAAAAGGAAAATTTAATTAACTACTTACCGTAATTTTCCTTTCCCGACGAGCTCCATGGCAACACAGCTGGATATAGGCTCTGCCCCCCATGCCTCCAGGACTTAACTCATATCAATTTGAGCCCATCTACAGACTCAGTGTTCTGCAACTAGTCCAACCAAGCTGGGTGGTATCTGTGCTGCCATGGAGCTCATCAGGAAAGAAAAAAATACAGTAAGTATTTGAATAAAATGTTCAGTTTTCCTGGCAGTTCCATGTCAGCACAGCTGGAGACTAACTAACCAAAACAGGGGAGGGATAATGCTACACACTCCTCAATTCTGACTAAAAAAATAACAGAAGCCAGAATGCCTCTGCCAAATTCAATTGTCATTAACCACTTAAGACCCGGACCAAAATGTAGGTAAAGGACCTTGCCCCTTTTTGCGATTCGGCACTGCTTCGTTTTAACTGACAATTGCGCGGTCGTGCGACGTGGCTCCCTAACAAAATTGGCGTCCTTTTTTTCCCACAAATAGAGCTTTCTTTTGGTGGTATTTGATCACCTCTGCGGTTTTTATTTTTTGCGCTATTAACAAAAATAGAGCGACAATTTAAAAAAAAATGCAATATTTTTTACTTTTTGCTATAATAAATATCCCCCAAAAATATATAAAAAAAAAATTTTTCCTCAGTTTAGGCCGATACGTATTCTTCTACGTATTTTTGGTAAAAAAAATCGCAATAAGCGTTTATCGGTCGGTTTTCGCAAAATTTATAGCGTTTACAAAATAAGGGATAGTTTTATTGCATTTTTATTAATTATTATTTTTTTTACTACTAATAGCGGCGATCAGCGATTTTTTTCGTGACTGCGACAATATGGCGGACACTTCGGACAATTTTGACACATTTTTGGGACAATTGTAATTTTCACAGCAAAAAATGCATTTAAATTGCATTGTTTACTGTGGAAATGACAGCTGCAGTTTGGGAGTTAACCACAGGTGGCGCTGTAGGGGATGTGAGACCTAGTGTGTTTGTTTACAACTGTAGGGGGGTGTGGCTGTAGGTGTGACGTCATCGATCGCGTCCCCCTATTACAGGGATGACGCGATTGATGCTGCGGCCACAGAGAAGCACGGGGAAGCCGTGTGTACACACGGCTCTCCCCTTTCTTCCGTTCCAGGGACGGATCGCCGCACTCCAGCGGCGATCGGGTCCGCGAATCCCGCGGTCCCGGTCCCGGAGCTTCGGACCGGGTCGCGGGCACGCGCCCGCGGACGCGCGCCCGCGACCCACGGCTGGGTACTAAAATCAACGTATATATACGTTGATGTGCCCAGCCGTGCCATTCTGCCGACGTAAATGTGCAGTAGGCGGTCCTTAAGTGGTTAAGCCATGAATATGAATATTTTGGTACCCGCGTAGCTGCATTGCAGATAGTTTCAGACACTCTGCCTGCTGCAACTGTCAAGGTCTAGACACTTCTAGTGAAGAGTGTTGTGATTCTCCTGGCACAGCCAACCCTTTCAACTTGCAGGCCAAGGAGATAAGCTTTACCAACCAAGAGGCAATAATCTTGCTGGAAGCCGTAAAATCATTATGTGTTTCACCTGAAAATGACAGCTGCCCCGACTTCCTGATATTAGGAGTGGCCTTAATTAAATATTTTAAAGCTTGGCCCACATCCGATGGGCTAATTTCTTGACTACTCCCCAAAGGGAACGTAGGAGCGCAACCTCTTGTGTGATATGGAGGTCAGTTCAGTCACAAATTTGAGCATTGGCATGAGTACCACCCTGTCTGGGAAGTACACGAATATGGGTTCTTTAAACCCCAAGGCCAGCAATGCTGACTCTCTTCTGGCTGATGTAATTGCCACCAGTAAAGCAGTTTTGAGTGAGAGGTACCACAA
This sequence comes from Rana kukunoris, assembly GCA_029574335.1. Lineage (NCBI taxonomy): Eukaryota > Metazoa > Chordata > Amphibia > Anura > Ranidae > Rana > Rana kukunoris. Next base: position 327,565,152 of record CM056050.1, on the reverse strand, counting down.
GGTGATTGAAGGCATCTGATGCAATAACGTCCAACAGCATTGGGATATCTCATTTTGGAAACAATTTGAGGTTATAACCAAATTGCATCTCGAAAAACTGTATAAATAAGCGTTGGATGCCCACTAAATGCCGGTGAAGGCAGAGATCGCCAAATGTGTGCCTATTTAATCTTAATGCATAGAGTGCATTAAGATAAAAAACCTTCTGCCTTTACAACTCCTTTAAGTAAGACTATGTATCCTGATCAAATCTTCAATATATTCTTCTAGCAGGTCCAGAAAGTCCCTCTTTGGAAAGTGGTTCTTTTAAATGTGTTTTCAGTGTTTAAGAGACTGACATGCATTTTAACAGGCTTGTTTCTTAAAGTGGTATTAAATATCAGGGAAAAAAAAACCTCCCTGCAAGGTAAGTCAATGTTCACATTTATACAATTGCGGTTTATCTGTTTTTTCAGCACATTTTGCGGTTAAACCTACGTTTTTGATGCATTTTTGATGCATTTTGTACTCTGCATTTTGTGTGTGTGTTTTTTTATTATGTCCCTTCAAAAATGCTGTATATATCTGGCTGGACTTTTTTAAAACACATTAAAAATGACATCTGAAGCACAACACTTGTGTTTTTGGTGCAACTCAGTTGAACACGCAAAACACAATCTTCTGCATGAAAAGAAGTAAATAAAAACTCCAAAACATGAAAAACAGCAATCAATTTAACACTCGCTCATAAACTATGTGCTACAGTTCAAACATTGTGTCAGTGTTTAAGTCCCTTCACCCTTAAAAACAATGTTCCTCACTAAAAAAAAGTTTCCAAATAGTCTGCAGTTTAAATCCAAATGCATAAAGAAAGATGGTGCAAGTGTTGAGGGCTCCACCACAGCTAAAATGTCTGCTCACCTTGCAAGTCAATCTGTAAACTAATGCAGATCAAACAAGCTTTTAGGACAACAATCCTTCTATAAATATGACGATCATCTGGTCTCATCCACATATATAAAGAAAACGCCCGCATATAGTGTAGTATGTTCTAACAAGCACATATTACTCAGCCACTCCTGAGGTATAATACTCATATTCTATTCATGTATATAAAGAATTTAAAAAGTTCTGACACGGCGCTCACAAGTAAGGTTCCAATAACACTGGGTCGTGAACTGATGTAACCTGGTAACGCATCCATGCGTTACACCACTAACCCACATGGCTTCATCAGGAACGTGTACCATAGAAAACCATGTTAAATGGACTGTAGTGCATTTCTGTAAAACAGAAAATGACAAAAAAGTGCATAGGTGTGAACTTGGGTAAAGGAATAATGTGCTAATATGCATTGCATACTAGCACATTATGAAAGACTTGGCTTGGAACAATCAGAGCCTCTGCAGAGGCATCCATCTTCACCCCATCTTTCTTCCAGGTTCACAGGCTGCGGGCGCTTGAATGACTGAGCCACAATTACCATATGTCACTCCTGCGCATGTGCGTGGGAGTTATTGATGCGGCACAGAGCTCTGGAGGAACGGTATGTATGCTGTTCCTTCAAAACACATGCGCCTGTGACATTACCAGCTGCTACTCATCAGAACGTATCCTAAACGGTGCACGTTTAGGAAATAATAATTTAACAATACAGGTAAGTATTATTATAAACGTATCACGTTAACATGTTCACTACCTCCTGTTTATTCTGTAATATAGTAAAATGTTATAATATATATTAATATTGGAAACAAAGGATTTTGGTGTAAACTCACTGGCCACCACAGTTATGGAAGTCAGAACGGTACAAATGTATATAACTTGAAATACATTTTCTTTTCATACTCTTCGTCGTCATTTCAAGTTCACTGTGCTACCTTGATGTTACTTGCTACAGTTACTGTCACAGTGGAAGCCAAGGTGAATTGTATTACCTCTGTGTCATGACAAGACTCAATAAACTCATCCCTCCTCCTTAAGGTAAGACCTCGAATATCAAACAAGGAAAAATGTATTCATTTTTTTAACCTTACTTCCACTAAAATAAAATGTAATCCTTTGTTGTTGAAGACATGCTAACAATTATTGACCACAGGTGGAATGCCTGTTGTGAACAATATAAATCATTTATTTATCCTTAATATAAATTCCACCTTTAGAAGAGACATTAATGCAGCATGTTATGTTTTCCTTTTGTAATCTTATGTCCAGATGTGTTCACATGTGTTTGCTACATTTCTTTAACCACTTAAGACCCGGACCAATACGCTGGTAAATGACCCAAGGTGTTTTTGCGATTCGGCACTGCGTCGCTTTAACAGACAATTGCGCGGTCGTGCGACGTGGCTCCCAAACAAAATTTGCGTCCTTTTCTTCCCACAAATAGAGCTTTCTTTTGGTGGTATTTGATCACCTCTGCGATTTTTATTTTTTGCGCTATATACAAAAATAGAGCGACATTTTTGAAAAAAAAACACTATTTTTTACTTTTTGTTAAAAAAAAATCAAATAAACTAAATTTTAGTCAAACATTTAGGCCAAAATTTATTTAGCCACATGTCTTTAGTAAAAAAAAAAATCGCAATAAAAAAAAATAGCTACCTAGCGGGAACAGCGACACTAATACAGCGATCAGAAAAATGATCGCTTAGTGACGCTGGCAATAGGGAGTGAAAGGGTTAACTAGGGCGGTGATCAGGGGGTTAAAACTTTATTAGGGGGGGTGGGGGGGCTATCCTGAACCTAACACTAACTGTTTTTTACAGTGCCTGTCACACTGACACTAAATGCAGTGATTAAATCACTGCATTCAGTAACACTGTGACAGGGGGGTGGGGGGGGCGATCACAAGGGGTTAATATGCCTATGTGAGTGTGTGTCAGTGTTGTGTTGGTGCACACTTACTTGTGATGTCTTCTCTCATCAGCAGCGCTGGGAAACAGCGCTGCGATGAGAGAATACATCATTTCCTCCTTCCTGTGTAAACACAGGAGGAGGAAGTGACAGGCTGGGAGCGCGCTCCCATTGGCTGGGAGCGATCGCGGGGGGGGCGGATATCACGGACATCCGCCCGCAGACCCCGGATCGCTCCCAGAGGTAGGGAGACCCCCGCACGCCGCGGAGGGGGTCCCGATGGGACCCCCGAACCGCACTCAGGCGGGGACGTAAATTTACGCCCTTGTGCCTGTACGAGCCATGTTGTGGCCGTATATGTGCGTGCGGGGGTCTTTAAGTGGTTAACTTGTCCCTTTTTTCAGTGTCTTAGAACTTATATAGCTATAAGTGAAGCATTAAAAACATGGAAAGTAAAAAAAAAAAAAAACAGTTTAAGACAATTTGTTAGACATGTTTCACTTGCTACCATGCTTTTTCCATACAGCTATTGTACTGGTTTCATGCTTTTATAGAGTTGGGACTGATTCTGCTGTTAGAAACATATGTAGAAAAACTCTAGTAAAGCTGCTTATGAGTATAAAGAAGTAAAGTAATTCATTAACAAATCTAGGAATTCAGATACATTTTTAAAGACAAGCTTGCACAGTTTCCAAAGCCACCAACTTTAGGAACAGAGTTGTCAAGTTATTTATTACATAGTTTTACCAGAGAATATGTTTTTAAAGCATGGCTTTTATTTTGTTTTTACATATAGGTAGCTGTTTCTATTTCAGACTTTTAAAAATGCATCCAACTTTTAATGCAATTCAAGTCTACTTAAGTCAAGCAAGTCTACTAAAAGAAATTTCTGAAGATGACTGTTCACAACTTTTACAGCAAAGAACCCCTATCCCTAACTTTTATTATGTGGTAAACCTTTTTTCTGATGTAAAAATTGCGCAACGCTATTAATAATAGAGTGCAAAGTGCATATCAATAGAATGGTTATTGTAGAGGAATTCATCGACTATGAAACATGAATTCATGAACCTGCAAAGTGTATACATATATAATTGTACTAAAGAAACATATATTCAAAAATTCATAAACATTTCACGTATGATGTGAGTACAAAGTCCCAAGAGAAACTTAAGATTGAGCCCAGAAATAGTCCTTCAGAACTAATGGAGATGGTATTTTCAACCAGCTGAAAATTTTTACCTCAATGCATTCCCTACTCCTCAGAGAACACATAGACAGTAGCGAGAGCCATTGACTTCTGCTGCTGTCAATCAAATCCTGTGAGGAGAGAGTAGGGGACCGAGGTGCACTGTTTGAGTCTATGGACTTATACAGCCCGGCTCGGGAGCAATGGACCATTCATATATTTATACAAGGTGATCATATCACAGTAATGAAGTATATAACTCAAGTAATTACTCAACAGTGAACTCCTCAGTTAAGGTTCATTCGTGCATACTGTAATGAGCTATGTTTTTCTGTGCCAAATCAATGCAGATCACCAGTAGGGCACAGTGTGGAAAAACGCAGACATGGCATCACAGGTCACAATAATGTAGGTCGTCATGCACTTTGTATTTATAATTTTTATAAATTTATAATAACTTTATAATAAGGAGCATCCAGATATCCATCCCTCCCATTGAAATGAGTACAGTGATACTTCAATACCTTTTATTACTCATTCTCAGACACAACACATTGTAAAATCCATTTATTTCCATTACAATAAAACTATTTAAAGACATAAATAATTTCCTCTTCTGTAAATCTATTGTCAGTCAATGCATCCAGCAATTTAAATCTGTGTTAATCACACTGGCCTGCTGATGTTAACCTGCCACACTTCTGTCGCCAAATGACAGATCCCCGGTGATGATATATTGTAGAGGCAGTGGCAGGGATCCCAGAGGATGTAATTGACCAAATATTACCATGACCATATGTGGTCAGTGATGTCTCTGGGGAATGTCTGTATTGTATTTATATTTCAACAGTCTGGAAATTCAGACAGGCGAATGGCTGTAAATGGTGAATGGAATACGTTTGCCTCAAACCTAGGTTCAACCTAAACACAAATCGTATCCCTATTCCACAGTCAATCTAAAACAAAAACAAAAAATCATTTTAATATAATTACATTCATATAGTCAGACCTGTGCCCAGTTTTCTAAAATGACTACCCTTGTTTGTCCATCCTGATGGCTAGACAATATATTTTCTCTGCCTTTTGGAAATATCATGGTATAACATATTGGCATGACATAACTATAATATACAGCCAGTCCACAGTTAATATATGTCTTTCTGCATCATATTCTCCAAATTTCCAGAAAGGTTATAAAGCTAACTGCTTTTAAAAGCATAGCACTCTATGCTGAAGAAGTTGTTAATGTGCTAGTAATATATCAATGAGTTAATTTATTATATGACAGCAGGGGAATGGTTACCATTTAAAAAGTTTGAGCTTCAGGAGTTTGCTACCGTCTGCTCATCCTCTTCAGTAATAAGGGGGAGACATCTGGTAATCCATCTCATCCCTCTGTGACTGCCTTGCATGGAACTTCAACCGTTCATTAGAAGCTCATTCAGGTGATTTACAACCAGAAATCATTCTCAGCACATTGGGGCCATTTTTATTGTATATTTTTCATTACTATGGCAAAATACAGCATACCATATTGTAAAATGAAGCTTCTATCTTTTGTATGGACCTGATAATTCACCCCATTCCATATGATTTTAATATATAAGCTGATATACCTCTTAGGTTGTCATTGTCCTATGCATTGAATACAGCAATCCCAATTGCAAAAGCAAAGTCCAGTTTGTTTCCATGTACTTAGTATTGTTTAAAATTAGGTAAGATGCGCAACCAAATAGTGATACAAGCAAAGTGCAATTGGATAAATAGGTGAAATATTCTTTGACCTAAAATAGAGTTCAGTACACCTCAATGACACGCAATGTCCATTTCAAGTCAGCTGTGGAAAAACTTGCTGTATTCAAGGGAAAAACAAACAAATCTTCATAGTGTATTGCAATCAAGCAGACGAGAAATAGTATACAGAGGGATCTTTTACCGAATCTGTTGGATCTCTATCACGGAGACCATGCGAGCTCAGCATACTAAGGATCGTTCAGGAAACCACAGTAGCCGGTCCTGTCTCCAAATAGATCCTCTCTGTAACGATCAGGAGTTAACACCGTTTACGATTTCCCATTCCACCAACCCAAGACAGCTTATCCGACACTCCAACCATCCAGCAGACACGATCCATTAGAATTCTCCAGAAGGACGAGACACACAGCTCTGTCTTTGGTTCAAACAAATAAATCCTTTAATGGTAAACTCAGCTCTTCTTATACAGTTACAAGCATGCTACAGTAATCACAGGGACAATGAAACTCTCCACCCAAAACATCACACAATGGGTGCTTAACGAGTTTCCCCTCAATCCACATCCCAGACAGACAATCTGGCACCGCATCTAGAGAAGTTAATTACTATAGCTGACATGGCAGACATCATGACTTTTAGAGTGTGTTAACTCACAACACATATTAACATCGATAGACCTTTCACACAATACAGGGCTAGTTAGCATAGCACAATAAAATATCTTAGGAGCCTGACTCAATTAACACCTCAACAGTCTATTGACCTGTTCATAAGGAACAACTTGTAATATATTTCAAGATATCCTGCAATACATGAATTATCAGTAATGCCCCATCTCATGTAATTTATGATATCATTTCTCAGTCATCCTATGCCCCTAAGGGGCACAGGATGACCCTAGACCCAAGAGTCATTGGTGAAGCTGACACAGGAGTACACCGCATCCTTCAAAAGTCTCAGAGTATTATGCCGCGTACACACGGTCGTTTTTTGCGATGAAAAAAAACGAAGTTTTCTGTGAAGTAAAAAACGACGTTTTTGAAACGTCACTTTTCAAAGACAATTTTGCATACACACCATCGTTTTTTCACAAAAAACGAGGTTACGTTCACCACTCTTTTCCATTGAAGCTCGCTTCATAACTAGCTTCTGGGCATGCGCGGGTTGAAAAACGTCGTTTTGAAAGACGTTTTTGCTACACACGGTGACTTCTTGTGAAACAAAAAGCGACGTTTTGAAAAACGACACAAAAAATTCAAGCATGTTGGAATTTTTTTTTGGTCGTTTTTTTGAAGACAAAAAACGACGTTTTGCCCACACACGATCAATTTAAATGACGTTTTAAAAAACGTCGTTTTTTTTCATCGCAAAAAACGACCGTGTGTACGCGGCATTACGGGTCATTCCGTTATACTCTCCTCCACCAGAAATCTGGGAACTGCAGCTGATCTCCCTCAGGGTCTTTAACATAGGCAAGATTCTTGCGCTACTAAATCAGTCTATCCAGAAATCAGTGACAATATGCAGCAAACACAAAAAATGCATACACAGCACCTAATAACGTGAAATCAATGTGGGTGATAAAAAAGGGGGGAGGGGGAAGGACAAAAACCTCCAATAGTGTGTTATCCTTGGTACGAAATAGTTTAATAAAGAATCTCGTACCAAGGATAACACACTATTGGAGGTTTTTGTCCTTCCCCCTCCCCCCTTTTTTCCACTGTCACCCGAGATCGCAGGTATCTATCTTCCCACCGATCCGTGGTGGCTATCATAACTACCGAGGGAGGTTGTCCACACAGAGGATCATCTTATATGCCTGTTTTGACTTGCTGGAGGTGAGAGTTCTGGGAGACCAGACGCGCTGTGTGGTGGTGTTTTTTCCTCAATCTCTTGACCAGTGGACATCCTTTCACACTGTTTTCACCATTATGGACTATTAGTGCACTTATTTAAGATTTAGCACTTTCTTTGGACTTTTTTCCGTCCCTGATAGACCTATAAGCTTGGCACTTTTATACTTTTTGTGCACCGTATATATCACCCATTGTATATGTTATGTTATGTTTTTACAATTTGCGCTATCACCCACATTAATTTCACATAGGCAAGATTCATTTACAGATAAAAAACTTGATGGCCAAGGGTATATTAGAAGAGAAAAACAAAAAACTTCATAGTGCAGTAGGTTCTTTACAATGGAAACCCTTTGTTGCAAATGCTGGGTAACTGACATTGTGAAGACTTTCGGCAGAACAGTCTAAAAAACGAACATGCAAAACTTCAGCCACGGCTCAAGCCAGTCAGCTGGAGCGTGGTGACGTCAGGTTCTCTCCCTCCGCCTGATGCTGCGTTTATCCATACGAGGCATCAACAGGGATAAGAGGCCTCGTATACTATTTCTCGTCTGCTTGATTGCAATACAAGATGAAGATTTGCTTGTTTTTCCTTTGAATGCAGCAAGTTTTTCCACAGCTGACTTGAAATGGACATTGCCTGTCATTGAGGTGTACTGAACTCTATTTTAGGTCAAAGAATATTTCACATATTTATCCATTTGCACTTTGCTTGTGTAGCACTACCCCCGGAGGAGCTGCTGGTTTGTTTTGGGTGGCACATTTACTGCTTGGCTCCTCAAATTTCTAGGGGTGTATGGTGTATATAGCAGCAGTAAAGGAATGTCCGCAACAGGTGTGTTTTGCTGTGCTCTTTATTACCCAGCCGGGTAAAAACAATAAACTGGTGATGAAAGGATAGAGAAGAAGCAGAACAGCAGATTCAGGCATAGTATTTGGAAACAGTCCTGCTCCCACATGTAACACTTTCCGTACCACTCCTGCCTGAGTGGGTTTAGCGTACCCGGACCGGCCTCTGAAAGAATATGATGCACGTGAAGATTCCAATGCACTTCTGTATGCAAGTGATTATCAGTATAGGACCCCAGGCGTCACTCTAATCAGGGAACAGGAGTTTGGGGGTTCTCTGTATTATATCTCTTTAACGTAAAGAATGCATTAGGTCACTAAGGGAGCAGGTATGAAATATCCTGAACCCCTAGCATAGAAAAGTTAAGGTGAACATGTTCAGTAACTTAGGGCATGGGCCCATAAACAAGTAAGAACTTATCTCAAGCACGTAGTAAATATGAATAGTGGTAGCAACTAGTATTTGCATACAAGAGACATATATAGCTCAGGTAATTTGAGAGTGTATGTCCCTTTAAGATACTCAACAATGAGTAGCCGAGAACACAAGACAATCTCAAGCAGTATGTTAATACTTAGTAAGCCAGGTTTGATTACAGCAATTGATTAGATGCATTATATGTAGCAGGTGATTCTTAAGCACTACAAGTGAAACAATGGCTACTTATCCATTTGCAGAGGATGTCTTGTTGTAGTTTGGCAGGTATGGGATTCTTTGGTGTAGGGATCCAAGAAGGAAGGTATCCAGGGGCGGACTGATCATCAAGGAACTCGGGCACTGCCCGAGGGCCCATGCCACTAGGGGGCCCCATCAGGGTTGCCAGGCTCATTAAAACCAAGGACAGTATGTAAAAATCTGTGTTTTTTTTACATCTGTCCCTGATATGTCCAAAATCTACAAGCTTTTGATGTGAAAATCCAGAGATTTTAGCTTCCCCGCCTCTGTACTGCCACCTGGCTTGGTGGCCATCTGTAAGCCTGGGGGCCCCATAATCTTCTATTGTCCAGGGGCCCCATGAGTTGTCAGTCGGTCCCTGAAAGTATCTTTAGGGTGTCCGCAGCAACAACAGTGAGGTTGATAGCGGAGATGTAGAAATGGGATGGTTTCCAGCCTGGGACAGAAGGTACCTGTGGTTCTTTGCAGCCAGGTCGGCTATGGCCAACAATAATAGAACGGCGTGCAGTCTGCAAACCGCTCTGTTTATAGGGTAAAAGCAGGTGCAGTGCATAAGCACTGATTCAAAGAAAACCGACGTGATTCGCGGGACACTTCCGCGTTCCAGAGTGGAACGCATTAAACGTAACAGATGGGGAGCGCCTGTTACACATTGGCTCTCCGCAGATAGACTCTCCACCAAACAGCTATGTCACTTGGGATCTTCAAAAATGGGAACCCAGTCGATCACTGGCTCCCCGCTGCTGCTTAAATGTTCCGGACAAACATGGTCCCGGAACCAGGAACACCACGTGGCACGCATGCCCCAGCTAGGTAGGCCATAACGCCGGGGCGCAGTGATGTGGCCACCCTAAAGGTGGGTGCCACACTGGAAGAAAACGACCAGACAAATGGCATCTGCCCCGCAAAAAATACCCGCCCCCAGCGTGCACAGTGAGGCCCAAACCTCCTGATTGGCTGCTGGGGAAAAGCACCCAAACCTTGACTCCACTGCTGCCATCTACTGCACTGGGGTGGGAAGAACTCCCCAGTACAACAGAATGAGCCCAGAGCACAGCCAAACTGAGACAGAGACCTATTTTTAAACATAACAATTTGGATCAGAGTCTACTAATGCTCTGATCACCCGCTAAATTTCAATAGCACCTGTACTTGGAAGTATCTAGGCGCTACACTTGTATCACTATTTGGTTGCTTAACCTCTCAAATGGCGTTGGGGGCACAGACATGCTTGCACGACTCTCTCTTGTGGGCGGTCAATCACTCTGTCCTTTGGCACCAAACTCGCCCTATGTCTCATGCAGGGGTGGGTAACTCCTCCCACTTTGAGTTATTTTTCTTGCACATTGTAGGCACACGTCACTCCGCTGCACGTGTGCCCAAACTTTAACTACTTGACGTTAATTCTCTCCTCACCAGCACAGTCCAACACCACAATAATTCCTTGCTTCAATGGCGGAATAAAACTTCTCAATGTGGTTGTTTGAGGTAACAGCCTATCCCGGACGAGCGCCCATATGTAGAATTACCCCCGAAGGAGCTGCTGGTTTGTTTTGAGTGGTATGTTACCTTGTGGCTCCTCCGCCGTCTAAGGGGTGTATGGTGAATATAGTAGTAACGGAATGTCCACGACAGGTGTCTTTTTCTGTGCTCTTTTTTACCCAGCCGGGTAAAAACAATAAAACTTGTGGTGATAGAAAAGTTGAAGTGAAAGGAGAAATAGCAGATTCAGGTGTACAATAGGGAAACAGTCCTGCTTCCAACAACACTTAGTTTTCTTTGCTACTCCAGCCAGAGCGGGTATAGTGTACCTGGACAGGCATCTCTCACTGACCTGGCAGCCAGAGTATCACTCGGAACTTAGGGAGAAATCTCTGCTACAGACCCTCCTGAAGAAGAAAAAGACGACCCAGACCAATGGCGTCTGTCTCATATATACCCTCCCCCAGGATGCACAGCGAGGAGAAACCGTCCTGATAGGCTGCTGGGGAAAAGCACCCAAACCTCGACTCCACTGCTGCCACCCATTGTCCTAGGGTGGGTACAGCACTCCAGGAACAATGGAATGAGCCCACAGCACAGCCAAGCTGAGACAGAGAACTATTTGAACAGATTAACTGGATCAGAGCTAATTAAATCTCTGATCCCCCTCTAAATGTACAAAGCACAGGTACTTGGAAGTAACCAGGCGCTACATTACATAATTTTAAACATTTCTATTTTTAGCTGAGTATTCCAGCTACACTGTATTTGCAGCACCGTTATTTTAGTACATTCAGTTTTTTTGGTTCTTTTTCTTTTTAGGAAAACAGGAATCTCTTCCTTTATCCCTTTTTTGCATTGTCACTTTTTTTTTTGCATCATTGAATTTCATTTGCATCTATTAGCACCATTGAATTGTTGCACACATTAGCACTTTGTTGAACAAAATTTGCACTTTTGCACTTTTTGCCCATTGGGGGTAGCGCGGATTGTTCACGCCATTCATGTACTTAGTATTGCCCACTATCTTCTACCCTTGACCTAGGAGCAACATGCGTTGAAAGATGAGTTAATTGTGTCACCAGCAATCTCTTTATACTGTATATTTCTATGGAGAGCCAATTGGAAGGCAAATAATTCAGTCTAATCAGTTAGTACCCACTTACAATTTTTCTCATGCACGACAGACTGATTCTCCAAGGACTGCTTGATTGGTTCTGTTCCCTCTGTGTCAAAGGATTCAGGGGTTCAGTCATTGGTAGAGTTGAGCGGACACCTGGATGTTCGGATTCGGACCCGAACCCGAACTTTAAAAAAAAAGTTCGGGTTTGGGACCCGAACCCGAACCCGGACTCCGAACCCCATTGAAGTCAATAGGACACGGACTTTTAGTAAAAGAAAAAAAAATGTGTGGGGGTCCCCCCAAATTCAATAACCAGACCTTTAGTTCTGGTATGGATATTAAGGGGAACCCCGACGTCAATGTAAAAAAAAATTACGTGGGGTTCCCCCCAAATATCCAAAAAATAGACCCTTCAGGTCTGGTGTGGATTTTAAGGGGAACTCCACCCCAAATAAAAAAAAATGGCATGGAGTTCCCCTAAAATCCACACCAGACCCCTTATCCGAGCACGTTGACCTGGCCGGCTGCAGAAAAGAGGGGGGACAGAGTGCGACCCCCCCTCTCCTGAACTGCACCAGGCCACATGCCCTCAACATTGGGAGGGTGCTTTGGGGTGTCCCCCAAAGCACCTTGTCCCCATGTTGATTGGGACAAGGGTCTCATCCCCACAACCCTTGCCCGGTGGTTGTGGGGGTATGCGGGCAGGGGGCTTATCAGAATCTGGAAGACCCCTTTAACAAAGGGGACCCCCAGATCCTGGCCATGTACCCCTACCATTTCACGAAGGAAGTGTAAATGGTAGTTTTCAGATAAAAACACACACAGCGCAGAACAAATTAATTAAACCAAATAAAAATCCAGCGGTGAAAATAGACGATCGATGCTGCTCCCTGCTCCAACGTTGTCTTCTATCCAGCGCCGGATGATCTCGGTCCAGCGATGAGAAGATCCATCCATTCAGAGCACAGCTCAGCAAATGACGCGCCGGAGCTTTGACATTTCTTTTATAGGGGAGGCGGGCCACGCGTCACGTGACCCTGTCCCGCTCTGACGCAAGGGGCATGTCTGGGCTGTCCCAGTGAGGTAGCAGAGTGTGCGCCAAAGGGGGATGGGGTCACGTGACGAGTGGCCCGCCTCCCCTATAAAAGAAATGTCAAAGCTCCGGCGCGTCATTCATAGGAATAGAAGATCCACGAGCAGAGGGGTGATGACGTCAGTGTGCACCGCCGCCGGGTGTACCAAGATGGCCGACCGCTCCGGAGCTAGGCCAAAGCCGCGGCCTTTCCTAAGGCCGCGGCAGCGGTGCGCTCCGTGGATCGCAATCTGTGCCGATCCGAACAGGCCGACCAGTTCGGATCGCGGATCGGTTTACGATCCGTTGCACCCCTAGTGGAGACAGCGTGGCAAGGCAAGGACCCTGCTTGGGGGCCCCTGGCCAGCTCGGGGCCCCAAGCAATTGCTTGGTTTGCCTGTCTCGTTCCGATGGGCCTGCCGATCATATAGCTGAAGTATATGTGAGTGTTTTTTACTGTTCTTTACCAATAAATGTGCACCGTTTTTTATGGGATTACGCAATGTGCTTCCTTTCCTTTTTTCCTTGACCATACTGCCACCCTTCGAGTACACTTTGCTGTACACTGGGAGTAGGAGAGATCTAAGAGGAACATAAGGATTTTTGCAAGCTCGGCGCTCGTGGAGACAAGCCCGCTATTCATTGTTCCATGTGGGTGCAGTAGTGTGTTTACCATCTGAGTCTACTTTGGGATAACAGAGTTACACTATATACATCCCTTTTCTTTCCATATGGTATCATCCACGAGTGATTCCCCTGACTGCATATGAGCTCATCGCAGTATCTGCTGTGTTACATGAGGTGCTATAAGCTGTCATTAAAACATCTTTGAGGTAAGCTGCTTGGCATCACTGGAGGTGTGTGCACTTTTGGAGTTTTTTACCCCCCTAGCTGGTGTAATGCAATGTACACACGATCGCTCCATCCGATGAAAACGGTCTGATGGATTTTTCCATCAGTTATCCGATGAAGCTGACTGATGATCAGTCGTGCCTACACACCATCGGTTAAAAAAACGATTGTGTCAGAACGCGGTCACGTAAACCACGTATGACGGCACTATAAAGGGAAAGTTCAAATCCAATGGCGCCACCCTTGGGGCTGCTTTAGTTGATTCTGTGTTAGTAAAAGACGATTCGCACTTTTCTGTCTGTTACAGCGTGATGATTGTGCTATCTCCATAGCGAACGCTAGTTTTACCAGAACGATGGACGTGCCTACAGACGATCGTTTTTTTTCTATCAGTTAGTTAACCATCAGATAATTTTAAAACAAGTTCCTATTTTTTTAACCGATGGTTAAAAAACCGATGGGTCCCACACATGATCGGTTAGTCTGATGAAAACGGTCCATCAGACCGTTTTTCATCAGACAAACCGATCGTGTGTACGTGGCATAAGAGTTAAATTAGATACTCACTGGTTTGGGTTTCCTACCATCTGGCTGATTATATTATCAGATGTGTATCCCTTAAGAATTATCAGGTCTTTAGAACAACAGCTGTGAGGTAAGCTGCTAAGAAGTCACAAGAGGTGTCCTTTGCACCAGAGTCCTGTAGACAGTCAGTAGGCACTCGGTCTAGCAGACGGACGTGTGTCTAAGAGCTCCTCTCACCTGACCTCCAGTGACTCCCGTGACTCCTTCCTTGTCTGCACGCTCCCCCGAGCACCAGACAGATAGGCAGGCAGGCAGGTGTTTTCGTTCTTGCAGTACTCCACAAGCAGGGATCCCGGACTACGGCTTTCCCCTCCCTCCGGCCCCAGCAACATCTCAAGGTAAGCACCAGATGGCACCCAGACCGATCCTCCGTCCCCACCCACCCCCCCTGGGCACATCCACAGCCGTCCTTTTTAGGATAAGCCGTGGCTCCAGCCTGTCCCAAAATCATAATAAAGTGTGATCCGCTCCCTCCATCCACTACCCCACCGTGGCCCAGTGGAAACGATTGCGCGCCGCATTTCTGGCTTGGCAAGCTCCCACACAAGTCCTCCAAGCTACCCAGCACCCCCCTCTTTCCTCTCACTTCCACCAGCCGCAAATCCTCCTTGGCCCGGTAAACCAACGACTAGCACAACTAGGAAAGGCCACGGCTTCAACCGCGGCCTAGTGGCGCGCCGCCCATGTAACACCAAACCCCCCTCCAAAATCGCCAATCCTCCTCTTCTCCCAGGAGTAACCCCACCATCTCACTGACTGCCCCAGAGCCCACATCTGCCCTAAAAACCGACCTCATCTAGCGGCACAGTCCCTGGTCCGGGCCTAGCTCCTGAGATGGCAGCCATCTTGCTACACCCCAGCTACTGATATTGCTGGGACATAAACCTTTACCCAACTCCCCCACCCCAAAACAGGGCGAGTCGCTCCCATGCTACCCCCCCCCCCAAAATCCCTTTCAAGCCCAATAGGCTTATATCCAGGTATTAATATAATTCAGTGTTTTGATCCAGGGGTTCTCTGATCGCCCTAAGTGGGATCAGAAAGGAATTTTTCCCCTTGCCGTTGCAAATTCGCACAACACAGCAAAGGTTTTTTTTGCCTTCCTCTGGATCAAACGGGGAGGGTAAGCTCCATCCCTCCCCATCATTCATTGAACATCCCCCCCCCCTATCAAAATCACCTTTCACCAGGGACCTTCTGCAGATATGGCTAACCTGAGATACTTTGCAGAATTCATTTGGGGTCTAAAACCATATGCTGCAGGATTACCAGCCGTGATCAAAAAACCGCTAAGAAACTAACAACTGTTACGAATCAAATCAAATCAAATAAAAATCGCATCCGCCCCAACCTAAGCACATTTTATGCGCATTGGTTAACACTCGATCGGCAGTAAAACACCGACAGGAAATCCACGATTTCATCCTACAATGCGATTCAGACTGCCTCTTTATTACAGAAAGCTGTCTCACAGCCGACTGTAACACCATTCTAGGAGAATTGGTGCCAGAAAATTATCGCATTATAACAGTGAACAGAGTGGGGCAAAGAGGAGGAGGCCTGGCTGTGATTCACAAGACTCACCTCGCGATCACTAAACCAGCCTTTTAGTACTCATTTCCATTCATGGAAACACTCACTCTGCAACTACAAACCCCCAGGAGACCGTCCATATTCTTCTCTGCTATAGACCACCGGGTCCAAAATCGCAGTTTCTCTCGCCCTGGACAGATTTCATGTCCACTTATACCCTAAACAGCAAACACCTTTTGCTTCTTGGGGACTTCAACCTCTGGGCCAACTCCTCACAGGATCCCGTGGCCGATGCCTGCATTGACCATCTGGAAAGATTAGGTCTGCAGCAACTAGTATGTGAGCCAACACATACTTCCGGTCACACACTCGATCTTCTTTTCAGACATGATCTGGAAATAAACATTCAAAAAAATGAATCATTGCCATGGACAGACCACCATGCAATCAAATTCACAATCACCTTTAAGGCCCCCTTAACAAAAACGTCAAAACCGGTGACAACACACTGAACTAGATCGCAAAAGAAGTTCTATTCAGAGCTCTTCAAAACCACCTTAGGGAAAAAAAATAAAAATAATCCAATCACATCAAACAGCCACAGAAACCCTGGATGACATAAACACGGCCCTACTGCAGTCAGCCGACTTAGTAGCGCCCAAACGCAAAACCTGCATCCGGAAAAACAACTCCAGCTGGTTCAATGACCAGCTGTCGTTGCTGAAGCAAGAGCGCAGAAGGGCAGAAGCAGCCTGGAAAATAAGCTCTTCTGAGGAAAACCACACCATCTACAAGGTAATAACAAAAAAATACCACAAAGAAATCTTCAGAGCCAAAAGAAATAATTTCGCCAATATCATCACGACTGCCCTAAACCGTCCCCGCAAACTCTTCAAGATAGTTACCGAGACCATGAATCCCGTCTGTCTTGAAGCCCCCAATTCTGATACCCAAAAATTTTGCAATGAATTATCGGATTATTTCATCAACAAAATTATAGGAATCCGTGAAAGCATTCAGCAAAATAGAACCCCCATCAACTCCCTCCTCAACCATACACCTAATACCCACATAAATTTGCCACAAACAACAAAGTTCTCTTTAAAACCCATTTCCATCGAGGCCACAAAAAACACCATTGTTACCTTACGAAATAGGACAGCACCGAATGATATCATTCCCACCAAACTGCTGAAGGAATGTGCCGATATCCTGGCACCGCCCATCACGCAGCTTATAAACAAATCATTCAAAGAAGGTATAGTGCCCACCCGCTTAAAACAAGGTATAATTAAACCTATATTAAAGAAACCCACCCTCGACCCCAAAGATCCTAAACACCGTCGTCCTATAATGGGCCTAAATGTCCTCTCCAAGATAATGGAGAAAGAAGTGGTAAAACAGCTACAACATCACTTAGACACCCATATTCTGCTCGATCTGTTTCAATCAGGGTTTTGTTCCGATCATGGGACGGAAACAGCACTATTCAAAATATGGGGTGACGTTCTCGAGGCCGCAGATGAAGGAGAACGTTCTCTTCTAGTACTGGTGGACCTAAGCGCAGCTTTCGACACGGTAGATCACAAATTGCTACTGACTCGGCTAGCTGAATAGTCAGAGTCGCAGAAGGTGATTTATCATGGTTCTCCTCTTTCCTGGGAAACCGATCACAAATAGTGAAATTAGGACCTTCACTACTTCCTCCCAGAGATGTTATTGGTTGTCTGGTGAACTTCAATCTGAAAGAAGAAATTCTACACAGGGCTAGAGACCGTCGCTCCCTATCCTATCTGGGAGCGGACATTAAACTGTTCCAGGATCTCTCGCCTATTACCCTTCAAAATAGGAGGGATCTGTGCCCTCTTCTCGATCTCCTGCGCTCCAAAGGGATACAGTATAGATGGAAGTTCCCCTTCTGCTTATCTGCTTCCTCCCAGGGCCGCACGGCAAACCTACGCTTCCCGGAGGATCTACCCGCTTTTTTTCAAACGCTCAATCTTCCCCGCATTGACGTCCCGGACTGGTACACCAGTCTTCGACCGCCACGCATGAGAAGATCGACTTCTACAGATGCTATCCCAGTTCACGATGAATTTCACCTAGGTCGCCGCAGACACACCTCACCGAGGGAGCTTGACATCTCAGACCCCAAGATTGCTGTGAACGACAGCCCAACAGCCTCACCAGCTCACAGGAGAGCACGCCATGACCGACCAGACCGACCCGACGAAATGATCGTCTCCCTGTCATCCTGCACACCTTGAGGTCACACTCTCACGGACACATTGAAAGATAACTCTTTTTCTCTCTCCCCACGTTATCCAGGACTGCCCTTCTCTACATTCCCCGGCGTTCTGTTTTGTAACCACTGACTGTAACCTCATTGGATCCGTAAGTCTTTTATTCCCCTTAGGGGACACCTCAAGTTCAAAATACCCCTCATTACAATTGGAGATTTCCCCCGCACCCCTTCCCGGCCCTCTGATCCCTCCCTGCCCCACCCCATCCTTTCCAATTTCCAATGTACCTATACTTGAACAATCTCCTCATACGGTTCCCCTTGATTATTGTCTTTAGGCCTGTGTAGATGTGAATCTCATACTATTATTATTTTGTTTTGTTTTTTTTGTTTTTTTCCTCCATTGCTGCACAGGTTATTACGTAAGAGGGGTGTTACTACACATAAGCCAGATCCCCTCATGCAGAGGAAAATGGGCCTAACATACCTCTTAGGCCTTTATCCTGCCCACACTTAGAATGCTCTACTACTAATGACCTACGCCCCCTATTTGGGTAAAAGGCCTAATCCTTTCATGTCAACCCCTTGACAGATCACCTGCACGACCCTGACCCTCTCTCATATGCCTCACCCGGGGAGGGGGGAGGGATGGAAGGGAAAGATATTCCTGCTGTTCAACGGTGTCAGAGGGCAAGGTTTCTTCACTGATTAGAAGACGTTCATACCAACCACACCTGAACAATGGTTGATCGCTTGTACCAACTCAAATACAAACACTGCAGAAAGCTGACTAAGTGTAACTCGCTGAACATTAAACATGTTCGGATGTGTGTCACTCCTGATCCAACCTATGTTGGTCTAGCCTAGATAACTTTTCTGACGATATTTCAGAAGCTACCCGACCGTGTACAATCACATAGGAAATGTTGCTCTCTGATACAGGCTCAGTTATAATCATTCTGTGGTTATTTACGTTGAATGATTTGTTATTGTTATTGTTATGCCTCATAGCTGTAGGCTCCCCTCATTTTTTTTTTTTTTTATTAGGGGGACCTAGCATTAGGTGTTGAAGACCTCATGTCGATATTCTAGGTATACCAATGTATTAAGTGTCATGGCTTTTCCCCTTTTTGTATATATTTTTTTTTTTTCTTTCTTTAGGTTTTTGTTGGCTGTAAACTTTTTTTTACCTACTTAATCTGAATACTGATTGACCTCATACACTACTGATTAACCGACTCCCTGGAGTCTGGACCCACAATCATTCTAATTAACGCAACAAATATTGGCTCCTTCGCATCTCTTGCACCCTAGATCTCCTGTGGACGAGAGACACTGATTCTCGACCGTCTCATACCGATTCTTACCACCTCCCCACGAGACGGGAACATACTTGCTCCTGTCAATCCCTACCGGACACTTTCATATACTAGGAGAGGCTACGTACAACCTCCCCTACTCCGGTAATTTATCTCTTTTGTTGATCTATATCCCCTAACTTACCCCCTTTTTTTTTCTCTCTTCTCCTCTTCCTCCTCTCTCTCTCTCTTTCTCTCTCTCTCTCTCTCTCTTTTTTTTCTTTTTTCTTTTTCTCTTTTTCCTCTCTTCCTTCTTTTTTTTCTCTTTCTCCTCCTCCCCTTCCTCTTTCCCTCGCTCCTTCTTTTCCCCCCTCTTCTTTCCTCTTTCGCTCTCCCCATTTTCTCCCTTATCCCCCCCTCTTGCACCTTCCCCCCCTTACACTCCCACCTCCTGATCCCCTCCCCTCCCCCTTCTACCTCGCAGTCTCCGCCTCCACCGCATCTTTCCGGGCACAAAGTTATTCCGGATCCTGCCCCTTCTCACTTCCTGAGTCCATCAAGACAACCACCCCACGTGTCCGACCGTCAGATATTACTCTTAAAGCCGCTCACTAGTCCGCCATGTCGCACTCACGCTCCGCAAGGAAAAAAACCTTGCTTAAGATAATATCACTGAACATAAAGGGCCTCAACATCCCAGAAAAACGCAGCCAAACGCTTGGCCTGATGGCCAAATTGAAGGCGAATGTAGTGTTCTTACAAGAGACACACTTGTACAAATAAAATCCCCAAGCTTACCGATCACCTATTCCCGACAGTGTATCATGCTACCAACCCACTTGCAAAAACCAAAGGGGTTTCAATCCTACTTTCCAAAAACCTTGATTGGCAACTCATAGACTCACTTATAGACACAGAGGGCAGGTACGTCTTTCTTAAGGGGCGTCTCCAGGGGCGACCTGTAACCTTAGCCAACATATATAGCCCTAATACTGCTCAGGTAAGCTTTTTTAGATCCGTCGCAAGACTGCTCTCAGAATTTCAATCCGGACTGACTATCCTGGGGGGAGATTTCAACGTTGCATTGTTTCCAATTTTGGATACCTCCACTGGAGCAACCTCTCTGCCCTACAAGGCAATTAAACAAATAAAGATACAAATTCAGGATCTTCTTTTGCACGACACCTGGCGTGCCCTTCATCCCGACGAAAAGGACTATACCTTTTTCTCAGCCCCCCATAACAGATATTCCAGAATCGACTACCTGTTCCTATCCCAGAAGGATATGCCCTTTTTCGCCACTGCTACTATTGAACCGATGTTACTATCGGACCACCACCCAATTACAATGACCCTGAACTTCCCTGATGAACACACTTCCAAATATATCTGGCGCCTTGACTCGACTTTACTTACCTCAGAAGAGGTGATTGAAGATGTTCGCAACTGCATCCGTACATTCTTCCTAGAAAATAACACACCGGACGTAGCCCTACTCACCCAATGGGAAGCCCACAAATGTGTAGTTAGGGGAAAATTTGTTTCCCTCAAGGCAGCCCGCAGAAAAGCTCAACAACGTACAATTTCAGACCTACTCGACAAGATTAGGACCCTTGAACGCTCCCACAAACAATCCCAAGCACAACAAACTTACCATGAACTTACCCAAAGCAGAAAACTTTTGCGTGAAGAATTGAACCGCAAAACGCGACGCAAATTTGTCCTTCTAAAAAACTTTTTTACGAATTCGGCAATAAATGCGGCAAATACCTAGCAAGGGCTCTCCAGACCAAAAAAGCGCAGGCCACTGTTCACACGATTAGAGACTCACAGGGAAAGTCCTACATTACTCCGACAGACATAGCTGCACAATTCGAGACCTACTACGTCAATCTATACAATCTCCCCAAGCAGGCGGCGAACAATACGTCCCTTGAAGCCCGTCACACATTAATCAATTCTTTCCTTGACAAACACTGTCCCAAACTCATAAACAGAGATGATGCCATCACTTTAGATCTCCCCATTTCAGAGGAGGAATTAAAAGCGGCAATCAAATTACTTAAAAATGGAAAAAGCCCCGGCCCAGATGGACTCACAGCTACCTATTACAAGGCCTTCACGGATACTTTATCCCCACACATCACTAAGACTTTCAACTCCCTATCAGCCCCCGCCATCCCCTTCAATAGATTACTAGAAGCCCACGTTGCTGTAATCCCAAAAGAGGAGAAGGATCCCACACTGGTTGGAAACTATAGGCCGATATCCCTATTAAATGTAGACATAAAGTTGTACGCTAAGATCCTGGCCTCGCGTCTCGCACCCTTTCTGCCCTCCCTGATAGGGAAAGACCAAGTGGGATTTATCCCTGGCAGAGAAGCCAGGGATAACACAATCAAAGCTCTAAACATACATCACTGGATTACAGCGCACGAACAGGAAGGTTTCTTTCTATCATTAGACGCAGAGAAGGCGTTTGACAGGCTGGCATGGGACTACTTGGAAGCAGTTCTGAAACACGTTGGTATCCCGGATAGACTGCTTAAGGCCATTATGTCCCTCTATACTACACCAACTGCCAGAGTCCGTGTTAATGGCCACCTGTCAAACGCCTTCAATATCAGCAACGGGACCAGACAAGGATGCCCACTTTCCCCTATTTTATTCGTCCTGACCCTGGAGCCTTTTCTCCAATGCCTTAGAACCAATGATAGTATCAAAGGCTTTCACATAGCAGATCGCACCTATAAAATTGCGGCCTTCGCCGATGACGTACTGCTGTTTCTGAAGGATCTCCACATAACGATCCCAAATCTCTTAACAGAATTGAAACTGTTCCGTGATA
Organism: Rana kukunoris; assembly: GCA_029574335.1. Classification (NCBI taxonomy): domain Eukaryota; kingdom Metazoa; phylum Chordata; class Amphibia; order Anura; family Ranidae; genus Rana; species Rana kukunoris. The sequence continues at coordinate 327,542,957 of CM056050.1, read as the reverse complement.
TTTCCAATTTTAAGATAAACTTTGACAAATCCCAAGCCCTGAATATCTCCCTCCCAAAGGAAGTGGTATCACGCTGTAAAAACAACTTCCCCTTCAAAAGGAAGCACGACCATATTAAATATCTAGGGATAAACCTAACGGCCAGATTCGTAGACTTATTCTCCCAAAATCACATACCCATCCTTAAAACCATCACAAGTGACCTGAATAAATGGAATAAACCACACTTCTCATGGTTTGGAAGGGCAGCAATTCTAAAGATGAATATACTCCCCCGTATTTTATTCATCCTACAAACTTTGCCCATCAAACTCCCTCCGTCCTTTTTTCAAGCTTACAAGCGACTTTGTACTAAATTTTTATGGAGACAGAAACGACCTAGAATAGCGTACGAACAGCTAACAAGACAAAAGGGGGCATTGGGCTACCAGACCTTAAGAAATATTATTGGGCTTGCCACCTTGCTAGAATTGTGGATTGGTCAATTCACAGCCGCAGTAAAGATTGGGTCGCTCTTGAACACTCCTTCTCCCTTCTGCCATTGCGGTCCATACCTTGGACCTCACACAAACACATCCCGAGATCTCTAAACAACCACCCTCTCATTGCCCCGACTCTATACTGTTTCAAGGAAACCTGTCGAAAGTTACACGTTTCCTCGATCCCTGGACCCCTTACTTCGGTAAAGCTCAACCTGGAATTCCCACCTGGCATGTCCATGAATTTTCTAACAGATACGTGGCAACACTCAGAAGTCTTGGCACATCACTTCTTTCACTCAGGCTCTTTTCTAGAACGCTCTTCTCTACCAGTCACCACAGAAAGCACCACTTTTCCTCTCTGGAAATACTTCCAGATCAGACACTTCCTAAAACAAGCAGACCGAACATCCTCAGTCTCTCGCCGTCTCACAACATTTGAACAACTTTGCTCTCACTCTACACCGCAACAACACTTGATATCTATCATACACAACATACTCTCCTCAGATAGCTTAATGAAGACTACCAAAGCTTGCTCAAATTGGGAAAGAGATCTACAGATGGATTTGACGGAGGCACAATGGGAACGCATATCTACAATAGCACATAAAAGCTCCCTCAATGTCTCGATACAGGAAAATAATTACAAAGTCTTAATGCGCTGGTACAGAACCCCGGCTATTCTCAACAAATACAATCCAGCCCTTTCAGACAAATGCTGGAGGTTCTCTGTTGGCACAGGTACTCTAGAACACATTTGGTGGTCCTGCCCCCTAATCCAGCCATTTTGGACCCAAATCCGGGAACTGACGTCACAAATTTCTACATACACTTTAGAACACACCGCGGCACAACTTCTCCTACACTATTCTGACATGCCAGCTCATCATTACTGTAAGACGCTAGTACCACCCCTAATAAATGCAGCCAAGCAATGCATCCCGATACACTGGGGAACAACACGTATCCCAACCATTCCTGAGTGGATCAAACGCGTTGAAAAAATTGCAGAGATGGAAGAATTAATATCTATAGCTAAAGATTGTCCAACTAAATTCTCCCACACATGGGCCTGTTGGACCCACTTCTGTACCACTGCCAATTACAAACTCTTGATGAACCAAACTTCCGGGGATCACCCACCTCCAGACGATTGAAACCCTTGATAACTATAGCATTACATTTATGGTCTAACTGAATCACACCACATTATACCTAACCTCCCTCCCCTACACAAGGGAAGATAGAGGGAGGTCATCTCTCACTTCTGTCTATTAGACACATGTCCAATTATCGCTGACTCTAATACCCCTGATACTCTCCATACTCCAATACCTGAGGCCTGACGGCGAAGACTGTGAGATCCCCCCAAACCAGCTCTCCTCCACTCACCCTCCCCCCTCTCACTGACTCCATGTTTCGATACCCATACACTCTTTCGCTCTCTGCCTATGAACTTATTATTATTATTGTATTTTTTTTATTTTTTTTTGTTTGCTTTTTCTATTCTATTTTATCTCACCTTATTCTTCTCTTTCTATCTTTCTCCTTAGCTTCCTACAGCTCCTCCTCTATCCTCCCCTCTTTCCCACCCTGTCTTCCCCCTCCTGTGCCCGTTCCTTTCTCCCCCTCTTCATGTAGAGTCTACGCACAGATCCAATCCCCTCTCCAGCTACAGCCCTTATTCTCTAGTACCGACAGCTGATCAGCTCCAGCGGCGGATGTTTTATGATGAAATATCTATTCAAAGCTGGTCAGTGCCACATGAACTAGCAAACCCCCACATCCATATGTAACTCTCACCTATCTTTAATCTAACCTTGGACGGTCACAAGATTTCCATTAGAAGCATAGATATGCAACAAGTTAGCCATGACTCTTACTTACTTCTTAGATACTGTTCAGTATATCAAACAAAAAGGGAAAAAACATGCTATATACATATATACAGTATATATCATTTTTTTTTTTTTTTTTTGTATGTTTTTGTTGCAATCTTGACTACATGCTAGTTCTGATCATCACTGCTGTACAACCTAATGTTCTATATCAGACTCCTTATTCAACTGTATTGTAAACCTATTTCTGTTTACCAATAAAAGTTATTATGAAAAAAATAAAAAAAAATAAAAGAATTGTGTTTAAAGCACTATGTCTGACGCATAAGTGCATCCATGGGAAGGCCACCCAATATCTATGCGAAAAAATAAACCCTCACAACTCAAAATCGCATTCTGCGATCCACCAACCAAAATCTGCTCCAGATACCCAAAGCCAAATACAAGTCCAAAGGAGAAAGAAGATTTGCACTCCAAGGTCCCAGACTATTTACCACCAGCATTCGGTTGGAGGAGAACCACCAGGCCTTCAGAAGAAAGATCAAAACGCATCTCTTTTGATATCAAAGGAGACAGGAACAACGAGGGCCCAGAGGCGATTTAGTTTGCATGTGCTGCGCTATATACGTTTTTCACTCACTCACCCACTCACTCACTCACACTTTTTTTGGGACCACCACTCAGAGACTTTCCTATATATATATATGTATTTATTTATTATATATTATATATATTATATATATTATATTGCACGTATTCTATTCTCACTTTGTTTGGCTCTTACATTTATTTATTATATCAAGTTTACATATTTATGCATTATTTATTTGTTTGTGTATAGTGTGGCACTCACTTAATTGTAATTAATGTTTTTCTGAGATATGTGTTTCACTTATCGATCAAGGCAGAGATCTGAATTATTTGGTAGTCTATATAGACACTTTTTTATGCATATAGAGTGTATTATAGTCACATTGGGCCAGATCCACAAAGAACTCCCGCTGGCGTAGCCTATCTTAGTGACACTACGCCGCTGTAAGTTACAGCGGCGTATCCTTATCCACAAACAATTACTGCTGTAACTTACGCGGCGTATCGTAAATAGGCCGGCGTTCGTGGGTGTAATTCAAATGAACAAGAGGTGCGTGTGTTTTATTAAAATGATCAATGACCCGACTCAAACGACATACTTTTTGAAAAGCGCATGCACCGGCCGTGGACGTATCCCAGTGCGCATGCGTGAAATCATGTCGCAAATAGTCAATGAAAACGACGTGAACGTAACTTACACAAGTCCCTATTCGCGAACAGTTTAAGCAAGCAACATGAACTACGGAAAAATCGACGCTGGCCCGACGTCCATACTTAACATTACGTACGCCTCTATACAACAGGGGTAACTTTACACCGGACCTACGCTTACACAAACGACGTAAAAACACTGCATATGTACGTTTGTGGATTGGCGTATCGACCTCATTTGCATATTCGACGTGGAAGCGCCCCTTAGCGTCCAGCGTAAATAGGACACTTTAGGACAACGACGTAGGACAGCGTATCTACGCAAAAAACTGCGTATCTTGTTTTGTGAATACAAAACAATGATACGCCGGTGCAGATTTGAAATTACGGCAGCGGATCTGGAGATCCGCCGCCGTAATTGTTTGTGGATCTGGCCCATTATCTATCTTCCTTTCCCCTCCCCCCCATTTTCTCTGTTACACAGCGCAGACACCATCACCTTTTTTCATTTGAAACATTTTTTTTCTATTTAGGATAGATCACTAGGTGTCTGCAGAAGTGTCCCCTTTAGCTTAAACACCGTCCCAGTTTCACTTAGTAGGATCTTCTGACAGCGCGGGAGTACCTCTTGTTTTTATATCCCATTACTCAATGAAATTAAATCAGATATAAGAAAAATCACGATGAGACCTTTATCTTGGATGGGGAGGATAAATACGCTAAAATTGGTGAACCTACCAAAAATATTATACAAGTTCCAAATGTTCAAAGGCAATACCACAATGTTTTCTTTAGAACTATAAAAAGAATGATGTTAAAATATATATGGCAAAACAAAAAATCTAGAGTACATTTTGCACTACTTAGAAACAAAAAATATGGAGGTCCCGCAGCCAGCAACGAATATAAAAAGTTACTATAAGGCAGTTATAATAGCACGCATGGTGCAATGGGCAAATGTAAATAGTGAAAAAAGGTGGGCTAGGATGGAAGATGCCTTAAGCATGGCACTGTTACATAAAAACATTTGGATACCACACAAATTTAGAAAATTAGGCACAGATTCACATGAATTGACAAAAAATGTATTTAAAATATGGGATTCACTATATCGTCAGGGGAAATGGAAATATAATTCACCATAATTTCACTCACAGGTACAATTTTTTTCATCCCAGGGAAAGATACACTTATGGGTAGTAAAATGGGAAATGCACAAATAAAATATGTTATTGAATAGGAGAGAATAAAGACACTCCAGGAACTAAATTATATAAATGGGTGGGAGAAGATTAATGAGTGGTAATATCTACAATTAAAATATTTTATAAGTACACTTCCCAAACTAATAAGGGACGGAAAGGAGTTAAACCCAGTACAAAAATTCTGAAATATACAAACAATGTTAAAACATGTGATATCCCAAGTATACAAACTGCTAATAGATCTAGAGGGCCGAGGGCCATTACCTTTTTTAGGAAAGTGGGAGCAAGAAATGGAGGATACACAAATAGAGAGAATGATAGGAGCAGTGCATAATTATGCAACTGATATAAATACAATAGAAGTAAATTATAAGTGCCTGGTGAGATGGTACTTAACTTAACGCCAGAGATAATGCATGAATACCAACAAGACAAATCCACACAATGTTGAAGGGATTGCGGAAAAATTGGCACAATGGTACACATTTTTATTAAATGCTGCAAAGAGATTAATACCCCAAAAAATAGCTACAAGTAAGTAAACCAAACATAAAAGAATGGTTGGAAAGAGTAGACTATGGGCCAGATTCAGGTAGATGAGAGTATCTTTCCTCTGGAGTAACGCTTCTCATTTACGTTACTCTGAAGACCCTTTCAGCGCAAGTCCTGTAATTCACATAGCAGTTGCGCGTAAACTTGCGCCAGAGTAACGATAATGCGCTGGCGCAACCCGACGCAAGTGAAACTGGGTGTGATCATATGTAAATGATGGGCGGAGCCCAGCGCAGAGGCTTACGTTCAGCGCATCATCCACGGAGCATGCGCAGTGAGTGCGGCTCCACTCGCCCCCTTGTGCGCATGCTCACAACTTCCGTCGGCACCACTTCCTGGGAAACGTCAGCGCAATGCGTTCCGCTGGGCGCTTAAAAGCGCTGGCGGAAACGCCATTCCGGCGCAAAAGTAGTTCCATTTCCCCCCACCCCAGGGAAGATACTTTTGCCCTGTAATGGCTGCTCCCGCTGCCCCCAGAGAGAGGAGGAACCTAAATTATAATGCCCAGGAGGTCACAGTGATAATATCGGCTATGGAGGCATTTAATGATTTTCTCCATGGTAAAAAAAGCAGGAAGACCAGCCGGGAGAGAAAGCAGGCCATCCTGGACACCATAGCTGCCAGGGTCAATGTGCTGGGGTACTCCACCCGGAGTGCTTCAGACATTCGAAAAAAAATCAATGACCTGCGGCGCAAGGTGAGGGGCAAGGTGTCCACCATTAGGAGCCATGAGAGGGGCACAGGTGGTGGTCCCCCATGTCCTGTCACCCTGACCGCGGAGGAGGAGGTGGTCGCCCGCTGCCTGGACAGGGAGCAGTTGGAGGGGGTCCCAGGCTATGATTCCGTAGAGGAAGGCTCCAGGACAGGTAAGTGATTTTTACCCCCTTTTTGGTGTGTTGCATGTGGGGCGGGGGTGGGTACATGTGCCAAGTGTGTGGGACCACCAACATGTGTCTGCTTTGTGTCATCCACAGATGACGGTGCTGGGCCATCTCGTGCCGGCCAGTCCACCCCAACCCCCCAACGGGATGCTGAAGACGAGGCCCTGGGTGCTGGAGACACCGAGGTGGAGGAGGAGAGTGCCCACACCACTTCAGCAGAGGTGGTTGTGGAGGAGCCTGTCCCTGAACAGGAGTTCATTTTAATGTTGGAGGAGTCCTCCTCCTCTGCAGGGCCCTCTGTGATCCCCTCCCCCATCCTAGGTAGCCCCTCAAGGGCGACTCCATCCCCACGGGGACAACCTTCCTCTGCCCCCAGGAAGGCCACCCGGAAGACCAGGGGGGTGTGTGATTTGGTCGAAGACCAGGTGCTTTTGGACCACGCGAAACAGACCCAGCAAATGGGGGAGATGGCTGGCCACCTAGACAGGGTCGCAGACAGCCTGGGCTCTATGTCACAGCTGCCCAGTCGCGTGCAGGGCGTTGTGACCAGCCTGGGGGAGGTGCAGGCTGATATCCGGCACTTGACAGCAGCTGTTCGAGACAACACTGCTGCCATTCGGGAAGAGGGGAGGCAGCGGCAACGTGACCAGCGGCATCAGATCACCCGCCAGCTGAGGATGCAGGCCCAAACAAATTTGTATCTGAGCCGTATCGCTGTGGCATTGGAGGGCATGCAGCCAACAGCTCCCAGGAGTGGCCCACCCGGGGATCAGCCTCCTCCTGATGCCCCCCCACCACCACCACCACCCACTCCCTCCAGGCAGATGAGGAGCCCGAGAGTGCCCCCAAGGAGGAGCCCCCGTCATCCCAGATGAGGGTTTTTTGTTTTTTTGGTTGTTATATATTTTTGTTTATACTCAGGACATGAGTTTATTTATTTTATTTATTATTATTGTTTATACTCAGGACATGAGTTTTTGTTAATTTTTTTGGTTCTCAGGTTATGAGATTTTATTTTTATTTTTTGATACTGCACACGTTGCAGTGTGAATGGTGTGTGAATGTGAGAGGGTGGCACTCCTGAAAGTAAGGGGTGTCACCCTCGGCCGTGGTGGTGAAGTTAACCCCACGGCTGAATGAATGACGTGTGAAAGGTGTGTGAATGGACAGTGACATCATTGGGGCCTTGACGCGGCGTTACTGCTCCCAACTCCTACATGCTGGACTTGGGCTAATCCAATGCGATGTGCATGTGATGTGTGTGATCTAGGGACATCAGTGGTGTACATGCGTGCACTGTCTGTGTTAGTAATGTTTTGGTTTAGTGTCCAAAGATGCCTACGGCGAGGACCCTCCTGACTGCTCTTCCATCAGCAGACTGGGTGTCCTCTGGCAGGTGGGGACTGTGTGGGTCGGGGGTCAGGTCATCACGTATGTCAATCTGCAGGCCTTTTTTCATAGCAAAGTTATGTAGTATGCAACATGCACCGATGATCTGACACACAAAGGTAGGGGAATACAATAGGGCCCCCCCAGACTTATCCAGGCATCGGAAACGGGACTTCAGGAGCCCAAATGTTTGCTCAACCACTGCACGGGTTTTGATGTGTGCTTCATTGTATTTTCTCTCTCCTCTGGTTTGGGGGTTCCGGAAAGGAGTCATTAGATGGGGTCCCAGTGCATATGCAGAGTCACCTGTAAGGTAAAAGACAGGAGAATGTTAGTCATGCATGTGCGACTTCTGTTGTGCATGACGGGAGGGGATAGTCATGCCTGACTCCCATGTCACTCACCAACCAGCCAGCTGTCCCCATACATGTTCTGTTCGAATTCTGCTGGGATGGGACTCTGACGGTATATGAAGCTGTCATGGCTGGACCCGGGGTGTTTGGCACGGACGTGCCATATGAGGCGTTGGGCATCGGCTATCACCTGTACGTTGATGGAATGCCAATGCTTCCGATTGCGGTATATGTGCTCTGTGGCACTGGGGGGCTGGAGTGCCACATGTGTGCAATCAATGGCCCCGATGGTGCGTGGGAATCTGGCAATGTTGTAGAAATCTGTCATTGCCTTCAGCCGCAGCTCCTCAGTGGTGGGTCTGATGAACTGGTTGGACATGCGTCTGAGGATTGCAGGGACAACCTGGTGCACACATCTGCTCATGGAGGACTGTGACATCCCAGCCACCACTCCACTTGTACGCTGGAATGATCCACTGGCAAGGAAATGAAGTGTTGCCAGGACCTTCACCAGTGGCTGCACTGCTTGTGATCGGTGTGTTGGGCTGGTGATGTCATCCTGCAGGGTTGTGGTTAGTTCAAGTATTACATCAGGGCTGAATCTGAAGAGGCGATACACCTCCTCATCCCCCATGCCAAAGAGGTTCATACGAGTGCGGTATATCCTCTCACGTGCCCGCCTCCTCCGTAGCGAGGGACCCAGTACTAGTCTTAGGACCACGAGTGCCCCTGGCATGTTGGCACACAGAGGTTTTGTTCTTGCTAGTGTTGTTGTTCAGCTTGCTAGTTTCGTCGGTAACGCTGCTGTAGCTGCTCTCCTGCTGACCTGTGACCGTCTGGAGTAAAGATAAAGCAGCCTTTTGTAGAAATAACTTTGCGCCGGACGGACCAGATACGCGCGGCGCATGTAGCCAGCGTATGGTGCTAATCCGATCGTGAATTGGGAAAAATCCCTCATTTGCATATTTGCAGGGGAAATCAATAGGCGCGACTGATGCGCCCAGCGAAAATAAGCGCTGACGATACTCTGGCGTCGGAACGTTCCGCCGGTCGCAAATGACCCGTTATTGGGCGCATCTAGTTTGGTGGGTACGGGCACATAGAAAAGACGGCGCATCATCACAGTTACGCGGCGCATATCCAAATACTCCAGCGCAAGTGTTCGTGAATCTGGCCCTATATTTGTAAGATGGAATACCTAAGCAGCAGAGACAAAGGACAGGTGAAAATATTCAAAGGGATATGGGCAAAATGGTCGGCCTTTAGACTGACCACAAGATATGTGGAGTGGATGAAGGAAGAGGTCAGTGATATTTGAACCAAGAAGGACCACATAAGACAGACCTGAAGGGGGAGGGAGAGTTAGGGAAGGAGGGGGAGAAGAAGAGAGCAGGATTGGAAGCGGAGGATGTGGATTGTATATATATATATATATATATATATTTTTTTTTGTTTCCCTCTGTTTTCCCCTTTGTCCCCTTCGTCTCTTTTGTTTTTATGTTTTATGGTTATATGTATATGAAAAATGTAATAAAGATTAAATAATAAACAATAAAAATAAATACTCTTTTACATGTGGATTATTCATTTGCATTGTGTGCAAATGGAAAATGGCAAAAAAGAATAAGAAAAGAAAATCTCAAAGCCATCTGATCTTTTACAGAATATATAACAATGACATATCTGATGTAGTTCTTGCCATTTTACTATTTGGAAAAGACTTTGAAAAGAATACAGCTTTTATCTAAGAAAAGTACTTTTTACTTGATCAATTTGCATCTTACAAGAATATCAAGTGTGAATATGTTCTCTTTATATGGTTATTTCCATTGTAAATGTGTTGCTGTTGTCAAATATTACTAAAAAACATGTTTGAAGGTTCTAAGTATAAACCATTATTGTATTTGCATACGTATTTATATTGTAGTACTGGTATATGTAATTTAAACAAACCAGTTAAGCAAAAATGTTTAAAAAAAATACTCTTGCGTGCCTGAAACTGAAATGGTAAACCAAAGTATGTGTGACTGTTTCCTACCTTGTGCCCCAGTCAGAATAAGTTAAAGTAGAGATCCGGAGGGGCATAGTTTAACTATGACGGTGTGAAGACCTGCTTGTCCTGAGCTCCGTACTTCTGACGTGGCTCCTACAGCAGGCCGCCATTCCTATCATTTTCTCTCTGCCTCTTTCAACCCATGCCGAAGAGGGGAAAGCGGAGGTAGAAACCAGGGCCCACCAGCACCCCTCAACACCTGTACATCACGCGGTACCTGTCGGGAAGGGGAGCTGTATTTCGTCCTACCCTGGATTTGAAGATGGCGCCGCCGCAACTGCAGCCAGGAATGCTGGAGCCAGTGCATCTTGTGGGTGCAAAAATAGGTGCAGTTAACAGGCACAGACTCATGCAATGTAGTTCAAGGACTATCCATCAAGAAGACAGCACAGAGAAGGTGGCCATAGTGTTATCTGACCAGTGTTTGTCAATGCTGTGACTCGATCCTGCCTCCGGGGAACAAAGGAGGCTTGTCCTATTCAACGTCGATCCTAGGGCAGATAGGTGTGGATACAATCACTCAATCTCAGAATACAAACTCCCAATCTCAAAAAAACAACAGCAAGGGTGATACTGTCAGGGAGGAGAATATGGATATTACACAGCTCCTCCAGGCTCTCCCAACCAAGGGTGATATACAACAAAAGAACAATCATTTTAAAGGAGTTCTATGGGAGGAGCCCAAGGTTGTTAAAGAAACAGTAGTAATAGCTGATCAGAGGATATAAACCCTAGCATCTCAACATACAGATTCATCAGCATGTCTTGCAGAAATAGAAAGTACGCTGTTGGGTCATCATAAGCAACTTATTTTCTTACAACTGCAGGAGGAGGATTCAGAGAACTGTAGCCACTGCAATAATATAAAGCTCTGGGGTATACCAGAAGCTACTATTGCAACTGACCTACTCTGTACTAAAATTGTTATCTTTAATTTTCTATTTGAGAACTATTTTTCTAACTGTTCCCTTGCTGTTTTCGCCGGTCCGCGCCAGCCACGCTAGGTCCGCGGGAGCCACGGCTTAGGAAAGTCCGCGGCTTCAACTGCGGCCTAGCGGCGCACGGCTACAGCACTCTCCATCGCCCTGTTCTTTCGCCCAACACACCCCCCCCATACCCACAGATGTCCCTATCCACCTCCCTGGCAGCCAAACACCCCCTCTCTGGGGTTTATTTCAGCAAGTTGGTGGCCCGTCTTGGGCCCTGTGTCAGGCCATCGGCCAGCTTGGTACACCCCCCCAGCAGGAACTACTCTCTTCACACCATCCCCTCACAAATCATCAGATTTGATCCAGGGTCTCAACCGATCGCCTCTGAGGGATCAGGAAGGAATTTTTTTCCCTGCCCAGCAGATTGGCTTAGCTGAACCAAATAGGAGAGCGGATTCAAGGAATCTACTCCCCACCGCCACCTGACCACCCCCCCCCCCCGGCGACGGGCCACTATGGCCATTCGGCAATATCCTGCAGAAATCATCTGGGGCCTGAGGCAATTTGCCACAAAGCTACCAGCCGTCACCAAAAAGGCCCTGAGATTTGAGCAACTTTTGAGGATCGATCGACGATCATCAGTCCAAAAATTTAGCTACCCACCCCAAGCAAAGCACATATCATGTGCTTTGATCAATACAAGATCGGCAGTAAGACACCGATTAGAAATCCATCATTTCATTCTACAGAACAACTTAGACTGTCTCTTTATTACAGAAAGCTGGCTCACAGCCGACTGTAACACCATTCTTGGAGAACTGGTGCCAGAACACTACCGTATTATCACTGAAAACAGAATAGGGCAAAGAGGAGGAGGACTGGCGGTGATCCATAAGACGCATCTTGTGATCTCTAAACCAGCCCTTCAGCACTCGCTTCCATTTATGGAAACCCTTACTCTGCAACTGCAAACAAACCCCCAGGAGACCGTCCGTATTCTGCTCTGCTATAGGCCACCGGGGCCTAAATCGCAGTTTTTACCCTCATGGTCAGAGTTCATCTCCACTTACGCCATTAACCAGCAAACACCTTTTGCTGCTCGGAGACTTCAATCTCTGGGCCAACTCCTCACAAGACCCCGTTGCCGACGCCTGTATCGACCATCTGGAAGGATTAGGCCTTCAGCAACTAGTATGTGGGCCCACACATGCTTCAGGTCACACACTCGATCTTATCTTCAGACAAAATCTGAAAGTAAGTATTTTGGAAAATGAACCATTGCCATGGACAGATAACCATGCAATTAAATTCATAATTTCCAATACTGCCCTATTGATAAAAACACCCAAGCCAGTGACAACACACTGGTCTAGATCTCAGAAGAAGCTCCATTCGGAACTCTTCAAATCTACCTTGGAAAATAAAATTAAAACAATTCAACTAGGTCAAACGGCCGTAGACACACTGGATGCCATTAATGCAGCCCTACTACAGTCAGCCGACTTAGTAGCACCAGAACGCAAAGTCCTTACCCGGAAAAACAAGGCAGGCTGGTTCAACAACCAGCTGTCGCTACTGAAGCAAGAGCGTAGAAGGGCAGAAGCCGCCTGGAAAAGAAACGCTTCTGAGGTGAACCTCGCCTTCTACAAAGTAGCAACGAGAAGATACCACATAGAAATCTTCAAAGCCAAGAAAAACTATTTTTCCATGGCTATCAATAGCGCCATAAACCGCCCCCGGGATCTCTTCAAGCTGGTCTCGCAGACCATGAATCCAGACTGTCTTGAAGCCCCCAACTCAGACACCCAAGAATTTTGCAATGAATTGTCGGATTTCTTCATCAATAAAATTGAGGGAATCCGGGAAAGCATTCCGCAAAACAATACCCATGAGCTACCACACAGCACCCGGAGGAACATGCTACAACCAACAAAGTTCACTCTGGAACCCATCTCCATCGATGCCACAGAAAATATCATCGGCGCTTTGCGTAACAGCACATCGCCTAATGATATCATCCCCACTAAGCTGCTAAAGGAATGTGCCGATATCCTGGCACCTCCCATTACGCAGCTTATAAACCAGTCATTTAAGGAAGGCATAGTGCCCTCCCTGCTGAAAGAGGGCACAATCCAGCCCATCTTGAAGAAACCTACCCTGGATCCCAAGGACCCAAATCACCGCCATCCCATAACAATGCTAAACGTTTTCTCCAAGGTTATGGAGAAAGTGGTGGTACAACAGCTGCAACAGCATCTAGATACCCACAACCTACTTGATCCACTGCAATCGGGATTCCGTCCCGGACACGGGATGGAACCAGCATTGCTCAAAATATGGGACGACATTCTGGAGGCCGCAGACAAAGGAGAATCTTGTCTCCTGGTTCTGCTGGACCTAAGCGCAGCCTTTGACACCGTAGATCACAAACTGCTACTGACTCGGCTGGCTGAGGTAGCCGGAGTCACAGAGGGTGATTTACCATGGTTTTCCCCCTTTTTGGGAAGCCGATCTCAAACGGTGAAGTTGGGACCGTTCACTACTGGAAAACGCACTGTGTCATGTGGAGTCCCCCAAGGCTCACCTCTGTCACCGGTGCTCTTCAACATCTATCTTTGACCTCTCTTTGAAGTCATCAGTAGTCAACAACTACTTTATCACTCATATGCAGACGACACACAACTCTATTTTCGCATCTGCAATAGAAAGGATCATCATCTCAGCTTAGAGAATTGTCTCTCTTCAATAGAAAAGTGGATGACTAGGAGTTATCTCAAACTCAACAATTCCAAAACAGAATTTCTTCTGTTTCAGGCCAGTCACAAGAGTCAACTGGCAACAACCTGGACACCTCCACCCATTCTGGGCCAAATCATCTCCCCTAGCGCCAAAGTCAAAAGTCTCGGGATCATTTTTGACACCCACATGACAATGGACGCACAAATAGGGTCAGTGGTCAGCGGATCTCACCATCTGCTGCGCCTACTACGCAGGCTTATTCCATTCATTCCCAAAGAAGACGTAGCAGTCATGGTGGGAACAATTGTGAACTCCAGACTGGACTATGCAAATGCCCTCTACCTCGGACTCCCAAAGTACCAAATCGTTCGTCTGCAAGTCGTACAAAATACGGCCGCCAGACTGGTGACTGGGAAAAAACCCTGGGAATCAATCTCACCGTCGCTGAGATCCCTTCACTGGTTGCCAGTAAAAGACAGAATTGCTTTTAAAGCTCTCTGTCTGACTCATAAATGCATCCATGGAAAAGCCCCGCAATATCTTTGCGATAAAATAGAACCCCACAATCCCAATCGCATTCTGCGATCCAGTGACCAAAATTTGGTCAAAGTACCCAAAGCCAGATTCAAGTCCAAAGGAGAAAGAAGGTTTGCGGTCCAAGGTCCCAAACTTTGGAACGCTTTACCAACCAGCATTCGGTTGGAGGAAAACCACCTGACCTTCAGAAGACAGATTAAAACTCTGCTCTTTTGATGACAAGAGAGACAGAAAAAACAAGCGCCCAGAGGCGATTTGGTTCGCATGTGCCGCGCTGTATAAGTTTTTCATTCATTCATTCATTCATTCATTCAGCGCCAGATGCGTCCAGCGTAAATATGCGCCCACGATACGCCGGCGTTGGAAAGTTACGTCGGTCGGAAGAAGCCTATTTTCAGGCGTATCTCGTTCTGTGGGTACGGCACATAGATACAACGGCGCATATTTACACTTACGCGGCGTATCTCGAGATACGCCGGCGTAAGTCTTTCTGAATCTGGCCAATAGATGTCAAATATGTTTGTTTTTTATGCTATGAGAGAAACACTGTAAATGTGAGTTCAAGTAGAAAAGGGTGGTATTTATTCCTGAGAAATTGGCCTAATTAGGTAATATTATGTCACTGTAGATTTACAGAGCAAGCAGGAAGAAAGGGAAGCACCCTGTGCTGGCAGCCATGCAAATAAGAATATTACATTTTATGGAGTTGGGCACTGCATAAAACAAAATCCTTAGTTTTTTATTTGTTTTTATGATAAGCTGCCTAAGTTGTTTCAATGTTGGAAATTGTGCCTATTTTACTCAAAATTACAATTAAGATGGCTGTGGCAACTTTAACCACTTGTCTACTGTGCACCTACACCCCCTTCCTGCCCAGACAACATTTTAGCTTCTGGCACTGCATTGCTTTAACTGACAATTGCGCGGTCGTGCGATGTGGCTCCCAAACAAAATTAACGTCCTTTTTTTCCCCACAAATAGAGCTTTCTTTTGGTGGTATTTGATCACCGTGCGGTTTTTATTTTTTTGCGCTATAAACAAAAAAAGAGCGACAATTTTGAAAAAAGACACAATATTTTTTGCTTTTTGCTATAATAAATATCCCATTTAACCACTTAAGGACCGAGGGTGTTTTTCAGATTTCGTGTTTACGAGACTAAAACAACTAGAAAATTACTGAAAACCCCCAAACATTACATTTTTTTTTCTAACACCCTAGAGAATAAAATGGCAGTCATTTCAATACTTTTTATTACACCGTATTTGCGCAGCGGTCTTACAAGCGCACTTTTTTGAGTAAAATGATACCCAACATGTCACGCTTAAAAATTGCGCCCGCTCGTGGCATGGCGTCAAACTTTTACCCTTAAAAATCTCAATAGGCTATTCTATAGGTTGCATTTTTTAAGATACAGATGAGGTCTAGGGCTAAAATTATTGCTCTCGCTCTAACGATCACGGAGATACCTCACTTGTGTGGTTTGAACGCCGTTTTCATATGCGGGCGCTACTCGCGTATGCGTTCGGGACGGGGCGCTTTAAAACATTTTTTTTTTGGGTTTCGGATTTATTTTTATTTATTTTATCATTTTTAACACTGAAATAAAATAAAAAATATCACTTTTATTCCTATTACAAGGAAGGTAAACATCCCTTGTAATAGAAAAAGCATGACAGGTCTTCTTAAATATGAGATCTGGGGTCAAAAAGACCTCAGATCTCATATTTAGGCTTAAATGAAAAAGAAAAAAAGAAAATAATAAAAAAAGAAAAAAAGGTAAACAAAGAAATTGTCTCTTTTAGACGCTGGGCGGGACTGACGTTTTGACGTCACTTCCGCCCAGCAGAGCTATGGGGACGGATGAGGGACATTTTTCCCTCACTCGCACCCCCACTGAGCAGACGAGCACACCCAATCGCATCCGCCGCTACCGACGGCAACGGTAAGCGGCGGAGGGCGCTGGAGAGCGGCGGAAGGGGGGGCCCTCTCCCGCAATCGATAACGGCGATCTCGCGGCGAATCCGCTGTGGAGACCGCCGTTATCTTTGACAGAACTGCCCACTGTAAAGATGGACATCTTGGCTGTGGCGGCAGCTGCTGCCGTTACTGAGATATCCATATTTAAAAGAAGGACGTATATATATAGTGGGAGGTCGTTAAGTGGTTAAAAAAAAAAAAAAACATTTTTTATCTCAGTTTAGGCCGATACGTATTCTTCTACATATTTTTGGTAAAAAAAATAAAAAGATAAAATCGCAATAATCGTATAGTGACTGGTTTGCGCAAAAGTTATGTTGCCTACAAAATAGGGGACATAATTATGATTTATTTATTTATTTTTTACTAGGAATGGCGGCGACACATCGGACACTTTTGACACATTTTTCGACCATTTACATTTATACAGTGAACAATGCTATAAATATGCATTGATTACTGTATAAATGTAACTGGCAGGGAAGGGGTTAACCACTAGGGTGCGGGGAAGGGGTTAAATGTTTCTCCTAGTTTGTGTTCTAACTGTAGGGGGAGGGGGGGTGACTGGGGGAGGTGACCGATTGTGTCCCTATGAACAAGGGACACAATCGGTCTCCTCTCTCCCTGACAGGGAAGTGGAGCTCTGTGTTTACAAACAGAGCTCCATGTCCCAGCTCAATTGTCGGCAATCGCGTGTGCCCGGCGGCCATCGCGGCCGCCGGGCACACACACGGTGTTCTCAGTGGTGCGACGGGTGCGCGTGTGCGCCCCTAGCCGCTTTAAATGACAGGACATCATATGACGTGCTGTCAGGACCATAGAGTATCCAGCCCACCGTCATTTGACGACAGGCGGGTATCAAGTGGTTAACCGCTTAACGCCCACCGCATGACTATATACGTCAACAGAATGGCACGTACAGGCAGATGAGAGTACATGTACGTCCCTGCCTTCCTGCGGATCGGGGGTCCGATCGGGACCCCCCCACTACGCGCGGCGGGCGTCTTGCCTGCGAGAGTGATCCAGGACGAGGGGGCGGCTGTTCGTTTTTGTCCGCCTCCTCATGATCGCTCCCAGCCAATCCCCTGAGCCTCTGCCATGTCACTTGCTCTGCCTGTGTAATGTAAACACTGGCAGAGGAAGTGATGTCACCTCTCCTCTCGGCGGTATTTTCAATCCGACGAGAGGAGAGGAGACATCACAGTAAGTCTCACCAACACTACACTGACACCACACACATAGGCACACTTAACCCCTTCCGATCACCCCCAGCCCCCTGTCACACTGTCACTGATTGCAGTCATCATACAGTATATTTACTGATCACTGCATTTAGTGTCAGTGTGACAGTTAGTGTGACAGGCAGTTAGTGTTAGGTCCAGGGTAGCCCCGTACCCTCCCCCAATAAAGGTTTAACCCCTTGATCACCGCCCTAGTTAACCCTTTCACCCCCTATTGCCAGCGTCACTAAGCGATCGTTTTTCTGATCGCTGTATTAGTGTGTCGCTGTTGCCATTAGGTAGCTAATTTTTTTTTTATTGCAATTTTTTTTTACTAAAGACATGTGGCTGAATACATTTTGGCCTAAATGTTTGACTAAAATTTTGTTTATTCGATTTTTCTTATAACAAAAAGTAAATAATATTGATTTTTTTTTAAAAAATATTGCTCTATTTTTGTTTATAGCGCAAAAAATAAAAATCGCAGAGGCAATCAAATACCATCAAAAGAAAGCTCTATTTGTGGGAAGAAAAGGATGCACATTTTGTTTGGGAGCCACGTCGTACAACCATGCAATTGTCTGTTAAAGCGACGAATTGTAAAAATGCCTCTGGGCATTTAGCAGCATATTGGTCCGGGGCTTAAGTGGTTAAAAGAAAGATTACAATAAAAATAATATCATTCCATTTTAAAAACCAGTGTATTGAAAATTTGTATACAATAAAATTGTAAATTGATACATATCTGTTTCTTCTACATGTTACTGGAAAATAGATCAAATTTAAAAAAATATATATTTTTTTTTACCAGGGTTTAGCGAACAATGGCATAGCAATGAAGAAAAACACAACCACATACCCATATATTGTATTTATTGAGGTAATTGTTCTTATCACAAAGATCCTCCTCATTTGTTCTTTACCTATGCAATGGCCATTTTGTAGAACCTAAAGTTAATAATGTCCATTTCAGTTTGTTGGTTTTATTTTAAATGGATAATTTTGTGACTAGATACGGTACTTTTTTTGAAGCTATGGTAAAACTTTAACCAGCCTTGTAGCAGAGTGTCCCAAAGGGAGCATAGAAAAGTCCTGTTCAGGTGTTTACACATCTCCCAGGCTCCTCTTTTTTCGAGAACATAGATTTTTTTTGTCCCGTTTGGAGTTTGCTCTTCTCTCTTTTGTCAATTTAGGATCACTCGAAACTAATGCTGCGTACACACGGTCGTTTTTTGCGATGAAAAAAAAACGATGTTTTCAATCATGAAAAAAACTTCATTTTTCCAAAACGACGTTGCATACACACCATCGTTTTTCTACAAAGCTCTAGCAAAGCGTGGTGACGTACACCACGTTTGACGGCACTCTTTTCCATTGAAGCTCCGTCTCATAACTTGCTTCTGAGCATGCGCGGGTTTAAAAACGTCGTTTTCAACATCGTTTTGCCCACACACCATCACTTTTTATGACACAATAAACGACGTTTTGAAAAACGACACAAAAAATTCAAGCATGTTGGAATTTTTTTTGGTCGTTTTTTTTAAGACAAAAAACGACGTTTTGCCCACACACGATCAATTTAAATGACGTTTTAAAAAACGTTGTTTTTTTTCATCGCAAAAAACGACCATGTGTACGCGGCATAAGGGATTGGTTTACTAAAGGCAAATTGACTGTGCACGTAGCAAAGTGCAGTTGCTCCACAGCTTAGTAAATGAGGTAAAGTTTCACTTTGCAAGTAATATCCAATGTCCTACAAAGAAAAAAAAACAGCATTGTTGCCGGCACATGATTGGATGATCGAAGACAGCAGAGCTTCTGCTCATAAGCTCTGGAGAAACTGCACTTGCCTTTGGTAAATCCATCCCCCAGCATCAGTGCTCAAGAGCCTGGAGAAGAGACAGGTTGTGTCTTTGCAAGCATAAGGTTGGCAAAAAAGTTAACACACTGGGCTAGATTCAGGTAGATCGGCACATATTTATACCGGCATAGCGCATCTCATTTGCGCTACGCCGACGTAACTCATGGAGGCAAGTACAGTAGTCACAAAGCACTTGCTCCTAACCTTGCGCCTGCATTACTTAATTTTGTCGGCGTTAGTGTAAGTGGGTGTGACCTTATGCAAATGTTGTTCTGCACGTGGAGTAGTGATTTACGCCCGGCGTATCATGAACGCAGCATGCGCAGTATGTGCGGTAAAACAATGATGATTCTCCTGCGCTCCGGTATTTCTTACTTATGGGGTCATGCAGTTCAATTATAAAGTATCTTCCAGAGTCTTGCAGTCCTCCTCAGAAGCGTGGGAATTCAAAATAAACTAAAAAAGAAAAGAGAATGGAGGGCGCACCGACCTAGTGTGATACTGTAACACGATTTTTATTAAAATACTAAAATCAATGATAATACTCACAAAATGAGTTAAAAACAAGCCTTGAAAGATAGTTTAACAGCGCCAGCAGAACAGGACGGTTGCTTCAGTCCAAAAGTATCTGACCGATATTGAAGCTAGGCTTACGCCATATTATTATAATGGCATCTACAATCATAAATGAATACCAAAGATGGACTCATTAAAATACATAGTAAAATAAAAATAATTGATTAAGATTGATTAAAATTGAAAACTGCTAAAAGCGATAGTCCATAGGTCCAGTGAATGTTTCAATAAAATATATATATATATATGTACATATAGAAGCAACACATACATACATATATATATATATATATATATATATATATATATATATATATGATGTTTGATGTTCCAAACATAGACAATATAAAGTGCCCGTGCATATGCTGACCTCCAGATAAACTACATGTATATAAAGACAAATGTATATGTTAATGGACAACCCTGCCCACCTAGCTATCCCAGCCTTGGCACCGTAGCTGGTGTATACTAGCTTACAGCCCGCTATACATTCTGCCCTAAGTGGCGGCAGAAAAGCTGAAATTTTGTGAGGGAGCTACTACCACCTAATATCTACATACAATACAGTACAATGGGTAATTATATTGTTACTTCCTCCCTCTATAGCTTCTTAGCAGAACCTCCCCAACCATACAATACGGTCACCTACAGGATATTCTAATGCTCTTTCTACCTTTGTGTGTGTATATAATCTGACAAGCTGTACAGTGAGGGAGCAGTGCAGACCACCGGGGCTCTGAGGAAAGGGGTACGCCACCGGAAAAGCGTAAGCCTAGCTTCAATATCGGTCAGATACTTTTGGACTGAAGCAACCATCCTGTTCTGCTGGCGCTGTTGAACTGTCTTTCAAGGCTTGTTTTTAACTCATTTTGTGAGTATTATTGATTTTAGTATTTTAATAAAAATTGTGTTACAGTATCACACTAGGTCGGTGCGCCCTCCATTCTCTTTTTCAGTATGTGTGGTCCCCTGTGCGCATGCTCACAACTACGCCGGCCCAACTTCCTGAGAAACGCCGGCCACCCGGCTTACGCCCAGCCTATAAATACGCCCAGACATGCGCCCGTCCGGCGCAAAAATACATCCTGCTTCCCCCCCCTTAGGGAAGGTACTTTTGCAAAGCGATGGCGGCTGCTGCAACTATGGACAAGAGGAAGAAGAATTTTAGCCAGAAGGAGAGGGAGATAATAGTTGCTGGCATCATGAAATATGATAAATATCTCCATGGTGCCCTCAGTCAGCAGACCAGCAAGGCCAGGAAGAATAAGATCCTGAGGGAGCTGAGCCTGCAGGTCAGTGCTGAGGGCATTGCGACCAGGCATCCCCAGCAGTGCTTTAAGTGGGCCAAAAGAGGTGCCGATACTCTATTAGGCGCCGGTGCCTCCCCCCCCCCCCGGCGCTAGCGCATGACCACATACACCCAATCACAGGGCGCCATGCCATCAAATGCAGCCACTGTGTCATCAATTGTCACCACTGTGCCATGCCATCAAACGCAGCCACTGTGTCATGCCATCAAATGCAGCCACTGTACCATCAATTGTCACCACTGTGCCATGCCAACAAATGCAACCACTGTGCCATCAATTGTCACCACTGTGCCATGCCAAATGCAACCACTGTGCCATGCCATCAAATGCAGCCACTGTGCCCATCAATTGTCACCACTGTGCCATGCCAAATGCAACCACTGTGCCATGCCATCAAATGCAGCCACTGTGCCATCAATTGTCACCACTGTGCCATGCCAACAAACGCAACCACTGTGCCA
This sequence comes from Rana kukunoris, assembly GCA_029574335.1. Classification (NCBI taxonomy): domain Eukaryota; kingdom Metazoa; phylum Chordata; class Amphibia; order Anura; family Ranidae; genus Rana; species Rana kukunoris. The sequence goes on along the minus strand of CM056050.1, from coordinate 327,521,351 downwards.
TGCCATCAAATGCAGTCACTGTACCATGCCAATTGTCACCACTGTGCCATCAATCGTCACCACTGTGCCACCAATTGTCACCACTGTGCCACCAATTGTCACTGTCCAGACATCTATCCACCTCGGAGCTTTATATTATAACCTGCTGGGACTTGTAACTCTCCATCGTCTCCTGGGGCTCATGGAGATTGGAGAACTACAAGTCCCAGCAGGTTATACATACAATAAGGCTCTGAGGTGGATGGGTGTGGATCGCATGCACCTGAGCCCCAGGAAAAAATGGAGAACTACAAGTCCCAGCAGGTTATAATATAAGGCTCCGAGATGGATGGGTGTCCGGACATCCATCCACCTCGGAGCCTTATATTATAACCTGCTGGGACTTGTAGTTCTCCATCTTCTCCTGGGGCTCTGAGGTGGATAGTTGGGGATCAGGCAGTGCACCCCTTTAGATTTACACCAACCCCCCCCTTCTCTCTCTCCCCTGTGGTACAGGAGAGTGTTTTGCTTACCTTGCTGGAGATGGAGAAACTTGCCGCCGCGCTGTAAACACATGTTCCAACTTCCAGGCCAATCAGCGCAGCACAGAGGTACAGCGCCTCCCACTCCACCGCCCACCAATCTCCTGCGCCGTTATCTGTTTTTTTTTAGCCCTTCTGCCTAGTTGGCTGGTGTTTCCCGCCACTCCCACATCAAGGGAGACAGACAGTTCCACCAGCCAATCAGGCGGAAGGGCTGAAAAAAAAACTCATCGCGCGCCGCCGCCGGGTGTACCAAGATGGCTGATAGCTCCAGAGCTAGGCCAAAGCCGCGGCCTTTCCTAAGGCGGCGGCGGTGGCAGCGGCGCATTCCGCTGCGCAATTTTTTGCCCGGTGCAGGAGCCTCCCCCGCTACGCCAGTGCGTTCCGGTACAGGAAACCCACATACTGGGCGCACGGAGAGGTGCTGGTACTCTCCAGGGCCATTTTTGGAAGTGGCGGTACTGAGTACCGCCGCGTTCCGGCCCACTTAAAGCACTGATCCCCAGGATATAAAAAAAATAAATCAATGAAATGCGAGGTAAGGTGAAGGAGAAGCTGGCCCAGATCAGTAGGCATGCCAGGGCCATGGGAGGAGGACCAGCATGTTCTGTGCAGTTAACCCGGGAGGATGAGCTGATTGCCCAATGCCTGCAGCATGAGCAGGTGGAGGGCATGGAGGGCTATGACTCCGGTGAGCAGTCATTGAGGTCAGGTAAGTGTGTTTTTTTTTTTTTGTTTCATAAAGATTTTACTGAAAGACAAATGAACAATACGTCGTACAGAGACGAGAAGTACAGATACAAGAATTTATCTAAGGTTACACGGCCTATGTGAATACCAGAAATAGAGTCAAGCAATTAAACAAGTAGTGAAGAACCAAGGCTGACTCATTAGGTTGGGGTCAAAACTTAGGGCCTGAGCCCGATAGGCTATAACAATTTTGTCATCTTGCACGAAACCACCATAAGGTCGTTTCCAATTGTCATTGTACAATCCTATTGCGAGGAAGCTCATGGCTTGTTCGCCTAGATGTAACTTACTGCTGTATTTGTATTTCTCAATAAAAACTATTTGAAAGAAAGAGAGGGCGCAGGAAAAAGGCGAGAGAAGAAAAAGGGAGAAAGGAGAAGCAGAAAGGGAGTGAGAACGAGGAAGGCAGAACAAAAAGAAAAAAAAAGGGGGGGTGAAGGGGGGAGGTATGGAAGGGGGAAGGTGCGATTGAGGGACGTCAATGTCGGCGGTCTCCCCCCAAAGGGCCAATCCCAGTCGGGCAGCAAAACGTCGGTTCAATAGAGTTCCTGTTTTGCCTAAGTTTGGCTTGGATGCACTTTAAGCATTATGGGTTCGGAAACGCTGAGTCGTTTTAAAGTGGGTCCAGCAGGCCCAAGTAGTGGAGAATTGTGTGATGTGCTCTTGTGAAATATGGACAAGCTCCTCCATTTCTTCAATTCTAGAAATCCTGTTAAACCATTTCCCAATTGTCGGAGTGTGCGAGGAGCGCCAATGTACCGGGATGCAGAGCCTCGCCGCGTTCACCATGTGCATGGCCAAGGACTTGAGGGAACTCGGACTTGGTCAGATGCGTATGATGCAGAAGATATTGTGCCGGAGAGTAATCCAGCACATAAGTAGTCACGTGTATGATAAGATCATGCACTTCTTTCTAAAAAGGCTCGATGGACTCGCAGTCCCACCAAATGTGGAGCATGGTCCCTCGTCCCTTACCGCATCTCCAACACGTATCCGGAACCGCTGGTGCAAATTTGTGTAGGAGAGCTGGAGTTCTATACCAGCGTGTCTGTAGTTTGTAGCAGTTTTCCTGGATAGCTATGTTGAGGGACCCCTTGTGGGTATAATCATTGATACAGGCCCAATCATCCTCTCCAAGGGAGATGTTGAGTTCAGTTTCCCATGCTGAGTGAGCAGGGTCTGGCAAGTCCGGGTTACTGTCCAATAGGATCTGATAGATACTGGAGATCAGGTGTCTTTGTGGGGATGTCTGCGTACAAAGGGATTCAAAAGGTGTCAATCGTCTTGACCATGTTTCCACGGTCGCTTGCGAGGAGAGAAAGTGTCTCACTTGCCTATAAGACCAGAAAGGGAAAAAAGTGGATGGGGAGGCGACACTAAGTCCTCGTAGGAACGAGGGGTACCACGGGAGAAAAAATGGCGTGCTTGGACCCGATCGTGCGCCCAAACACGATTCAGGAATGAAGAGGGCAGGGTTACCCCTCAAGGGGGTTAAGGGCCCTGGGACCGAGGAGAACGAGGGATCCTTTGTCGCTCGGACAAAGGCTCTAAGGGTGGGCCCGAGGAGTGGATGCATCCTAGCCTCCGTGGGCCAGTGCCGCGGCGTAATCCAGGGAAGTGAGTCAAGAGGGCATCGCGTGAACGAGTTTTCCAGCTCTATCCAACCTTTTCTGGTTGCATGCACATTCCAATCCACAATACGTGTAAGATGGCTCACCAGATAGTAAAGGAACAAGTCCGGCAGGCCAATGCCGCCCCTGGTTTTAGGGCGAGTAAGTCGCTTGTACTTGATACGAGGATGGGCGTTCCTCCAGAGAAACGCAGATGCAGCCGTCTTGAATGCCGCAAAAAAGGAGGGGGGCAGGCCTATTGGAACACACTGCAGAAGATACAAAAGACGTGGCAGGATGATCATTTTCAGGAGGGCAGAACGGCCAAACCAGGAAACATTGAGGGCACCCCAATCTTTTAGATCCTGCTTGGCCTTCCCAAGGGCGGGTAGAAAATTGTCAGTGAAGAGGTGGGTCAGGTCTGACGTGATTTGGATGCCCAGGTATGTAATGGCTCTGTCCTTCCAAAGGAAAGGAAAGGAATCACGGCAGCTGTCCACCTCGCTTCTCGGATAATTCCCCAAAACTCTCTATATCTTTCAGGAGGTTCGGCAAAGATATCCTCGGTTGGGACAGGGAAAGAAGTATATCGTCGGCAAATGCCGCCACCTTGTATTCTCTGTCGCCTACTGCCAGACCCTTGATATCAGGGTTGCGACGCAGTCTGTTAAGAAAAGGTTCCAGGGTTAAAACAAAGATCAGCGGGGACAGGGGGCAGCCCTGACGAGTACCGTTACTTATGGAGAAGGCGTCCGACAGGTGACCATTAACCCGCACGTTCGCGCTGGGACTGGAGTATAACGCAGATATATGTGCCAACATGCGAGGGCGAAGGCCCAATGCGCCCAAAACCTCCCGCATGTAGTCCCAGGCCACCCTGTCGAACGCCTTCTCCACGTCAAGGGACAGGAAAAAGCCCTGTGTAGTAAGCCAATGGTGTAGGTTTAACGCTCTGATGGTTTTGTCCCTGGCCTCTCTGACAGGGACGAACCTCACCTGGTCTTGAGCAACCAGTCCAGGCAGGAGCCGGGATAACCGATTTGCCAGGATCTTGGCGTACAGCTTGATGTCCACGTTGAGGAGGGAGATCGGCCTGTAGTTTTGGACAAGCACGGCATCCTTACCATCCTTCGGATAACAGCAATATGGGCTTCCAGCAGACGACCCATAGGGGCAGACGGGGAGGCTAGGGCATTAAAGTCAATTAACATCCCAGGAGAAAGAGCAGGTAGAAATGCTTTATAGTATTGCAGCGTGAACCCGTCAGGTCCCGGGCTCTTACCTGGTTTCATTTGACGGATTGCGGTTTGGAGTTCTCCAGCTGAGAGGGGTAGATCCAACTCTGCAGCGCATGCCTCTGGAATTTGTCCTGGGGAATATTGGGACAGGAAATCCCTAATTGCTTCCGTCCTGGTTGCTGCCTGGACCGGGGTCCGGGTGGAGGGGTCTAAATTATAAAGCTTAGTATAATATTGCTGGAAGCATTTCGCTATATCCTCATTTTTAGACAAGGCCGCACCGTTGGGATCTCAAATTTGGTGGACCGTAGTGGAGGGCCTAGATGCCCGCACCGCCTTTGCCAGCAATTTCCCGCATTTGTTGCCTTGCTCGTAGAAAATTCTTTGATGGAGAACATACCGCCGTCTGGAGCGTTTGCCCAGCTCGTCCAGTAGCAGTGAACGGGTGTGCGTGAGCTCCTGTAGTGAACTGCGGGAGAGAGAAGCCTTATGAGAGGCTTCCAGCCTACCGATTTTGTGAAGCAGGCTGGCTATAGCTTCTTGTCGGGTTCGTTTGAGCCTTGCAGCCTGAGCTAAAAGGTCCCCGCGCACCACACACTTGTGGGCCTCCCACACGGTGAGCGGGGACAGGTCGGGGGAGGAGTTCTCGGCAAAGTAATTGCGGATCGTGGAGTCCAGTTGCGCAGAAAAGCCAGCGTCTTTGAGCAGGGCTGAGTCTAGCTGCCACGTTTTGGTCCTGGGAACCGACTCAGGGAAGGTCAGGGTGACCGAGATGGGATGGTGGTCGGACAAAAACATTGGGTCTATGGTAGCTTGGGTTAAGTAGGTCAAGTCAGGTTGGGACAAAAAAAATAGTTTATACTATATATATATATATTTATATTTCTGGCAAGGAGCAGAGTAGAAAGTAAAATCTTTAGTCGTGGGGAAAAGCATGCGCCACGTATCATGCAATTCAAGACCCTGCAACTGCAATTTGATTTGTCGGAGGGCTCGGTAGGGCAATGCGGTGGCCCCCGACGAGGAGTCAACGTCAGGGTTCAGGGAAACATTAAAGTCGCCTCCTAGGAGGACAATGCCTTCCTGGAACGAGAGTAGAAGCTTGTGAATTTTTTTAAAGAAAGAGACCTGATGCTCGTTCGGAGCATACACATTTGCCAGGGTCAGGGGCCTAGAGGCATAGTGGCCCTTGATGAACAGAAATCTACCCTCCGGGTCAACCAAAGAGTCGGACAGGCGAAAGGGAGCATGCTTGGAGACCAAGATGGAAACGCCTTTGGTCTTTGCGGAAGGATTCGTGAAGTGCAACGCGGTGGGGTATAGGATGCTGCGAAGTTTAGGGACAGAGTCCGATCGGAAATGGGTTTCCTGTAAAAATACAAACTGGGCCTTCTGTTTAGACAGCGCGGAGAGGACCTGCGATTGTTTTTCCGGCACATTCAAGCCTCTTACATTAAGAGACACACACTTCAGCGACAGGGGAAGAGGGGGCTGCGAGGCCTTTTGCATAGCTTAATTGAAGGAAAGGAGTTAGTAATAGAGCAAGTTCCACTGAAACAGGCGCAGGTATGAACGACAACCGCTGGAGGGATGCCCGACGTGGGGGACCACCGACACCAACAGTGTAGATAAACGGGTCGGTAGGAGGGAAAGGGAGGAGGGGGGGAGAGGGAGGAGGGGGGAGGAGAGGGGGAGGGAGGAGGGGGGAGAGGGAGGAGGGGGGGAGAGGGAGGAGGGAGGAGGGGGGGAGAGGGGGAAGGGAGAAGGAGGGAGGAGGGGAGGAGGGGGAGGGAGAAGGAGGGAGGAGGGGAGGAGGGGGAGGGAGAAGGAGGGAGGAAGGGAGGAGCCGGGGTCAGGGGGTGAAGGAGGAGGGGAGGAGGGGGGAAGAGAGAGGGGGGAGAGGGAGGAGGGGGGGAGGGAGGGGGGGGTTGGGAGTAGGAGGAGGGGATAACACTACACAAGTTATTTGTAAAGAAATATCCGGCCGAGCCTATAGTTCAGACCTGTTACATAACAAGTATAACTGACATACGGTTGCAACTGATTTCATTAGTTCCGGGGGGAAGTGCTGCCAGCTGCCCATTATCACAGTGGTCAGGAAGATGATGGGCAAAACGAGAACCTGGATGGAAGTCTATGGTTCTGAGAGCAATCCTCCGGAGTCAAGAGGGGGCAGGGCTATCACCAATCCGGGTCACCAGTCACATTGGGCAAGCGTGGGCAGCATGGCGGGGGTGGAAAGGCTGACGTTAAACAGGGTGTTGGCAGTACCGCTGGGAGGATAACATCTAGAGTCTGTAGAGGTACGGCGCCAGTATGACAGGACGAGGGAGCAGGACAACAGACAGCCTTACCACCAGGGGGGGAGGGCAGGGAAGCATCAGGGCAGTAAACAGATGGACAAGTCTCAGGGGGGATGGAACAGGGATGGAATAGCTAGAAGAGCGTTGTAGGAAAAATAAAAACAAAAGAAACAATTTAAAAAAAAGGGGGGGAGGGGAAAGTTGTGAGCTCGGTGGAGGTCTGGCAGCAATAAGGTAACATGGGGATTTCAGAGTATGGCAAGGATTCGTCTGAGCCACCAGTTCACAGGGACAATGAAAAGGGGTGAAGTTGTGAGTCCGGTGGAAGTCTGGCAGCAGTGAGGTAGGGAGGTAAACTGGGGGGGAGCAGAGGAAGCGGAGTGCAAAGTCACTTACGGGCAGCCAGAGCGGGAGCGGGAGACTCAGGGTTCTTGACGGTCCCTCCGAGGGGGGGGCGAGAGGGTCAGGGCTGTGACGGTCTTGATCCCGGCGAGACGCTGGAGCTCCGGGCAAGGGACGATCCGTCCTCCGGCGTCGGGATCGCTGCCTCTGAGCTTTTGGAAAGGGATGGTGGGAAACCGGACGCCAGGGTTCCGTAGGGAAGTGGAAGGAGCACCAGTCCGGCAATTCAACCGTCGGGATGTCGAGCTGCTCGCAAAAAAGTTGCAGGTCGTCTGGGGAGCGTAGGAGGGCTGTACGCCCTCTAGCGGTGGCGGAAAGGCAGAACGGGAACTTCCAACGGTATACGATGTTGCGATTGCGCAGGATGTCCAGCAGAGGTCTCAAAGCTTGTCTGTTTTGCAGGGTAATTTGAGAAAGGCCCTGAAACAGTTTCACCTCGTTGCCATTGTAGAGAACACGGCCCCTCTCCCTTGCCCTTCTCATGATTTCCTCCTTAAGTGGAAAGTTGACGATGCAACATATTATGTCCCTCGGGGGGTCACCATCACGGGGAGTGGGTCTAAGGGCATGGTGAAGTCGTTCCATCTCCACCGGGGAGTCCGCCGGGCGGCCCAATAAGTCGTTAAAGACGGAGCAGATAGCTTGCGGCAGGGCCTCCGCTTCGATTGCCTCTGGGACCCCACGAACTATAACATTATGCCTGCGACCCCTGTTATCAAGGTCCTCGACGTGTCGGTGGAGGTCAAACAAATAAGACAATTGGGCGTCGTGGGCATGTTGAACTTGCCTGATGGCCGCTGAATGGAGTTGTGCCGTCTGCTCGACCTCCCCGAGGCGGGTTGCGACCGCGCGAAACTCCGACTTCAGGTCATGAATAGCCGCCGATAGAGTGGCAGTGATGCTGGAGGCCACTCTATTAAGGTAGGAGAGGCTAACTAATGGGCCGGTACGGTCATCTAGCGGCTCTCGATCCTCCGACTGGGAGTCCGATGCTGCGCTCGGGAAAGTAGGCCCTGCAGCCTGCGAGGCCACGTGTGAGTCAGAGCGGAGGGAGCGGAACAGCTCAGGGATGTTGCGGCCGGGCTGTGTTCCGGTCTCCTTCGGTGCCCGGGACGCTGAGGCACTCCGGTGTGACTTGCCCATGGCTGGTGGGCTTTGTATTTCCCCAGAAAAGCCAATGGTTATCCTCTGTCTGCGGGAGCTGTTGGATTAAGCAGCCATCTCCTTGCTCAGCTGGGGGTAAGTGTGTTTTATCTACTATCTGGTGTGTAGCATGTGAGGGGGTGGAAGGGAACACGTGACAAGTGTGTGGGTCCACTAACATGTGTGTCATCCACAGATTTGCTGGAGGGAGCTGGGCTGTCGTTGGCTGATGGGCAACCCACACCATCCCATGAGGAGAGGCCCACACCTCTCCTCTGGAGGAAGTAGTGGAGGAGCATGGGGACCTCGAGGGAGTTGTGTATCTCATGGAGGATCCCACCATCCCTGTACCCTCCCAACCCTCCTCCCCCATCAGGGGACCCTCACCACCCTCCACCCCCATCAGGGGACCCTCCCAACCCTCCACCCGAATCAGGGGACCCTCCCAACTCTCTTGCACCATCAGGGGTAGCTCCTCACCCTTCTCCACCATCAGGGGAAGCTCCTCAAGGGCCTCCCCATATACACGATCCCAAGCCTCTCATGCCCACAGGAAGGCCACTAGAAAAAACAGGGGTGTTCCTGAGGCCATCCAAGAAACCCTTGCGAGGGATCATGTGGGTGCTGTTGCCCATGAAATGCGGCATCTTGCAGACAGCGTGGCCTTCTCGTCAGAAATTCTAGACTGTCTGCATGATCTAAATGCAAATTGTGCAGCTGTGGTGACCTGTTTGGGGGAGCTGCAGGCCATGACAGCACGCCTTGTCACAGAGGTCAAGAGCCTCACAGTGGCTGTAAAGGCCAATACGGTGGAGGGGAGGCACAGGAGGCGGCAGGATCAGCAGACCACCATCCGCCAGCTGCGGATGCAGGCTGAAACAAATGCGATGCTAAACCGCATAGCCCTGGCGTTGGAGGGCAGGCAGCCAGAACCTGCCAGGAGTGGCAGACATGAGGAGGAGTCTCCTGCTGATGCCCCACCCCCTCCTGAAGTTCCCCCCAGGCAAGTGAGGAGCCAGAGACGTGGCACCAGGCGGAGCCCACGACAGGGCAATTGAGTGCTTTTTTTTTGTTTGCTCCGACGATGAGCTTTTTTATTTATTTCTGCTCCGGTGATGAGCGTTTTTTTTTTTTTTTTTACTGCATGCACACGGACAGTAGTGCAGGCTACAGTGTGAATGGTGTGTGAATGTGGGGGTGACACTCCTGCCAGTAAGGGGTGTCACCCTTCGGTCGTTGGGGAGATGTTATCCCCACGGCCGTGTGAATGTGGTATGAATGGACAGCGACACCATTGGGGCCTTGACGCGGCGTTGCTGCTCCCAAGTCCTGCATGTTGGACTTGGGCTAATCCAATGTGATGTGGATGTGGTGTGTGTGATCTACCACAGTGGTGTGCATGTGTGCATTGTCCTAGTGCCATAATGAATGTGTGGGTTTAGCGTGCAAAGATGCCTACCGCGAGGCACCTCCTGACTGCTCTTCCCTCAGCAGACGGGGTAGCCTCTGGGCAGTGTGGTTCAGGGGTCAGGTCATCACATATTTCAATCTCCAGGCCCTTTCTCGTGGCGTAGTTGTGTAGAATGCAACATGCATTGATGATCTGGCACACAAAGTTTGGGGAATACAACAGGGTACCCCCGGACTTATCCAGGCATCTGAAACGGGACTTCAGGAGGCCAAATGTGCGCTCCACCACTGAACGGGTACTTATATGTGCTTCATTGTATCTTCTCTCTCCTCTGGTTTGGGGAACCCAGAATGGAATCATGAGATGGGGTCCAAGTGCATATGCCGCGTCACCTGGAAGGGAAAAGACAGGAGGATGTTAGCCATGCATGTGCCCCTCGTGATGTCTGCATCATGGGGTCAGACAGTCATGCCTGACTCCCATGTCACTCACCAACCAACCAGCAGTTCCTGTAAACGTTCTGTTCGAATTCCGTTGGGATGTTGCTTTGACGGTATATGTAGCTGTCGTGGCTGGACCCGGGGTGTTTGGCATAGACGTGCCATATGAGGCAATGGGAATCGGCTATCACCTGTACGTTGATGTAATGCCAATGCTTCTGATTGCGGTATATGTGCTCTGTGGCACAGGGGGGGCGTATTGCCACATGGGTGCAATCAATGGCCCCGATGGTGTGTGGGAATCCTGCAATTTAGTATAAATCACGCATTGCCTTCTGCCGCAGGTGCTCCTGGGTGGGTTTGATGATGTGGTGGGACATGCGTCTGAGGATTGCGGCTACAATCTGGTGCACACATCTGCTCGTGGTGGATTGTGACAGCCCAGCCACGACTCCACTTGTACGCTGAACAGATCCACTTGCAAGGAAATGCAGTGTTGCCAGTACCTTGACCAGTGGCTGCACTGCTTGTGAGCGGTGTGTCTTGCTGGTGATGTCATCATGCAGGGTTGTGGCTATTTCTTGGATGGCTTCAGGGCTGAATCTGAAAATGCGAAAATGCGAAACACCTCTGAATCACCCATGCCAAAGATGTTCATGCGCGCGCGGTATATCCTCTCCAGTGCCCTCCTCCTCCTACGTGGCGGTGGACCCATTAGTAGTGCTATGACCATGGCTGCCATGTGTTGTCCTGCAAATGTGGTTGCTCAGCTCATCCGTAACGGTGCTGCTGAAGCTACTCTCCAGCTGACTTGTGCAAGTCTGGTGCAAAGTTACCCCTGCTTTATGAGGGGTAACTTTAGGTCGGGCGTACAGCTTAGGCGCACTGCGCGTAGCCTGCGCCGGACACGCGTATGTTCGGGAATCAGCGTATCTCCCTCATTTGCATAGGAAAACAATCGGTGCGCCAGATGCGTTTGGCGTAAATATGCGCCTACGATGCGCAGGCGTAGGAAAGTTACGTCGGTCGGGAAAAGCCTATTTTCAGGTGTATCTAGTTCTGTGGTTACGGCGCATAGATACGACGGCGCAAATTTAGACTAAAGTGGCGCATTTCGAGATACGTCGGCATAAGTCCTACCTGATTCTAGCCCACTGTGTGTGGGGACTGACAAGCATTAGGCTTGTTCAGCCAACTAGTTAGAACTTTGGTTTGTGTAGTTAGCTTCCCAGCTCACACACTCACAATGACTAGACATGTGCAGACATAGACATGAGCAGACATGTTCCTTTTGTTCTGGATTGAAATTCTGAAAAAAAAAATTGTTATTCGTAAGTTTGAATGTATTCGATATTCTGAACTACTATAGAAACGAATTTAAAGGAATCGGAAATAACAAATCACATTTTTGGACAGAATTCAAATTTAAATAGTTTTTGAATCGAATTAGAATAGTTTTCAAATCAAATAAGAATTGTTTTTAAAGAACTAGAAAAGGTACAATTTCTGGGGAAATTGTGTGACGTGTTCTTGCCTTCACCAATACTCCAGACTGGAGACGGTGCCCCTGGAGATGTAAATGTGATCCAACAATGTGTCTATCCATTTCGATCCATTACCCCATCAAAAACTGCTTCATCAAAAACTACCCCATCAAAACTGCGCCATCCTATTTGCCCCATCAAAAACGGGTTGCTATGGAGGGGTTGCTATGGAGGGGTTGCTATGGAGGGGTTGCTATGGAGGGGTTGCTATGGTCTGGTTGCTATGGTCTGGTTGCTATGGACTGGTTGCTATGGTCGGGTTGCTATGGTCGGGTTGCTATGGACGGGTTGCTATGGGCGGGTTGCTATGGACAGTTGCTATTGACTGGTTGCTATGGACAGTTGCTATAGTCTGGTTGCTATGGTCTGGTTGCTATGGAGTGGTTACTATGGACTGGTTGCTATGGACTGGTTGCTATGGACGGTTGCTATGGACGGGTTGCTATGGAGTGGTTGCTATGGAGTGGTTGCTATGGAGTGGTTGCTATGGAGGGTTGCTATGGTCTGGTTGCTATGGATGGTTTCTATGGACTGGATGCTATGGATGGTTTCTATATGCAGAGTATGCAGAAGTTACACAGAGCCAAATACAGGCATACCCCGCTTTTAAGTACACACTAGGGTTTATTTACTAATGCTGGAAATCGCAATATCAGGCTCACTTCTGCAGAAAAAACAATAAGCTTCTAACCCCAGCTTGTTCAGTTAAGCCTGGTAATAAAACCTGGAAGCTCATTGGTTTGTGTGCAGAAGTGAGCCTTATATTGCGCTTTCCAGCTTTAGTAAATAAACCCCATTGTTTACTTAAAAGTGGGATATGCCTGAAAAACAGAGCCATATCACCTCACAGCTGTGTGGGAGGAGCTATAGAAAGCCCCTCAGCTGTGTGTGAGGAGACATCGTCTCCTAGGAAACCAATGTAAACACATGCAGGCAGCCACTCTAAACAGCCACTCAGATTCTGGCTTGTTTTTTACTGTGCTTCTTCAAATGATTGTATTTTAAAAACTATAAATCGCACAGCGAATATCTTTATATTTTACGAATCACAAGACCCAGACCTTCAACCTGATGTATAGTATGTCTCTAAAATATTAAATTTGAAGGCACAGTCGCAGTTTACACATTGCCTTGCAATATTCAGTTTTCAATTTTCTTTCCTCCATTGACTTTCATTGAAATGATGGATGGCGTGTGTTGCAAACAAATGTCTGTATCTTGAAAACCATTTGACCGATCGCTTAGTCGTCAACACGTGTAGTGTCAGCAGGGACAGCTGAACATTTTGATATACGATTTGTGTAGGTCGGCTTGAAAATGAGGGAGTGGTCGCAGTTTACAAATCATGTAATGATTTTTCCGTTTTTGCCATTCTGTGCTCTAGCTCTCACCATTCATTCCTATGGGAAAATTTCGCCGCAAATATGACGATATTTCGCGAACGATTTGGCGAAACGTTCCACAAAGTAATAGCCCACTATTCGGGAACAAGCCGCTCGATTTGATATATTACTCGTCTATGTAGCGTAAAAACTGTGGGAGGAGTTAGGGTGGTAAATTTGGCTATAAAAATAATAATAATATATATGTGAGAGAATAGTAAGTGCTCTTGCTATGCAAGACCACTTAATAATAACTAGAAAAGGTACAATTTCTGGGGAAATTGTGTGACGTGTTCTTGCCTTCACCAATACTCCAGACTGGAGACGGTGCCCCTGGAGATGTAAATGTTTGAGGCTTCAATCGTCTCTACTAGCGGTTGCATCATTTGTGAATCGTTTTAAGGCTGTGCTTGTATCGCTAGATTATTAACCTTTGCAGAAAAATTTTTTTTTTTTTTTTTTTTATTTTATCTTTTTTTTTTTTTTTTCCCTTGACTTCTTCAAGAGGTACAAAATTTTTTCCCACCTCCCCCCCCAGAAATCCCTCCCCCCTCCCCCCTTGCCCTAGGTGGCTCCTGGAGATGTAAATGTGATCCAACAATGTGTCTATCCATTTCGATCCATTGCCCCATCAAAAACTGCTTCATCAAAAACTACCCCATCAAAACTGCGCCATCCTATTTGCCCCATCAAAAACGGGTTGCTATGGACGGGTTGCTATGGAGGGGTTGCTATGGTCTGGTTGCTATGGTCTGGTTGCTATGGACTGGTTGCTATGGTTGGGTTGCTATGGTCGGGTTGCTATGGACGGGTTGCTATGGACGGGTTACTATGGACGGGTTGCTATGGGCGGGTTGCTATGGACAGTTGCTATTGACTGGTTGCTATGGACAGTTGCTATAGTCTGGTTGCTATGGTCTGGTTACTATGGACTGGTTGCTATGGACTGGTTGCTATGGACGGTTGCTATGGAGTGGTTGCTATGGACGGGTTGCTATGGAGTGGTTGCTATGGAGTGGTTGCTATGGAGTGGTTGCTATGGCGTGGTTGCTATGGAGGGTTGCTATGGTCTGGTTGCTATGGATGGTTTCTATGGACTGGATGCTATGGATGGTTTCTATATGCAGAGTATGCAGAAGTTACACAGAGCCAAATACAGGCATACCCCGCTTTTAAGTACACACTAGGGTTTATTTACTAATGCTGGAAATCGCAATATCAGGCTCACTTCTGCAGAAAAAACAATAAGCTTCTAACCCCAGCTTGTTCAGTTAAGCCTGGTAATAAAACCTGGAAGCTCCAGCTTTAGTAAATAAACCCCATTGTTTACTTAAAAGTGGGATATGCCTGAAAAACAGAGCCATATCACCTCACAGCTGTGTGGGAGGAGCTATAGAAAGCCCCTCAGCTGTGTGTGAGGAGACATCGTCTCCTAGGAAACCAATGTAAACACATGCAGGCAGCCACTCTAAACAGCCACTCAGATTCTGGCTTGTTTTTTACTGTGCTTCTTCAAATGATTGTATTTTAAAAACTATAAATCGCACAGCGAATATCTTTATATTTTACGAATCACAAGACCCAGACCTTCAACCTGATGTATAGTATGTCTCTAAAATATTAAATTTGAAGGCACAGTCGCAGTTTACAAATTGCCTTGCAATATTCAGTTTTCAATTTTCTTTCCTCCATTGACTTTCATTGAAATGATGGATGGCGTGTGTTGCAAACAAATGTCTGTATCTTGAAAACCATTTGACCGATCGCTTAGTCGTCAACACGTGTAGTGTCAGCAGGGACAGCTGAACATTTTGATATAAGATTTGTGTAGGTCGGCTTGAAAATGAGGGAGTGGTCGCAGTTTACAAATCATGTAATGATTTTTCCGTTTTTGCCATTCTGTGCTCTAGCTCTCACCATTCATTCCTATGGGAAAATTTCGCCGCAAATATGACGATATTTCGCGAACGATTTGGCGAAACGTTCCACAAAGTAATAGCCCACTATTCGGGAACAAGCCGCTCGATTTGATATATTACTCGTCTATGTAGCGTAAAAACTGTGGGAGGAGTTAGGGTGGTAAATTTGGCTATAAAAATAATAATAATATATATGTGAGAGAATAGTAAGTGCTCTTGCTATGCAAGACCACTTAATAATATATATGTGAGAGAATAGTAAGTGCTCTTGCTATGCAAGACCACTTAATAAAGGAATAAAGTAAAACAGAACAAAATAGAATAGAAAATAAAAGAACAGTAATAAAATAGAATAGAAAATAAAAGAATAGAATAGAAATAAGGGGCCAGATTTACGTACATGGGCGTATTTTTTGACTGGCGTAGCGCACCTCCTTTAAGTTAGACTGCCGCAATGTAGCGGCGCAATCACCGTATTCTCGGTTGTTTTGCGCAGAAAATAGCGCCTGTGCAACGTAATTACAGAGGCGTAAGGCGGAGTAATTCAAATTGGGAAGGACGTGGGCGTGTTACATTGAAATGAGCCGTGACCCCATGCAAATGAAGGGTCGGCCGGCTCGCGCATGCGCACATGAAGCAGACCATGGTCAGCACCTCTGTGCGCTTGCTCACAACTCGGGAATGGCGCAATCAGTGAAATTGGAAGTAGACCAGGGCAACTTAGTGAACTACGCAGACAGCATAAATAGACAGACACAAACGCACTTCCTTTGCAAAAGTACATCCCTTTGTATCCCTCCCTATACAGCAAGGTGCTTTTGTTCTGTTGTTTGTTGCGTTGTGACTTGTCTTTGTGATATTTGTGGACTGTTTGATCTAGTGTTTTGTAGAAGATATTTGAAAGTGTTTTTTGGTGACTGCTTGTGAGACTTTTTGGTTGATAGCTTTTTGTTTGTTTGTTTTCTTGCTTGATTTTCCCTGCTTGTTTTTGTGAGTGATTTTTGCTGACTGTTTGGGAGAGAGTTTTTGTATGAGTATGACTGAGAGAAAGAGGAAGTAAAATTTTACTTTGGGGAGAAACAAATTCTTGTTCGGGCCATTTCCCAATATGGGCGTTTCCTCCACGGCCCGGAGAGTGCCAACACCACCCCGGCCAGAAGGCGTGAGATCTTGCAGAACATTACTGATGAGGTGAATGCATCGGGGGGGGGGGGGAGACCCAGACACGGCCGGGGATTGAAAAGAAGATCAATGACCTCCGGCGTCTGGTCAGAAAGAAGCTGGCCAAAATGGCAGCCCATGCCAGGGCCACAGGAGGGGGCCCACCATGCCCTGTTCGGCTGACAGCAGAGGAGCGTGCGGTGGCCCACACCTTTCATAGACAACAGGTGAAGGGCCTGCCTGGCTATGACTCCAGTCATGAAGGCGTGATGCCAGGTAAGGTTTTTTTGCCCTATCAGGTGTGTAGCATGTGTGGGGGAGGGGGTGAAAGGGAATATGTGGCAAGTGTGTGGATCCTCCAACCTGTGAATGTTTTGTGTCATCCACAGATGAGCAGGAGGGTGCTGGGCTATCTGGGCTGACCGCACCATCCCAGCCTGATAAGGACCCCCCGACAAGGCCGGAGTCCTCGGAGGAGGTTGAAGAGGAGGAGGTTGAGGAGGAGGAGTTTGAGGAGGAGGAGGATGTCATGTCAGCCAGTGGATTGTTGTTTTTGGAGGAGTCTTCCTCTCTGGCTGGCAGCAGCCAGCCCTCCATAAGGGCTAGCCCCTCCCACTCCTCCCCTAACAGGGCTCCTCTCCCAAGGGCCTCCCCTTCTCCCCGGCCACAAGCCTCAGCTGGAGGCAGGAAGTCGTCCCAGAAAACCAGGGGGGTGGCCAAGCTTCTGCCCACCAATCTGAGAAGGGACCAGGCCCTTCAGACCCGCCATCTGGGACAGGTCAGCCAGACTTTGGGGCGGATGGAGGAGAGCCTGTCCTCCATAAAGGATACGCTTGGGGACCTGGACTGCCACTCCCGGGCTCTTACAAACTGCCTAAACGTACTGCAGACTACAACAGCAGACGTTGGGCAGGATGTGAGGGCCCTCACCCAGGCTATCCAGGCCAACACGGCAACACTAGGTGCTGGCCTGAACAGAATTGCCGTGGCCTTGGAGGGCAGGCCGCCAGGTGGGCAGAGACCAGGGGCTGCTCCTCCTTCCCCGGATTCCCCCCCCCCTCCCCATGAGTCTCCCCTGAGGAGCCTGGGGCGTGGCCGTGGGCACCCCAGGCGTGGCTCACGCCAACGGCATTAATTTGTTTTCCCAATTATTATTTTTTTGCTGGACATTTTTTATTTTTTTTTGTGATGTGAATGTTTTTGGAATGTGGGGGTGATATTCCTGCCGGCAAAGGGGCGTCACCCTCAGTTTTGGTGGAGAAGGGTTCCCCAGGACCAAGGAGAAGTGATTCCCAGGTCCGTGTGAATGGTGTATGAATGTACAGTGACATAATTGGAGCCATTGCGTGGCGTTGCTGCTCACAAGCCCAGCATGGTGGGCTTTTGCTAATCCAATTAGATGAGGATGTGATGTGTCTGTGCTAGGGACCACAGTGGTGTGCATGCATGCATTCTCATTATTCCATGATTAATGTGTGTGTTTAACGTGCAAAGATGCCTAATGTGAGCTTTCTCCTGGCTGCTCTTCCCTCAGAAGAGGGTAACCTCGGTTGGGGGGGATTGTCTGGTTCAGGGGTCAGGTCATCACGTATGTCAATCTGCAGGCCCTTTCTCACTGCGAAGTTGTGCAGAATGCAACATGCACCAATGATCTGGCACACAAAGTTTGGGGAATACAACAGGGTCCCCCCAGACTTATCCAGGCATCGGAAACGTGACTTCAGGAGGCCAAAGGTGCGCTCCACCACTGCACGTGTTTGGGCGTGGGCTTCATTGTATGTTTCCTCTCCTGGTGTTTGGGGGTTCCGGATAGGAGTCATGAGATGGGGTCCCAGTGCATATGCAGAGTCACCTGTAAGGGAAAAGACAGGAGGATGTTAGTCATGCATGTGCCCCTTGTGATGTGTGCATCATGGGGGGGGTCAGTCATGCCTGCCACCCATGTCACTCACCAACCAGCCAGGTGTCCCCATACACGTTCTGTTCGAATTCCATTCGGATGGGGCTCTGATTGTATATGTAGCTGTAATGGCTGGATCCGGGGTGTTTGGCACGGACGTGCCATATGAGGCCTTGGGCATCGACTATCACCTGTACGTTGATGGAATGCCAATGCTTCCGATTGCGGTATATGTGCTTTGTGTCATGGGGGGGCTGGAGTGCCACGTGTGTGCAATCAATGACCCCTACGGTGTGTGGGAATCTGGCAATTCTGTAGAAATCTGTCATTGCCTTCAGCCGCAGGTCCTCAGTGGTGGGTTTGATGATTTGGTTGGCCATGCGTCTGAGAATTGCAGGGACAACCTGGTGCACACATCTGCTCACGGAAGATTGTGACATCCCAGCCACCACTCCACTTGTTCTTTGAAAAGAGCCACTGGCAAGGAAATGGAGTGTTGCCATGACCTTGACCAGTGGCTGCACTGCATGTGAGGGGTGTGTTGGGCTGGTGATGTCCTCCTGCAAGGTTATGGTTAATTCCAGGATGGCATGAGGGGTGAATCTGAAGATGCGATACACCTCAGAATCACTCATGCCAAAGAGGTCTATGCGTGTGCTGTATATCCTCTCCCGTGCCCTCCTCCGTGCCCTCCTTCGTGCCCTCATCCTTCTTTACTCCTCTAAAGTCAGTAGTATAGCTATGAGCGAGGATGTCCCTGGCATGTTGGCATACAGATTGTTGTGCAGCACGTGTGACTGCTCAGCTCCTCACTAACAGTGTTGCTTTCTCTGACATGTAGACGAATTGTCTAATTTTATACCACCTTTTATATGGTCTAATTTTAGACAGGCCGTGCAGCTGTTGCGCACAGCGCGTAGCCTGAGCTGCACCAGCGTTCTTTTGTGGATCCCCGTAAGTCCCTCATTAGCATATTTGAATAGCAAATCAATGGTGTGTCTAGCGCAGTTTTGCACGGACAGATGCGCCTGTCTATCGAAATTACGCTGGACAAAAAATAGTAGATTTCTTGCGTATCTTGTTTTGGGGATGCGGAGCATCGAAAAGCATGCGCAAATTTAGACTTACGCTGCGCATCTCCTGTTACGCCGGGGTAATCGCTCTGTGAATCTGGCCCAAGAAGTATTATAAAATCTACTATAATCATCTTCTGAAATGCAAATTTTGAATAGAATAAATTAGAATTACAATAAAATAGAATAGAATTGACTAGAATAAATAAAATTTCGAATAAAACTCGATTCAAATGCAATTCCAATGGAATTTTATTTTAATGGAATTTCATTCAAATTCAAATAAACAAAACATATTCTGAAAGTTAATAAAACTAATTTAACTTAACAAATATATGTAAATAACAAAACAAAACAAAACACATTTTTTTCATTCTGCAGATGTCTAATAATGACCCCACTGAAGAGCACTCACCCACAGTAGAGGAACACAACATTTTCTCGTTTTCGCTATAAGTTAGTAAATCTTCACCTTTTCAGTGTCAACATTAACCACTTGAGGACCGCCTAACTCCGATATATGTCGGCAGAATGGCACGGCTGGGCACAGGCATGTACAGGTACATTGCCCTTTAGGTGCCCAGCTGCGGGTCAGGTATGTGCCGCCGCTGGCGCGATCGTGACCCAGTCCGAAGCTTCGCGTCTGCGGGACCTGCGATCGGGTCACAGGAGCTGAAGAACGGGAAGAGGTGGGTGTAAACAAACCTTTCCAGTTCTTCTCTGTGGCTTGTCACTGATTGTCTGTTCCCTGTTATAGGGAACGACAATCAGGGATGTCACAAATCCAGCCACGCCCCCCTACAGTAAGAATCACTCCCTTAGGGAACACTTAACCCCTTAGAGCCCCCTAGTGGTTAACACCCGTACTGCCATTGTCATTTTCACAGTAATCAGTGCATTTTTATAGGACTTTTTGCTGTGAAAATGACAATGGTCCCAAAAATGTGTCAAAAGTGTCTGATGTGTCCGCAAAAATCTCGCAGTCATGAAAAAAATCACTGATCTCCGCAATTACTAGTAAAAAAAAAAATATTAATAAAAATGCCATACAACTATCCCCTATTGTGTAAACGCTATAACTTTTGCGCAAACCAATCAATAAACGCTTATAGCATTATTTTTTTTACCAAAAATATGTAGAAGAATACGTATTGGCCTAAACTGAGGAAAACTTTTTTTATATATATATATATATTTTTTGGGGATATTTATTATAGCAAAAAGTAAAAAAATATTGCATTATTTTCAAAATTGTCACTCTATTTTTGTTTATAGTGCAAAAAATAAAAACCTCAGAGGTAATCAAATACCACCAAAAGAAATCTCTATTTGTAGGAAATAAGGACGCCAATTTTGTTTGGGAACTACGTTGCACGACGCAATTGTCAGTTAAAGCGACGCAGTGCCGTATCGCAAAAAGGGGCCAGGTCCTTTACCTGCATAATGGTCCGGGTCTTAATGGTTAATGAGTGTTATTGTAAGTGGTGCTTTTTATTTGAAAACAATATTAGTATTTATTTTTTTCACTGAGGTTTCAGTTAGTCAATATTTGTTTTAAAGTGGAGGTTCACCCTAAAAAAAAATTCTAACAATACATTGAGCCGACTGATTACACTGCGGGTATGCAGTTTCTTTTTTTTTCGTACATACCTCGTTAGCGCCGTTTCATCCCTCGGCTTCCGGGTACGATTCTTGCGGGACTGGGCATTCCTAGTTGATTGGCATTCCTCCGACCAGCGCATACTGTGCGTTACGACTTTCCGAAAGAAGCTGAACGTCGCTGCGCAGGCGCCGTATAGAGCAGACTCTTTTTTAGGGTGAACCTCCACTTTAACTCACAACATATTACTAAGCAAGAGCACCCCAACATTTATAAAGTGATTTTTTTGTGATTATAATAAAGACACCAATGACTTTAGACCTATGAAATGCCCTTTCATGATTCTCTATTAAGGGTTTTAAAACAGAACATATCTAAATTGAAGTTCCCAAGTGATCCTTGCTGTACAGCCTGCCCATCCATACCCACACATCAGCTCTTCTTACTTCTTTACCTTTTACGTGACAGGTACATGGCGCAAACTCAATTCTATTCATTCAGAAAGCCTGTCTTAGCTTGTCAACAATTGGCACGCTTTTCCTATAAAGTGAATGGAGCTCTGGCTACATCTTCAGGGATAAGGTGCAGGTCAGGAGTGGGAATATTTCAAATAAGCATCAATATTCATTTTTACACTTTCTACTGTATTTTATGTGACCTCTCCTGAAAAAATAAATACGTAAATAAACAAACCTTTTATACTTGTGTTGAATACAGTGTATATTTGTCTTCCATGTTTTTTTTCCAAGTGCTTATGTTCATACAGTAAAATTCTAGAAGTGTGCATTGCCTGTAACATGCCACACTGCAGTGCAAAGATATGAATGGCCTGAGTGACTTATGATCAAAATTGTGTTTATTGCATTTTTCCTGCAGTAGATAACTACATTGTACCATTGGAAACTACTTAGATCAGGGATCCTCAAACTACGGCCCTCCAGCTGTTGCAGAACTACACATCCAATGAGGCATTGTAAAACTCTGACATTCACAGACATGACTAGGCATCATGGGAATTGTAGTTTCTGAACAACTGGAGGGCCGTAGTTTGAAGACCCATGACTTAGATGTTAACATGACTTAATTAAATTTCACAGTGATGGCTGCAAAAATCTAAATTTTCTCCAATTATTTGTTGGCAAGTTTTAGTATATGTCTGTTAAATCTGCATGAAAGCATGGCTAATGGTATTTAGTAAAAAAAGAAATAACATATTTTTTTTTTTTTTTTTTTTTGTGCATGGTTATTGCACACGCCATATGCAGACCATAAGTCATATTTTTTTACAGCAGAAATGTCAGTTGCACAGATGTTGCAAAAGAATGAAATGAGAGATTCTTTAAAGTGAATCTGCAATTTCCCATGCAGGATAAAGCAATATATTTGCATTAATGACTGCTACATATACTGTACAGACTTTCCTTTGTTCCACCACTTTTTATTTAGCCAGGTGGAAAGTCTTGTGTAAAGCTAGCCATTCTAGATTTTTTTCACTCAGACTATTAGCTTAACCACTTCCATACTAGGCACTTATGCACCTTCCCGCCCAGACCAATGTTCAACTTTCAGAGCTCTCACACTTTGAATGACAATTATTCAGTCATGCTACACTGTATCCAAACCAAATTTGTATCCTTTTATTCTCACAAATAGAGATTTCTTTTGGTGGTATTTAATCGCCACTGGTTTTTTTATTTTTTGCGCTATAAGCAAAAAAACAGCGAAAATTTGAAAAAAAACACACTTTTTTTTAGTTTATATTGTGAAATTTTGCAAATAAGTGATTTTTCTTCATAAATTTGTGCCAAAATTAATACTGCTACATATCTTTTGTAAAAATAACCCAAATTAGTGTATATTATTTGGTCTTTGTGAAAGTTATAGAGTCTACAAACTACAGTGCCAATCACTGAAAATTGATCACATCTGATCACACCTACAGTAATGTACTGAAGGCCAATCTCATTTCTTGAGACAATAACAAGCCAGGAAAGTACAAATACCCCCCACATTACCCCTTTTTGGAAAGTAGACAGTCCAAGGTATGTATTAAGAGGCATGGTGAGTTTTTTGAAGTTGTATTTTTTACCCACAATTCTTAGGAAAATTAAGATTTTTTTTTTTTACATAAACTGGTCATATTAACAGGTGATTTCTCTCACACAGCATATGCATAATTGCAACTACACCCCAAAATACATTCTGCTACTCCTCCTGAGTATGGCAATACCAAATGTGTGGGACTTTTACACAGCCTGGCCCCATACAGAGGCCCAACATTGAAGTAGCACTTTCAGGCGTTCTACAAGCATAAATTGCACAAATCCTTTCTCAACCACCTATTACAATTTTGAAGGCCCTGGAGCACCAGGACAATGGAATTGTCCACAAAATGACCCCATTTTGGAAAGCACACACCCCAACGTATAATCTATGAAGCATTATGAGTCTTTTGAGAGGTTCATTTTTTTCCAGAAGGTTTTGGAAAATGTGGAAAAAAATGAAAATGCATTTCTTTTACACAAAGTTGTCCATTTATAAGATATTTCTAACACATAGCATATATATAGCAAACATGACACCCCAAAATGCATTCCGCTACTCCTCCTGAGTATGGCAATACCAAATGTGTGGGACTTTTATACAGCCTGGCCCCATACAGAGGCCCAACATTGAAGTAGCACTTTCAGGCGTTCTACAAGCATAAATTGCACAAATCCTTTCTCAACCACCTATTACAGTTTTGAAGGCCCTGGAGCACCAGGACAATGGAATTGTCCACAAAATGACCCCATTTTGGAAAGCACACACCCCAACGTATAATCTATGAAGCATTATGAGTCTTTTGAGCGGTTCATTTTTTTCCAGAAGGTTTTGTAAAATGTGGAAAAAAAATGAAAATGCATTTTTTTTTACGCAAAGTTGTCCATTTATAAGATATTTCTAACACATAGCATATATATAGCAAACATGACACCCCAAAATGCATTCCGCTACTCCTCCTGAGTATGGCAATACCAAATGTGTGGGACTTTTACACAGCCTGGCCCCATACAGAGGCCCAACATTGAAGTAGCACTTTCAGGCGTTCTACAAGCATAAATTGCACAAATCCTTTCTCAACCACCTATTACACTTTTGAAGGCCCTGGAGCACCAGGACAATGGAATTGTCCACAAAATGACCCCATTTTGGAAAGCACACACCCCAACGTATAATCTATGAAGCATTATGAGTCTTTTGAGCGGTTCATTTTTTTCCAGAAGGTTTTGGAAAATGTGGAAAAAAAATGAAAATGCATTTTTTTTACACAAAGTTGTCCATTTATAAGATATTTCTAACACATAGCATATATATAGCAAACATGACACCCCAAAATGCATTCCGCTACTCCTCCTGAGTATGGCGATACCAAATGTGTGGGACTTTTATACAGCCTGGCCACATACAGAGGCCTAACATTGAAGTAGCACTTTCAGGCGTTCTTCAAGCATAAATTGCACATATCATTTTCTAAAACCGATCACATTTTTGAAGGCCCTTCATATATCTAACACATAGCATACACATACCAAATAACAAAAGATTACCTGTTTGTTTTAGTAGTGCAGTGGTCCACAGAGGAGAGCATCGGTCCAGGCAGCAGGCAGGGATGAGGTCAGCGACAACAAAAGCAATCATTCAGGCGGCGTACACACGGCCGAGGTTCTCGCTGAAAACCAGCGAGAACCTCGCTGGAATGCACATTCCAGCGAGGACCTCGGCCGTGTGTACGTTCTCGGCGAGCTTCCCGTCGGGAAGCCCGTCGAGCAGAAATAGAGAGCACGCTCTCTATTTCCTCGACGGCCCGCCCGGAAGAATGGCTGGTTGCCATTCCCGACGGGCGGGTCGCCGATTTCGACGGCCGGCAGGGAACCTCGACGGGCGGAACGATGTGTTCTGCCCGTCGAGATTCCCTGCCGTGTGTACGCCGCCTCAGGCAGCAGGCAGGAATACTGTCCATAGTTCGTACAGGCAGAGATACTGTCAGCACAGCCAGAGCACAGCCAAAGCACAGCCAAAGCACAGGTCCAGGTAGCAGGCAGAGGTGTCTTAGTAGAAATATTGTGAAAAGTCAGTAGAGGTAGCAGGCAGATATATGATCAACACAGCCAAAGTATTGGTCCAAGCAGCAGGAAGAAACATGGTCCATAATGTCATGGGTCAATACAGGCAGTAATATGGTCAGCACAGCCAAAGTATTGGTCCAGGCAGCAGGAAGGACCATCAAGCTTAGGGCCAGGGGGACAGGGGTAGAGGCTTCTCCCACCCAAATCGCTTTGAAGCCTCTGGGCAACCAGACCCTGTTCTGGGAGAACAGAAAACGAAAAACTGGTTTTCTCTACTCAGAACGCTTTTCTGAAGCCCCTCACATATGTGAGACCCCTGTGTACTAAAAGTAAATGGCCAAAAGATCAGTCCAAGTGGCAGGCAAAAACATGGTAGATTAACAGGCCAAGGTCGGTGCACATGGAAGTCAGAAATGTGGTTTAAATCGGCAGGCAGAGGCATCGTCGGTAAACAGGCTGAGGTTGGTACACATGGAGGTCAGAAACGTAGTTTGAATCGGCAAGCAAAGACATCGTCGGTAAACAGGCCAGGGTCAGTTAATTAACATGGTAGCAGGCAAATATGGAAATGGCAGTCTGTTAATAAGGGTAACTAATATTGGATGGATGTATGATAATTTTTGAAGCACTGTCCCATGCACAGGCCAGGTTGGGAGGGACAATCGTGACAGTAACAGGTGGTGTCTCTTCTTACTCCTGCTTTGCTGCATACACAGCATTTTTTTTGGCGTCTTCTTCCAGATTCTGAGGGGGGGGATGCTAAAGGGAAAGTGTGGCTCGTGAAGACGACTCACACAATCAGAGCGAATGCTTCCTGGGAGGGGATCTTGTTGATAAATGAGGGCTTCAACGATATCTTCGATATACTTGAGGTAGGAGATTTGTGGGCTTTCAGTTGGCGGATTGTCTTTTTGGTAGCATACAAACAAATTAAAAAGGGCCATGTGAAACAGATGAAACGCAACCTTCTTGTGCCAAAAAATAGGACTTTCTTGTTGATAAGTAGGGCTGTAGCATCTGGTCATTTAAATCCACCCCCCCCCCATGTACAAATTGTAATCGTTAACACATTCAGGCTTGGCAATATGTCTGCCTCTTTTTTGGATCTCCACCATGGTGTCATTGTGGATGGTAGAGAGGATGTGGACATCTTTCTTGTCCCTCCACTTCATGGCCAACACCTCCTCGTTCCTCATGAATGACGACTCTCCAGATTTCAAGTTTTTGGTCAACAAATTTTGTGGGAATCCCTTCCGTTTTTTTTTTGAAGGTACCGCAGGCCAGGGTTTGCTTGCTGTAAAGTTGACGAAAAAGGGGCAGGCTGGTATAATAATTATCAACATATAAATGGTAGCCTTTTCCGAACAGGGGGTATGCCAACTCCCAGACAATTTTTCCACTGGTTCCAAGATATGTTGGGAAATCACGGGGCTGGAGCTGGGAGTCTTTGCCTTCATAGATCCTGAATGTGAACACATATCCAGTGACTCGATCGCATAATTTATTTAATTTTAACTCATACCTGGCTCTCTTGTTTGGGATGTACTGCTTGAAGTGCAGTCGGCCAGTGAAATGTATAAGAGACTCGTCAACACAAATGTTTTGGTCTGGGATGAAAACTTCTGCAAATCGCTGGGAAAAGGCATCGATTAGGGGGCGTATTTTGTATAATTTGTCGTAGTGGGGATGATTTTGGGGAGGGCACTGTGAATTGTCATTAAAGTGGATAAAACGCATTATCATGTCGTATCTTGTCCTAGACATGACAGAGGAAAATATAGGCATGTGTTGGATGGGGCGTGTAGACCAATATGAATGGACTTCGTTCTTCTTTGTAAGCCCCATATTGAACATAAGACCCAATTTTTTTTTAAATTCTTCCAATGTTAGACGCCGCCAGTGGAACATGCGGGCGTAGGAAGAATTGGGGTTGGCGGCAATATATTGGGATGCATATAGATTGGTTTGATCCACTATATTCTGCATAAAATCTTCTGGGAAAAATAAACAAAAATAATAAAATTGAGAAAAATTCGTAGTGTTGGGCTGCACACCTGGCTGTGCGGTGAAAGGGGGGATGATAGCGGATCCTGAGTTAGCGGGCAACCATAAGGGGTTTGCCAGGGCATCAGGAAGGTAGGACTGGGGCAGGATTCTTCGGGTTGGGCGTGGATTTCCATTACTAGTACTGGGCTCCTCTTCCTGGCGTATGGCGCTGCTGGTGCTGGGCAGATCTCCTGATCTTGGTCCTGATCTTGGTCCCAATCGCATTCTTTTGGGAGGGACGGTTTCCTCCGGGGACTCGGACTCTGAGCCACTATCCTCCAGTGGCTCATATTCCGAATCAGAATCGGATAATGGGGGCTTCTCGCTGTGCTCATCATCCGACATGGTGGACATAATGACATATGCCTCCTCGAGTGTGAAAAGCATTTGGGACATTATGGCAGTATGTCAGTACTTATTGGTGGGCCTGCGTAATAGTACTGCTGGTGGTAGTGGTGGCGGCCTATGTGGTGGTACCGATGAAGGTATTAGTTAGGGTTGTCCCGATACCGATACTAGTATCGGTATCGGGTCCGATACCGAGTATTTGCGGGAGTGCTTGTACTCCCGCAAATACCGCCGATGCCTAATCCGGATACTTTTTTTTTTTTTTTTTTCGGAGTGGGGGCGGAATGGGGGCGGAGAGAGGGCAGAGAGTGGGCGGAAAGGGGGCGGGAACCGATCGCAGAGGAGACTGAGGGGGCAGCGAGGAAGGCGGACTGGAGGCGGAGAGGAGGCGGAGAGGAAGCGAAGAAGAAAGCGGAGAGCAGAGCAGTCCCCAGGTATGTATAAAATCACACTGGATCATTGGAGAGCTGCTTCTGCTGCCGCTGCCGCTGCCGCCGCCGTCTAGCTGTTCGGCGCTTAAGCCAGGGAACATAACAGCTTTCATTTGAATAGCTGCTGTTCCCTGCCGCGCGTCGTCATGCCCCCCCCCCCTTGTCGGGCGCTTTTCCCAGGATTGGACAGGTGATCTGTCTATCAAAGTGCCCGGACAAGGGGAGGGGCCATGACGACGCGCGGCAGGGAACAGCAGCTATTCAAATGAAAGCTGTTATGTTCTGCTGAGCGCCGAACAACTAGACGGCGGGGGAGACATAACTGCATATGATGGGGGAGACATGGCTTCATATGGGGGGCAGACATGACTGCATATGAGGGGGGAATTATGGCTGCATTTGGGGGGAGACATGGCTGCATATGGGGGGGACTGCATATGAGGGGGAGACATGGCTTCATATGGGGGGCAGACATGACTGCATATGAGGGGGGAGTTATGGCTGCATTTGGGGGGGAGACATGGCTGCATATGGGGGGGAGTCATGACTGCATATGGGGGGGAGTCATGACTGCATATGAGGGGGAGACATGGCTTCATATGGGGGGGGAGACATGACTGCATATGAGGGGGGAGTTATGGCTGCATTTGGGGGGAGACATGGCTGCATATGGGGGGGACACAAGGCTGCATTTGGGGCGCATTGCTGCATTTAAAAAAAAGTATCGGTATTCGGAATCGGCGAGTACATAAAAAAAAGTATCGGTACTTGTACTCGGTCCTAAAAAAGAGGCATCGGGACAACCCTAGTATTAGTGTCAGGAATGTGTGGTGGTGGTACGGGTGGTGGTGGTACCGATGGCGGTGGTGGTACGGTGGTGGTGGTACCGATGGCGGTATGGGTGGTGATACCGATTGCGGTATGGGTGGTGGTACCGATGGCAGTGGTACTGATGGCAGTACTAGTAGCCTGTGTGGCGGTACTGATGGAGGTATTAGTGGCAGGAATGTGTGGTGGTACCTATGGCTGTGGTACAGGTGGTGGTACCGGTGGTGGTGGTACCGATGGCGGTACAGGTGGTGGTACCGATGGCGGTACAGGTGGTGGTGGTGCCGGTGGCGGTACGGGTGGTGGTGGTACCGATGGCGGTACGGGTGGTGGTGGTACCGATGGCGGTACGGGTGGTGGTGGTACCAATGACGGTACGGGTGGTGGTGGTACCGATGGCGGTACGGGTGATGGCGGTACAGGTGGTGGTGGTGGCGGTACGGGTGGCGGCGGTACCGATGACGGTACGGGTGGCAGTGGTACCGATGGCGGTACAGGTGGTGGCGGTACTGATGGTGGTATGGGTGGTGGCGGTACGGGTGGCGGTGGTACCGATGGCGGTACGGGTAGTGGCGGTACCGATGGTGGTACGGGTGGTGGTGGTACCGATGGCGTTACGGGTGATGGCGGTACAGGTGGTACCGATTGCGGTATGGGTGGTGGTGGCGGTACGGGTGGCGGCGGTACCGATGACGGTACGGGTGGCAGCGGTACCGATGGCGGTACAGGTGGTGGCGGTACTGATGGTGGTATGGGTGGTGGCGGTACGGGTGGCGGTGGTACCGATGGCGGTACGGGTAGCGGCGGTACCGATGGCGGTACGGGTGGCGGTGTTAGAGATGGGCTGATTTACAGATGGGCTGATTTACAGATGGGCTGATTTATAGGGCTGTGTGACAGGTCCTCTTTATTGGTGGGGGGGGGGGCAGGGTGGGTGTGTTGTATACAGTGTATATACAGACAAACTACACTGATCTCACTTACTGATCCCTGCTCTCTCCTCACAAATCGGTGTGTGAGGAGAGAGCAGGGATCTGATAGTAACTGCCTGGTTTGTTTACACTTGTGACCGGCTGTGATTGGACACAGCCGGTCACATGGTAAACAGCCAATTTCATTGGCTGTTTACCCTGATCGGGGAAGCGCTGTGTCCAAGGGAATCTGTTTTGACACGTGATCAGCTGTGTTTGTCTTTGACACAGCCGATCACGTGGTAAACAGCCAATGAAATTGGCTGTTTACCGTGATCGGGGAAGCGCTGTGTTCGAGAGACACACGCCGTCCCCGATCGCCGCGCTGCGCGCACCTGCGGACACGCGCTGGGCATTATTGCAAAAGCCGTTCCTAAACGGCCAGTCACACATTTGTAACCACTTCCCGGCCGTAAATTTGTCATTGACCAGGCGGGAAGTGGTTAAGGAAAAAAAAAATCAAAATCATTACTCCATCAATGCTACAGTATGCAGCGCAGAGGGATGAATCTTATTCTGTGCCTATTTTATTCTGACAACCAGCACCAGCTGCTATCAGAATACCCAGCATTTTTTCATCAGGCTTCTTCAATTTGTGAATTAAAGAATGGCGGGTGGGACAGTACCAATAGAGCCACGCATATAGCGAATATTGTCTAGTTCATTGGGAACCGAAAACATTTGCATAGTGTATGGCCAGCTTTATGTGGCGCTTTAGTCAAAAAAGGAAGTCCTGATAGATGTCATCAGGCTGGGTCGTTTTGCAGGTATAGCTATGTAAAACATTAAAAATAAATGTCTATACTATTTAAGTAACAGTAAGGCATTGTTTCACCCTGCTCTGCACAGACTCAGTTGTCATGTATGTGCTGATTAATCAGTGAGTCACTAGAAGCCAATCTTCTGACAGTCTCAAGATGTACTGCTTGTTAAGGAGGAGGGAAAATAACAAAGACTGTACCGAAGGAACACATATTAGGGAGGGAGAGAAGAAAAGGAGAGGTGACAGGGCAAACTCTGCTGCCAGGGAGTCACAAAAAAAGTTCAACTTAAAGCGGTATTCCGCCTCGAAAAAAATAAAATAAAAGTCAGCAGCTACAAATACTGTACCTGCTGACTTTTAATATACAGACACTTACCTGTACAGGGAGCCCACGATGTCTGAACCCCTAATGATTTTCAGATCGGCTGTCGGGTGCTGCTGCTGCCATTTGTTGTAAGGGAAACCGGCAGTGAAGCCTTTTGGCTTTACAGCCAGTTCTCTACTGAATTACGCTTTCTAACTGGCGGTGGGGGAAGGAGGAGAGGGGCTTAACTTTAGAGGGATGGCACAGCGGAAGGGTACCTGTCAAAATTAGGATATCCATTCTCCCCTCCCCTCTGAAAGGTGGCAAATGTGACACCAGAGGGGGGTGAAGCAAATCAGCGGAATTTCTACTTTTGGGTGGAACTCCACTTTAAGCTGCACATACTTGGTCCAAATATCAACTGGTTCAACAAGAACCGGCCAACATTTGGACGTTGTATACAGCAGTCCTTCTGACAGAAGCTGGTCTAATGACCAACTTTTTGCCAAAGGGACAGAATTCATAGCCAATGGCTGCAAGCAGTGCCAGATTTCCAAGGCAACAAAGGGGGCCAGAGGGGGCCCCAGACTTCCTTTATAAAAAAATGAAACTTAATTTCTCTTGAGACTTTAGTAATGTGTTTATTGAGGAAATTGTCCAGTTTGCAGCCTTTGGCAAGCTCCGGTCATGTATCACTCCATCTCAACAGACAGTTTTATTACTTACTGAAGGGCTTGCTGATACCTTTCAAGGTTTTAATGTAGCTCTTAGAACATATTGGAGCATGATGGTCACTAGTAGGGATGAGCTTCGAGTTCGAGTAGAACTCATGTTTGACTCGAACATTGCCTGTTCGCCGAACAGCGAACTATTTGGGGTGTTCGCGGCATGTTCATGTGAACTTTAGAACCCTGTTAAAGTCTATGGGACTTGGATGTTCTAAAGTGCTAATTTTAAAGGCTAATATGCAAGTTATTGTAATAAAAAGTGTTTGGGGACCTGGATCCTGCCCCAGGGGACATGTATCAATGCAAAAAAAGTTTTAAAAACTGCAGTTTTTTTGGCAGCAGTGATTTTAATAATTCCTTTAAGTGAAACAATAAAAGTGAAATATTCCTTTAAATTTCGTCCCTCGGGAGGGGGGGTGTATAGTATGCCTGTAAAGTAGCGCTTGTTTCCCATGCTTAGAACTGTCCCTGCACAAAGTGCAATTTCTGAAGGAAAAAAAGTAATTTTAAATCACTCGCGGCTATAATGAATTGTCGGTTACCGGCAATATAGAGAAAAGTCATTCATAAAATCCACTGCATTTTTTTTCAATTTGAGGTGGAGTTCCCCTTAAAATCCATGCCAGATCTGAAGGGCCTGGTAATTGAATTTGGGGGAACCCCACCCATTCTTTTTTTATGAATGACTTTTCTCTGTATTGCTGGTATCCGACAATTCATTATAGAGTGATTTTAAATGACTTTTTTCCTTCAGAAATTACATTTTGTGCAGGGACAGTTCTAAGCACAGGAAACAAGCGCTACTTTACAGGCATACTATACACCCTTCTAGGTACGCAATTTAAAGGAATATTTCAATTTTACTGTTTCACTTTAAGCATTATTAAAATCACTGCTCCTGAAAAAATGTCAGTTTTTTAAAACTTTTTTGCATTGATACATGTCCCCTGGGGCAGGACACAGGTCCCCAAACACTCACCTGGGGCAGGATCCGGGTCCCCAAATACTTTTTAGGACAATAGCTTGCATATTAGCCTTTAAAATTAGTACTTTAGATTTCAAACGTTCGAGTCATATAGACTTTAACAGGGTTCTAAAGTTCACACAAACTTTTGGTCTGTTCGCAGGTTCTGATGCGAAACGAACCCAGGGGTGTTCGGCTCATTCCTAGTCACTAGTTGTTCGGGAGAAAGGGAATTAATAAAAAATGATAAAGAATTACATGAGAACCACGATGACCCATGGAAGACTAAGGCCTCGTACACACGATCAAATCTGTCTGCTGGAAACGGTCTGCTAGACCGTTTCAGCAGACAGATTCGATCGTGTGTACGGGCAAACAGACGGATTTGGCCACCCGACAGATTGGAAAGCATGCTTACCAATCAGTCGGCTGGGAACCCGTCCGCCAGACATGTCTGCTGGTTAGTACGCTAACCAGCAGACATGTCTTCACACACGCGCCGAATGGTTTTGACGCATGCGGGGAAGTGTTTTACTTCCTGGTGTGGTGACGTGGCGGCGTCAACGTCACCGCCACGTCACCGCGCCGTCTGGTGGCGGGGATTTTGGTTTGATCGTGTGTACACGATCAAACCAATATGTCCCCAGCAGACAGATTTGTTCAAATCGGTCGGCCCGACCGATTTGAACAAATCTGTCTGCTCGTGTGTATGGGGCCTTAGTCATTTCTGCCTACTGACTGACTGTGGAGAGCAGTGTCCTCAAGATGATACAGTTTGATGAGTTAAAGATTTTGTAGATGCTAAGTGCAGCAAGAAAAACTTTTTATAAATATTGCAGGGTGATGCATAACTAGTAGTGGGATTGGCGCCTAAGAAATAGCTAACGCTGTTCCGACCAAGCTCACGCACAGATTTTGGCTTCTACAATTGGTGCAAATCCTTATTCTGCAAGGTTCAGAGAACAATGCATAGTCGGATTATACTACCATTCCGATTAACGCGAGGCTATCTGCAGGGACACGCTATGGTCTTTCCACGTGGTGATCAGGCACATAGAAAGACACTACCAATGGTCCTTCACCGGTGCCGGTTCGCTCCAGTTCTCTCTTATGAGCGTGACGCAAGTAAAACTGACACTGGGAGACACTGTGACAATACATATTTAATACATCTTATTAACATTTCTACAACACACCATCCGCTCACCTTAATTATATGACCTATATAACTAATAGGTCTATATGTGCTTTCCCCACCAGGGGATTGTACTCTTCTCCTGATAAGTATTTTCCAAATTTTCAATTAACAATTCTTCAGGTTTTGTTCTATAGACCACCACATTAACACTCGAAGAAAACTAAGAAAGGCCATCATCGTGTTTTGAATATAAAACTCTCCATGTCATTATCTGGCAGATAATGTGTTAGGCATGCTGGTATTTGTAGTTCTCTTAGGGCTTAGTAATTTTCCTTGTTTGTTTATTGAAAACCTTTATTGATTGTGTTGCTTTATAAGGTTATTATTTTAACTTAGGGGTTTCCTGCTGTGGACATTTGGTGCTGTGGGCATAGATGGTCGCTATCCATGACAGATCAGGCATAGCTCACAACTGTCCCAGATTTCGAAGGACTGTCCCTGATTTGGAGCAATGTCCCTCTGTCCCTCATTCCTCCTCATTTGTCCCTCATTTTGGTGTGATCTATCTAGAGGTATATAAAATGCACTTTGTATCTATCAAAAGCTAAACCTTTCATCCGATTTCTAAATTGCTGCATTTGTAAATTGCAAAAGTCAATATAAAGTAATAGTAGTGGTAAAAAAATAGCACTTGCGGGTTTAACCAATCTTGTTTTTTGTGCAATTCTCTTTTAAGGGGGTGTGGCAAGGGGTGTGTCCTATGCCTGCATACTTTTGCTGATAGGTGTCTCTTATTCTCATCTCAAAAAGTTGGGAGGTTTGGATCAGAGTTTGTTTTTTGCCGCGCAAAATTTGACAAATACACGGTTAATGGAAGGTGCATAAAGGAGAAACGTGTGTAGCGCCCCCTTGTTTTTTTAGAGGGGTGTTACGCTAAAGTTAGTGGGGAATGGGAAAGTTACATGGCTTCCATTCGCAATTTGTCCAATTTGGGCTGCTGCCGTTTCCAGAACTGTCCTGTGGGCCGGCCTGCGCTCCAGGGGTGTGTGTCCAACCCTGGGCGGCAGTTGGCGCTAGAGGGGTTCTGGCGGACTTGTTTTCCTCAGCAGCCAATCAGAGGGGTTGGTTTCCCCGCCAGGGCATGCTGAGGGAGGCTATATCTGGGGCATCCGCCTTGGCATGAGGGGCGTTCTTGTTTTCTGCGGGGTCCGAGTTTCAGGTGCGGCATCCACCTTCAGGGTACGCGCATCCATGGACCCCGCAGCCGTGGCCTACCTGGCCGAAGTTGTGCACCATGCGGAGCTTCACTCTAAGGCGGTGTACACACGGCAGGGAATCTCGACGGGCAGAACACATCGTTCCGCCCGTCGAGGTTCCCTGCCGGCCGTCGAAATCGGTGACCCGCCCATCGGGAATGGCAACCAGCCATTCTTCCGGGCGGGCCGTCGAGGAAATAGAGAGCGTGCTCTCTATTTCTGCTCGACGGGCTTCCCGACGGGAAGCTCGCCGAGACCATACACACGGCCGAGGTCCTCGCTGGAATGTGCATTCCAGCGAGGTTCTCGCTGGTTTTCAGCGAGAACCTCGGCCGTGTGTACGCCGCCTAACACGGAGAGGGATCCCAGAAGCTGCTGGGTCCCAAACCTTTCCTAAAAGGATCCCAAGCTGGAAGCTGTACAGTGGGGGATCGGCTTGAGGAGAACCCGGAGGCAGGTGATCCAATAGGGCTTGAACGAACCAGCGGGGATCCAGGGACTCTAACAAAATCTATTGGGAGGACTCGCTCATTTCAATTTCATGCTCATTCAAGTGCTAGGCCTGTGGCAGAGGCCCGAGCCAGGCCTGTGGCAGAGGCCTGGTCCTCCCAATATTTGCAAGTGACATTCCGGCTGCCAGGCCTGTGGCAGAGACCTGTCCGGGGGCACTTTACCCATTCCAATTGGAGTGGCGACGAACTGAGTTCATCACTGCTGAGAGTAAGATTGCTCTCTCACCTCTCGATATCCAAGGCCTGATACTCAAGCTCTCTCTCTCTGCTCATCAACCTTTTCCTGTCCTGTACTATGTTGGCTGAAGGTCATGTTGGGCCTTGGAATAAAGCATTGAAGAAAACCCAACTAAAGACTGGACATTCGCTCTCTTCTCCTCAACTAACAAGTATCATCCCTAGACACCTGCCAGGTAACACAACATGCCGATCCCACTTATACTCAGTGGCTCCTGAATGGGGTAGCGCTACACAGGAATGCCATCTAGCCCAATCTCCTGAGGATGCCCATTAGCAAAATGCATTGGGGTGAGTCCTGATGGCACTGACGTCACTTCCGATTCATGGGACAATTGGAATAACCATGGTGAAGAGCATGGCAGCTGTCTATACAGTTGACAGAGTAGATGCAGCTTTTACTAATGCCCTGTACACACAATCGGTTCGTCTGATGAAAACGAACCAATGGATTTTTTCATCAGATATCCGATGAAGCTGAATTTCATCAGTCTTGCCTACACACCATCAGTTAAAAATCCGATCATGTCCAACGCGGTGACAAAAAACACAACAACGTGCAGAGAAAAATGAAGTTCAATGCTTCTGAGCATGCGTCGACTTGATTCTGAGCATGCGTGGATTTTTGACCGATGGATTTCCCCACAGACGATCATTTTTTTCTATCGGTTTTTTAACCATACGAAAATTTTAGAACAGGTTCTATTTTTTTCACTGATGGGAAAAAAACTGATGAGGCCCACACACGATTGGTCCGTCCAATGAAAACGGTCCATTGGTCCATTTTCATCAGACTAAGCCGATCGTGTGTACAGGGCATAAGAGTTTATGTTTTTTAATATGTGCCTTATGAGTCACCAACAAATGTGAGTGCAATGTATTTTTAGTTTAATAAAGTATAATTTTTATGGTTTACACAATGAGTTAATCTATCTGTTCCTTCTTATGAGTGTAGCTATCTTAAGTCTAAAGCCTTGTACACACGACCAGTTTTCCCGTCAGGAAAACTGCCAGGAGAGCATTTGGCCAGGAATCCCGGTCGTGTGTATGCTCCCTAGCAGTTTTCCCGACAGGAAAACTGCCTGGGAAAAATAGAGAACCTGCTCTCTATTTTCCCGTCAGGATTCCCGGCAGAGTGTTTCCTGCCGAGAAAAGCGGTCGTCTGTATGCTTTCCTGTCTAAGGCCCCGTACACACGACCGAGCTTCTCGGCAGAATCCAGCGAGAAGCTCGCTGGGAGACATATTCTGCCGAGAAAATCGGTCGTGTGTACACTTTCGACGATCGTCCCATCGGGATGCTCGTCGAGCCAAAATAGAGAGCATGCTCTCTTTTTTTTCCTCGTTGTTCAATGAGGAAATTTGGCTCGACGACCTTTTTGACCGCTCATCGGGAACCTCGTTGGGCGGAACGATGGGTTTAGCCCGACGAGGTTCTCGGACGTGTGTACGCGGCCTGAGGTAAACCTGCTAATGCTCGATTAGACTTTGACGCATGCGTGGTAGCATACAAGGTTAGTGTGGGGTGTAGCAAGATGATGGCGATGGCATCGAATGTGATGAGCGCCCCCCCCTTCTTTGTAGTCGATGACGTCACCGTGTTCTTGCCATTCAAAAGAACGGCGGTTCTTTTGAGTGGCCGTCTGTATGCACGGCTTTGCAAGGCAAACTTGTCTGGAATCCTGTCAGGAAAACCAATGTTTTTTTTTTCCTGACGGGATTCCCGGCCGTGTGTACAGGGCTTTTGAGAGTGAACATTAGGAGATTTTGTACCTTAATGCACTCTTAACCTGTTGTTGCAAAACATAGATCCATCTGTTTTGGTGAGTCCAGATTGTCCACAGGGGTGTGCACGATTGGCATTGTGGAATTTAGTCGCTACTATGGAGTGGAGAACTTTTACAGATTTAAAATGGAGCACTTTATGAACTTTGTATTGAATTATACCTATGTACTCTTGGTGGAACTGATTTCCTAATCGCACAGACCTGATTTTTACACATGTTCTTTTCATACAGTGCCTTGAAAAAATATTCATACCTCTTGACATTTTTCACATTTTGTAATGTTACAACCAAAAACAAAAATGTATTTTATTGGGATTTTATGTGATAGACCATCACAAAGTGGCACATCATTTTACATATAGGCCTCGTACACACGATCGAATTTGTCCGCTGAAAACGGTCCGATGGACCGTTTCAGCAGACATCTCCGATCGTGTGTATGGGCTAGCGGACAGATTTGTCCACCCGACAGATTTCAAAGCATGCTTTGAAATCTATCCGGTGGGAATCTGTCCGCCCGACATGTCTGCTGGTTAGTACACTTACCAGCAGACATGTCGTCCCGCTCCGCCGCCGCACCGCCGCCAAATGGATTCGGCGCATGCGCGGAAGTGTTTTACTTCCTGGTGCGGTGACGTGGCGGCGTCAACGTCACCGCCACGTCACTGACACGTCAGCGCGCTCTCTGCTGGCGGGGATTTTGGTTTGCTCGTGTGTACACGCGAGCAAACCAAAATCCCAGCAGACAGATTTGTTCAAATCTGTCGGACGGACAGATTTGAACAAATCTGTCCGCTCGTGTGTATGGGGCCTAAACATCTGAAACGTGTGGCGTGCATTTGTACTTTGTAGAACCACCTTTCACTGCAATTGTGGGTGCAAATCTTTTTGGTTATGCCTCTACCAGCTTTGCACTAGTGTTGAGCGGAATACGCCATATTCGATTTCGCGATATTGCGCGAATATATAGAAGAATATTCGCGAATGTTCGCTAATATCGAATATTCGTGATATTTTATCCAAAAAAAATTTTGCGAAATTTCGCTAATGCGAAATTTCGCCAATGCGAAAATGATTGCGAAATTCTCATAAACGGAGATCATTTCCTGTATTACTAAACTAATATGCACTAAACACTAACTCTACACTAACTCTACTTAAAAGAAAGGAGAATAAGGGGGCAAAAGAAGGGTGGAGAAGATAATCGCGCAATATTCCTATTGCGCGATTATCTTCTCCGCCCTTCTTTTGCATCAGAGCCAATCAGAATAACTCGAATATTCGGCAAAAGGAATATCGCGCAATATTCCTTTTGCCGAATATTCGAGTTATTCTGATTGGCTCTGATGCAAAAGAAGGGCGGAGAAGAAAATCTCGCAATATTCCTTTTGCCGAATATTCGAGTTATTCTGATTGGCTCTGATGCAGAATCAGAATATTCGAGTTATTCTGATTGGCTCTGATGCAAAAGAAGGGCCGAGTAGCTGATGCGATTCTTTTATGTTGCCGAAAATTCGCAATGCGAATTTTCGGCAACATAAAAGAGTCGCATCAGCTACTCGGCCCAGGGTCTCTCTCTAATCATACCAGCAATGCTTTTAGACGTCGATGGAGATCACTAGGATGTGATCTGTTTTAAAAATAAATTTGAAAAAATACGAATATTCGCCGCGATATTCGAGTTATTCGCGAATACTCGAATATGCAATATTCGTAGCGAATATTCGCAATGCGAATATTCGTGAGCAACACTACTTTGCACAACTTGAGAGTGACATTTTTGCCCATTTTTCTTTGCAAAATAGTTCAAGCTCTGTCAGATTGGACGGAGAGCGTCCATGAGCAAAAATGTTCAAGTGGTGCCAAAGATTCTCAATTGGATTTAGGTCTGGACTTTGACTGGGCTATTCTAACACATGAATATGCTTTGGTCTAAACCATTCCATTGTAGCTCTGGCTGTATGTTTAGGGTTGTTGTCCTGTCTTTTGCAGACTCTAACAAGTTTCCTTGTAAGATTGCCCCGTATTTGGCTCATCCATTTTCCCATAAACTCTGACCAGCTTCCCTGTCACTGCTAAAGAAAAGCATCCCCACAACATTGTGCCACCACCATCATGTTTTACAGGGGGGATGGTGTGTTTAGGGTGATGTGAAGTGTTATGCCGCGTACACGCGACTGTTTTTCATGACGAGAAAAATGCAATTTTTTTAATTGGACGTTAAAAACGGTCATGTGTAGGCTCCAGAGCATTTTCTCGATGAGAAAAATAGGCATTAAAAAAAAAAATTTCTCGTTGTTTTTTACGTCATGAAAAACGGTTGTGTGTATGCTTTAACGACAGGGAAAAAAACATGCAAGCTCAAAAACAAGTTATGAGAAGGGAAATTTGCATAACCACCCCAAAGGGTGGCACCATTCGAATGGAACTTCCCCTTTATAGTGCCGTTGTACGTGTTGTACATCACCACGCTTTGCTAGAGCATTTTATTTCACGATCGCGTGTATGCAAGGCAGGCTTTACGAGAATCACATAGAGAATTTTTTTTTTCCATGACATGAAAAATTGTTGTGTGTATGCGGCTTTAGTTTTCTAACACACATAACGTTTTTCTTTTAGGCCAAAAAGTAAAATGTTGGTCTCATTTGACCAGAGCACCTTCTTCCACATATTTGCTGTGTTCCCCACATGGCTTCTCACAAACTGCAAACAAGACTTCTTATGGCTTTCTTTCAACAATGGCTTTCATCTTGCCATTCTTCCATAAAGGCCAGATTTGTGGAGTAAAAAACTAAGACCGCATACACACGATCGGTTAAAACCGATGAAAACGGACTGAAGGACCGTTTCATCGGTCCAAACCCAACGTGTGTGGGCCCCATCGGTCAGTTATCCTTCGGTCAAAAAAAAGAGAACTTGCTTTAAAATTTGACCAATGGACGCCTGACCTATGGGTCAAAACCAATCATTAGTATGCAAAAGCATCGATTAAAAGGCCGCACATGCTCAGAATTAAGTCGACGCATGCTTGGAAGCATTGAACATAGTTTATTTCAGCATGTCGTTGTGTTAAAAGACGTAAACATCACCACGTTCTAACACGATCGTTTTTTTAACCGATGGTGTGTAGGCGCATCAGACCATCAATCAGCTTCATCGGTTAACCGATGAAAACGGTCCTTCGGATCGTTCTCATCGGATGGACTGATCGTGTGTACGTGGCCTAATAGTTGTCCTGTGGACAGATTCTCCCACCTGAACAGCTCCTCCAGAGTTACCATGGGCCTCTTCTCTGATTAATGCTCTCCTTGCCCGGCCTGTCAGTTTAGTGGACAGCCATGTCTTGGTAGGTTTGCAGTTGTACCATACTATTTTCATTTTCAAATGATGGATTGAACAGTGCTCTGTGAGATGTTCAAAGCTTGGGATATTTTTTTATAACCTAACCCTGATTTAAACTTCTCCACAACTATATCCCTTGACCTGTCTGGTGTGTTTTTTGGCCTTCATGATGCTGTTTGTTCACTAAGGTTCTCTAACAAACCTCTGAGGGCTTCACGAAACATCTGTATTTATACTGGGATTCAATTACACACAGGTGGACTCCGCATTCGATACGAACGTATGTTCGACTCGAACATTGTCTGTACGTACGTTCGACGAAATTCGAACAAAACGGGTCGTTCGTGCCAAATTCGAGTGACGCGCATCGGCCCATAATTCACTGCGGCATTGCGCGCTCATGATTGGCCAAACATGCACTATGACCCTGCATGCTTGGCCAATCACAGCGCGCAAAAAATGGAGAGCCATAATTGGCCAAAGCCAGGGTGGCTTTGGCCAATTATGGCTCAGGGCTTTAGCACAAGTCCCACACTATATAAGGCCGCCTGCTGGACGGCCTCGTGTAGTGTGTTGCGGTTGTTAATGAGAGCAGTCAGAGAGACAGAGAGATAGTCTTTTTATATAGCTAGATAGAGCAGGCAGGCAGGCTAGTCAGTTTAGCTTAATTTACAGTGTGTAGAGGATATATATACATCCCTAGGAGTTGTACATATATTTATACACTGTATAGCTTAGCTAGATCAGCTACTCCTAATTTACTTGCAGGCAGGTGATTGTGCTATTTAAAGACGTTATCACAGGTATAGACACCCAGCAAGTACAATATTTAAAGGAATTTTTCATTTTGTATTTAAGCATCATTAAAATCACTGCTCCTGGAGCAGTGATTTTAATAATGTTTAAATAAATAAAAAATAAAAAAATCCTTTAAATATTGTACCTGCTGGGTGTCTTTAGTTTGCCTGTGAAAACGTCTTTGAGAAGCCGGGTCTTGCCCGACGGAACATGTATCAATGGAAAAAAGTTTTAAATACGGTCTTTTTTTCAGGAGTCCTTTTTTACATTGATACATTTTCCCTGGTGCAAGACCCGGGTTCTAAAAGACGTTTTCCAACAATAACTTGAATATTGGTCTTTAAAATTATAGTTTTTGAATTCGAACGTTCGAGTCCCATAGGCTTCAATGGGGTTCTAAATGTTCACGCGAACGGTCGGTTTGTTCGACGGTTCTGGTGCGAACCGAACGCGGGGGTGTTCGGCTCATCCCTAGTGGACTCTATTTACTATTTAGGTGACTTCTAAAGGAAATTGGTTCCACTAGATTTTAGTAAGGGGTATCAGAGTAAAAGGGGCTGAATACAAATGCACGCCACACTTTTCAGAAATGTATTTGTAAGAAAATTTGAAAAACATTTATCTTTTTACTTTCACTTCACAATTAAGGCACTGTATATACTTCTTATATATAATTATTTATTGGTATATAGTGAAAAGAGACTATATAAAAAAAGGAGACTTTAGATATACCTTACCAGTATTATATGACAAACAATAGTAAAACGGCTATAATATAATATACCATTTTTATTATCCAAAAAGTTAAAATACAGTATACAGTATTCAGAAAGAATGCACATTTAACACAAATCAGTCATATTTTAGACATGAAAGCTTCTATCATCTATGCATTTTGCGGTTTTATACTGATGGGTGGGTCCTAAATGTTGCCATGGGCTCACCAAACTGATGTAATTCCATGCAGAAAATGACTGGTTCTTGATCTCAGTGCTGTAAGTCTGCAGGGGACACTGCAGTAGAGGAGGTGAGTATTTCAACGAAAGCTGTTTTTTTTTTTTATTTCAGTGATGGCTGGGTTATTTTTAAAAAATTTGGGGGGGTCTAGAATTTGACTTCTGACAGTTGATCACACAACTGCCCAGGAATTGTAGGATATACCAGGTACACTCTCTTAACTGGTAGAAAGAATTTTAATTATATTCCGAAATAGCCAAAGAGGATATCAATCAACTTTGTGCAGCAGAGTCTTTGCAAACCCAAATATTACTTTGTACAAACAGTGGTAATATCATCACTGTGCAGCGAGTAGAGCTGTGGGTGGGCCCAGCAGGTGACCAGTCTATTTTACAGGAAAATCCTGAACAGATGCAAAGTACAGGATTTGTTTCATGTTGGATTACACACAGATCTGGAAGATATACATAAAAAACAAGATTATATTATGATTGCACATGCTTCTTGTATACAGTTATAGACAATATTTATTTATCCTGGAATTCAGCTTTAACATTTATATAAACCCTTACTTTGTAAAACAATCCATTCATTTTTAAATAGAATGGAAAGGCAAAT
This sequence comes from Rana kukunoris, assembly GCA_029574335.1. Lineage (NCBI taxonomy): Eukaryota > Metazoa > Chordata > Amphibia > Anura > Ranidae > Rana > Rana kukunoris. The sequence goes on along the minus strand of CM056050.1, from coordinate 327,478,819 downwards.
GTGTGTGTTTATTTATAAAAAAAAATACATATGTATATAATGTAGCACCCTTTGGTGCAGTGTTTGTCAACCAGGGTTCTGAGAGGTGACGGTCCCCAGGGGTTCCACAGCAATCTGACTGTCAGTCGCAGGCAGCTGACAGGAGGATCACACGGACACAGGCAGAGATAGGCAGGGAAGCGTCTGGCATACTTTTGGCTGTACGATGCTGTTCCCCACCGGCCCCTTCTCCCCTCCTGTCCTTCATCAGTAGTTGAATGTGACATCATCTGGGGAGGATAGGATAGGAGGAGGGGGGCCAGTGGGGAAAAGTGTGCCACTGGAGGAGTTATGAAATCTGGAGGAGTTATGAACTCGCAAGAAGAAAGCGGGTACTGAAGTGTGCCCAGCTGTGTCCCCCACAATGTGCCCTCCCCCATGTCATATCCCCTGTTCCATATAATGTCCCCTGTCATGTGCCATGTTCCATGTAATGTGCTCTGCCACAAGCAATGTGCCTTGTCATGTCCCATGTCCAATGTAATGTGCCCTGTCCCATGTAATGTGCTCTGTCCCATGCAATGTGCCCTGTTCCATGCAATGTGCTCTGTCCCATGCAATGTGCCCTGCTTTCAGGTACTGTGCCCTGCTCCCACGTAATGTGCCCTGCTCCCACATAATGTACCCTGCTTCCATGTAATGTGCCCTGCTTCCCCCTCAGGTAGGGTGCCCTCCTGAGCCCCTGTACTATGCCCTGCTGCCCCCCCACACCCACATACTGTAACAGCTCTAGTGAACGCGAGTGAACCACAACTGCGGTTAGCAAGGATTTCAATGCACTTCTTTATGTGAGAATTCAGTATTGGACCCCAGGCGTCACTCCACACAAACAGGAGTTTGGGGGTTCTCTACATCATCTCTTTCTCACATAAAGAAAGGCATTGAGCTACTAAGGTTGGACGTATTACAACATGTGACCAGACCTTAGCGTTTAAAATTATAGCATACATGTGAAGATTCCAATGCACTTCTATATGCAAGTGATTATCAGTACAGGAACCCAGGTGTCACTCCACACAATCAGGAGTTTGGGGGTTCTCTACATCATATCACTTAAACATGAAGAAATGAATTAGGTCACTAAGGGAGTTGGTATAAAAAACCTACAACACTTAGCATAGAAAAGTTAGAGCGAACATGTTCAGCAACTTATGGCAAAGCCCATAAACAAGTAACACTTATGTCAAGCACGTAGTAAATAGGAATTGTAAAGACAACTAATAGTTGCATAAGAGAGGCAAATATAGCTCAGGTAATTTTGGAAGTAGATGTCCCTTTAAGATGTTCCTCAGCAAACAGCCATAGGCACAACAGTTAGTCCCAAGTAGTATGTTAATAGCTACAAACCATAATAAATAACAGCAATTGTTATTGGAGGAATATATGCAGCAGATCTTTCTATAGTACTACAAGTGAAACAATTGCTACTTATCCGTTTGCAGGGCTTGAGTGTAACAACAAGGGATTCTGTAGTGTAGGGTGTCAGCAAGGAAGGTCTTTAAGGTTATCCCCGGCAATGGCAGTCTGAAGTAGTCAAGGTAACAGCAGAAAATGCAGGAATTGCAGTTTGGTGTAGTTTGCAGCACGGGGAGCGATGGCACCAATGGTTGTCACGTGGCCAGCTATGGCTGACAATAATAAAACGGCTTATGGATGCAAGCTGGATGCCTTTATAGGCAGCAGACAGGTGCAGGTAACAGGTGCAGTGCATAAGGCACTGATTCGGACAACCGTCGTGAATCGTGGCGCACTTCCGGAGGGAAAGTTGCATGGTATTTTGATTAATATATTTAGAAATTGGGAATAGACTAAAAAATTGTTTGGCCAGTTTTCTCGCCGGTAAATGCAAACATACGTTTTTTGTAGAGAGCCATACTTGATCCCCAACTTTGTAAGATGGTGAAGGTCTATGCTTAAGATCAAAATATATTTTTTGACGATCTTGTGCACGTTTAAGGTTTTGTTTCAAAACTTGCAATACGGATGAAAGGGTAGACCAATAATCATGCGTTGAGGGTACGTTTGTAAGTAATGGAGACTCCGGTAGAATATTGGGATTAAACCCATAGTTTGCATAAAAAGGGGAGTAGCGAGTAGAAGAACTAGTTGAATTATTGTAAGAAAATTCAGCGAGAGGAAGAAGGGTAGACCAGTTATCTTGAAGATGGGTACAATAACATCTGAGGTATTGTTCAAGACATTGGTTTACTCGTTCTGTCTGTCCATTTGTTTGAGGATGATATCCACTGGAGTATCTATGGTCTATTTGGAGAATATGACACAGGGCCTTCCAGAAAAAAATTGGGAACCTCTGTCAGAAACCAGACGTGAACGAACACCATGTAATTTAAAAACATGATCAAGGAGGCGCATGCGCGGACAGCTCCGGGATGGCAGCTTAGCCTTGGAGCTCCGCATCGTTCCGGCCGTGCGACGGATCTAACGAGCGGATCGGGTCCCGGCCGGCCACCACGCCACAGCTGATCGAAAGGGGAAAAGCAGGGGTACTCGTACATGTCGGTGGGACCGACAAGACGCAGCCTGGGACCGCAGCTGGAAGCGGTAAGCGGGACACGCACCCACAAGATGGCGGGCGGCGCTCAGCCCTTCCTTACTGACACGGAGGAGTCCTTTGAAGCCAGACCCTCATATGCCTCTGTAGCACGCCCGCTAACACCAGGGATCCCGGCTGGCCCCCTCTCCATCATGGCTCACTCCCCAGCCTCAACAGAGTCACTGCTGGAGCAAACCATGGCAGACATCATGGGCTCTCCCCTGCGGCCTACTTCCCCTCAGGCAGCTGTAAGGCCTGTCATGGCGGACGTCACCGCACATTCCCTGTCACATACGACTGATCTATTTACACAACTGTCACTTCTGCTGGACAGGGGTCTCGCTCAAACAGCAGCAAAGATAACAGGAGAACTTAGAGGGGACTTTCAGATGATAGGATCCAGGATGGAATCCATAGAAAACAAGCTAGATCAGACCATTGCCACAACTCGGCAGAACTCTGACCATATTCAATTCCTACAGGACCAATTGGACATAGCTATGTCACGAATCGATGATTTGGAAAATAGGTCCAGAAGAGAAAACTTTAGGATCAGAGGGCTCCCTGAGTCATTCAAAGACATTTTCTCTGTGGTCCAGGACTTTGTCAAACAACTTCTCCCTAATATTCCCCAGCACAAATTGGAGATTGACCGTGCCCACAGAACCCTGGGGCCACTGAGGAAAGATGGCTCCCCCAGGGACATTGTGGTCAAGCTACACTTTTTCTCGGTGAAGGAGGAGGTGATGAGGACCTGCAGACGCCAAAACCCGCTTATTTTCCAAGGTCACACTGTTCAGGTATTTGCTGACCTTTCACCCACGACCATTCAGAAACGGAGGACCCTAAAGCCTCTCCTATCGGTCCTGTCGCAACGTGACATCAAATACAAGTGGGCCTTTCCGTTTGCCGTCAAGTTTGAATACAAGGGCAAGGCACATGCATTCCACAACTTCCAAGATGGAGAACGCCTGCTCCTGAACCTTCGCCTCATCTCACACGAAGCAGCCATGGACCTCTCCGGCTCCAATCCACCAAACGCCCCTCTCCTGCGAGCCCCCTAACAAGCACCTGGGACAAGCCTAAAACCAAGAAGAATAAGGGTACCAGACCGCCGTGACACCGCCGCGAGGTCCTTCTGGGAATAGTCTGTGAGGACTGTCGTTTCCCCTCTGTGGACTTCTCCCGTATCCTTGGGAGAACTGCCTCTTTTTGTTTTTGTTTTTGTTTTGTTTTTTCCCGGTTGCGTCCCTCGGGGACCATTAGGACATTAATGTTGGCCTCGCAATGGCCCACCTGTTTAACACGATACAAACTCATGATTTGAGTGCCTCCACTCATGCTCACCTGATCATTCCTACTGCCGTTTGCTTAAGATGTTATTGCCTGTTTTGGGGTTCTCTTTTTTATTCCCCTTCTTTTTGCATTCTTATATACCTAAATACTTTGTGGTAGCGCACGGCGTGCCCCCGGGGGCCTGCGGCCTTCCCCGCATGCTTGGCGTGTGGGGGGGGGTGTGGGCCTTCGGGGGGCAGGTCGGCGGTGCATCCTTACTGCCCGTTGACAATTTTGACAATTTTATTCACGTCGCGGCTGGAACGATGTTGCTGCGCCTCCTCCTATCCCACGGATCAGGCTATGCCCTCTCCTTGGGTTAGGCGCCCACCCTGCCTACAGGGTGCGGTAAACGAGAACAGGGTTTTGGATGCTGGACAAGGCTATGCCCAGCACCGACCCGAGCCCCCAGTGGGCTCATGTCTCCCCCCCCCTTCCCCCCTCCTTCTCTTTCCTCTGTCTTATACTTTCCTAACTTCTCTTCCTCTTTCAGGCGGTGATAGGCTTGCTGATGGCTGTCTACTCCCAGAAGGTCGACAGCTCCCCAGATGGTCGGATCCCTATACACACTGCGAGGCCTCTATCAAGGTAGGTGACGGGGTTTTGGTGATCTCCCCCTCCCCTTTGCTCCATGGCTAGTGACGCCCCTAGGGCACCCTCTTTGAAGGTGGCCACTCACAACACACAGGGCCTCAACTCCCCTTCCAAACGGCGGAAGGTTCTAGACTTCATGAAATCACGCCACATTGATGTCCTTTTCCTGCAGGAGACGCACTTCCCGATCCGATACAAACCCAATTTCATACACGCCCAATTCCCACAGTTTTTCCTGGCCAACGCGGAAGATAAGTCTAAGGGGGTAGCGATTCTCATATCTAAACACTGTAGGTTTACGTTACAATCAGAATACAGGGACCCGGGAGGGAGGTTTGTCCTGGCCAAGGGTACTATAGATGGCCATCTGTACTCCCTGGTCTCCTACTACGCCCCCAACGTAGGCCAACTGAACTTCTTCACTGATCTATTTAAAACCTTGGACCCTCTTATGGAGGGCATGGTGATCCTAGGCGGAGACTCAAACGTCGCCTTTGATCAAGGCATTGATAAGTCCAAACCACCTACGGCACAAAATGTGCGTCCCACCAGACTTAGCTAAAAAATTGCCAAATTAGTGTATCAAAGGGGTCTCACGGACATTTGGAGGGAGATGAACCCTACCCAAAAGGACTACACACACTTCTCTCACGCCCATCAAACCTACGCTAGAATAGATCATCTTCTAATCTCCAACGCTCTGATCCCCTCAGTCAATAGATCTCAGATCACAGACACAGTCTGGTCTGACCATTCCCTAGTAAGTATGTCCTGGACTAACCACCCCTCACTGCCTAACTCCCGCCACTGGCGTCTTAACGAAACAATACTCTCGGACCCTGCCCACAAAACAGAGATAGAACATGCTATCTCTGAATACTTCTCACTGAACAGCTCCCCTGATATCTCTGCAGAGACCCTCTGGTCTGCCCACAAGGCGACCATCAGAGGCAAGCTAATTCAAATCAAGGCAAGACTTAACAGAGCTTGCAGGGCGGACATAGAGAATCTGGAAAAGAAATTCCAGGCGCTCCGTGCGGACCATAAAAGGGACCCGGGTCGATGCCCTATATCTCACGTGGACTCGGCCCGCCTGGAACTGAACCTCGCTCCAACTGCCAGAGCTACGACCAGTTTGCGATGGCAGGGGGCGAGATTCTACCATGCGAAAGACAAACCGGGACACCTCCTGGCTTCTAAACTCACCCCGCGGCCACGTACGTTTGCTTTTCCTAGAATTAATATAGCGGGCCAACCCCCCACGGCGAACCCCCTTAAAATACTGCGGGAGTTCCACTCTTTTTACACAACACTGTATAGAGGACAACAGGCTAAGGCAACACCAGCCAAGACTAGGTTCCTGGATGATTTGCCTATACCCACCTTAACAAAGGACCACAGAGACCGACTTGAGGCCCCGATTTCCACTGCAGAAGTTTTGGAGGTTATCAAAGGTTTGAGGACAGGATCTGCCCCAGGCCCGGACGGGTTTTCAGTCCCTTACTATAAGGCCTTTGCACAAATTTTAGCCCCACACCTAACAAATTTCTTTAACTCCAAGACCACGGGGGACCCTCTAGACGCACAGCTTAATACAGCTTTTATCTCCGTCATACCCAAACCTGACAAGGACCCAGGCGACGTTAGTAATTATAGGCCGATATCCTTGATCAATAATGATCTCAAGATCCTGACTAAAGTTATGGCCGACAGATTAGCCTCCTTCATTGGCATATACATACACAAAGATCAGGTCGGGTTCATCCCTGGGCGTCAGGGCCCGGATCAGGTCAGGAGGGTAATAAACGTTATGTCTCTACTGCAATCGGGGTGGGATGGCGGAGGCGCTCAGGCGGGGATGTTGTTGTCGTTGGACCTTCAAAAGGCCTTCGACTCGGTCTCTTGGCCCTACATATTCCAAATTCTGGAAAGGTGGGGTTTCGGCCCTAACTTCTCTGGACTAATTAGATCTCTATACTCTAACCCCGAAGCCAGGATTAAACTGCAGGGACTATACTCCGATCCCATTAAAATCCGTAACGGGACCCGCCAAGGATGCCCCCTGTCACCACTAATCTTTGCCATCGCAATTGAGTCCTTGGCCATTGCCATCAGGTCCAACCCCGACATTGCTGGAGTGCGCTGTGGCTCCACCGTTCACAAATGCGGTCTGTTTGCAGACGATTTGATTCTCTTTGTCACCTCGCCCTCCACATCCCTGCCAGTGATATGTAAAACACTTGAGAACTTCGCGACCATATCAGGTTTAAAGGTCAACTACACCAAGTCTATGGCCCTCAACATCTCCCTTCCAGGGCCCCTGGCGGCTCAGTTGAAGGACTCCTTTCGATTTCAATGGAGCGACACCTCCATTCGCTACTTGGGAATCAACTTGACTCCCAAATTTGAACAATTATACCTGGCCAACTACCCCCCCATTTACAAAAAATTGGGACTTGATCTTAAACAATGGCACCCGCACCAACTCTCTTGGCTAGGGAGGATAAACTCCGTGAAAATGACCCTGCTCCCGCGACTCCTTTACCTCTTTCGCGCGCTCCCGATCTCAATCAAGAAGGATCATTTAGATTCGTTCCAAAGCAAGGTTACCAAATTTATATGGGGACAGTCGGGCCACCGCCTAGCTAGGCACACTCTTTTCAGACTCAGACACAGGGGGGGACTGGGACTACCCAACCTACTCTGGTACTATCAAGCGGCTAGGCTTGCCCAGATCTCCACGGTCTATGGCAAGTCCGCCAAACCTGATTGGGTGGACATGGAGAGGCAAGCAGTGCCTGCCTTCACCCTTGACTTTCTCCTATGGTGCCCTCCTAGGACTAGGCCCCCCATTCTTTGCCCATCTTTATCTCACACATTTGCGATCTGGGACAAGCTCAAACATGATCCTTCCTTGGTGTCCCCCTGTAAACCCCTGAGTCACATCTTTCATAACCCCGACTTTCCCCCTGGAATGGATATCAAGGCATTTGCATGGTGGCTGGACAAGGGGATGTATCGGATCGGGCACTTCCTCTCTCCTGCAGGACCTCTATCCCTTTCCCACTGTATTAAGACTCTGAAACTACCCCCATCGGAGGGATTCAGGTTCCATCAAATATCACACTTCCTTCATTCCATCTGGGCCACGAAGCCTGCCCCTCCTCAACTCACACCATATGAACAATGGTGTGGAAACCTTTTGGAGCAAAGGGGGGGGATCTCCATAATCTACTCGTCACTGGCCAGGGATACGCAAAAAGCACCCTATATGTTAGCCTGGGAGGAAGATTTACAGTTGAACTGGGACCTAGAAACTTGGCACAAAGCTGTGGGATCCTCGTTTAAGGGCGTCCTCAACATTTCACTTGTGGAGGCCAATCTCAAAGTCTTCACCAGGTGGTACCTCACCCCTACCCGGCTTGCGGCCATGTACCCCTCAACTTCCCCCTTATGCTTCAGGGGGTGCCAGTTGAGGGGCTCCATGCTGCATGTCTGGTGGGAGTGCCCTAGAATTAGAAGTTTTTGGACTAAAATTTTCTATATAGCCTCCAAAATCACCGGACTGGTCATCCCTAGGTCCCCTTTGACGGCCCTCCTCAATCACCTCTCCATCAGGGCCCCAAAGTCAACTCGTAAACTTATATTCTTTATCCTCTTGGGGGCTAAACTCACCTTGGCCAGGTCATGGAAAAGCCCCAAGGTCTCTATCACAGCGGCTAAGAGAAAGATTTCCTGGATTATGTCCCAAGAGAAAATGATGAGTTCTATCCTGGACACTTCCCCTCAATTTAGGGAGGTTTGGGAACCTTGGGCTATCTATATGGGGATCGAAAACTCCATTTACCTGTCCAGTTGACCTTCCTAGGTATACACAGTAATAGCAAACCGCCGATACGCCTCTTTCTTCCTTTCAAGTCTAGCTCTTTCTTTCTCTTTCTCCCACCTCCCCGGTTTCCCACCCTTAACCCCCCTACGCCTCGGGGGACCTACCCTTGGGCCTTGTTTTTCTTCTATGCGCCAATGACTCTTCTAAGCCCAGGCTAGGTCTCCCCTATGGTTATTGTATCTGATTGTTCTGTTTTTATTGGCTACATACCAGTACAGCATACTTCCCATAGGGGCTGTTCCTCCATTTGCACTATTCTCTTACAAGTTTTGCTCTGGGACGCGTATGTTAGGCGGGGATCCTCTCCGACGCCCTCCGTACAGTTTGACCCCAGAGGGGTGCGGAGGTGTGTTGGCAGGGGAGCCTGCCTCCAGAGGCCTCTGGGCCAAGACATTTTGATCACCCTAATCCGCATACGCTCTAACCCCCTTTTTTTTTCTTTTTCTTGTAATTTTTCACACAATCTTTTTTTTTGCTTCTTTTTCTCTTCTTCCCATAGTGATTCTTGCAGGGAACAGACCCCCATTTATCAATTTTAGATTGTATTCAACTGCTTGTTTTGGTGATCTGTCTTTACCATGTACTGACTAGCCATGTATTCCTCTAAAAACTTCAATAAAAACTTTAAATATAAAAACATGATCAAGTAGGGTTTGCGCTGTTTCTTTAGAAGAAGGTAATTTCTTAAGAGGAACAAAATTAGCCATTTTAGTAAGCATATCAACTGCTACCATGATGGTGTTATAACCATTGGAAGGAGGCAATTCAACAATGAAATCCAAGGACAATGCTTCCCAAGGTTTTGTAGGAATAGGTAAGGACATCAGCAATCCATAACGTGGTCTTCTTTCATGTTTGGATCTTTTACAGACCTCACAGGTCGATACGTAGTCTTTTGTGGTGTTGGTCATGTTGGGCCACCAAAAATAACGTTGGACAAGGTCAGTGGTTATTTCTATACCAGGATGGCCAGCTAGGGGAGCATCATGTAGGACTTTTAGTATATGGATAACCATAGAAGGAGGAACAAAAAGTTGAGTATGTTTATAAAGGAAACCTTCTTCATCTTGCGTTATGCCTTGAGGGATAGTAGTATCTTGCATATTAAAACTTTGTTTAACCTCCCTGGCGTTTTTCCCGTGTCTGACACGGGGTAAAAATTTGCTGCTACTATTGTTGATCCCGTGTCAGACACGGGCTCGCCTCGCAGAATCCAGAGACAGTTTACTTACCTTCTCCGTGGATCCAGCGATGCATCCCCGCTGTGTGAGCGAGCGGGTGCTCGCTCGATTCACACAGCGTCCCCGTGTGCCGCCGAGCTCCGTTCCCTGCGACGTTACGACGCACGGGGACGGAGAACGGCGCCAAATTCAAAAATGTAAACAAACACTATACATACAGTACAATGTAATCTTATAGATTACAGTACTGTATGTAAAAAATACACACCCCCCATGCCCCTAGTGGTCTGCCCAGTGCCCTACATGTCCTTTTATATAATAAAAACTTTTCTTTCTCCCTGCAAACTGTAGATTGCCCATAGCAACCAAAAGTGTCCCTTTATGGCAAAAATTGTTTTAGAGCGGCTAAAAAACAGCGATAATAAATTATAATCACTTGCAGAATTTAGCGATAGCGATTTGTGGGGAAATTCGTCATAAAAAAAAAAAATAATGACAGCAAAAATTCTGCAACTGAGCAAATTTCAGTGATTTTGATTTGATTACATTATTGAATAATTTTTACTATAATTATATTATTATTTGTTATAATTTTTTATAATTATTTATTATATTATAATTTGTAATAAAAAAAATCATACCCGGGATGCCTATTAGACTCTTGTTTAGATAGATTTAAGTAAGTACTTACTAAGAATTGCAGGCCTATAATACATAACACCACATTTCCTTGCAAAACAATTGCAACGCTTTTGGTACAAAATTCCAGACAGAATCATAACGCCAGGGAGGTTAAGTAACTGTTTTAGATTGAGATTAGCAAGCATAAATTTATGAGAAGGAATGAGAATGGATGGAGGAGGAAGTTATTCAACAGGTTCTGAAAGTCTAGAATGAGAATCAATTTTTTGCACCTGGCCTGTAGGTAATCAAAAAATCAAATCTATCAAAAAAGAGACTCCAACAAAATGATAATTGGGATTGGGAAGTTGCAGAATTGGAGCTGTGGTAAAACAATGTTTTAATTGTTGGAAGAAGATTTGGGCAGCTTTTGACCAGGTGAATTTTACCAATGAGCTGGTAAGTTGGGTAAGTGATTTCACCAGTAAGGAAAAATTGTTTATGAACTTTCTGTAGAAGTTAGCGAAACCCAAAAAACTCTGTATAGCCTTTCTATAAGTAGGTGTAGGCCAATTCAAAATGCAAGTCACTTTGGACTGATCCATCTGTATTCCTTTTGGAGAAATGACAAAGCCAAGGAAGGAAATAGTGGTTTGTTCAAAGACACATTTCTCAAGTTTGGCATATAAAGAATGAGCTCTAAGGGCCAGATTCAGGTAGAGTTAGGCTGGCGGATCAATGGATCCGCCAGCCTAACTGTCACTTTAAGCCGGCGTTTTTGTTTTCTGTAACCAGAAAACAAGAAACGCCGGGTTGGAGTTCCGATGCGATCGGCGTAATTGAATTTCGCCATTGCATCGTTACTTCAACTTAAAAATGGCGCCGGGGGCGTTCCCGCCGATTTACGCTCAAAAAATATGTTTATGAGCGGAAATCGTCAATTCACGATCTTTTTCGGGCGTGACGCAGTGACTTTACGACGTTTCCGGAAGCGATACGCGGCGTATAGATAAAGCAGCCCCCTAGTGGAGTATCCTATGTTAGGTATAGGCGTCGTCATCGCGTCGGAAAAAAAACAAATCGCGTCGTTTGCGTAAAACATTCATGAATGGGGACGTGACGTCATTGACGTTCACTGACAGAACTTGGAGCATGCGCACTGGGATGCATTGACCCTCGACGCATGCGCAGTACATTCGCCGCGGGATCGCGCATAGTTAGAATACTACACGCCCGCACCCGCCCAATTTGAATTCCGCTGGCTCATTTGCGATGCGCTGCCGCAACTTTAGGAGCAAGTGCTTCCTGAATAACAGCACTTGCTCCTAAAATTTCTGCAGCGTAACGCAAATGAGATGCGTTACTCCAGAGCAAAGATGCTCTGATCTACCTGAATCTGGCCCTAAGTCTTACAAGTACCCATCTGACATGTTTCCGATGTTGCATCAAGTCATCTGAGTAAATGAGTATGTCATCCATGTCGTCCAATGGGCCAGTCATATATCCTATGAGGAGGCAATGGGGCTGATTTACTATTGGCACTGCGCTGCGCCGGTACATGCCTTAATACGTGCGCTGGATGAAGCCTTAATTAGGCGCATGAACCGGCGTAGCACAGCAGCGCGATGCAATTGATTAGTAAAGCCGCCGCCGAACTCCCTGTTAAAGTCTATGGGGGAAATCTTAATTGTGAATTTTAAAGGCTAATCTGCAAGTTTTGTCCTAAAAAGTGTTTGGGGACCTCAGTCCTGCCCTAGGGGACATGTACCAATGCTTTTTTTATTTTTTCGGGAGCAGTGATTTTAATAATGCTAAAAGTGCAACAATAAAAGTGTAATTTTTCTTTAAATTTCGTACCATGGGGGGCTCTAATGTCATCATGTGAAAAAGCGCATGTTTCCCGTGGTTAGAAATGTCTCTGCACAAAATGACATTTTCCAAAGCAAAAAAGCCATTTAAAACTGACTCGCGGCAATAATGAATTGTCGGCTCCCGGCAATTGCAGGAGAATTCATTCATTAAAAAAACGAAAAAAAAAGCGTGGGGGTCCCCCCAAATTCAATAACCAGACCCTTTAGGTCTGGTATGGATATTAAGGGGAACCCCACCGTCAATTTAAAAAAAAAATGACGTGGGGTTCCCCCCAAATATCCATAACCAGACCCTTCAGGTCTGGTGTGGAATTTAAGGGGAACTCCACTCCAAATTAAAAAAAAAAGGCGTGGAGTCCCCCCTAAAATCCACACCAGACCCCTTATCAGAGCACGTTGACCTGGCCGGCCGCAGAAAAGAGGGGGGGACAGAGCGCGCCCCCCCCCCTCTCCTGAACCGCACCAGGCCACATGCCCTCAACATTGGGAGGGTGTTTTGGGGTACCCCCCAAAACACCTTGTCCCCATGTTGATGAGGACAAGGGTCTCTTCCCCACAACCCTTGCCCGGTGGTTGTGGGGGTCTGCGGGCAGGAGGCTTATTGAAATCTGGAAGACCCCTTTAACAAAGGGGCCCCCCAGATCCCGGCCCCCCCCCTGTGTGAAATGGTAATGGGGTACCTTGTACCTCTACCATTTCACCCAAAAAAAATGTAAAGGGTTAAAAACGACAAGAGTCGGTTTTTGACAAGTCCTTTATTATCTTCTTTCTTCTTCTTTTCTTCTTTCCTTCGGGTTTCTTCCTCCATCTTCTTCTTCCTCTGCTTCTGTCTTGGGTCTTCTATTCCCGCATCTTGACCGGCGTGTTCTTCCATCCTCTTCTCCTCCCGCTGTCCTTCTCGTCCGCATCTTCTTCTTGTTCTTCTTCGCCGGAGCCGCCGCCGCCGCTTCCAATTGAAATCCCCGCTGTCTGCCGGACCACGCCCCCCTCTGACGCCGCAGGCAAGCTCTTAGGAGTGTGCTGCAAGTGCGTCAGAGGGGGGCGTGGTCACATGTCAGAGGGCGGGCAATTCAATTGGAAGCTTGTGAAGAACATTCCGGGCAAGATGCGGGAATAGAAGACCCAAGACAGAAGCAGAGGAAGAAGAAGAAGATGGAGGAAGAAACCCGAAGGAAAGAAGAAAAGAAGAAGAAAGAAGATAATAAAGGACTTGTCAAAAACCGGCTCTTGTCGTTTTTTACACTTGACACTTTTTTTTTGGGTGAAATGGTAGAGGTACAGTGTACCCCATTATCATTTCACACAGGGGGGGGGCGGGATCTGGGGGGCCCCTTTGTTAAAGGGGTCTTCCAGATTTCGATAAGCCTCCTGCCCGCAGACCCCCACAACCACCGGGCAAGGGTTGTGGGGAAGAGACCCTTGTCCTCATCAACATGGGGACAAGGTGTTTTGGGGGGCACCCCAAAACACCCTCCCAATGTTGAGGGCATGTGGCCTGGTGCGGTTCAGGAGAGGGGGGGCCGCACTCTGTCCCCCCCCCTTTTCTGCGGCCGGCCAGGTCAACGTGCTCGGATAAGGGGTCTGGTGTGGATTTTAGGGGGGACTCCACGCCAATTTTTTTTTTAATTTGGGGTGGAGTTCCCCTTAAATTCCACACCAGACCTGAAGGGTCTGGTTATGGATATTTGGGGGGAACCCCCACGTCATTTTTTTTTTGAAAATTGACGGCGGGGTTCCCCTTAATATCCATACCAGACCTAAAGGGTCTGGTTATTGAATTTGGGGGGACCCCCACGCTTTTTTTTGTGTTTTTTATGAATGAATTCTCCTGCAATTGCCGGGAGCTGACAATTCATTATTGCCGCGAGTCAGTTTTAAATGGCTTTTTTCCTTCAGAATGTCATTTTTCACATGCTGACATTACACCCAGGGCCGCCATCAGGGGGGTACAGGCAGTACACCTGTAAGGGGCCCGGGGGTCCGGAGGTGCCCAGATGCCTGGAGGCCCCCCAGCGCCCCAGATGGTAACCCCCCTCTTTTTTTGTAATTAAAGGGCCAATGTTTTTTTTTAGGGGTCTGGAGGTCCCCAGTGGCCCGGAGATCCCCAGGGCTCCAGATGACAACCCCCCCCCTTTTTTTAAAAAATACAAAAAATTATATATTTTGATTTTTTTTGTTATTTTTTTAACATCCACCCTACCTGCTACACTTGGGAGCCCGATGGGACAGAGGGACTCCCCCAATGAGGGAGTCTAGCCCACCCAGCCAGCCCTGTAGGTACTTTGCCTCTCTTTATTTTAGGAGACCTCATGGCCAAAGTGCGTTCGTGTGTGTGCAAGTGTGGTGGTTTTTTTTTGGGGGGGGGGTGGGCGTACTAAGCACAGGCGTACCTTGCATAGCACACCCACCGGGAGACGGGCTGAGACCACCAAACTCAATTCACATGTAGCCGAGACCGGGATCCGAACCCTTGGCTGCAGAGGTGAACGGCTTGTCAGCGCAGTGCCATTCACGTGTAACATCATCTTTCACATTATGGCCATAAATTGGGCTAACTTTAGTGTTTTATTAATTTGTAACCACCTTTTGAGCCCCAGACCATATTACTGGTCACCGACGGGGCCAGTTTTTGCATTTCAACACTGCGTCATTTTAACTGACAATTGCGTGGTTGTGCGACGTGGCCCCCAAACAAATTTGGCGTCCTCTTTTTTCCCCCAACAAAATTTGTTTTTTGTTTTTTTTGGTGGTATTTGATCACCTCTGCTTTTTTTCTTATATTTGCTTGAACCAAAAATATAGCGACAATTTTGTAAATAAAAAGACAACTTTTTTACTGTTTGCTATAATAAATCTCCCCCAAAATATATTCCCAAACTTTTTGCCCTCAGTTTAGGCCGATACGTAAGCTTCGACATATTTTTGGTTCCAAAAAATCGCAATAAGCGTTTGATTGGTTTGGGCAAAAGTTATAAGTAGGGGTTGGTCTTATGGGTTTTTTAGGAATATATTTTTGTTTTACTAGTAATGGTGGCGATCATTGATTTTTCTGGCTACTGCGACATTGTGGCGGACACATTTTTGTGAGCTTTGGCATTTTTCTAGCGAGCAATAGTATACAAATGCATTGCTTACTATAAAAATGTCACTGGCAGGGAAGGGGTTAACACTAGGGGCGAGGAAGGGGTTGATTATGTTACCTGGGTGTGTTCTAACTGTAAAGGGGGTGGGACTGTCTAGGGGAAATGACAGATCACTGTTCATACATTGTATGGACAGACGAGCAGGCATTCCCCCCCCTGACAGGACCATGTCCCCCTCCAGGTGCACATCAGGCTCTTAGATTTGATCTGGAACATAAGGGGTTAAACCCACGCCAAAAACAGCGTGGGGTTCCCCCTCAGATCCAGACCAAACCCTTCTCCCAGGCACGCAGTCTGGCCGGACAGGAATGGGGGTGGGGACGAGCGAGCGCCCCCCCCCCCTGAGCCATACCAGACCACATGCCCTCGACATGGGAGAGTGTGTGCTTTGGGGGAGGGGGGCACTGCCCCCCCACCCCAAAGCACTCTTGTCCCCATGTCGATAGGGACAAGAGCCTCTTCCCGACAACCCTGGCCGTTGGTTGTCGGGGTATGCGGGCGGGGGGCTTATCAGAATCTGAGAGCCCCCTATAATAAGGGGGGCCCCAGATTCTGGCCCCCCACCCTATGTGAATGAGTATGGGGTACATGGTACACCTACCCATTCACCGGGTGGAAAAGTGTCAACACAAATAAACCACACAGAATAAAATAATTTATTAGTCAGCTCTGGGGGTCTTCTGCCGGGACCCCCCACCACCAGCCCATTGGGCCCCGGGCTTCGCCGTTTTCTGCCGGGGGGGGACGACACCCACCGATGCTCTCCGCCATGTTCAGCCAGGCCCCCACCCCAAAATAAGCTCTTTTACATCTGGGGGGGCCGGCCAAAAACAGCGGAGAACAACGGGGGGCGAAACCCCTCCCCGCGGGGGCTCCTGCCTCCCGCGGGCTGATGGCTGTCTTCCGCCGGGAGGGTACACCTACCCCCCCCTGGTCTTCGCCGCCGCCTTCCGGGAGAGAGACACCCACCGATGCTCTCCGCCATGTTCGGCCAGGCCCCCACCCCAAATTAAGCTCTTTCACATCCGGGGGGGGGGCGGCGGAACATGGCGGAGAACAACGGGGGCGTCGCCACTCCTCGGTCTTCTAGCCCTTTTCTGCCGGGGGGGGAAACACCCACCGATGCTCTCCGCCATGCTCGGCCAGGCCCCCACCCCAAAATTAAGCTCTTTTACATCCGGGGGGGGGGGCCGGCCGAAAACAACGGAGAACAACGGGGGTGTCGCCCCACCTCGGGCTTCTCCGCTTCTGCCTGGCTCCTCCCGAGGCCAGGGCTTCTTTCGCCGTCTTCCGCCGGAGGGCGCCACTCTCCGGGGTTCTCGTCGGCTTCTGCCTGGCTCCTCCGCGGGGGCCAGGGCTTCTCGTCGCTGTGTCGCCGTCTTCCGCCGCCGCCCCCTTCACCATGAAGCTCCGTGCCTGTGTGGGAGGGCAGCGGGCTTCGAAGTTTTCGGCCGGGGTGAGGGTCGCACATCTCACCCCGGACTTCTAGTCGTTTTCGCCGCCGCCCCCTTCACCATGAAGCTTCCTGCTTATGGGGGAGGGCGGCGGGCTTCTCGTCGCTGTCTTCCGCCGCGGGGTGACACTCGCGGGCTTCTTCATCCATTCGATGTTGACACGGCGAGGTCCGGCGCTGAAATGCCGACAGAGCGGTGGGTACGGACTTATATTGGCATTGGGCGTGGGCGTGGTTATGCCACCATGTGACCTTAACCCATGTGACATCACATTCCCATCATGCCCTGTGATGTCACATGGGTTAAGGTCACATGGTGGCATAACCACGCCCACGCCCAATGCCAATATAAGTCCGTGCCCACCGCTCTGTCGGCATTTCAGCGCCGGACCTCGCCGTGTCAACATCGAATGGAAGAAGAAGCCCGCGAGTGTCACCACGCAGCGGAAGACAGCGACGAGAAGCCCCCATAAGCAGGAAGCTTCATGGTGAAGGGGGCGGCGGCGAAAACGACTAGAAGTCCGGGGTGAGATGTGCGACCCCCACCCCGGCCGAAAACTTCGAAGCCCGCTGCCCTCCCACACAGGCACGGAGCTTCGTGGTGAAGGGGGCGGTGGCGGAAGACGGCGACACGGCGACGAGAAGCCCTGGCCCAGCGGAAGAGCCAGGCAGAAGAGGCTATCGAGAGCCCCCCCCCGGCAGAAAACTACGAAGCCCGCGGCCCTCCCCCATAGGCAGGAAGCTTCATGGTGAAGGGGGTCGCGGCGGAAGACGACTAGAAAACCGGGGTGGGATGTACGACCCTCACCCCGGCGAAAACTTCGAAGCCCGCTGCCCTCCCCCACAAGCACGGAGCTTCGTGGTGAAGGGGGCGGCGGCGGAAGACTGCGGTGGCGAAGACCGGGGGGGTTGGCGGAAGACCCCCGGAGCTGGCTAATAAATAATTTTATTCTTGTGTGGTTTATTTGTGTTAACACTTTTTCCACCAGGTGAATGGGTAGGGGTACCATGTACCCCATACTCATTCACATAGGGTGGGGGGCCAGAATCTGGGGGCCGCCTTATTAAAAGGGCTCTCAGATTCTGATTGGCTCCCGCCCGCATACCCCGAAAACCAATGGCCAGGGTTGTCGGGAAGAGGCAGTGCCCCCCTCCCTCAAAGCACACACTCCCCCATGTCGAAGGCATGTGGTCTGGTACGGCTCAGGAGGGGGGGGGGCGCTCGCTCGTCCCCACCCCCTTTTCTGTCCGGCCAGACTGCGTGCCTGGGATAAGGCTTGGTACGGATCTGGGGGGGAACCCCACGCCGTTTTTGGCGTGGGTTAACCCCTCACGTTCCGGACCAAAGCCGGAGAGCCTAGTATACCCCTGGGGGGGGAACCCGCGCCGCTTTCAAATTTGAAATTTGGCGCGGAGTTCCCCTTCAGTGTCGGCGCAGCCCGAGAACAGCTTGGAGATTGCCGTGCGCTGTTTCAAGCAGTGCAAACACTGCTACGCCGCTTGGTATTTACCAAGAATTTCTCGGCGTACTGACAAGGCACACGGCATTCCCTGAAATCTCCCTCTGCGCATGCCCAGTATGCAAATGAACCTTCCGAGGTTTTGGCGTACTTTGCAAGCGCATGGGGATCGGGTCTCAAAAGTCACTTTCGCTTTCAATTCCGCCCGCCACACACGTTCAAACACATGTCACCTCACTTCCCCTGCATCACCCCCCTCCCTCCCCTCATAAACTCCCGCCCGAATCCTCGATGTTTACATTACTAAATGCCGTACGCCAGCTCTGTACTGGCGTGCCGTGCGCCCTCTCCTGGGCGCATTAGGCAGTTTAGTAAATGAGGAAACACGCTGCACTGGCAGCGTGTTTCTTTTGTAAATGTCAAAAACAGTTTTACTCCTGCTTATGCACCATGAGTCATGGCGCACAGGCTTGGTAAATCAGCCCCAATGTCTCCGCATTCTTCTCACTGAATACATCAGAGAATTCCAGGTACTGGAATGGTATCTCTTGAGCGGCAAGATAAAGCAGTGGAGCAACTTGATAACAAGTCTTTTTACAGTAAGGTGAATACAGAAGTAAGGTTGCTTGATCCCAGAGAAAAGTTGGCATATGCAGTTTAAGCCATGGTAACCCCAAAACAACAGGGAAAAGAGGAGACGGAATAACATCATAGGTCAGAAATTCACTGTGATTATCCACACAAGTGCCCAATAGAGGTTGAGTATGGTATAATATAGGCCCAGATGCAGAAGTTGTTCCATCGATAAAACTCACAGAAAGAGGGGATGATTTCTTCAAGCGTGGAATTATTTGTGAAGAAACAAGGGCTGAATCAATGAAGTTACCACATGCGCCTGTATGCAACATAGCCTTAACAGGAATTCTAACTTGATCCCACTGTAAAATAGATATAAGGGGCATGTTTGGAAACAGAACGAGCCAATTTGCAAAGGTGGATTGGCTTACGTTCATCCTTTTTCTTTTTTACAAGAGGACAAGAAGAAATGGCATGGTCCGATGAGGCACAATAAAGGCAAAGATTCAATGAGCAACGACAAACTCTTTCAGATGAGGTAAGTGGTGCACGCGTAGTTCCAATATCCATGTTTTCATCAAAGGGAATCCAACTCAATTTTTGAGGCAAAGGGGCAGATGTTATTGGGCTTGATTGACGTTCAGCTCGTCTCTCTCTTAAAGGGGTTGTAAAGATCCGTCTTTTATTTTCTAATGCTAGTGCATTGTTGGTTCACTTACCTTTTCCTTTGATTTCCCTTCTAAATGTTTTTTTTCTTTGTTTGAATTTCTCACTTCCTGTTTCTTCTCAGTAAGCTTTCCACCATCATCCGAGTGGTGGAAAGTCATTTAGAATAGTTTACTGAACACCTTACTGAGGAGGAACAGGAAGTGAGAAATTCAGACAAAGAAAACAAAGAAAAAAAACATTTAGAAGGGAAATGGAAAGAAAAGGTAAGTGAAACAACAATGCACTAGCTTAAAGTAACCTAATAAGAAAATAAAAAACAAACCTTTACAACCCCTTTAACCTACGATCTATAGTGATCGAACGTTGTATGATGTCATTAAGAGTAGGAGGGAGATCTGCTCTAGCCAACTTATCCTTAAGTGGTTCGGAAAGGCCGAGGCGAAATTGGTTACGCAGAGTGACATCATTCCACTCAGTTTCAATGGCACACCTCTGGAATTCCGCTATGAAGTCCTCAATTGGTTGTCTACCTTGTTTGAGATTCCTAATCGCATTTTCAGCAGTGAGTTGCTTATTGAAATCATCATATAGCAAAGACATAGTTGCTAAAAATTGTGGGCAAGAATTTAGGATTGGATCCTCTTTTTCTAGGTAGGTATTTGCCCATGCACGAGGTTCAGCATTTAAATAGTATATAAGGGTGAGTACCTTAATCCTATCATTGGGAAAAGTGCAAGGGCGGAGTTCAAACATGAAATTAAAAGCATTAATGATGCTCTAGTGGACTTGGAGGTATGCTTGGGATCATTGTCCTGTTGAAAGGTCCAAGTCTCCCAAGCCTCAGGTTTGTGACGGACTGCATCACATTGTCATCCAATATCTCCTGGTACTGAAGAGAATTCATGGTACCTTGCACACGCTGAAGCTTCCCTGTACCTGCAGAAGCAAAACATCCCCAAAGCATGATTGACCCCCCACCATGCTTCACAGTAGGCAAGGTGTTCTTTTCATCATAGGCCTTGTTCTTCCTCCTCCAAACATAGCGTTGATTCATGGGCCCAAACAGTTCTAACTTTGTTTCATCAGTCCACAGAACACAATCCCAAAACTTCTGTGGTTTGTCCACATCACTTTTGGCATACTGCAGTCAACTCTTCTTATTCTTTGGAGACAGCAAGGGGGTGCGCCTGGGAGTTCTGGCATGGAGGCCTTCATTACGCAGTGTGCGCCGTATTGTCTGAGCAGAAACTTCAGTACCCACATCTGATAAATCTTTTCTCAGTTCCTCAGCAGTCACACGGGGACTTTTCTCCACTCTACGCTTCAGGTAGCGCACAGCAGTCAAAGTCAGCATCTTCTTTCTGCCACGACCAGGTAGCGTTTCAACAGTGCCCTTTGCCTTGAATTTGCGAATGATGCTTCCTATGGTGTCTCTTGGTATGTTTAACATCTTTGCAATCTTCTTATAGCCATTGCCCTTCCTGTGAAGAGTAATCACCTCTTTTCTTGTCTTCCTGGACCATTCTCTTGACTTCACCATGTTTGTAACCACACCAGTAAATGTCTAGAAGGAGCCGAGTATCACAGTAATTTTAAAGCTGCCTAATTGGTGCTTATTAGGCTTTATTGCTGCTCCCTGACATCCACAGGTGTTTTCAATAGCTGATTGAAAACACTTCAATGAACCTCTGTTCTTCAGAGTGGTAGTCTTTAACCACTTAAGACCCGGACCAATATGCTGCCAAATGACCAAAGGGGTTTTTGCGATTCGGCACTGCGTCGCTTTAACAGACAATTGCGTGGTCGTGCGACGTGGCTCCCAAACAAAATTCGCGTCCTTTTCTTCCCACAAATAGAGCTTTCTTTTGGTGGTATTTGATCGCCTCTGCGATTTTTATTTTTTGCGCTATATACAAAAATAGAGCGACATTTTTGAAAAAAAATCAATATTTTTTACTTTTTGTTATAAGAAAAATCAAATAAACAAAATTTTAGTCAAACATTTAGGCCAAAATTTATTTAGCCACATGTCTTTAGTAAAAAAAAAATCGCAATAAAAAAAAAATTAGCTACCTAGCGGGAACAGCGACACTAATACAGCGATCAGAAAAATGATCGCTTAGTGACGCTGGCAATAGGGAGTGAAAGGGTTAACTAGGGCAGTGATCAAGGGGTTAAAACTTTATTAGGGGGGTTACAGGGCTACCCTGAACCTAACACTAACTGACTTTTACACTGCCTGTCACACTGACACTAAATACAGTAATCATACATGTAGGGGGGAGGGGGGGGGGCGATCGCGGGGGTTAAATGTGTTTTTTGTGTAGTGTAGGTGCAGTGTAGTGTTGTGCAGACTTACTTGTGTGGTGATCTCTCCTCAGCGGTGGTTGAAAAAAACACAGAGGGAGAGATCACGTCGCTTCCTTCTTCCTGTGTTTACACAGGAGGAGGAAGTGCACTGCAGGGGGAGCGCGCGCATTGGCTGAGAGCGATCCGGAGGGGGCGGACAAAAACGAATAGCCGCCCCCTCTTGTCGGATCGCTCCTGCAGCCGCGCGGACCGCCGCATGTACGGGGGGGGGTCCGATCGACCCCCGATCCCCCCCAAGGCACCAACGTATATATACGTTGGTGTGCCTGTCGGTGCCATTCTGCCGACGTAAATGTACATGCGGCGGTCCTTAAGTGGTTAAGGGGTTGAATAATTGTGTAAATGAAGAATTCACAAAATAAACATTTACTACTGTATTACAAAACCAATTGATGTCATTTTAGTTGCATATGGTTCTTTAAGAAGTTCTTGTAGGGGGGCGTGGGTGACCAGCGAAGGAGATGGCTGCTTATTCCATGAGCTTGCATGCCAGGGAGAAAAAAACGGAGCGTTTAGAGCCCGAGGTGGAAGATACACTGCCCCATTCCGGTCTCCTGAGTGCCAGAGGACACCTGCCAGCGATGCCTGGAAAGAGGAAAACAGATCAGCATCCGCAGAAGCTGACAGCCTTCTTCCAGTTCCCAGCACAGGTCAGTCAGCCGCAAAATGATGAAGGGGGCCCGCTCGGGATTGTCTGACCCCACTCTGGCCACACAGGACTCCATATGTCCCTCCTCGCCTCCCACACCTAAACCGGGAGAAAATCCGGTGACGGGCAGCCCGGCGAAGGCGCGGCTCCGCACCGATCGTAACCCGCCGCGGCTGTCCCCGCAAATCGAGGCCCTGGCTTGCGGCCTACTGCCGGCGAATCAGGCCCTGCACTCTTCCATGGCCTCCTTCCCCACGACAGGACAGCCTGTGGTAGATACCACACTAAAGGACATGCTACTTTCCCTCCAGTCCTCCCTGATGATGGACCTGTCCTCTGTCCTCACCAAGATCACCACAGACATACATGTGATAGAGGACAGGGTCACCCACCTGGAAAATGGTATGGGGGAATGCACAACCACAGTCAATGCACTGGTAGACTCCTATGATGACATGCAGATGGAGCAGACGTGGGTGAGGGCCAAGCTGGCCGATTTAGAAGACAGGTCGAGACGAAATAACCTGAAACATAGGGGGGTCCCAGAATCCGTACCGCCGGCTGACCTCCCCAAGTATGCCAAAGAACTGCTACACACAATATTGCCTGACGCCTCGCCTAGGGATCTCATAATTGACCGGATCCACCGCATAGCCAAACCACCCCACTTAGCTGCCTCGGTCCCGAGGGACGTCCTGATGAGGATCCATTTATTCCACATCAAAGAACAAGTAATGATGGCTGCCAGAGGGGGCCCACCGCTGCAACAGCCATTTGAAGGTGTTCTCCTCTTTCCTGATCTCTCAAAGCACACGCTGCGCCATCTTAGCCCGATCACTAAGGGCCTCAACAACAACAAGATCCAGTACAAATGGCGGCACCCGGCCACTCTAATTGTTAATAAAAATGGCTCCTCGCACACGATTCAAGACCTGCAAAAGGGACTGCAACTACTCCATTCTTGGGGAATCCTCCCTGGACTGCCTCAAAGCTCTTCAGCCCAGATAGTTCATTGCGGATCCGGGAACACTCGCCGCAGCCCTGATGCTCAAGATGAGGAACGGGAGCAAATGACCTGAAGACCTCGGGAATCCATTTCTACATCTACGTGACAGATGCTCTCCCTGGCATCCAGCTTTCTACCTGTTATTTTTCTTTATTGTTTTTTTTTTTTTTTTTTACAGTTTAGGCTTTGACCTATCAGCCTTGTGACGTTCATTCCCCGACCAAGCGGTTTAGTTGGACATCTTGTCCCTACACTCCGCTCTCTGTTTTTCCTGGTGACACCACCAACTTAGTACACCAGTCTTGTTCATACTACCATTTTTTTTTGCTTGTTTAGTTCTCATAATTCGAGTTATTGTTGCAGCAAACCTGATACCTCTGAAGTGACTCGCACGACACCGGCCTTCGGTTAGCAGCCTCAGTGCAGGGGGTCGTATCGCCACCACACAGACAAGCTCATCATTCTCTCCGAACCGTAAGTGACTTTCTTTACACATTTTCGCTTAGGTCTTGCTCCCCAATGGCAACCACAATCCTATCTCTCAACGCCAATGGGCTGAATCACCCGGTGAAAAGACATTCCTTATGGAAGACTGCCTTAGACCTGAAATGTGACATACTCTGTGTCCAAGAAACACATCTTATGTCAACTGCTGCACCTCCTTGTACCAACAAGCACTTTCCCCATATCTTTACAGCCCCCTCTACCTCCAAAAAGAGGGGGGTGCTCATAGCAATTAGAGACACTGTAAAATTCCTTCTGAAATCTGTTGAGATAGACCCAGATGGGCGTTATGTTATACTCATATGTACTGTAAATGGTATGGATTGCACCCTGGTTAACATCTATGCCCCCAACGTCAAACAGATTTGTTTCCTCTGAAAGGTAATGAAAATTGTGCACCCCATCAAACAGGGTCGCATGATTGTATGTGGGGACTTCAATCTTGTCCCGGACGTATCCCTAGACTCCACCACTGCCTCAAAACGCAGGGAGTCCCCTTTAAAGCATTTTATAGCATCACACGACCTGTTTGACGTCTGGAGGTGTTATCATGGTTCTGAACGTGATTATACGTATCTCTCTCCCCTTCATAAAACGTACTCGCGTATCGATCTGTTCCTCACTGACAAATGGCTTTTGCAATCTATCAGCGCATCTGTGATCCACACCACGACCTGGTCGGACCACGCCCCAATCACCATCACCATCTCTGACTCCCCTACTACTAGGCCCACGTTATTATGGCGGGCTAATAACTACATCCTGCAACATCCCTCTTTCTCACCAAAAATCTCTGACCAACTGTCAGAATACTTTGACATCAATACGGGATCTGTGTCCGATCCAGGCGTGGTGTGGAATGCGCATAAAGCGTTTATAAGAGGCATTCTAATCAATCTGAGCTCCTCCCACAAAAAAAAAAAAAACAGTGAGAATAGACACCCTTCTATCACAAATAGAGACCTCTGAGCGACTCAATAAATCTAACTCAGACCCGATTAGGGCCGCCCATATACTCTCCCTACGGCAGGAACTGAAACTCCTTCTCCTGCAATCCTTTGAATATCTCCACAGGAAATGGAAGGCAGTTTCTTACTCCACCTCCAATAAAGCAGGCAAGGCTCTAGCACAGCGCATCAAAAATAGGAAGGCTAAAAGCAAACTTGACCACCTGTTTCACCCACACACCAATGCCAAACTCACAAACCCCCAGGACATAGCCGATGCGTTCAGCACATATTACGGAGACCTATACAACCTGTGCACTGACCGAGACACGCACCAACCTTCCCTGAACGATATAGACAACTTCCTTAACCACATTAGCCTCCCATCCCTTTCATCTGACCAACTAGCCCAACTAAATGTACCCTTCACCACGCCAGAAATCTTAGCAACCATTAAATCTCTTCCCCTGGGCAAGTCCCCGGGTCCAGATGGACTCACCGGAGAATATTTTAAACAATTTGCCCAACAGTTGGCACCTACCCTGACTGACGTGTTTAATGCTGCGGTTACCTCCTCCAAATTTCCTACGGAATGCCTGCAGGCACTAGTAGTCACGTTGCCCAAACCGGGCAAGGACCCGGTAATACCCCAAAATTTTCGCCCAATATCGCTCCTTAACCTGGACCTAAAAATATACGCAAAAACAATTGCCACAAGACTTATAAACATCATGCCCACACTGATTCACAGGGATCAGTCCGGTCTTACAACTGGCAGGCAGGCGTCGGATGCCACTAGGCGAGTGATCGACATTCTTCACCACGCCGAATCCAGCGGAACGCCTTCTCTGCTCCTGGCTTTGGATGCAGAGAAGGCGTTCGATAGAATCCACTGGGGGTATCTGCGACGGGCGCTCGAGAAATTCGGCTTCCAAGGACAGATACTCAACGCAATACTTGCTCTATATATGTCCCCGTCAGCCCGGGTATTCTCAGCCGACATGATTTCCCAACCATTTAACATAACGAACGGTACCAGGCAAGGATGTCCACTATCGCCGTTGATTTTTAATCTACTCATAGAACCTTTAGCAGCACACATTAGACAGAACCCACGAATCTCTGGTTTTCGACTAGGTCCTACTTCTCACAAGATCAGTCTGTTCGCAGATGATGTCATACTTATGTTAACAGACCCGACAACGTCACTTCCAGAAACGCATAAAACCCTCCAATGGTTTAGTGAGGTATCTTACTATAAAGTAAATACCAACAAATCTTATGTTCTTGACCTGGGCCTGGATGCCACTTCCAAGAACCTATTGCGATCACAATTTCCTTATACTTGGGCGAATCGCGAAATCTCCTACTTGGGAATTCAGCTGACGTGTTAAACCAAACACTTATTTAAAAGTAACTTTAAACCTTTCCTTGACACACTCCAAAGAGACGCCATTGGTCTGGCCAAACACAAGCTCTCTTGGTCCGGCAGACTCGCAGCATTTAAGATGATGCACCTGCCGCAACTACTTTACCTGTTCCGGACATTGCCCATCCCTATCCCATCATCCTACTTCCAATCCCTCCAAACCCTCCTAAACAAATTGTTGTGGCTAGGTAAGAAACCTCGCTGTGCAAAACAACTGCTCACCAAACACAAATGCGCAGGAGGGGCGGGATCCATAGATTTTAAAGAATACTACTGGGCTACAATTCTTGCTCAGCTTAAAGACTGGTTCCAGCCGATCCCCCTTACACTGTGGGGTGAACTGGAAGCTAATTCAATTAAACACCGCAATCTCCGAGACTGGATCTTGGGGGTCCCGCTTGGTGCTCTGGTCTCTAGCTCACTCCCTCCCACGATGAAAGCATCAGCCATAACCTGGAAATTTCTGGTCCAGCAGGGTGAACTCCACCCCTGTCCATTTCATCCTCCTATCCCATTGACATGCCTTCAACAACTCACGATAGACCTAGACCTCAAACGCTGGATAGCCAACGGTATAGCCCATATTCAAGATATATATGATGGAGAAACATTACTTACATTTCCTCAAATCCAATCTAAATTCCACCTATCTCAATCGGAATTCTTTACATACCTCAGAATCAAACATTGTACATCTCAGGTGCCCAGACCGTGCTACCCTATTCCCCCTTCAACGTGGTCTTTCTTGACCTCCTACTTCTCGACAAAGAAAGGGATCTCCCTGTTTTACAATGTCTTTCGCCAAAAACAGAAATTCTCCAAAGCCAAACCGCACTTCCAATGGGACGCAGACATGGGCCAAACTCTTACTGAAGTGGATTGGCAATCCGCACTCAGATCCGTTTACAAGGCCACTCGAAGCGCGGCGTTGTGGGAACTAACTTTAAAGATCTCCTTACGTTGGTACCTTACGCCATCAAAAATTGCTAAATTTGGTACGAACACTCCCGACACGTGCTGGAGATGCGACAGAGCCAAAGGTGACATGATGCATATATTCTGGTCCTGTCAATGCATCCAACCATACTGGTCCGCCATCTTTCGTATGCTGACAGACCTGACAGGGAGTACTATACTTCCGTCACCTGCTCTGGCTTTACTAAACATGAACTTAGACCAAATACCCGCTCACACACGAATGGTAGCCACCAATGTCTTTCTGGCGGCTCGGCTGAGCATCGCCAGACTTTGGAAAACTACCGCACCCCCGACGATAGAGAGCACTATTGAGCTAGTCAACCCGCACTATAACTATGAACTAACAATGGCCTCTAGCACGGGCCTCATAACAGAGGCCCTCAAGGTATGGCATGCATGGACGTGTTGGCCTAATGCAGCACTATTCCTGTAAATTCGGGAGCCATGCAGACACCCGGACTAACAGGGCTCTAGTATCAGATCATACTGTAAAGTTAATAATATCTATGTGTTATTCTTGCTACATGTTCACCCTGCCTTGATATCTGACTTATGATACTTACTTGAAGTTCTCAGGTATACCCTATTCGCTGCCTTTTGATTGTGTATTTTACTCATGACGAAAAACTGGTATGTAATTTACTGCTATACTCTGTACTCTGAAAATTCAATAAAAACTATTGTTGAAAAAAAAAAGAAGTCCTTGTAGGATTTCATTCTGAATTCAATTACAAATATACACTAAATTCCCTAAAACCCTTTACAGCATTGGGGGGTTGAATAATTTTGAATACAACTGTATATCCTATTGGATGTGAAATGATACAACAGAGAATATAAACATATAGGCCCGGATTCACAAACGTTTTACGCCAGCGTAAGTACAAATGTGCGCCGTCGTATTGTTACGCCAATTCGCAAAGCTAGATACGCCGTAAAACAAGGCTTTAGCCGCCCAGCGTAACTTGCCTACGCCGGCGTATCGTGGGCGCATAGTTACGCTGGACACATTCGGCATTCCCATTTTAAATATGCAAATGAGTAAGATACGTCGATTCACAAACCTAGATGCGCCCGGCTGCTTCATATACGAGATACGGCGTAAAGTTACCCCTCATATAGCAGGCGCAGGTAATGCAAAGGTATGGGCTAGGAAACGACGCTGTCAAATTTCACGTTGCGTAAGCTGTTTACGTAGTACTACGTGAATAGGGGTGTGTGTAGGTTACGTTCACGTCGTAGGCAGTGTTCGACGTATCTTAGGCAGCTAATTCGATGTAACTGTGAGCATGCGCACTGGGATGCGTCCAAGAGACGACACATGCGCAGTTCGTTTTTTAAAGCTGTGGCCATCATTTGCATGGGGTCAAGCTTCATTTAAATATATCACGCCCACTTCCAGCCCAATTCCACCTACTTTGACTTACGTCGGCTTACGCCGACAACTATACGCTACGTCGGCGCAACGTGGAGTGCATATTCTTCGTGAATAGCATGCTTGCTTCTCTACGTTGTGCCGGCGTAGCGTAAAGACGATACGCTACGCTGGCATACATTTACGCCTCTCTACGTGAATCCGGGCCATAAAGTGCATATACTGTGTGAAGGACTGTATGACCCAAAGTCCAATGTGATTATGCAGATGATAAAATTCCTTAAAAATAGATATATATAGCCAGATTCAGGTAGCTTTACGCCAGCGTATCTCCAGATACGCTGTCGTAAGTACAAATGTGCGCTGTCGTACTTTTCCCCCATTTCGCAAAGCTAAATATGCCGTAAATCAAGGCTTCAGCCGCCCGACGTAACTTGCCTACGCCGGTGTATTTTGGGCGCATAGTTACGCGTTCCCATGTTAAATATGCAAATGAGTAAGAAACGCCGATTCACAAACGTAGATGCGCCAGGCGGAAAAGATACGCGGTTTGCGTAAGGGTTACGTCCAAGTTATTCCACCATATAGGTGGCTCAACCCATTCAAAGGTATGGACGTCGGAAAAGCCAGCGTCTTTTACTTCATTTACGTAGTACTACGTGAATAGGGCATGGCGTAGGTTACGTTCACGTTCTTAATTTAAACTGATGATGCCCACTTCCTTCCTACTTTGAATTAGGCGGGCTTACGCCGGCCAATTTACGATACGCCCCCGCAACTTACAGAGCAAGTGCTTTGTGAATACTGCACTTGCCTCTCTAAGTTACGTCGGCGTAGCGTATTTGAGATGCGCTGCGCAGCTCTAAAGATACGCCCCCTACGTGAATCCGGGCCATAGTGACAATTTAAAGTGCATAAAGTGATGGCTGTGCAAAAGTATTTTCCTCCCAAAAAAACAGTGCTGTAGTTCTCCGTGTCCCATCAGTGTCAATGCATTCACCTCATGGGGTCTGTAAAGATCCGCGCTCATCAGATATGCTGGACTCCCTTGCCTTATAGCAAAAGGAGGCTACTGTGATTTTAGGTCATTAATGGGGTCCAAATCCAGTACGATGTCCACCGCTTGCTCCCTCTATTGTAGGTTACCTTCGATGTTGATTCCGGGGCTTCAAGGGCAAAATTGTGCAATTGTACATCCAATAGGATAAAGATATCCATATGATATAGATAAGGTACAAGTCACAGATACGCAGTATCACATTGGGATCTAGTATATATTGGGTGGAGCAGGCGCTGTCTGTTATTTACCTATTTTAAATTCTAACTTCAGTAATGCCCATTTTCAGCTTATAATAATACCAAGTCCAAATTTTCTTCTTTATCAATATATTGCTTATTTTCATTTATTTTATTTTTTCTCATTTTTAATAAAAATTTTACCTATACATTTTTTTCCATATAACTTTTTATCTTGTTTTATTCTATTTTAATATGTCTTACAAGTAATGTACAAATCATTTTATTCACAAAGCCATTCATTATACAGTAAATGAGGGTTCCAGGATTGTGGCGGTGTAATAGTTTTAATAATCTAATATTTTAATTGGTTTTATGTATCTTCCAAATATATAACTGGCTGATCCTTCTTACCCATTAATTCATCTAATAGCATATTTCTGTGATTAGTTTGTCTTGTAATTTGTGTGTGTATTTTCACATTCGTCTAATAAGGGGTGATTCGGCTTTAATACAATTGAGGCTTCGGTCTGCAAAGTCCTCACAAATATGGCGCCTGACGATAGAACCCCTAATGTCGGACTTCTGTCCTCAAAATCACCAGCATGGCGGACGAACAGACGCAATGGAGTTTATTTACATAAATAGGGAAGTGCATGTGACCAGCGGCACGCTCCAGACGATGTCATCACAACGAAACCGGTCGAGCGGACGCACGTTCGTCACAACACTTCCACATTAGTATACAACGCTTTCACTATTGCTTTTAAATGTGAGTACCCAGTTTATTTAATAAACATTTGGTAATACCGGGGCGTGGCCTGGACGGAGACCTCGATGGCAGCTTAAGCTGTGAGCTCCTGCACCCAGGGACTGTTTTAAGCCTTTTTGGGGAACCTACACCCGACTTCAGACCATGAGCAGAACCACCCGGAGCTCGTCAACGTCCCGAGTGACCGGTGACTCAGGATCTCACTCCAGCAGGAGTATCCCGGACTTATTTAGGTCCCAACGCATGGCGACCCACGCGGCCACGCAGGCCCAGGCCTTGAACTTGCCTGACATGGAGCCTGAACTCCCGCCACTGGATTCTGCCACGGGACGCTCTCTCCCCCCTAGCCTCTTTGACCTGGATGCTATGGCTGCCGACATCAAGAATGCCGTCTCGGCGGCGGTGGCTGATCTCAAGACGGAGATCCGCGCGGTCTCCCATCGGATTGACGCGGTGGAGCAAACCACCCAGACACACGCGGCGGCCATCCGCCAGGTACAGACCACCTATGACTCCCAACTCGCTCATCTCTTAGAGCTCCACAGACACGTCGAGGAACTCGACAATCGTGGAAGAAGGCACAATATCCGGGTACGGGGAGTCCCTGAAACTGAAGACCCGGAGACCCTACAGCACACCCTCTGCTCGATCTTTAATGATCTGATGGGGCGCCCTGCCGACTCCCCGGTGGACATGGAGAGGGCACATCGAGCCCTACGCCCGCAGCCCCAAGCTAATGAACCCCCCAGGGACGTGATCTGCTGTGTGGTCAACTTCCAACTTAAGGAAGAAATCCTGCGCAAGGCAAGAGAAAGAGGCCGCATTCTACATAATGGCGCGGAGGTTAAACTTTTCCAGGACTTATCACAAATAACTCTCCAGAATAGGGGCGCCTTACGCCCCCTGCTGGTCAATCTACAAACCAGAAACATTCGTTACCGTTGGAAGTTTCCATTTGGGCTGTCGGCTTCCAACAGGGGGCGCTCCGCCCTCCTACGCACGCCGGAGGACCTCCGTTCCTTTTGCGAACAACTGGACGTCCCGCTCGTTGAGCTCCCGGAGTGGTACGCCTTCTACTTCCCCTCCGAACCGTGGCTTCCGGTCTCCCTGAACCCGTCGCCGAAGGCCCAACGCCACAGGTCACGCAGACAACGATCGGGCCTGTCCTCACCGGGCGGTCACGCTTCCCGTCGAGATGGGCACCACAACGACCCAGGCCCCCTCTCGACACCACCCAGGGGTAGAGACCGGATGGATGCTTGACTCCATGTGATCCCTTCAGTCAAGTGCCGCTCCTCTACATTCACCATCTAAACCACATGCGGCTCCGACTTGCCTACCGATCTTGCTCCAAGTGACTTGCTGACGCAGACCCCGTGGACATAGATCTGCTTACCCCGCCTGTCTGATAGCCCTGCTGCGTGCGCCCCCAGCCCCCATGGCATCTGGACCGACAGAAGAACGAGACTGCCTAGGTCTGCCTATCTCCCCCTGCTGGGGACTGCCACCCACTCCTACACTACGCGTTCCCAGCTCCCTGCAATGAACCCTTGGACTCTCGATTGCCAGCCCAGATGGATGCGGTAAGATGCCACCCAACCTGGGATGGTACATCGTTCCCCCCCGCCATGCACCCGAAGACTTCCTCTGCTTCTCCCTCCCAGAGTGAACTTGTGACACTGCCTAACCCTGCTACACTTGAGCCGAGGCTGTGTATGTTCCTTTAGCTGGTTGAACAGATCCTCTGTGACTCTCCTCGATCCCCCCCCTCCCTCTCTCCCCCCCTCCCTCTCTCCCCCCCCTCTCCTTCTCCCCCCCAATCCCCCCCCTCCTCCCCTCTCCCCCCCCAACCCCCCCCCTCCTCCTCCCCCCCTCCCTCCTCCCCCCCTCAACCTCCCTCGCCCCCCCAATCCCCCCTCCCTCTCCCCCTCAATCCCCCCTCCCTCTCCCCCTCAATCCCCCCATCCCTCGCCCCCTCAACCCTTCCCTCCTCCCTCTCCCCCCCCCTCCCCCCCACTCCCTCTCCCCCCCAACCCTCTCTCCCCCCCACACTCCCCCTTGGTTTTCATCACCTGCTCTTGCATCACACGATCCCAGCCCTCCACACAGCACCGCTGGAATCTCAGTTGATCGCTTAGCCATGCTTACACCGGTATGCTGAATGTAACCTTAATTAGCTGGGCAGTTCCTCCGTGTCTCCCCCTTTACTTCTCCCCTCTCCACTTCCTCTAATCCCCTTCCCCCCCCTTACTTCTCTCTCGGGATCTCATATGTGTGCCTTTACTGCCTACGTGATCCATAGCTTATGTACAATACTGGTCTCAGTGGTGGGGCGACTGCCTGTACTGCTGACGCTTAGGACGTGACTTGGGGGCTCCCGATGGATCATCTTGGGCGCCCAGGCCACCTCACACCATTGATTGAGTGCCCAGATTGACTACAATTAAAACTGTGAACCTATATTGCATATCTTAAAGGTGGGGGTTACCTCTGCAGAGAGGCGTATGTCCACAGTGTGGATCTCTAAAGGGCGCTTCGAGTGCTCCGGATGTGTCATTCGGGGCACTCGAACCATCTCTTGCTATCAGTTATGCACTCATAACGCCACTGGGGGGGCTGTGGTTTTTCCCCCCTTTTTTTTTTTTTTTTTTCCCCCTTTTTTTTTTTTTTTTTTTTTTTTTCTGATGCAACCTCACTCACTTACTTACTCACTTTTATTATGTCCATTTATGTAACCCCCTGCTGACGCACGCCTGATTGGACTGTACTGGAGCGAGATGTGCTGGCACTTGACGGATCCTGGTAATTTTGTTTACACCTGGTTTTGCTGTTGACACTATTTTGGTTTGTATGTTATGCATGTAATTGGGTGTACCCCCTGACATTCCTTCCCATTTGTTTTTTGAACATGCTTAGTGGTTCTCTCACATTTCCTGCCTCTCAACCCTGTAGGTTCCCCACTGTACTCGCCTTATCTTTTGCCAATTGTATATCTCAGTCCCTGGGTCGCTCCCTCTCTATTTTTATTTTTCATTTCCTCTTTTGTGTGTTTATTATTTTTTTTTGGGGGGTCTCCGTCCCTTGTTTCGTTCCCACACGGCGACCCTATTGGGTTTCTTTTTTGCCGACCCCCAGACCTTTCCCCTTCTAGGTGATCTAGCAGGTCTATTATCACCTCTGGTTTGAAGCTTTTCTCCATCTTCTGCTCTCCCTCTCTTTGACTTGATCTCTCTTCTAACTTGTCTTCCTCTTCCTCCCTCTTACTCTCTCCCCCCCCTCCCTTCCTTTACCCCCCCCCCCTTCTTTTTGCCCTCCTCCCGGGCTCCTGCCCACTTCTCCGACTGGATCCGCTCCGCGTTCCCTGCCCGGTTTGCCCGCCGCACCCCCTCAGTCTCGCTACTCCTATAACACCCCGGACCCCCACTACCCGGCCCCTGCATCGGGTCTTGCAGCGTTGACCATTGACCATGCTTCCCCTGTCCTTGAAGTGTCTTTCTCTTAACGTGAAAGGCCTCAATCTGCCTGAGAAGAGGTCCCAAGTACTATCCTCCCTTACTAAACATAAAGCTCATTTTATTTTCCTCCAGGAAACCCACTTCCGATCGGATGCAATCCCCAAACTTTCTAACCACATTTACCGGACCGCTTTTCACGCTACTAACCCCTCCTCTAAGACAAAGGGCGTCTCTATCCTAGTATCTAAACACGCAAACTTCCAATTGTCTGACTCCCTCATTGACCCAGAGGGTAGGTTTGTTTTCCTGAAGGGCTCCTACGAATCTAGGCCGATCACACTTGCTAATATTTACTGCCCCAATGAACGTCAAGTGGCTTTCTTCAAGTCCATCTGTGACCTCCTAGCCTCCTTCCGGTCGGGTGCTCTGCTCCTGGGGGGGGACTTTAATGTCCCCTTGAACCCTCTGCTGGACTCCTCAACGGGGACCTCTGCCCTGCCTTACAAGGCATTGAGACAGATCAGCCTCCTTCTCCAATCCCTGGCCCTACATGACACTTGGCGTACTCTTTCCCCCTCAGTCAAGGACTACACTTTCTTCTCGGCCCCACACCAAAAGTACTCAAGGATCGATTACTTTTTCCTATCCCAATCAGATCTTCACCTTCTCCAACAGTCCACAATAGAACCTATGTTCCTGTCGGATCACCATCCGATCAGTGTCACCCTTACCTTCCCTGAAGTGTCTTCTAGAACAAAGATGTGGCGCCTGAACCCCTCCTTACTTAAGGACCCGTCTGTGATCACTCACATACGTACGAGCATTCAACAATACTTCACAGAAAACTCATGCTCGGAAATATCGCCGGTATCCCTATGGGAAGCCCATAAGTGCGTGATCCGCGGGGAACTGATAGCTCTGGCGGCGAAAGCCAAAAGACTGAATCAGGACTATATCAACTCTCTAATTGAGAAAATCAAACTCCTCGAGACTTCTCACAAACAGTCCCGAGCACAGGCCACCCTTCAGGACTTGTTGCGCACTCGGGCGTCTCTTATGGAAGAATTGGGCAAGCGCTCTAGGAGACGCTACATCCTTGGACAGAGGATCTTCTATGAGCAGGGTAACAAATGCGGGCGTTTGTTGGCGCGCACGGTGCAAAACTCTAAACCCACGTCCACAATTCACCATTTACAGGGTTCGGGTGGCGTCCACCTGGTGAGGAATGGGGACATCGCCAAGGAATTTGAGAATTTCTACTCCAAACTGTATAATCTCCGTCCCCTTGATCCTTCCCAGTCTAAAACTGCCTTACGGTCTGACCAAATCAAGGCATTTCTTGCCCAGTACAGCCCCAAGCCAATTTCCCCTCAACAATCTTTGGATTTAGATGGCCCCATACTAGCGTCGGAAGTAGATCTGGCAATCAAACAGATGAAGGCGGGGAAGGCCCCGGGTCCGGACGGCTTTTCCCTCCAGTATTACAAGTCATTCAAGGAAACACTAGCCGCGAGACTCCTGGCCATATTTAATGCCCTCGCTGATCCCAAAAATAAACCCGACGCTATGCTGGCGGCTCACATCGCGGTGATCCCTAAGGAGGGCAAAGATCCCTCCTCGGTGGCTAATTACCGCCCGATATCACTCTTAAATGTGGATATCAAGATATACGCTAAAGTTCTTGCTAATAGGTTGGCCCCTTTGGTTCCCGGTCTTGTCTCGGGGGACCAGGTTGGCTTTGTCCCTGGTCGTGAGGCCAGGGACAACACCATTCGCACCCTGAATCTACATCATTGGCTCACGACCTCCAAAACGCAAGGCTTCCTCCTCTCACTAGATGCTGAGAAGGCGTTCGACAGAGTGGCCTGGGACAACATGCAGGAGGTACTCAGGGCCTTGGGCTTAGGTGCCCGTATGCTGTCACGTATCTTAGCCCTGTATGCTGGTCCCACGGCCGCGGTTAGAGTCAATGGCCACCTGTCGGACGCCTTTCCCATCAGCAATGGCACTCGCCAGGGATGCCCCCTGTCACCCCTGATATACATCCTCTCTCTGGAGCCCCTCCTCAACAGGTTAAGAGATAACCCGGATATCCCGGGAATTAGTGTAGGGGGTAGGGAATATAAAGTCGCCGCCTTTGCGGATGATGTTCTCCTCTCCCTGCGGCTCCCCAGGATCTCCTTACCCAACCTTCTTAAAGACCTTGACCATTTTGGCACCCTTTCGAACCTCAAAATAAACCACTCGAAGTCTCAGGCGTTGAACGTCTCCCTCCCCCCTCAGGAAGTGACACACTGCCAGACTTCTTTCCCTTTTAAGTGGGCGCATGACTCACTAACCTATCTGGGCATTCAAATCCCTTCCAACCTAGCACACCTATACTCCAAAAATTTCCATCCTGCCCTCCAGCAGACGCAGAAAAGCTTTAAAGATTGGATGGGCTTGAATGTATCCTGGTTCGGCAGGTCGGCCCTGGTTAAAATGATAATCCTACCCCGCTTACTCTATCTAATGCAATCGGTACCCATTTCCTTACCCCCGGGCTTCTTTACATCATTTAGGAGAGCCTGCTCCACTTTCCTTTGGAGAGGTTCTCAGCCCCGCATAAAGTTCTCCCGCCTTACCTTACCTAAATCTGGTGGTGGCATTGGCCTTCCAGATCTTCAAAAGTACTATAACGCTTGCCATCTCACGAGGATTGCGGATTGGAACATACACTCTTCTAAGAAACTATGGGTCCTTCTCGAGATGAGTTTCTCGCAAAGCCCCCTTCACTTGCTTCCATGGTGGCCTTCTAAGAATTGGCCTCACTCTCTGTTAGCCCACCCACTCATTTACCCCTCACTCCTCGCATTTAAAAAGGCCTCGGCGCTGGGCCATCCGTCTCCCCACCCAAACCCCCTTACGTCCTTGCGGGGAAACCCGGACTTTCAACCAGGCTTATCGGCGGACTTTTTAAGCCAGGAGTGGCCCTTCGAGGACGTGCTGGCCCTTCAGTTTTACTCTTCTGGTCGGCTTTTGTCCTTTGAAGCGGTACAATCTCTCTCTAAGACGGCCTCCTTATCATTCTGGACTTACAGGCAGATCCGGCACTTCCTCACGTCCACTCCCGATCAATCACTTTGGTCGCGGCAACTTACGCCCTTTGAATCCCTGTGCCACCGTAAAAAACCACAAAGGCATTTAATTTCACTTCTGTACACCCTTTTAGCGGGCGGTCCTCCACGCATCCCCATCCCGACACAAACTTCGTGGAATAGAGATCTTCAAACAGACCTGTCAGGGGAGGACTGGCACACCATTTGTGAATACGCCCACAAGGGTTCCTTGAACGTGGCCATCCAAGAGAATGGCTACAAAATAATCACTAAATGGTACAGGACCCCGTCACGCCTACACAAATTCTCCCCTAATATTCCCGACACCTGCTGGAGATGCGGCAGGGACGTGGGAACTATGCTTCATGTGTGGTGGGAGTGTGGGGCTCTCCAACCTTTCTGGAGGGAGGTTCATGACCTCATTTCACATGTTACGACCTATGTATTAGACTACACCCCATCTCAGTACCTACTCCACCACACGTCACTCCCTAAAAAAGATTATTTTAAGTCCCTGGCCATGCACATGGT
This sequence comes from Rana kukunoris, assembly GCA_029574335.1. NCBI lineage: Eukaryota > Metazoa > Chordata > Amphibia > Anura > Ranidae > Rana > Rana kukunoris. Next base: position 327,441,084 of record CM056050.1, on the reverse strand, counting down.
CAACGCTGCTAGACTTTGCATTCCCAGACACTGGCGCTCCACCACCGCTCCTACTGTTAGAGAGTGGCTTGCACAAATTTCCTCAATAAAAGAAATGGAAGAACTGATTTACATTTCACAAGACAGAATCCACAAATTTTCCTTTACTTGGGCCTGCTGGAACCACTTTGTAACCACTGACCGCTACCGCCAATGGATCCCTTGAGCCACCAGGGGCGGCGACTTCTCATCCGTACGTTATGGGGGGGCCCTGGGGGGGGGGCGCTGGGAGCGGATCCACTCTTGTCCCCCCTCTATCCTCCCTTCTCAGTATGCCTGTCCGTTCTTTCCCTCCTCCCCCCCTCCCCGCTCTCTCCCCCATCCCTCCCTCTCCTTCCTTTTACCCCGTATCTCTCTCCCCCTGTTTTACTCTCCCTCCCATTCTTTCTTAATCTCTCTTCCTCTCTCTCTCTCTTTTCTCCCCTTCTCTCCCTCTTCTCTCCTTCCTCTTTTGTTGAGTGACCATAGGCTTGCCATGATACACTATCTCTTGCTTATATGACCTTGATCGGTACCCTGCTCCTTTCTCCCCCCTGGCACCAGAGTGGGGAGGGGAATTTGGGGGGAGGGGAAAACTGCAATCACGATCCTCCGCCCTCTGTCGCTTCATTACACTACGTGTACCTTAATTCGGGTCTGGAAATTTCATTTATTGTTATGTTACACTGTATCATGTAGCGTACCCTTTTTTGTAACCTTGTGTCACTCCTTGTTATGTGATAATTCTTATGTCGTTTTTCTTCTTTGTATTCTGCATCTTGACTCAATAAAACTTTTATGGAAAAAAAAAAAAAAAACATTTGATAATACCATACGGTATGACGCTATTGGGCATCCTTTCTCTTCTCTCTGAGCGGACATTGTCAAAGCACCATACATTGGGGGACAAAAAGACTTGCCAGAGCGCTGCATAGAGCATATACTGTGGATGTTTGCTACCCCAGGAGGGGTCTTAAATCTGGTGAGCGCATGACATATTAGAGCATGGAGGAAGGGAGCATGGAGTGAATCACTGGAAATACATATATAAGAAGGCCAGTATGGTGGCCTGAGTTTATGGGAGGAGCCCGGAGGGTATTTAAGCAGCCCACTCACACATGCTCTTTGTCGGTTCAGTGTGCAGTACTACACGTCACTGGGCCGACTCTTCCCAGCTCACCTCATGTCCGTGAGTCTGCGCATTCAATCGCATTCGACACCCTCCCGCCCTTTCCTTTTTCAGGGCACTTCTCAGCATATCCTTCTTCAATTAACTACCCATTACTTACTTTGGGTATGCCCCCTTTTCTTGGCATACTGACCAGACCACCAAGGCACACTTCAGGTCTATTTATGTTGTAAGTCTTGTCGCGTGTTTATGTGATCCACATCACTCTCGGTCAGAGGGCCACGACCATAAACTAAGTTTAGCACGGAGAACGTAGCACTTTGCATGGACTTTCAAATTGAATGTATAACAATTAATATCTATTATTTATTATTCAATATAATGTATTGATTTTTCCTCATTATAATTTAGTTAGTTATTCATCCCACATCAATTCATTGATTTACAGCATTAGCACTTTATAAATGGTAATTAGCACTTTATAAATCACTGTCCAATCAATATATTGGTTATTATAACAGCAGGCGCCATTACCTACTAATTTTTTCCATCTAATGCTGTTCACTTCACTATGTAGAAAACATTATCCACACATGGACAGGATGGGCCAGATTCAGAAAGAATTAGATTCCCGCAGAGTATCAGAGATACTCTATGCCGCCGTACTTTACCTGGCTCTAGGAGGAATTCAGAGAGATTTTGGCCCGTAAGGTACGGCGGCGTAGTGTATTTCTCCCGGCGGAATCAAAATACGCGAATAGGGGGCGTGAGGCATTTAAATTAAGCGCGTCCCCGTGGCGATCGAACTGCGCATGCTCCGTTCAGAAATTTTCTGCCGTGCATTGCGCGAAATCACGTCGTTACGTCATTTTTTTGAGTAGCGTAGTTTACGGACATTCCTATTCCCGGACGACTTACGCAAAAATAAATAAAAAAATTGAAAGTCGACGCGGGAACGACGGCCATACTTAACATGGGCCTCGTAACGTTAGACCAGCTAATAGCTGGTTTAACTTTACGTAGAGAAAAAATGACGTACGCGATTGCGAACGACGCTCGTAACTTCATGGATCGCCGTAAAAAGCTCATTTGAATACCCCGACGCTGAAAACGGCGCGAACTCCACCCAGCGGCCGCAAAAAGATCGCAGCGTAGATCCGAAGGCGTACGAAGACGTAAGCCTGTCAGATCGAAGCCCAACGCCGCCGTATCATGGTTTGAGGATTCAAACTAGTGATGCGGCGCGCAAAATTTGAAATTACTCCTGTCTAACACCAGTTAGACAGGCGTAATCTCTCTCTGAATCTGGCCCGATGTTCCTAGCCTGTATTGGACTGTTGCTGAATTGACAAGACTGTTAGTTCCCCTAGAGCGATCTGCAGGCACTCTATATAGTGAACCAAGTTTGTGCAGAAGGAAGGAAGAAGAGGATATTCATATAAATAGGGAGGGAGTTGTTCCCTATTTGTCTGTGTTTTGGACATTTTCTAAGTTGGGCATTCCATATTTCCCTATCCCATCCAAGTTATCATCCCCCAATAAAGAAACAAAAACAAGCCAAGGGCTGATTGACTGATTTCTGTGTCTGATCAAGTGAAAGAAATGCTAAGTGACTACTAGCTGTGCAGCAGTGGGGATCCAAACCGAACATCAGCAACTGTACAGAAACTGAGGATTTGATCTTTCAGCAAGCCTTCCTTCAACTTTCTTGCTGGGTAATCTCCTCACTATAGCCTAGGAAGCAGCATCTCATTTTCTTGATGCTTTATCAGCAGAAATGAATAGGGCATCTGATGAAACCTTCCAGCCTGCTGGATTCCTTCAAGCTGAAATGACAGCTTCCTAAGGTTCACTATTTCCATCATTTGTGCTTCGTATACGGGAAGATTTATGCACCATTCTGTTAATTTTCCTATGAATGTTCTTAAAAGCTCTTTGTTATGAAACATATAGCCCTCCCCTTAATATTATTTTAATATTATTTTATTCTTCAGTACTACTTTGTATTGTTTAAGGCTGGGTTCACACCATTGTGAATTGGATTCCAGGCATCCAATTCGCAATAGCAGAATATTTTGACCGGCTCTCTATGGAGCCAGGTCACATATTGTATGTCTACAGCGGGTCCTGTTCAATTTACACAAAAACACTGTGCATCTTTTGGTCCGTTTTAGGTCCTAAATGAAATCAGACCTGAAACAGTGAACCAGGATGCACCGGACCCCTGTTGTGAGCCGCATGTGGCTCATTTGTGAACCCAGCCTTAGCCTAGGTTCACATTGGAGCGATTTGTCATGCGATTTGAGAGATCAAATCGCATGACAAGTCGCAGCCTTTTGGCAGCAATGGCACTGTTCCAATCGGTGCGACACAGATTTTGCGGCGCTGCACCGATTTGCAAAAGTAGTTCCTGCACTACTTTTGCCGATTTCAGGTGCAATTTCTATAGACATCTGTGCATGAAGCCACACAAATGTCTATCAGGTAGCACCTGAAATCGCGCTGACCTTGCTACTTTGAAATCGTGCTACTTCAAGTAAAGTAGCCCAATTTAAAGTAGCATCAGTGTGAACCAGGGTCTAATCTTATTCTTTTTGTCATTTCTGTTATGGAGGTTGCTTGTTAACTATCAGAATTGTGCTGGATACAAGACTTCACATTCACAGCTTTGTGAATATTTGGTGCAATAAATGTATCCCATTAAAACAGCTTGGCTAGGTTTGGAATGTGCAATTAATCTTGACAAAAATACATAGCAAATGTCTGTGTTTGTTTTTACAAATCTTAAATGTCCCTTTTTGTCCATTTGATATGTTGGGTATGCAAACTCATGTTCCACCTCTCCTCCCTCCAAATTATGCTTTTTCCTCTGTGATTTTATCAAATGCATTAACTTTATATGACTAGGAAAGCTGGAACAGCTTTCATATAACATTGTGATACAGATCTACAAATGCTTTTAATTACTGGCTGTTTATATAGGATGTTCCAAAGTCTGAAAAGTCAAAGTTAACTCCTTGGCAATGATCCAGAGCTATTTCCAACATCGAAAATGAATATAGAATTATCTCAAATGATATTGAAAAATTAGATTCATTCACTGCTGTGATAACTGATCTTCCAATCTGTCTCCAAGCCTAAGCAGCTGGTGTGGAAATAAAATGTGATTTTAAAAAGAGAGAGAGAAAGAAAGAAACAAACCTTGTGTCTGGCAGAAAATGGTCATTAGCAAGGGTTCCTGCTCGGGCACAAGCCATGTGTGCACCCATGGCTTAACCATTTCAGTGTCACTTGTACCAAAATGCCTATTAATTGCTTTACAGGCTGGTTTTATTTCCAAGAATCAGAGCTAGCAAATTTACATCTGATATAAAAAAGCAAATACTCATTATATATTGGTACCTTAAAATAAGACAGCCCCGGAATAAAGGGAACCTAAGTGCAGGGGCCCATGACTGGGGGGAACGCTGAGCCAGGTGCACCAGGAAATAGGATGTGTAAGGGGAAGCCAGGGTGGGGGGCGGGCCCCTGGTCACCACGAGTTGGTGACATATAAATTCCTGGGTGGGCGGAGCTGGTCATTCGGCGCCAAGGGAGACAGAAGTTACACACAGGTCTTTTTCTTTCCTGTGTGTTTCTTCTGTGATGGAGCAGTTTGACGGCCTACTTGAGCAGCTGCGGTCCGCGGTGCTCGAGCAAGGCCCGGGGTGTTATGCCAACCAGCTGGCGGCTCTCCTGAACGGAGCGGGTGCGGGTCCGTCCGGCGCCCCCCCTCTCCCCCCTTCCCCACGGAGTGCGCGGTGGTCGCGGCTGCCGGAAAGGTACAGCCCGGAGGGCCCTTCTATGGCTGAGGGCAGGAGCGCTGGGCCCAGTGCACAGGCCTCCAAGAAGCGATCGGCGGGGGCGGCTGGTGGGGCTGCCAGCAGGCCGCCCGAAACTAAGCGGACATCCAAGCGGAGGGGGGTGTCTCCTTCCCCCCCTGGGCAGCGCGCGGGGCGGTCGAATGGAGCGGCAGGCCAGGCTAGCGTGACGGCCCAGCGTGGTGGGGCTCGACGAGGTAGGCCTGGAGGAGTGGCGGACAGTGCGGGGCCTACGGCAGCCAGCTCCAGGGGGCCCTGTGGTGGATCTGGCTCGGGAGCGGCAGCAGGAGTGCGGCCTACGGCTGGGACGGCCAGGGCTTCCTCGCCAGTGGGGGTTCCAGCGGTGTTTCGGCAGCCAACGTCCCCTGCGGCGCAGGGGGACCAACGTTCGGAGGGGGAGCTCTCGGACTCAGACTCGGACGGCGCTGGAGCGGTGGCGGGCCCCTCGGGGCTCCAACGTGGATCCGGAGTGATGGCTGATCGGTTGTTGGGCCCTAGGCAGCCCGGTAAGTCAGCTGCAATTGCGGCTTCTTTGTCTCCTGTCTCCATGTTGTCTCCTGTGTCTGTTCCCCCCCTCCCCCCCTTTCTCCTCTTCCTTGCCACCCTCTGTCCCTGTGCCTGCGGCTCTCACTGTACCCGGCAATGGTTTATTTTTGGGGGGTGGGGATGGGGCGGGGGGGGCGCCCCTTTTTCCTGGGGCTTTACTATTCCAGCAGTTAGTTGCGTCCATGCTTCAGGGCTGTAGGGACTTCACAGGCGAGGGGGTTTTACCCCCCACCCCTGCTGCAGTTGCTCCGGTGGCTGCTTGGCTTTCTAATACTCCTCTTGTGTATTCCGCTGGGCAGGCGGGCGGGGTGCCGCTGTCCGGGGTGGGTCACATACCCCCCCTGGGGGTGGCCTCGGGTGGCACGGCTGCGGCCCTGGTGCCGCTTGGGGGGGTGGGGTGGTACAAGGATCGGCTGTTCAGGGTGGAGTTCCTCCTTCCGGAGCGACAGTCGCTCCCCCCAGTGGGCCGGTCGGTTCTTCGGGGGGTGTGGGGAGTACTGGGGTGACAGCGGATGGGGTGCGCTTGGCCGACGCGCCAATGGGCGAGGCTTACGTTTGCTATGAAGCCCCCTTGGGGTCGCATTTGAAGCCTGAGGTGAAGGAGCGGATCTGGAAAGGGGAATATGTGGAGATATTCTCGTTGCTTCCGCTAGAGAAGTTTAATTTGGATAAAGTAAAGGCGGACGGGAGTAAGAAGGATGAGGAAGAGAGGCGGCGGTACCGGCTTATTCCGCGTACATTCGCCAATTGGGCGCAGGCTTTCTACATCCTCGGGAGCGTCATTGGTGAAAAGGCGCCGGAACATTGTTCTGGTTTGTTCTGTTATATTGACGCTATTAGTGAGGCGCACAGGGTGTATGGGGGGGGGCGCCTGGCTGCGGTATGACGAGCAGTTCAGGCAGCTTAAGGCGCACAGGCCGTCCCTGAAGTGGAATCAAAAGGACATTGGCGTATGGATGCGTCTGATGACACAGGCGAAGGTGGTGCCGCAGCCCTTTCAGGGGGGAGCCGGGGGTGCCCAGGCCTCTTCATCCACGGCAAAAACGCGTAAGGGGTTCTGTTAGCAGTTCAACGAGGGGTCCTGCAAGTTCGGGGCCTCCTGTTGTTTCCGGCACGAATGCTCCGGGTGCGAGGGGGCCCACCCCTTGTCCAAATGCTTAAAAAAAGGAAAAAAGTCCGCTGACACTGGAAAGAGGGAGGACGCCGGTGAAGGCGGAAAAGCTGGCGCCGTATCTAAGTAGGTATCCGAACAGGGCGGCGGCGCAGACCTTGTGGTTGGGCTTTACGGAGGGGTTTCGGATTCCCAGTGAATTGGAGGCAGTACACCCCGTTGCGGCAAACCTTAGGTCGGCGCTCGACCACCCTGAGGTGGTATCCGACAAGCTTAGGAAGGAGGTCGGGTTGGGGCGTATGGCCGGGCCGTTCAAGGATCCGCCTGTGGCGGGCCTGGTGGTGTCACCGCTGGGGGTGGTTCCTAAGCGTGAGCCGAATCAGTTTCGGCTCATTCACCACTTGTCTTACCCGAAGGGGGGCTCGGTGAATGACGCTATTGATCCTTCTTTGTGTTCAGTCTCGTACGCCTCTTTTGATGATGCGGTGCGCTGGGTCAGGCGGTTCGGCAAAGGGGCGCTGTTGGCGAAGACCGACGTTGAGTCTGCGTTTCGCTTGCTGCCAGTGCACCCGGAGAGCATGCGTTTGTTGGGTTGTCGTTGGGACGGGGAGTTTTTTGTTGATAGGTGCCTGCCTATGGGTTGTGCGATTTCGTGTTCCTATTTCGAGTTGTTCAGCTGTTTTCTGGAGTGGGTGATCAAGGATCTGACCGGTTTAGCCTCAATTGTCCATTACTTGGATGATTTTTTGGTGGTAGGGCCGCCGGGGGGCCGGGGGTGCGCGATTTTTTTGTCCACGATTCAACATGTTTTTCAGGTTTTTGGGGTCCCACTGGTGCAGGACAAGACGGAGGGGCCGGTCACAGTGCTGAAGTTTTTGGGTATCATTATTGATACGGAGAGGATGGAGTGTCATCTTCCGGACGATAAGTTGGAGGACCTGCGCAGTACGGTGGCAGCCGCGGTGTGGGGGCCTAAGTTGCGGTTGCGGGACTTGCAGTCGCTGTTGGGCAAGCTTAACTTTGCCTGCTGGATCATGCCGATGGGGAGGGTTTTTTGCAGGCGTTTGGCGGTGGCCATGGCCGGGGTCAAGGTTCCGCACCATTTTGTGCATTTGGGTAGAGAGCACAGGGAGGATTTGAAGGTTTGGGACTCTTTTCTCGTACACTACAATGGCAGGTCATTGTGGTTGGGCCCAGCGGTTCAGGCCAGCGACCTGGAGCTGTTTACTGATGCGGCAGGGTCGGTGGGCTTTGCGGCTTATTTTCAAGGCCGGTGGTGCGCAGGGCGGTGGCCGGCAGAGTTATCGGAGTCGCCCATGATTAGACATTTGATGTTGTTGGAATTGTTTCCCATTGTGCTGGCGGTCGAGTTATGGGGTCAGGACTTTCGGGACCGGAGGGTGCGCTTCCATTGCGACAATTTGGGAGTGGTCCAGGCAATCAATTCTTTGACAGCGTCATCAATGCCAGTAGTTAGACTGTTGTGTGTGTTGGTTTTGAAATGTTTGGAATTGAATATTTTTGTCAGTGCGGTGCATGTCCCTGGAGTCAAGAATGAAGTGGCTGATGCGCTTTCTCGTTTGCAGTGGGATTGGTTTCGATGGTTGGCTCCGGAGGCGGAGTAGGCCGGGGTTCCGTGCCCCCATGGGACCTCGTGTGGGATCGGTGATGTCTTTGGTGCGGCAGTCTGTGGCCGCGTCCACTTGGCGATCTTATGAGCGGGTTTGGCAGGAATGGCGGGACTTGGTGAACTGGGAGTGGGGTCCTCGGCTGAGGATCGGCTCCATACGTTATTGTATTTTTTGGTAAGAAACTGGGAAGGGGGTGTGTCAGTGGCTTCGTTGAACGTGAAGTTGGCAGGTTTGGCGTTTTTGTTTCAGCTTCAGGGAGTCGAGGATGTCACAAAGGCGTTCGTGGTCAGCAAAGCGATGCAGGGTTATAGAAAAGGCCGGGTCCAGCCTGATTCCAGGAGGCCAGTGTCGCTACAGATGCTGGAGGCACTGGTGGGCGTGCTGCCTCGAGTGTGTTCCTCTGGGTTTGAGGTGAGGTTATTTCGCACGGCTTTTGTTTTAGCGTTTTTTGGGGCTTTGCGAGTGGGTGAGCTGGTCAGCCCTTCAAAAGCCGTGGCGGGGGGATTGCAGGCATCGGATGTGTTTTGGTCGGAGGAGGAGGTTACGTTCGTTATTCGCAGATCCAAGACGGACCAGTTGGGGAAGGGTGCGCGTGTGGTCATGGGTAGGGTCCCGGGCCTTGAGCTTTGCCCGGTTGGGGTGGTTCGGGATTGGCTCGACTGGCGGCCGGCAGGGCCTGGGCCGTTCTTGGTCCACAATTCTGGGGTTCTGCTGTCCCGATTTCAGTTTGGGGCGGTTTTTAAAAGGTGTTTGGGGGTTGGAGGTTTCCAGGCGACAGATTATTCATCCCATTCTTTCCGGATTGGGGCTGCAACCGAGGCGTGGGGACTTAGCAACGAGGTGGTGCAGCGGATTGGTCGTTGGGAATCCCGCCGTTTCAGGCTTTATGTTCGCCCTCACTTGTTGTGAGGTCTTTTTTTCCTGAGTTTGTTCCTCATAAGTGTCTTGTGTGTGTTTTTCCTGGGGGTCTTTGTAGTGTCCGGGGTATGGGTCTGGTGTCTCTTCCAGTGTTTTTCCATGTTTCTTGTTCTTTTCTTTCAGGCCCCGCATGCCTGATGTGGATCCTGGGCCATTCCTTTGTTAATAGGGGGGCTCAGAGGGCGTTGACTAGGCCCGAGGGAAAACAGGTGGGGTTTTCCAGGGATGAGGCCAGGGTCAGGTGGATCGGTATCCCGGGCATGCTATGGTCCAGTGTGCTGCCGGAAGTGCAGCGGTATGCACGTTTGGACCGCCCCCCCGACGTGCTCTTACTTCACATTGGAGGTAACGACCTCTGTCTCAGGGCTTCCCGGGATCTTGTAAAAGACATAAAGTGGGATTTCATGCGGTTGCGTTCATCCTACCCGGACACCATTGTGATTTGGTCAGATATGGTGGGCAGGCTGGATTGGAGGGGGGCCGGGTCGGTTGCTAAGATCAATAGGACCAGGGTAAAAGTCAACAAAGCAGTGTCAAAGTTTGTAGTCGGCCACGGGGTTCTGGTGGTTCGCCATCGCGAACTTGAAGGAGATTTTGGGCTTTTTCTTAGAGGTGATGGGGTCCATCTTTCCCCAGTTGGGACAGACATGTGGGTCCTGGGGCTCCAGGATGGGTTAGAACGGGCCTTAAGGCTGTGGCGGGTCGCCCACTAGTAAGGGGTCACTGGTGAGCTCCTGTGGCAGGGGTACGGGGTTCCTGGGGGTGGTGGGTGCCGGTATATATTGGTGGTATGTACCAAAAGGTGGTGGTAGGGGGCGTGCCTGTCTGGGTATGGGCTCCTTCCCTATCTTAGTATAGGGGCTATTGCCATGCGGGCTGAACAGTGAGGAAACGGACAGAGCCTCAGAGCTGGCATGAACACGGCTGGAGGCCAGAATGACTTCGGATGGTGTCAGCCCACGGCATAGCCTCTTGTGTCTGCTCTCAGGAACCCAGTACATTATGTGTAGTTATTATGTGTAGTTATTAGTTTGGTTTAATAAAGAAAAAGTTGTTGTGTTAAATGTATATATTTATTTAAAGATTTATATATATTTATTCAATATGGTTAAAAAAAATTATAGTTATTTTTGGTATTCTTTTGGATTTAATAAAGGGGCATTTACTGGCCAATTAATCCAGAAGTTGTCATGTTTCAATTTAGGTAAGCAGTAGATGGGGGTATAAGTCGGGAACGGGGACTCTAGCAGTGCACCAGTCATGTTTATTAGTAATATCTGACAACTGAAAAATATTTACTACACTATTTAACGTGTGTATCTTTAAACCTTAGTTTCTTGTAAGATGCATTTTACTTGTCTTGCTATCAATTAAACATTACTTGTTTTCAGAAAATTGTTAAATGGATTTTTCTGGTCTCTTCCAAACAACAGATGTCTAAGACCATATCAGATACCTCATTGTTATGTATTCTGTAATAGTCAGGATTTTTTTGTAGATTACCTTTTTTTCATAATAAAATGCAAACTCTAAAGCCTCGTACACACAATCAGATTTTTTCATTGGGAACTGTGTGATCACAGGCTGTGAAAAATCCGATCGCTTGTATGCTCCATCGGAAAATTGTTGTCGGATTTTCCACAGACAAGTGTTGGATGGCATGCTTTAAATTTTTCCGCAGACACCGGTCTGTTGTCAAATTTTCCGAGCGTGTGTACACAAGTCCGTCGGAACAAAAGTCCAAAGTACAAACACGCATGCTCAGAAGCAATGCTTACCAAACACAACATTAGCAGAAGGTGCCCAAAAGGTGGCACTAAAAAGCTAAAAAAAACACCAGGAGAATCATAAATATAATACATCATGCTAAACGGACTCGAACGCCTTCTCTGCTGCTCTCCATAGACGCAGAGAAGGCGTTCGACAGGGTCCACTGGACCTATATGGAAATGGTGCTGAAGAAATTTGGTTTTCAGGGACCGATACTAAAGGCTATCTTGTCCCTTTATTCATGCCTGTCTGCCCAGGTATACTCTGCCGGTTTCCTGTCCTCACCCTTTGACATTTCTAATGGGACCAGACAGGGCCTCCCCCTTTCGCCAACCATTTTTAATCTAGTGATAGAACCACTAGCTTAAGCAATCTGCACAAAACCCTCATCTCGGGCTTTCAGTTTGGCCATGATATGCACACTAAAAACCTTTTTGCGGATGACGTAATTCTGCTTTTGACCAACCCGCTCAAGTCCCTCTTAGAAGCACACGCTACACTTACATCATTTGGGGAAATTTCATAATATAAGGTTAACTTCACAAAATCACTAATCTTGGACCTGGGAGTATAACCCCACGTGAAAAAATACCTACAAGACAACCTTCCCTATACCTGGTGCAAAGGCAGCATCACCTAACTGAGTATCTTACTAACTAGACAAACGGCCGCTCTAGCTAAGGCTAACATGATTCCGCTAGTGGCCAAACTGGAAGCCCAGCTCAGGGATATATCTAAAAAAGAAATTTCATGGTTGGGTAAAATTACTGTGTATAAGATATTAATTTTACCGCAAATTCTATATGTGTTCCGCAACCTGCCAATACACATACCTCATCATTATTTGCACTGCCTCACAAAACTCTGCTGGAAATATATCTGGAACGGGAAGAAAGCTAGGTGCTCTAGAAATAACCTGACTTTACACAAGAAGGCAGGGGGAGTGGGTTGGCGGACATCTTTGACTACCTATGGGCGACGCGCCTGGATCAGATTAAACACTGTTTCAAACGAACTGACACCCCCCACTGGGTAGATTTAAAAACACTACTGTCCCCTACCAATGACCTTATCCTACTTCTCCTGGGAGACAGGTGGGATCCTTGGAACTTAACAGCCTTAACAGCCTTGTCATTCCCACTGCAAGCCTCATTGAAAGCGTGTAGGTTCCTACTAGGAAACATCCATGAGGACTTACAGACCACTATAATCTCCCCTTGACCCTGTTTGAAGCTAGTGATGAGCGGAATACGCCATATTCGATTTCGCGATATTTCACGAATATATAGAAGAATATTCGTGAAATATTTGTTAATATTGAATATTCGTGATATTTTATCAAAAAAAAAAAATTTGCAAAATTTCGCTAATGCGAATGCGAAATTTCGCTAATGCAAATGCGAAATTGATTGCGAAATTCTCGTCAACACGCGGAAACGGAGATCATTTCCTGGATTACTAAACTAATATGCACTAAACACTAACTCTACTTACACAAACTTATATGACTAAACTAAAGCTATTTTTTTTTTGTTTTTTTATTTTTTATACACAAAACACAGAAGGGCAGAGAAAGTATTCGTGAATATTCGTAATATGAATATTCGCATTGCGAATATTCGGCAACATAAAAGGATCGCCTCAGCTACTCAGCCCAGGGTCTCTAATCATACCAGCAATGCTTTAAGAAGTCAATGGAGATCACTAGGATGTGATCCGTTTTAAAAATAAATTTGAAAAAATACGAATATTCGCAATAGCGAATATTCACCGCGATATTCGATTTATTCGCGAATACTCGAATATGCAATATTCGTAACGAATATTCGCAATGCGAATATTCGTGAGCAACACTATTTGAAGCCAAGATCCCAATGTTGGACGTCACAGACTTGACTGATAAGGGTGTTTCCTACATCTCAGATCTATATGAAGGACCAAAACGCAAAACTGCGGAACAAATTGTGCTGCAATTCCGCCTCTCAGACACTAAACTTTTCAAATTCCTTAGGATTACGCACTTCCTGAAATATCGCTCTCCTCCGACCGTGACCATGCCAAACAAAATTTGGCAATACTACTCCACAGTAAATAACAATACTAAGGGCATATCCTTTTTTTTTTTATAACACATTGCGTGACAGAATGAAATTTGTTAAAACAACAGCAATGCAGAAATGGGAGGTTGATCTAGGTATCACCTTCTCGGAATTACAATGGCAGCGATCCTTCACAGAAATACACAGGTCCTTCCACTGTGTTAAACATTGGGAATTAATGATCAAGGTGGCTAATAGATGGCACTACACTCCTTTCCGTCTGGCCACATACTTCCCGGGACAGTCTCTGACCTGCTGGAGGGAGTGTGGGCAAGTAGGGAACCTCTTGCATATGTTCTGGCAATGCCCTAGCATAAGAAGCTTATGGAATAGGGATTTCCAACTGATCTCTTCCCTGAAGCCGCGTACACACGGCAGAGAACCTCGACGGGCAGAACACATCGTTCCGCCCGTCGAGGTTCTCTGCCGGCCGTAAGATTCAGCGACCCGCCCGTCGGGAATGGCAACCAGCCATTCATCCAGGCAGGCCGTCGAGCAAATAGAGAACATGCTCTCTATTTCTGCTCGACGGCATTCCCGACGGGATGCTCGCCGAGAGCGTACACACGGCCGAGGTTCTCGCTGGAATGCAGCTTCCAGCGAGGTTCTCACTGGTTTCTAGTGAGAACCTCAGTCGTGTGTACGCCGCCTTACAGGGATTCTAGCACGCCCTGACCCTGCTGTGGCGCTACTACACCTAAACATAGACAAATACCCACACAAAGTCAGACCAGTCATAACACATATTCTCCTAGAGACACGTCTACTGATACTATGCAACTGGAAATCTAACAAGGCCCCTAACATATCTGAAGTCGTTACAGCAGTCCATAAGAACTATACTTTCGAACGTCTAATAGCTATTAACTCCTTAAAGTGCAAGGCATTTGACGACTGTTGGTCTATTTGGCCTAAGCTTTTATGATGTATTGATAACTTACATGTTGTACTACTACTGAAAATTGTACTTACGCATTGTTTAGTGTGTATATCTTTCCTCTTGTATTCCCTGTTAAAGCTAAAAAAACACCTAGGGCCAGATTCACATACACTTAATATTGCGCTGCGTAATCGAAATACTCTACGCTGCCGTATTTTACCAGGCTCTACACCGAATTCTGGTAGATTTTTGCCCGTATGCTACGGCGGCGTAGTCTATTTCTCGCCGCGTAATCGAAATACGCGATTAGGGGGTGTGAAGCATTTAAATTAAGCGCGTCCCCACGGCGATCGAACTGCGCATGCTCCGTTCAGAAAATTCCCGCCGTGCATTGCGCGAAATCACGTCGTTACGTCATTCGTTGTTTGAGTAGCGTCGTTTACGAACATTCCTATTCCCGGACGACTTACGTAAAAAATAATAAAAGCCGTCGGAAAACGTAGAAATTCGACGCGGGAACGACGGCCATACTTAACATGGGCTGTCTAATATTAGACCAGCAAAAAGCTGGTATAGTGTTACGCAAAAAAAAGATGACAAAAGGTGCCGTAAGAGATTGCGAATGAAGATCGTAATTTCGGGGATCGCCGGCAAAAGCTCATTTGCATACCCCGACGCGGAAAACGACGGGAAGTCCACCCAGTGGCCGCAATTTTATTGCAGCATAGATCCGAAGGCGTACTAACACGTAATCCAGTCGAATTGAAGCCCGCAGCCGTCTATTCATGGTTTGAGGTTTCCGACTAGCTAGAAAACGCGCGTAATTTGAAATTACTCCAGTCTAACACCAGTTAGACAGGCATAATGGCTCTGTGAATCTGGCCCCTAGTATGTAACTATGTTCGTGTTTGTTGGCCGACAATTGTGTGCTATTTGTATGCAAGACACATTTTTGGACCAACGCCCTTTGGACAAATGTCCAAGGCTTTGTCTGCAGAAAATCCTATTGTGTTGTACGAGGCTTTATACCACATGTTCCAGAGCACAACAAACATGAGGAAACCTTGACATTTTTTAAAGTATTTAAAGTATTTATTAGGTTTTAAAAAAAAAAGGAATACATTGCATAAAGACACAGTATAGAATAGATCATCCAAAGCATACAGGTACAATATACATTGTAAATGCAAAACCAAGGGCTACAGGGAGAAACACTTGCATAACGCTGCTTTAAGTTAGCCCAGGGGACCCCTTAGAGCGGGATCACTCTCCAACCTCCCCTGTACCCCAACGGGAGCTCAACTGTGCAGAGGATGGCGGAGAGGACCCCCACTCACAGTATACATCCGGGAGTGACATTAGTTAGAGATCGCTGTAGGCAGGTGGAGAACCGATACAGGAGGCTCTTTGTACTTGTACGTAGCCCAAAAAACAAAATACAAAATACAAGCAAAAAAAAAACAAACACGAAGAACAAAAACAACAACAACCCGGGGAAAGACCTAGGCTGGGCTTAGAGAAATCTATAGATCAAAAAGGATAAACCAATGCCCAGGGGAATTTCCCCGTAATGCTTGAGATGGGTAAGGGGGAAGGTAGGATAGAGAGAGGAGAGAGAGAAGGGGGAAGAAGCAGGAGAGAGGAACAGCGGCGGTTAGCGGAAGAGGCCCATTCCCAGGAGGGTTAATTGGACAAGTAAATGGAATCTCCGATCCCCATGTAGTTAGCCCAAGGTTCCCATATCTCCCTAAACTGGGGAGATTTATCTAGGATAGAACTCAGCATCTTTTCCTGGGACATGATCCATGAAATTTTCCTTTTGGCTGCTGTTATGGAGACCTTGGGACGTTTCCATGACCTGGCTAAGGTGATTTTGGCGCCCAAGAAGATAAAGAATATAAGTTTACGAGAGGATTTCGGGGCTTTAACAGGGAGGTGGTTAAGCAGGGCCGTTGATGGGGACCTGGGGATAGCAAGGCCAGTTATTTTGGACGCTATATAGAATATTTTGTTCCAAAAACCTCTGATTTTGGGGCATTCCCACCAGACGTGCAGCATGGAGCCCCCCAACTGACATCCCCTGAAGCATAAGGGAGAAGTCGAGGGGTACATAACCGCAAGCCGGGTAGGGGTGAGGTACCACCTGGTGAAAACCTTTAGATTGGCTTCCACAAGAGATACGTTGTAGATGCCCCTATATGAGGAGCCCACAGCCTTGTGCCAAGTGTCCAGGTCCCAGGTCAAGTCTAAGTCCACCTCCCAGGCTAGCATATAGGGCGCCTTCCGCTTGTCCCCGGCCAGTGACGAGTAGATCATGGAGATCCCCCCCCCTTTGCTCCAGAAGGTCTCCACACCATTGTTCATACGGTGTGGGTTGTGGGGGGTCGGGTTTCGTGGACCAAATGGAATGAAGGAAGGAGGATATTTGGTGGAACCTGAATCTCTCTACCGGAGGTAATTTCAGTGTCATAATACATTGGGAAAGGGAAATAGGTCCCGTGATAGAGATGAAGTGCCCGATCCGATACATCCCCTTATCCAACCACCATTTGAATGCTCGAATGTCCATACCTGGGGGGAAATCGGGGTTATGAAATATGTGACTCAGGGGTTTACAGGGGGAAACTAAGGAAGGGTCATTTCTGAGTTTATCCCAGATCGCGAATGAGTGTGATAGAGATGGGCAAAGAATGGAGGGTCTGGCCTTAGGGGCACTCCAGAGGAGGTAGTCAAGGGTGAAGGAGGGGACTGCCTGTCTTTCCATTTCCACCCAATCAGGTTTGGTGCATTTGCTATAAACTGTGGAGAGCTGGGTGAGTCTAGCCGCCTGATAGTACCAGAGTAAATTGGGCAGTCCCAGTCCCCCTCTGCTTCGAAGTCTAAAAAGGGTGTGCCTAGCTAGGCGATGGCCCGATTTGCCCCATACAAATTGGATGACCTTGCTTTGGAACGAAGTTAAGTGATCCTTCTTAATAGATATCGGGAGCGCGCGAAAGAGGTAAAGTAGTCGTGGGAGCAGGGTCATCTTCACCGAGTTTATCCTCGGGACCACAACTGGGAAAGGATGAGGAGTAGGCAGTACTTCCCAAGACATGGGGGGAGTTCGTCCAGAGAAAACAAAAGTCTTCACGAACTGTTTCCAGAGAATCTTCTTTAGTGATGTCATGGAGGCCTGGTGTCCCTGGTCTTCTTAAATTTAGGCTTGTCCCAGGTGTTAGTCAAGGGGCTTGCAGGAGAAGGACGTTTGGTGGATCCAGGGTTGGAGTTGGAGAGATCCATGGCGGCCTCACGTGAAATAAGGCGGAGGTTCAGCAGGAGGCGTTCCCCATCATGGAAGTTGTGAAATGCATGTGCCTTACCCTTGTACTCAAATTTTACGGCAAATGGGAAGGCCCACTTGTATTTGATGTCACGTTGCGTCAAGGCCGATAAGAGGGGCTTCAGGGTTCTTCTCTTTTGGATAGTTGTGGGCGAAAGGTCCGCAAACACTTGAACTGTGTGACCCCGGCAAGTGAGAGGGTTTTGGTGTCTGCTCACCTTCATCACTTCCTCCTTCACCGAAAAGAAGTGAAGCTTGACCACGATGTCCCTGGGGGAGCCATCCTTCCTCGGCGGTCCTAGGGCTCTGTGGGCCCGATCAATCTCCAATTTATGTTGGGGGATAGTAGGGATCAGCTGTTTGATAAAGTCCTGGACCACAGGAAAAGTGTCAGTAATTGATTCAGGGAGCCCCCTGATCCTAAAATTCTCTCTCCTGGATCTGTTCTCCAGGTCGTCGATCCGGGAGAGGGCAGTGTCCAATTGGTCCTGCAGAAATTGGATGTGGTCAGAATTTTGTCGGGTAGTGGCGATCGTTTGATCGAGTTTGTTCTCTATAGATTCCATCCTGGTGCCTATCATCTGAAAGTCCCCTCTTAGTTCCCCTGTGATCTTGGCTGCTGTTTGTGCCAGTCCCCTGTCTAGCAAGAGTGACAGTTGTGTGAACAAGTCAGTTGTTTGTGACAGGGAGTGTGCAGTGACCTCTGCCATGCCAGGCCTTTCTGCTGCATGTGGGGAGGAAGGCCTTAAGGGGGAGTCCATAAGATCCGCCATTGTCTGCTCCAGCAGGGACTCTGTGGATGCAGGAGAATGAGCCATGATCGGCAGGGGGCTAGCTGGGTTCCCTGGCGCGAGTGAGCGGGCTACAGAGGCATAGGATGGCCTGGTGCCAAAGGATTCCTCCGTGTCTGTGAGGAAATTCTGGGTGCCGCCCGCCATCTTGGGATCACGTGTCCTGCTTACCGCCTCCAGCTGTGGTCCCAGGCTCCGTCTCGTTGGTCCTTCCGACATATACTGGTGCCCCCGCTACTCCTCTACCCGAGAGTGTTGCTGTGGCCAGCTAGGGTGACCCGATCCGCCCGCTAGATCCGTCGGTCAGCCGTAACGGTGCGGAGCTCCAGGGCTAAGCTGCCATTCCGGAGCTGTCCGCGCATGCGCCTCTCGAAACCTTGAAATTTTTTAAAACAAGACTACAAACAATGAAAAATATTTTACCGGTATCAGTTATTTTTCTGAATGCTCCATATAAAAGAATATCATGCTATAGAGAACTGGATGTGGAACAGGCAGTGATCCTTTCTTGGACAATATTCTGTCTCACTCTACATAAGAGCTGTTTGTCACTAAATGTTTATCCATTCCCTTCAAGACCAAGGTAGTTAGGGTCGCCACCTTTTCTTAACATCAAATCCAAACACTTCTGAGGCACAAATCTTTTTTTTTTTTTTATATTTATAGTGTACACTGCACATATATTTTGTTAAATAGCATTTCTAATGATATAGAGTTAATCACAACTTTGCAAATTTTTTGCTGTAGAAAGACACTCCTCTCCTGAATGCACTTTTGGTATAAACGTATAAACGCTTCTCTTCTAATAAAAACCTGTACATGTCTGTATATGTGCATGGGCTTACATAGAAGTACTTTTACAGGCTTCTCTTCTTTCTAAAAACCTGTAAATGCCTACATGTGGCACTTTTACAGGCTGAAAAAAAATGCCCAATGTTTGTAAAAGTGCTATTTTGTAAGCCCAGTGTGCATGAGGCCTTCATCTGTAAAATCCCTATGCACATGGGGCATCTAATCTCTGTACCTACAATCCAAGCATTCATGTACACTAAGACGGCACAGGTATCTATCCCTGCTGACTGCAGCCTGTCATAATCTATGGCAAGCTGAAGTTTACTGCAACTGGACAGGGCTGAGTTCTGTACCAAGTTGTACTCTTTTTAGTGCCTTATGCACCAAGGACGAATGCCCGCAACCAGGCCCGGACTGGGACAAAAAATAGGCCCGGTGAGGGGCTAAAGTCTGTGCAAAGGCCTTATAGTATGGTACGGAGAACCCATCAGGGCCCGGGGCAGAGCCCGTCTTCAAACCCTTAATAACTTCCAAAACTTCCGCTGTAGAAATGGGGGCTTCGAGTCTGTCTCTATGGTCCTTAGATAAAGTGGGCGTAGGGAGGTTATCTAGGAACCTAGTCCTGATAGGGGTTGTCCCTGGTTGTTGTCCTCTATACAGGTTCGTATAGAAAGAATGAAACGCTCGGAGGATTTTAAGTGGGTTCGCCGTGGGGGGTTGTCCCGCTATGTTAATTTTAGGGAAAGCGTACGTTCGAGGACGCGGGGTAAGTTTGGAGGCTAAAAGAGGCCCCCGGTTTATCTTTCATGTGGTAAAATCTTGCCCCTTGCCATCGGAGACCGGTCACAGCTTTGGCAGTCAGAGCTAGATTTAATTCTAGGCGGGCAGAGTCAATGCGGGACATAGGGCAGCGGCCTGGTTCCCTCTTATGTTCCGCACAGAGCTCTTGGAATTTTTTTTCAAGGTTCTCTATGTCCGCTCTGCGAGCCCTATTAAGTCTTGCCTTGATTTGAATTAATTTGCCTCTAATGGTTGCCTTGTGGGCAGCCCAGAGAGTCTCTGCTGATACGTCAGGGGAGCTGTTTTGCAAAAAGTATTCAGAAATGGCCAGTTCTACCTCCTGTTTGTGAGCAGGATCCGACAGTATCGAATCGTTGAGCCGCCACTGACGGGAGTTAGGGAGTGAAGGGTGGTTAGTTAAAAACATACTTACTAGTGAGTGGTCGGACCAGACTGTGTCTGTGATCTGAGATTTGCTGATCGACGGGATCAGGGCGTTCGAAATCAGGAGATGGTCTATTCTAGCATAGGTTTGGTGGGCGTGGGAGAAATGTGTGTAGTCTCTTTGGGTTGGGTTCATCTCCCGCCAGATGTCAGTAAGACCCCTCTGATACACTAATTTGGCAATCTTCGAGCTAAGTCTGGTGGGGCGCACATTTTGTGCCGTTGGAGGTTTGGACTTATCAATGCCTTGATCAAAGGCGACGTTCGTGTCTCCTCCCATGATCACCATGCCCTCCAATAGTGGGTCTAGGGTTTTGAATAGATCGGTGACAAATTTCAGCTGGCCCACATTGGGGGCATAATAGGAGACCAGGGAGTACAGATGACCGTCAATAGTGCCCTTGGCCAAGACAAACCGCCCTCCCGGATCCCTGTATTCTGACTGTAGCGAGAACCTGCAGTGCTTGGATATGAGGATCGCTACCCCTTTGGTTTTATCCTCTGCGTTGGACAGGAAAAACTGAGGGAACTGGGCATGGAGGAAATTGGGTTTGTATCGGATTGGGAAGTGCGTCTCCTGTAGGAAGAGGATATCAAGGTTACGGGACTTCATAAAGTCTAGTACCTTCCGTCGTTTGGATGGGGAGTTTAGACCCTGTGTGTTGTGTGTGGCTACCTTTAATGAGGTCGCCTTGGGAGTGTCACTAGCCATGGAGCACAGGTATAGGGGAGATCACCAAAACCCTGCCACTTACCTGGCTAGGGGCATCACAGCGGAACCGAGGACCCGATCGTCTGGGGAACCGCAGACCACCTGGGAATAGAAGACCGCCATCCGTCCTATCGCCGCCTGCAAGAGGAAGAGAAGTTAGAGAGGAACAAGACAGTGGGAAGAGATAAGTGAGGGAAAGGGGGGGGACACGAGCCCGCTAGGGGCTCAGGGGGGTGTTGGGCACCTGTGTACCCAACACCGAGAACCCTGTTCTCATTTACTGCACCCTGCAGGCAGGGTGAACGCCTAACCCAGGGAAAGGGCATAGCCGAGTCCGTGGGGTAGGAGGAGGCGCTGCAACACCGCCCCGGCTCCGACGTAACCAATAAGCTAAACTGGAACTGATAGCTCCATCAAAACAAAAAACAAGTATGCCGGGCAAAAAGGGGCACCCCAGAAGCCCGCTTCCCAAGGACCCAACCCCCACCCACATACCAAGCATGTAGAAGAGGTCGTGGGTCCCTAAGGGGCCAGCCACATGCTCCAAGAGAAAAAAAAAATTGTTTTCATCAAAAATATCAAGAACAATCGGAGGGAGGAATGAACAGGTAAACATGAGTAGCAATACCCAAACCGTGAGTGGCTATTATAACATATAAGTGGTCTAGTTTAGGATCAAGACTGCGACCGATAAGGTCCCTCGGGACCACAACTGGGAAAGGATGAGGAGTAGGCAGTACTTCCCAAGACATGGGGGGAGTTCGTCCAGAGAAAACAAAAGTCTTCACGAACTGTTTCCAGAGAATCTTCTTTAGTGATGTCATGGAGGCCTGGTGTCCCTGGTCTTCTTAAATTTAGGCTTGTCCCAGGTGTTAGTCAAGGGGCTTGCAGGAGAAGGACGTTTGGTGGATCCAGGGTTGGAGTTGGAGAGATCCATGGCGGCCTCACGTGAAATAAGGCGGAGGTTCAGCAGGAGGCGTTCCCCATCATGGAAGTTGTGAAATGCATGTGCCTTACCCTTGTACTCAAATTTTACGGCAAATGGGAAGGCCCACTTGTATTTGATGTCACGTTGCGTCAAGGCCGATAAGAGGGGCTTCAGGGTTCTTCTCTTTTGGATAGTTGTGGGCGAAAGGTCCGCAAACACTTGAACTGTGTGACCCCGGCAAGTGAGAGGGTTTTGGTGTCTGCTCACCTTCATCACTTCCTCCTTCACCGAAAAGAAGTGAAGCTTGACCACGATGTCCCTGGGGGAGCCATCCTTCCTCGGCGGTCCTAGGGCTCTGTGGGCCCGATCAATCTCCAATTTATGTTGGGGGATAGTAGGGATCAGCTGTTTGATAAAGTCCTGGACCACAGGAAAAGTGTCAGTAATTGATTCAGGGAGCCCCCTGATCCTAAAATTCTCTCTCCTGGATCTGTTCTCCAGGTCGTCGATCCGGGAGAGGGCAGTGTCCAATTGGTCCTGCAGAAATTGGATGTGGTCAGAATTTTGTCGGGTAGTGGCGATCGTTTGATCGAGTTTGTTCTCTATAGATTCCATCCTGGTGCCTATCATCTGAAAGTCCCCTCTTAGTTCCCCTGTGATCTTGGCTGCTGTTTGTGCCAGTCCCCTGTCTAGCAAGAGTGACAGTTGTGTGAACAAGTCAGTTGTTTGTGACAGGGAGTGTGCAGTGACCTCTGCCATGCCAGGCCTTTCTGCTGCATGTGGGGAGGAAGGCCTTAAGGGGGAGTCCATAAGATCCGCCATTGTCTGCTCCAGCAGGGACTCTGTGGATGCAGGAGAATGAGCCATGATCGGCAGGGGGCTAGCTGGGTTCCCTGGCGCGAGTGAGCGGGCTACAGAGGCATAGGATGGCCTGGTGCCAAAGGATTCCTCCGTGTCTGTGAGGAAATTCTGGGTGCCGCCCGCCATCTTGGGATCACGTGTCCTGCTTACCGCCTCCAGCTGTGGTCCCAGGCTCCGTCTCGTTGGTCCTTCCGACATATACTGGTGCCCCCGCTACTCCTCTACCCGAGAGTGTTGCTGTGGCCAGCTAGGGTGACCCGATCCGCCCGCTAGATCCGTCGGTCAGCCGTAACGGTGCGGAGCTCCAGGGCTAAGCTGCCATTCCGGAGCTGTCCGCGCATGCGCCTCTCGAAACCTTGAAATTTTTTAAAACAAGACTACAAACAATGAAAAATATTTTACCGGTATCAGTTATTTTTCTGAATGCTCCATATAAAAGAATATCATGCTATAGAGAACTGGATGTGGAACAGGCAGTGATCCTTTCTTGGACAATATTCTGTCTCACTCTACATAAGAGCTGTTTGTCACTAAATGTTTATCCATTCCCTTCAAGACCAAGGTAGTTAGGGTCGCCACCTTTTCTTAACATCAAATCCAAACACTTCTGAGGCACAAATCTTTTTTTTTTTTTTTTTTTTTATATTTATAGTGTACACTGCACATATATTTTGTTAAATAGCATTTCTAATGATATAGAGTTAATCACAACTTTGCAAATTTTTTGCTGTAGAAAGACACTCCTCTCCTGAATGCACTTTTGGTATAAACGTATAAACGCTTCTCTTCTAATAAAAACCTGTACATGTCTGTATATGTGCATGGGCTTACATAGAAGTACTTTTACAGGCTTCTCTTCTTTCTAAAAACCTGTAAATGCCTACATGTGGCACTTTTACAGGCTGAAAAAAAATGCCCAATGTTTGTAAAAGTGCTATTTTGTAAGCCCAGTGTGCATGAGGCCTTCATCTGTAAAATCCCTATGCACATGGGGCATCTAATCTCTGTACCTACAATCCAAGCATTCATGTACACTAAGACGGCACAGGTATCTATCCCTGCTGACTGCAGCCTGTCATAATCTATGGCAAGCTGAAGTTTACTGCAACTGGACAGGGCTGAGTTCTGTACCAAGTTGTACTCTTTTTAGTGCCTTATGCACCAAGGACGAATGCCCGCAACCAGGCCCGGACTGGGACAAAAAATAGGCCCGGGCATTTTAAATTGAGCAGCCCGGGGGGGGGGGGGGGCGGCGGGGGTTAATGATGGGATGTGGGGAGAAAGAAAGAAAGAAAGAAATAAAGAAAGAAAGAAAGAAATGTAGATAGATAAATAGATAGAAATGAAGGAAGATAGTTAAGGAAAGAAAGATAGATAAAGATAGAAAGAAAAAAGGGGAGGGAGGAAGATAGAGAACGATAGTTAAAGATAGATAGATAAAGATGGAAAGAAAGAAGGGAATGAAGGAAGATAGATAGATAGATAGATAGAGATATCTAGATAGATAGAGATATCTAGATAGATAGATAGATAGATAGATAGATAGATAGATAGATAGATAGATAGATAGATAGATAGATAGATAGATAGATAGATAGATAGATAGATAGATAGATATAGATAGATAGATAGATAGATAGATAGATAGATAGATAGATAGATAGATAGATAGATAGATAGATAGATAGATAGATAGATAGATAGATATAGATAGATAGATAGAGATATCTAGATAGATAGATAGATAGATAGATAGGTAGATAGATAGATAGATAGATAGATAGATAGATAGATAGATAGATAGATAGATAGAGATAGATAGATAGATAGATAGATAGATAGATAGATAGATAGATAGATAGATAGATAGAGATATCTAGATAGATAGATAGATAGATAGATAGATAGATAGATAGATAGATAGATAGATAGATAGAGATATCTAGATAGATAGATAGATAGATAGATAGATAGATAGATAGATAGATAGATAGATATATCTAGATAGATAGATAGATAGATAGATAGAGATAGATAGATAGATAGATAGATAGATAGATAGATAGATAGATAGATAGATAGATAGATAGATAGATATAGATAGTAGGGTTGCCCCGCGCCGCTTCACCCACCCCCCCCCCGCCGATGCCGCCGCCGAATCGAAAGCCGTCGCATTGCGCCGCCGCTGCAAGGGGTTAAACGCCGTGCGGGAACATCACAGCATTCATTTGAATAGCTGTAATGTTCCCGCCCGTATAGACATGGCTGGCTGCATATGTGAGTGACATGGCTAGAGGGACATGGGACATGAATGGCTGCATATGTGAGAAACATGGCTAGAGGGACATGGGACATGGCTGGCTGCATATGTGAGGGACATGGCTAGAGGGACATGGCTGAAGGGACATGGCTGCATATGTGAGGGACATGGCTGCATATGTGAGGGACATGGCTGAAGGGACATGGCTGCATTAGTGAGGGACATGGCTGGAGGGAAATGGCTGGAGGGACATGGCTGAATATGTGGGGGATATGGCTGGGGGGACATGGCTTCATATGTGAGGGACATGGCTAGAGGGACATGGGACATTGCTGCATATGTGAGGGACATGGCTAGAGGGACATGGGACATTGCTGCATATGTGAGGGACATGGCTAGAGAGACATGGCTGAAGAGACATGGCTGCATATGTGAGGGACATAGCTAGAGGGACATGGCTGGAGGGACATGGCTGAATATGTGGGGGACATGGCTGGGGGGACATGGCTGCATATGTGGGGGACATGGCTGCATTTGGGGACACATGTAAAAAAAGTATCGGTATTCGGCATCGGGACAACCCTAATAGATAGATAGAAAGATACTGTAGATAGATAGAGAAAGATAGATAGATAGATAGATAGATAGATAGATAGATAGATAGATAGATAGATAGATAGATAGATAGATAGATATAGATAATAGGGAGAGAGAGAGAGAAAGTAAGAAAGAAAGAAAGAAAGAAAGAAAGAAAGAAAGAAAGAAAGAAAGAAAGGTGAAGTGAGTGAGAGAGAGAGAGAGAGAGAGAGAGAGAGAAGGGAATGAAGGGCACCCCTACATCAGTGTACAGTGTACTCACTCGGAGGCAGGAGGGACTGACTGGATGGATATCAGACTCCATCCCTCCCTCATTTTTGTTTGGCTTTGGTTTGAATATTCCCGTACCTAAGGCAGCAGAACAGTGTCTGTCTGGGAGACACAGGACGAGAGGAGGGAGAGGAGCAGCTCCTCTCCTCTCACTGGTTTTCAGGCAGCAAGGGGAGGGGTAAAATGTCAGAGCTGATCTCAAGTTCAACTTTCTCTATCTACCCCAGCTCAATCTCTATCTGGCTGTGTTGGTGGCGGGTAAACTAGGCTATTGGGTAAACTGGAAGTCCCCTCTTGGCCTGTAATCTCTTGGTACACCCCTGGGGAGACATGACATGTGGACCATTCGCGGGCCGCCGCGGCCCACCGGGCATTTTCCCGGTATGCCCTATGGCCACCTTTTGCTGCAATTACAGCTGCAAGTCTTTTTATGGGTGTCTCTACCAGCTTTGTACATCTAGAGAGTGACATTTTTGCCCATTCTTCTTTGTAAAATAACTCAAGCTCTGTCAGATTGGAAGGCCTTTAGGAGAAAGATCAAAACCCATCTCTTTTGAGTTCAAAGAAGAAATGGACAAAAGAGCGCCCAGAGGCGATTCAGTTCGCATGTGCAGCGCTATATAAGTTGTCATGGAGAGCGTCTCTGAACAGCAATTTTCAAGTCTTTAGGTCTGAACTTTGACTGATATGCTTTGATCTAAACCATTCGATTGTAGCCCTGTATGTTTAGGGTCGTTGTCCTGCTGGAAGGTGAACCTCTGCCCCAGTCTCAAGTCTTTTTCAGACTCTAATACACACGATCATTTTTTGTGATGAAAAAAAACGAAGTTTTCTGTGAAGTAAAAAACGACGTTTTTGAAACGTCACTTTTTAAAGACGATGTTGCATACACACCATCGTTTTTTTCACAAAAAGCGAGGTTACGTTCACCACCCTTTTCCATTGAAGCTCGCTTCATAACTAGCTTCTGGGCATGCGCGGGTTGAAAAACGTCGTTTTAAACAACGTTTTTGCTACACACGGTGACTTTTTGTGAAACAAAAAACTACGTTT
This sequence comes from Rana kukunoris, assembly GCA_029574335.1. Taxonomy (NCBI): domain Eukaryota; kingdom Metazoa; phylum Chordata; class Amphibia; order Anura; family Ranidae; genus Rana; species Rana kukunoris. The sequence continues at coordinate 327,414,315 of CM056050.1, read as the reverse complement.
TGAAAAACGACACAAAAAATTCAAGCATGTTGGAATTTTTTTTTGGTCGTTTCTTTGAAGACAAAAAACGACGTTTTGCCCACACACCATCAATTTAAATGACGTTTTAAATAACGACGTTTTTTTTCATCGCAAAAAACGACCGTGTGTACGCGGCATAACAGGTTTTCTTCTACGATTGCCCTGTATTTGGCTCCATCCATCCTCCCATCAACTCTGACCAGCTTCCCTGTCCCTGTTGAAGAAAATCATCCCCACAACATGATGCTGCCACCACCATGTTTTACAGTGGGGATGGTGTGTTCAGGGTGATGTGAAATGCTAGTTTTCTGCCACACATAGCATTTTTTTTGTTGTCCACATAGTTCAATTTCAATAGTTCAATTTTGATCTCATCTGACCAGAGCACCTTCTCCCACATGTTTGCTGTGTCCCCCACATGGCTTCTTCCATACTGCAAAAATGACTTGTTATGGCTTTCTTTCAACAATGGCTTTCTTCTTGTCACTCTTCCATAAAGGTCAGATTTGTGGAGTGCACGACTAATAGTTGTCCTGTGGACAGATTCTCCCAACTAAGCTGTGACTCCCTGCAGCTCCTTCAGTGTTACCATGGGCCTCTTCGGTGCTTCTCTGATTTTTAGTCAGTTTAGGTGGATGGCCATGTCTTGGTAGGTTTGCAGTTGTGCCATACTCTTTTCATTTTCGGATGATGGATTGTACAGTGCTCCATGAGATGTTCAAAGCTTGGGATGTTTTTTTATAACCTAACCCTGCTTTAAACTTTTCTACAACTTTATCCCTGACCGCTTTGATGTGTTTCTTGGCCTTCATGATGCTGTTTGTTCCCTAATGTTCTCTAATAAACCTCTCAGGGCTTCACAGAACAGCTGCATTTACACTGAGATCAAATTACACATATAGAGACAAGAAAAAACGCATATATTGAGAGTCCAAGGGCCGCACACCCCAAAATGTTGTACAGTTTGAGACCCATCTCAACAATGATTAAATATTAAATGATACAATGGAATATATATAGTGCCATTGATGAAGTAGCTTCCATAAGAATACGCTGACGCGTTTGGACCACAAATTGGTCTTCTTCAGGGGTACAAGTGTGTGTACAATAATGTGCAAAACAATTACACATATATGGATTAATTAGGTGACTTCTTAAGGCAATTGGTTCCACTAGATTTTAGTTAGTAGTATCAGATTAAAAGGCGGCTGAATACAAATGTACACCACACTTTACACATATCGATTTGAAAAAAAATGAAAATCATTTATCATTTTCCTTTCACTTCACAATTATGTGCCACTTTGTGTTGTTCTCAATAATAATCCTTTTACGTGTTTAATTGTAACATGACAAAATGTGGAAAATTTCAAGAGGTATGAATACTTTTATAAAAGGCACTGTAGAGACTAAATGAGACTTTGGGAGGCAGTGAATTCTAAATCACATAGAGCAAAGCTGTAAATCTTTCCTAAATCAATAGAAACCATACTCTTACCCACAACATACTAATCCATTAATGTTTCAGAATTGGAAGTCTCACAAATATGTCTAAACTTAAAGGGGTTGTAAACCCTCGTGTTTTTTCACCTTAATGCATCCTATCCATTAAGGGGAAAAAACTTCTGACAAGGACCGGCCCCCAGCCCCTCGTTTTACTCACCTGACCGCCTTCGAACTCCGGGCGGAGACGCGCTATACCCCTCTGCCCTGGGTTCTCGACTCTTGATTGGATAGATTGATAGCAGCGCAGCCCTTGGCTCCCACTGCTGTCAATCAAATCCAATAACACAGGCATAGGGGGGTGTGGCCAAGTCCTACATTGGGCCTCGAAAGGTTTTCAAATAGATTTTGAATCGTTTTTGAATTTGTGTGTTTAATGTGTGCTGTAACCTCTAGCAACCAGTCAGTAAGTGGTAATGATATGCTGTAATCTCTGGCAACCAATCGCAATCACTGCCTGATCTGATACAGTAAACTGATTTAAAATTCCCCCCAGGACCTATACACAATGCTATAGTGCCAGGGCATGCGAGAGCTGAGTAAACAGATACTTGCAGTTGGCATAAAGGCAGAGTGGTTCAATGGTAGGCCAGGTACAAAGCAGGCAGAGTTTAGAGAATAGTCGATATCCGATCTGAGGTCATACACAGGGAAATCCAATCAGCAGAGCAGACAAACAGGTAGCTTGGAAAACATATTACAAAAACATTATCACAAGCATGAGACTGCAAGCTCGACTGGCTTATATCAGGTTTGGTCTCCACCCAGAGCCTGGCCAAATCAATCAACTTGCAGGTGGACAGACAGACAAGGAGAATGCCATAGCCAAAACTAGGATGGTGAAATGAAGAGCAGGAGCGCTAAACGCTCCTGACAGAAGGTCTGCAGGAAGGGGTTAGTTATCTGAATTTGAAAGCTCCCTGTAAATTAAGGGTTTCTGCAGATATCTGCCCCTCCTCCCTACATTAATCAGTATGTACCCTTGGATACTCACTTTCCCCAATGGACTTTTTGCCTTGAATTACATTTCCCTAGCTGGCATTCTTGACCAATGCTGTCACCTGAGATCCCCTGCCCCTTTGTTGTCAGGAAATGTTATTCACGGCTAGAAGTTCCTTTGGTGAAAATAATTTCCACAGGCTGGCGTTTGTTGTTTTTATTTCCCTCTACTTGTCAGCAAGCATTGTTTTTAAAGAAAGCCCTCAAAAGAAGAAGTGGATAGTGGCTACCTTGAGTTAATCTTCCTACACCTTCTATAGACTTCATCTATAAATTCTTTGAAATTTCAAGCAAGATTTGTTGAACCTTTGTTGAATCGAACCTTGACAATCACTAATGAAAGGTTAAAAAAAAAAAGAAAGCAGAAATTGTATGTTTTTGTCCCAAATATCTCTTATGCCCTGTACACACGATCGGTTCGTCTGATGAAAACGGACCGATGGACCGTTTTCATTGGACGAACCGATCGCGTATGGGCCCCATCAGTTTTTTTCCCATCGGTGAAAAAATAGAACCTGTTTAAAAAAATTTGTATGGTTAGAAAAACGATCGTCTGTGGGGAAATCCATCGGTCAAAAATCCACACATGCTCAGAATCAAGTCGATGCATGCTCAGAAGCATTGAACTTAAATTTTCTCTGCATGTCGTTGTGTTTTATGTCAGCGCGTTGGACACGATTGGATTATTAGCTGATGGTGTGTAGGCAAGACTGATGAAAGTCAGCTTCATCGGATATCTGATGAAAAAATCCATTGGTTCGTTTTCATCAGAAGAACCGATCGTGTGTACAGGGCATTAGACTTGTACATGCAGCAACACTTCACATGATTTTAGATGAATACACTTACCTCTTTTCTATGCCAGGAAACAGAAAGCACTACATTTAGTATTATCAGCCTTTGCTGTATAGCTTTTTCTTGGCAAATAATTATCCGTGCTAGGAAGATGGTAGAAGCTTTTGGCACCAATGTTGTTTCCAGCCAAGACACAGTGTTCCTATGCAGCTTTAAATAGAATTTCTATTTACAGGAACATGCCTTCCAACTGTTTTTGTTACAGAGACAGAGATCCTCTTAGGAACCCAACTGTCCTTTTAAACTGTTATACATAGATCCCTCTACATTTGATCCTTGTCACATACATTTTTTGTTCAGAGTCTTTCTGTGTTAAATTTGATAAAAAAAAAATGTACAAAATGATATTGATTCTTCAGCTCTGAATTTCTTGTTGTGTTGCAGGTTATATCTTTGTATGGGTCAACATTTAAACCATAAGTGTGATCCTTTTTTAGTATGTTCTTGAAGGCTTCAGACCTTAGAGGTGTTAGGCTCATAAAAATAGATGCCAATTTGGCAGCTGGTTTAAATAGGGGTGTAGCTAAGATCCTCTGGGCGCTATTGAAACACAAGATCATGGGCCCATGCCATTTTTTTGCAATAACAATATTTTTCATACACATCAAATGACAGTGCTTTCTTCTAACAAAACAATATGTTTTGATGGTGATTTTTTTGTACCAGCCATTGTACTGTAGACATGAACATAAAGGCCCAAGAGCCTAATTGTATCTGCTAACTCTGAAACCTCTATTTAAACATCTACATTTTGGAATTGCAATTGTTCATGGGCACACTGCCTGGAACCTTTCTCAAAGTGAGACCCTCATGCAGATCATTTTCTTATTTTTTTTTTCTACTTTGATTGCACATTATTTCTGCATTATCTCCAGCAGCATGCATTCACTAAATATATAATTCTGCTTTGTTCAAGCACTACTAAGTGTGCTGCAGGTTGTAGGTGGAAGAAATTTAATGTTTTAAAGCAACACTGTTAAAAAAATTAGAAAGTAAAAAAAAAACATGTAAAGATGAGACATACTATACTTACTATACCTGTCCCACCACTGACCTTCAAGAAGTTGAGACATAATAGTTAACGTATTCCTTTTAAAAACGATTAAAAATAGATATAAATCAATCATATAATGTACCTGCAGTTTCTAGTTTAGTTTTTGCATGTTTCTTGCCTGTGCTGTACAGAGCCACAGAGCCAATACAGGGCAGTAATGGTTTGGAAAACAAAACTGATTGGTGCTGAGGGGTTTTAGACACACGGTAATCACACCTCCTTGATTAGTGACCACAGAGAGAAAGCTCCCAGGACTGTGGTTATCAGGAAATAGACAACCAGGAAGTGTGGAGATCAGAGAAGAATTACAGCAACTTGAGAGCAAAAACGAACAATGAGGACATGAAAACAGCACTGCATTAAGGTAAAGAAAGCTATTAGGATAAAAAAAAATCCTTTACAAACCCTTTCAGTCTATTTAAGAGCTATGCTGTGAGTGTTAAATATCTGATCCCCGACAAACAATGTGATTATTTCTGCAGGCCTGTACATTGCTACTGTGTCATATAGCAAGCGACATAAGACCAGACAGCCCACACTCCCATATATGCGTCCATTAAGACAGTTCTCTGGGCACTGTAGCTCTTGAAGAGAACTGCAGTGATGGGGCAGGTATATTTATCTTTTTTACAGGGGTATCTTGATTTTTACCTACTGTGTTGGTGACAGTGTGGCTTTAAAACATATAAGACATATAGCTTGTCTTTTCTTCAAGATCCTGCAACATTAGGTAAAATTAGAGCAAGCTGATCATTCATAGTAAGAATTTAAAGTGTATCAACTAATATGTAATGCGTGGACCTAACTTAAACACTTCATTAAAACAGGCCCAGGATGCAGCTTATGTTACTATTTTGAGGCAAAAACTGGTTGCAGTCTCCAATTAAAGCATAACTAAATCCTGTTGTCCTTTACAGCCAAGAAAAGTGCCACCTTACCCTCTGTTTAGAGCTGCAGTTTTAATGGTGTTGAACACGTGAATATGTATGGCACCAGCTATTTGAGTGCTTGAAACTTTGGTTGAGAGCTAACATAAGCATCCTAGCATCTGTAAAATTTTGTGAGTATTTGCTATATTTTAGGTTTGAGTTGTGTTAAGTAAACAAGAGTTGCAAGTCTAAAGTTTTGTAGTGCTGAACTGCAATCAGATTAGCTGGATTCATAGCTCAGCTTCTTTGGTTTTCTCCTAGGCCCTGTTTACTGTATGTATCCTTCTGTTGTCAGTAGGGATAAGCTTCGTGTTCGAGTCAAACTCATGTTCGACTCGAACATCGTATGTTTGATCGTTCGTCGAATTACGAACGTTATGGGCCTTTCGTGCCAAATTTGAGTGGCACGTCACGGCCCATAATTCACTGCGGCATTGCAGTGCATTGCTGGCTGATGATTGGCCAAGCATGCACTATGACCCGCATTCTTGACCAATCACAGCGCCATCTGTACAGAGAGCCGTAATTGGCCAAAGCCAGGGGATTTAGTACATGCCCCACACTATATAAGGCCACCTGGAAGTCGGCCTTGTGTGTTGCGGCGTTGGTAAAAGACAGACAGAGAGAGAGAGAGAGACAGTGTCATTTCAATTGAGTTACATGTAGATAGAGCAGGCAGGTGAGTCAGTTAGCTGCAGTTACAGTGTGTACAGGATATATATGCATCCCAGGTATTTATACACTGTATTCAGTTTAGCTAGATCTGTTCCTGTATTCTCTTCCTAATATACTGACCGGCAGGCTGGTGATTGTGCTAGCTGCAGTATTTTCACTTAGTGTACTGTGTCCTTTGCACCTGAAGCTTACCTAAATACAATTGCTGGTGTTCTCATACAAATACAGGCAGGGACCTCCAGTATTCACTTTTAGTGTCCTTTGCACAGTGTGTACCTAAAGCTTACCTGAATACAATTGCTGGGACATCCAGTATTCTGTTTTAGTATCCTTTGCACAGTGCGCACCTAAAGCTACCTGACTACAATTGCTGGTGTTCTCATACTAATACCACAGACAGGGATCTGCAAGCATTGATCTGTGGGTGCTGCTGGGAGCAAGCCACTGACTTGTGGGTCCTGCTGGGAGCAAGCCACTGACCTGTGGGTCCTGCTGGGAGAAAGCCACTGACTTATGCTGACCTGTGGGTCCTGCTGGCCTCAAGCTGACCTGTGGGTCCTGCTGGCCTCGAGCTGACCTGTGGGTCCTGCTGGCCTCGAGCTGACCTGTGGGTCCTGCTGGCCTCGAGCTGACCTGTGGGTAATGCTGGCCTCGAGCTGACCTGTGGGTCATGCTGGCCTCCAGCTGGCCTGTGGGTCCTGCTGGCCTCCAGCTGACCTGTGGGTTCTGCTGGGAGCAAGCCACTGAACTGTGGGTCCTGCTGGCCTTCAGCTGACCTGTGGGTCCTGCTGGCCTTCAGCTGACCTGTGGGTCCTGCTGGTCTCCAGCTGAACTGTGGGTCCTGGTGGCCACTTACATGTGGGTCCTGCTGGCTACCAGCTGGCATGTGGCTCCTCCTGGCTGCTGGCCTGTGGATCCTCCTGTCTGCTGGTTTGTGGGTCAGTGTTTCAGTGGGCCACTTGGCTGGACTTGCCCCCCAGGCCTAACATTGGCAGCCCTCCCAGGTGTGAGTGTGTATACTCTCTATCTGTTTGTCTACAATCATTTAACATATACGGTCAGTAACAATATCTCTAGGTCTTTAAATCGTAGATTTGATGGGCCAGTCTGACCTAGAATAGGGCACAAAACTGCAAGCTAGGTTCAGCACCTTACCAACAAAGTTCTAATTATGGTGTGAAAAGTTAAAGTCATCAAACCTGCCTCACTTTTAAAAACTGATATCATAAAGTCAGCCAAATCAGGTAACAGGTTTTGTCTGTGTATCCTTAGCCTGCTTTGTATATTCAGTGACAATTACTTATTTTTATATTTATCCATAAATCTATTCATCAAATAGAGTCTGTGAGTTCAGGATGATTCACTGTTGTCAGTGATTCACACCATTTCTTGTATCTGCTAGTCTGTAAGTGACCTGCCCAATCTTCCAGACTGTAGGCTGAAAAGAGCACACTGTTATTCCCGCCATCATTTCAGCTTTATCCTGTTGAAGTCACCAACATTTTCCAGAAAATCATTTTCTGGCTGAGTGCAGAAGAGAACCTACAGAGTGGAAAAAAAAAGTATAGAATCATTCACTTTTTACTTTAAAACAAGCTATACAAGAAACAATAAATAATATTATGTTAAACCATTACTTTAATTATGATGCATTTTTTTGTAAAAACAAATAAAAAAGGACTTTGATAGCATTCAGAAAGTCCAGTGAATTTGGAATTAGAACACTCAGCTAAGTTCTTATGAATAAGTGAATGCAAAAACAGGACCACAGGACCACACAGCACTGACCTTGATGCACAGCGCATTGACTGTTGCCATGCGAAAATGTCAAAAGCATTTGCAATTTGCTGGCTAGTCTTTCTCTTTATTTATGTTTTTCTGCACTACTTTTACTCTCTAAATGACCTATCCAACAAGCGGAATGTCCCATTGTGTTTGGATGTTGAGGAGGTGAATTAGGGTCCCCCTTGTGATGAACAACATTCAACATTCAAATGATGGAAATGTTTTCCAAACACAAAAGACATTTTGCTCTCCAACTGGGTGCTATCAGTGTTTCAAAGACAACAACAACAAACCATTGTAAATTTCTTAATAAAAAAAACTTTAAATGCGTGTTCCATTTTTGCAGTCAAATTTTAGAAAACCCCACTATATGTTTGGTAATGTTTTCATTCACATAACATTCAAGTCTATCTAGTCCCACCTGTGTGTGCGCTTGTATGTCAATATTACATTGTATACCCCTGTATGTTATGGTCGTTTAGGTGCCTATCTAATCATTTTTTGAAAGTATCTATGCTCCCTGCTGAAACCACTGCTTGTGGAAGAGAATTCCACATTCTTACCGCTCTTACCGTAAAGAACCCCTTGATAGCTTCTTCAGCTTCTCCTCCCGGCCAACACGATCCGTACTAATTGGCCAGGAGGAGAAGCCGGAAGACAATAGAAAATATAAATTTGCTATTGTCACAAGTGGATGGGTTTGGGGTGCAGTGTTTTGAGCCCAACCTTTTTCAAGCCAATTAGAGCCTCAGGCTCTAATCATGCTGCTTGAAAATAAAAATCATACAAACGCCCCAGTGCCCCCAACGGAGCGGCCGCTTCTAATAAAACCCCTTTAACCTGCTTGGCGATCAGATGGAAATGGACGGCCTGTTCATTCCATCTGATCCGATCTGCTAGATGGAAAGGGAAAGGAATCCCCATCCATCTGTTTTTTAGTGGACTGGACTGAATTGGATGCAGGCGGGTATAAACGGACACATGTCCATTCACATCAGCCTCTCCATAGAGAACAATGGGTGCTCCGATTGGGCCCAGACTCTCACCTTAAGATGCTAAATAATAAGCTTTTCTGTTGTATTCCTCATAAAAAAAAGATCCCTGCTCACTTTCTCTCTATGGTCACACCTCCTGATTAAATGCTCAGACAGACACATACAGGAAAGAGAGGGTACTCCATAGTGTAGTATTTAACACAAAAAAAAAACTTTTATTAATGGTAAAACACTCACATTTTAAGCAGAAGTAATTCAGCATATAATGACAGTATTCTGTGCATGAAGACTTCCGGGTTCGGTCTCACCCGGAGGGAGTTGTCACCACGGCCGTGAGAGGCTGGGGGAAACGCTATACATAGCACTGGATGAAAGCACCTGCACTTTATTTGGATATCACTGCAATTAAGAGACAATTGTTTTGCATCTGCACTTTTTGGATTTATTTAGCATATTGCTGTGGAGTGTGGCTTAGAGATTTTCCAGCACAAGGACTTGCATTATTTTGCATGTTTTTTATTTTTTTATTTTTTTTTCTGCACTGTCTATTGCACAATTGTATATAGTCTTTTCTAGTGTATGTACTTTGCATACACAGGATTACATATATTTTTTTTTTACACAGGTGATTTCTGCACTGGATTGTTGAGCTTTTTAATACATTTTTCACGGGGTTATTTTATAGTATTTCACCTTTATGAAGAGTCATTTATGGATGTGTTTTGCAATTACCACTCCTGAATTGTTTGATGTTTTATGCACGCTATTTTATATAGTTTAAAATTATTTTTATAGTAAGCACCCCCTCACCCCCTTTTTATTAAGCTTTTAATGACAGATTCAACGTTTGTATATTTTTTGCTGTATCGTCGAATCTTCGTCGTTCATATCGAATGGTCTACCCCAAAATGTCTCTATAATGTCAAATCTTTTAGAATAATCTTGGACTAATAGAGTTAAGGTTAGGCACATTCGACTACAGGTTTGATAGACACAGATTGCTATTGTCAGCGTTCATGGTTCCCTCAATGAGTTGTAGCTCCCCAGTGCTGGCAGCACTCATGCAGCCCCAGACCATGACACTCCCACCACCATGCTTGACTGCAAGACACACCTGTCTTTGTACTCCTCACCTTGTTGCTGCTAGACACGCTTGACACCATCTGAACCAAATAAGTTTAGCTTGGTCTCATCAGACCACGTGACATGGTTCCAGTAATCCATGTCCTTAGTCTGCTTGTCTTCAGCAAATTGTTTGCAGGCTTTCTTGTGTATCATCTTTACAAGAGGCTTCCATCTGGGATGACAGCTATGCAGCGTGCGGCGTATGGTCTGAGCACTGACATGCTGACACCCCCATCCCACCCCTTGCACCTCTGAAGCAATGCTGGCAGCACTCATATGTCTATTTCACAAAGACAAACTCTGGATATGACGCTGAGCATGTGCACTCAACTTCTTTGGTCGACCATGGCGAGGCCTGTTCTGAGTGGAACCTGTCCCGTTAAACCTCTGTATATTCTTGGCCACTGTGCTGCAGCTCAGTTTCAGGGTCTTGGCAATCTTCTTATAGCCTAGGCCATCTTTATGTAAAACAACAATTCACACAATTCATACATGCTATGTAGTTTTGTTTTGTTTTTTTCCAATCTTTGAGCTTGAAGGGTTAACCAGACACAGCTGGACGACATGTATTTATTCCTGGAAGCAGTTGCAGTAGTTAGACTGAGGAAGGAGATTGGAAAGGCATTGCCTGACAGTCCTTGCAACTACATATGTTCTGGTAGTGCGAGCACATCACACGGTGTTGTCTTCTGTGTCCCTGTGGCGGGTCCTCCTCTGTCCTTTAGGGCCTGGGTTTCATCAGCTCTGGTAAAGCAACCATGGAGGGAGCTGCTCTCTGGTTTTCCATCTTCACAGATGTCATGAGTACACCGTTATTTAAGAGACACACTTTTATCTACTTTTGTCAGTGCAACTTTTATCTTTATTTGATCTCTTCAATAAACTTGCTTACTACACTATGGTTGGCTTGACACCCCCTCTTTTTTTTCTGTTCACAGCTTTGGGGTTCCCAGCCTGACAGAGGATTCAGCCTTGCTCAGCCTGTAGTCAGCTTTCCACTAATTAGAAGTTGCTCACAGCCTCCAGATTAATCAATTTACAAGCTGTCATTTGTATATCTATCAATTGTATTTAGTTTTTTTTGTATTTATGTATATATGAACAGACACTCTGGACCAGATTCACAGAGCGATTACGCCGGCGTAACAGGAGATGCGTGGCATAAGTCTAAATTTGCGCATGCGTTTCGATACTCCGCATCCCCAAAACGAGATACGCAAGAAATCTACTTTTTTTTGTCTAGCGTAATTTCGTTAGACAGGCGCATCCGTCCGCGCAAAACTGCGCTAGACACACCATTGATTTGCTATTCAAATATGCTAATGAGGGAGTGACCGGGATCCACAAAAGAACGTTGGTGAAGCGCAGGCTACGCGCTGTGCGCAACAGCTGCACGGCCTGTCTAAAATTAGACCATAGAAAAGGTGGTATAAAATTAGACAATTCGTCTACATGTCAGAGAAAGCAACACTGTTAGTGAGGAGCTGAGCAGTCACACTTGCTGCCCAACAAACTGTATGCCAACATGCCAGTTGCATCAATGCTCATAGCTATACTACTGACTTTAGATGAGCAAAGAAGGAGGAGGGCACGGAGGAGGGCACGGAGGAGGGCACGGGAGAGGATTTTTTTTTTTACCAAAAAATTTTCTTTGCTTTAAAAAACATTTTTACAAAAAATATACATACATATATACATCAATACATAGCATACATACAAATTACAAACACGGTCTTACTATCTTTCAATAGCCCTTTAAAACCTTGATGGATATAATAATCTAATCTGATACAAGCCCCTCACTCTTCACTTGATATATCACACACGCATAGACATCTTTGGCATGAGTGATTCTGAGGTGTCTCGCATTTTCAGATTCACCCCTCATGCCATCCTGGAATTAACCACAACCCTGCAGGAGCCCAACACATGACACTACCCATGACACCCATGACAGCTACATATACAATCAGAGCCCCATCCCCACAGATTTCGAACAGAACATGTATGGGGACAGCTGGCTGGTTGGTGAGTGACATGGGTGGCAGGCATGACTGTCCCCCCCATGATGCTGAAATCACAAGGGGCACATGCACTACTAACATCCTCCTGTCTTATCCCTTCAGGGTGACTCTGCATATGCACTGGGACCCCATCTCATGACTCCTATACGGAACCCCCCTAACCAAGGCTACCCCGTCTTCTGAGGGAAGAGCAGCCAGGAGCCAGCTCACATTAGGCATCTTTGCACGGTAAACACACACATTAATTGTGGCACAATGAGAATGCATGCATGCACACCACTGTGGTCCCTAGCACAGACACATCACATCCTCATCACATTGGATTGGCACAAGCCCACCATGCAGGACTTGTGAGCAGCAACGCTACGCCACGGCTACAATTATGTCACTGTACATTCATACACCATTCACAAGGACCTGGGGATCACTTCTCCCTGGTCCTGGGGAACCCTTCTCCACCAAAACTGAGGGTGACACCCCTTTTCCGGCAGGAATATCACCTCCACATTCCAAAAACATTCGCAACACAAAAAAAAAAAAAAAATGTCCAGCAAAAAAAAAAAATGGCCAGCAAAAAAAAAAAATTGAAAAAAACAAAACAAAGAAAACACAGAAAAGACAAAAATCACTCGGCAAAACAGTCACCAAATATCTCAAAGCCACGTCACAAACAAACAAACGCTAATAAACAACAGAACAAAAGCACCTTGCTGTATAGGGAGGGATACAAAGGGATGTACTTTTGCAAAGGAAGTGCGTTTCTGTCTGTCTATTTATGCTGTCTGCGTAGTTCACGATTTTGCCCTAGTCCACTTCCAATTTCACTGATTGCGCCGTTCCCGAGTTGTAAGCATGCGCACAGAGGTGCTGACCATGGTCTGCTTCAAGCGCGCATGAGCGAGACGGCCGGCCCTTCATTTGCATGGGGTCACGGCTCATTTCAATGTAATACGCCCATGTCCTTCCCAATTTGTATTACTCCGCCTTGCGCCTCAGAAATAACGTTGCGCAGGCGCAAATTTCTGCGCGAAGCCGACGAGAATAGGGTGATTGCGCCGATACATTGTGCCAGTCTAACGTAAAGGCGGTACGCTACGCCGGTCCAATAATGCGCAGATGTACGTGATTCTGGCCCTCTGTTTCCAGCAAGCTGCTTAGCAGCAACTCTCTGGAGCTGTTTTTTTTGATCTGGTTATTTTATTTTATTTCAATTTGTCTATGGTTTGTATTTTTATTTTTATTTTCCCTGTGTGACGAGAGCCAGACGTTTATTTCCTTTTTCTTCTATAGAATGAAGAAAGACACATTTTAGAGATTTGATATCCAACTTTCCAAACCTTTTCAGATTAAAGATGGAAAAATAAAAGTACTTGACAGCACAGCTCAGCTTTCATACCCCTTTTGGAGAGGCTACTATTTCTGATTGAAAGGATGTGTAAATATAATTTTAAGTATTTTATGGCCCAGATTCACAGAGCGATTACGCCTGCGCAACAGGAGATGCGCGTGCGTAAGTCGAAATGTGCGCGTGCGTTTCAATGCACGGCATCCCCAGAACGAGATACGCAAAAAATCTACTTTTTTTTGTCCCGCGTAATTTCGTTAGACTGGCGCATCCGTCCGCGCAAAAGTGCGATAGACACACCATTGATTTGCTAGTCAAATATGCTAATGAGGGACTTACGGGGATCCACAAAAGAACGTTGGGGCAGCGCAGGCTACGCAGTGTGCGCAACAGCAAAATGTCCTGTCTAAAATTAGAGCATATAAAAGCTGGTCTAAAAAGAGAAAAAAAGTCTACTTGTTAGATAAAGCAACACTGTTAGCGAGGAGCTCAGCAGTCACACGTGTTGCACAACAATCTGTATGCCAACATGCCAGGGGCATCGTCGCGCATAGCTATACTACTGACTTTAGATGAACAAAGAAGGATGAGGGCACTGAGGAGGGCACTAAGGAGGGCACGGGAATTGTTTTTATTTTATTTATTTTTTTATTTTTATTTGCTTATATAAACTTTACAATTTAATCTAATCTAATACAATATTCTTATCTGATACAAGCCCCTCACTCTTCACTTGATATATCACACATGCATAGACATCTTTGGCATTAGTGATTCTGAGGTGTCTCGCATTTTCAGATTCACCCCTCATGCCATCATGGAATTACCACAACCTTGCAGGAGGACATCAGCAGCCCAACACATGGCACTACCCATGACACCCATGACAGCTACATATACAATCAGAGCCCCATCCCCACAGATTTCGAACAGAACATGTATGGGGACACCTGGCTGGTTGGTGAGTGACATGGGTGGCAGGCATGACTGTCCCCCCCCATGATGCACACATCACAAGGGGCACATGCACTACTAACATCCTCCTGTCTTTTCCCTTCAAGGTGACTCTGCATATGCACTGGGACCCCATCTCATGACCCCATCTCATGCCAGCTCACATATGCATCTTTGCACGTTAAACACACACATTAATCATGGCACAATGAGAATGCATGCATGCACACCACTGTGGTCCCTAGCACACACACCCCACATCCTCATCACATTGGATTGGCACAAGCCCACCATGCAGGACTTGTGAGCAGCAACGCCATGCCGCGGCTCCAATTATGTCACTGTACATTCATACACCATTCACACAGACCTGGGGATCACTTCTCCACCACAAATGAGGGTGACACCCCTTTTCCCGCAGGAATATCAAATAAAATAAATGACGAGCAAAAATAAAAAATGCCCCAGCAAAAATATAATTTAAAAAAAAAACAAAGAAAACACATAAAAGACAAAAATCACTCTGCAAAACAGTCCCCAAATATCTCAAAGACACATCACAAACAAACAAACGCTAATAAACAAAAGCACCTTGCTGTATAGGAAGGGACAAAGGGATGTACTTTTGCAAAAGAAGTGCGTTTGTGTCTGTCTATTTATGCTGTTTGCGTAGTTCACAAAGTTGCCCTAGTCCATTTCCAATTTCACTGATTGCGCCGCTCCCGAGTTGTGAGCATGCGCACAGCGGAGATGACCATGGTCTCCTTCAAGCGCGCATGCGCGAGCCGGCCGGCCCTCCATTTGCATGGGGTCACGGCTCATTTCAATGTAACACGCCCACGTCCTTCCCAATTTGTATTACTCCGCCTTACGCCTCTGAAATAACGTTACGCATGCGCAATTTTCTGCGCAAAAGCTACGAGAATAGGGTGATTACGCGACAAAATTGCGAAAGTCTAACGTAAAGGCGGTGCGCTACGCCGGTCCAATAATGCGCAGATGTACCTGAATCTGGGCCTATATTTGCAGTGATATGATATAAATATTGTACAGATTTCAGAGAATCTCGTCCTTATCAATGAGACACCAATTTGAGACACAAATGGGTTAATTTACTAAAGGTAAATAGACTGTGCAGTTAAACTCTGCAGGTACAGTTTCTCCAGGACTCCAGTAAATAAGGAAAGATTCACTTTAAAAAGATTACCCAATCATGTGCAGGGAACATAAAAAACAATAACAAAAAAAAAAACTGCATTTCTGCTTGCACATGATTGGATGATAGAAGTCAGCAGAGCTTTTGCTCATTTACTATGCTCTGGAGCAACTGCTCTTGCACAATCAATTTGCCTTTAGTAAATCAACCCCATAAAATCAACTTATTTGAGCCTGAAATTTTAAAGGAAACTATGTATATTTAGGTGCGTACAATAATGAAAATATTTTTTTGAGATTAGGCAAATATAGAGACATAGAGTTAGTTATTTTATTTCTGCTATCAAATAAAAACATGTAGCCTATATACTCGAGTATAAGCCGAGTTTTTCAGCAAAATTTTTTGTGCTGAAAATGCCCCCCCTGGCTTATAATCGAGTCACCTTTTTGCGCCTGATCTCCCAGATTTGAGGACCCGGTACCAGCCATCAGTAGGATCCCTGGACCCCAAACTTGGTACACATGTAACTCCACTCTTCCTCTACAAGGATGCAAAGGTTGTTACCCAAAGGAACCTACAGTCGGGGAGCACCGATTTTTCAAACACGGGCACCCCTTCCATAGGCTCTCATGTTAAATGGTAATTTCTCCAGTGAATTTGGGGACCCGGTACTGGCCGGTCATAGGTCCTCTGGACCCGGAACTTGGCACCCATTTCTCCTCTACAAGTGTGCAACGTTTGTTGTCTAGGGGACCTACGGCTGGAGAGCACTGATTTTTCAAAACTGGGCACCCCTTTCATAGACCCCCATGTTAAACGTCAGTCTAGTCATGGACACAGTGAGGCATGGGCACAGTGAGGCATGGACACAGTGAGGCATGCACATGGACACAGTAAGGCAACGTGAGGCGTATTGAGGTATGCAGGTGGACACCCTAGGCTAATACTCAAATCAATACGTTTTCCATTTTTTTTGTGGTAAAATTAGGTGCCTTGGCTTATATTCGGGTCGACTTATACTCGAGTATATACAGTATTTTTTTAGGAAACACTCTATAACTATTTCACAGATTTAACACACATTAACATGTCATTTTTAAGAGAAGGTAATTTAGTATGCAGGGAGATGTTATATTTTCAACCAGCAATAATCAGACTTTTATTTTTATGACACGTTATCTACGTTGTAACTATCATAAAGATTTTTTGCACAGAACATGAAAGACAAAGTAGCTTATCCTCACATGAATATTCTTCCAAATGAGAAGATCAATCCTGGCCAAAAAAAATATATATTTTGTGTTCCTGTCACACAGCCATAAAAAAGAAATTGGGTCTTGGATGTTGGTGGTGCTCAAGCACCATAACCCTAAAAGAAAAATTGTTGAAAAGCACAGAAAGGACCCTGCTTTAACAAACATTCACCATATATGCAGCTGTTACAAGAAACAAAAACATTGTTGCACAGTAGGTGAGGTTGAAAAAAGACCATCAAGTCAAACATATGTGTGCGATTATAAGTCGTTATTACCTTGTGTATGCCTGTATGTTTTGGTCGTTCAGGTGCTTATCTAATAGTTTCTTGAAACTATTGATTGCCCTTCCGCTGAGACCACCGCCTGTGGAAGGGAATTCCACATCCTTGCTGCTCTTACGGTAAAGAACCCTCTACGTCGTTTAAGGTTAAACCTCTATTCTTCTAATTTTAATGAGTGGCCATGTGTCTTGTTAAACTCCCTATTGTAAGGTCACCAGTACGGTATTTGTAAATTGAAATCATATCCCCTCTCAAGGTTCTCTTTTCCAGAGAGAATAAGTTCAGTGCTCGCAATCTTTCCTCGTAACTAATATCCTCCAGACCCCTTATCAGCTTTGTTGCCCTTCTTTTTACTCGCTCCATTTCCAGTACATCTTTCTTGAGGACTATAGCCCAGAACTGGACAGCATATTCCAGGTGGGGTCAGACCAGAGTCTTGTAGAGTGGGAGAATTATCGCTTTAACCCCTTCTTTAATGCATTCCAATATTCTGTTTGCTTCTTTAGCAGAAGCTTTGCATTGCATGCCATTGCATACACTGCATTGGCGTGCCCAAATTCCATTACCCCACAATTATTCAGAGCACAGAATAGACCAGTGTTTTTCAACTCCAGTCCTCAAGGCACACCAACAGGTCATGTTTTCAGGCTTTTCATTATTTTGCACAGGTGATTTGATCAGTTTCACTGCCTTAGTAATCACCACAGCCATTTCATCTGAGGGAAATCCTGAAAACTTGACCTGTTGGTGTGCCTTGAGGACTGGAGTTGAAAAACACTGGAATAGACCATTAAAACCCAAATTTACAACATTTGTAACTGTGAAAAAATTTGAAATGCTGTATTAAATTTGCCATTGCAAAGAACAGCAGTTATGGACCCATTTTTGGATGTAATGGTAGCAGGCCTACAGCAGTGGAAAGAAATGTTAACAATGGCAGGAATAAGGATGTACTAACCATCAAAAAGTAATAAAAACACAGACAGTGCTTGACAATTCCTTTATTAAAAAATGTAATAATGGTGTCCCCCGATGGAGATCCATGATCAATCGAACCGCCCGCCGGACCCCCCCAAAAAAATGCTCCTGTCATTCATGAAGGCCGACCACTGTTATGGTTCTGGTGCAGTTAAATAATATATTTAATATTTACAACAAAAAAAATGTGAGATTCGCTTAGATGAACTATAAATCTTTTTGAGAACTGTTCAGTCATTGAAGAAGAAACACACTTGGCTCATATTTACCAAGTTCCCAATACATCAACTATCTGTACATTTTTAAAACCCTTGTCCTCAAGCAGAGAGTTCAGGAACAATGATAACAGCTTTCTCACCAAACAAGATGGTTGAACTGGTTTCAAGTAAAGAGATAAACCCATTGTAGGGTAGCTTTAGTGGACAAGAACGTTGACTTTAGCCGTCCTAAAACAATGGACAATGTTGTCCCTGAGAGCACACAGCTATCATCCTGCCTTCGTTAAGAGACAGTTTAAAGTCCAATCCTCACAAACCAATGTACAAATTTGACTTACATTAAAAATACACACGATATTAAAAGAATATATATGTTTGACATGAAAAAAATGGAAAATAATGTTTAGATTATCAATGACATCTTAGGACCGAGGGAAATATATGACCATCACATCCATTAATTTACAACTTTGTTAGAAGAAAGAATTATAGAGAAATTTGTTTTTATACATATACTGTAAGGGCCAGATTCACAGAGCCGTAACTCCTGTCTAACTGGTGTTAGACTGGAGTACTTTCAAATTACGCGCACCGTATCACTAGTTTGAATTATCTCTGATACTCTGCGGCAATCTAATTCTACCTGAATCTGGCCCTAAGTGTTTTAGAGAAGCTAATCAACATTGTGAAAGATATCAAAGTATGATTATAAAAATATAAACTAACCTGTAACACAAATGTATCAAACACCTATCAAAATGATTAATGTATCCACATTAATAATTATTTGCATTTGATTGAGAAATGTAAACCTATGCATTGATTGAAAAGACTGTTTTTGGGAAATATACGGTTATAAAGGAAGATATAGAAGCATGTTATGTAGGAATCAAAAATATACTAATTGTATCATATATAATATAATTTTACCAGAGTTGTATGTGTATATGGTATATATATATATATATATATATATATATATATATATATATATATATATATATATACATATATATATATATATATATAGATAGATATATATGTATATATGTAAGTAGCCTTCCCCAATAATACAAATATTAACGTATAGATAATCTCACAATAAAGGTGAGACACCTGGTGGTTGAAAATGTTATTACTTGAACTTCCCAGAGTCTAGGGAATAGTTATTCATTAAGCTACTAGCCAATAGAAACCAGACACGTCTTGATAGGAACTCCCATATGTGCCACAAACCTATGAGGGGAGGACACGTATTAGATGGGCGGAACTTAGTATAATCTTTATAGTCTTATTGTTCTGATCGATATAAAGAAGGGATCAATCAATGAAGGGAGAGAAGGAAGAAGACCCCATCCGTAGGGGGACCCCAAGAGAAGAGAGATGCAGGGATGACTCAGGACTGTCTCCGATGGGGAGGGGCACGCTAGGACGATGCATGGAGACATATTGTTATCCCATGAAGGACCATAGAAAGCCACTGCATTTTAACTTTGGTAATTTGCAAATAGCCATTTTGGAATCAGTAATTATGCCATTTTTGATTTTTTCTGAAATCTATTGTTGTTCCCTAGAAATGTTGAAATATTGAAGTATTGAATATCTTGTAGTTATGGTTTGTTCTCATAATTAATAATTGGTAAATTTTTCCTTAAAGTGTACAAGTTTTTATTATCTTTTTATTTTTACATAGTTCCAATTTTACTGACAAAACAAATGTCCAATATATTTTGCATTGTTAACCACTTACTTACCTGCAGTATAGTAACAGTTGGTATGTGAAATCGACACTTTTGTTTCATTGTCTTTTATATTTTGAGAACAAGTTATTTTGAGAACTTACCATGATTCACAGATCAAAGGTATTGCATGCCCATTTTGGGGGTATTTTATTGATTTTCAAGTCGTTCATGTAACGCAATTGGCATTTTAATTTCATGTAAATATTCATATTTTTGTCAACCAATAAATTAGCTATTTTGTATGATCATACATCTCCATGAATACATTTCATATTATAGACTATGTCATATAGATTGACTTGTATTTTAAGATATCTTCATTATCAAAGAATTCAAAGTAAATTACTGGTGCGGGTAAAAATTACCTTAAAAAAGCACAACACCACCTACTGCCTCCTCCGCCATCTGACAGTTTTTATATAGGTAGGGGTGGGGCAACCTGGCAATGTCATCTGGTGGCACTGCCCCCTTGTATCAGTACCTAGCATGCATCGGTCTGTGACATCACAAGGGGGGCTGTGTCTCCAGGTGATGTTGCCAGGTGGTGCCACCCTTACCTATACAAGAACTGTGTGAGTTTTTTTCCCCTTTTTGGGCACAGGGGGCAGCGTGATTGAGGATGGATTTACATGGGAGGAAACGTTTTTTTATATTTGTCAAAGAAAAACCTGTAAGGTGAACTTACACAGGACCCCCTCCTCGTACCCCCCCCCCCCAGTGTCCCACTGACCTGCATGGTGGTGATCTGCCATTATGAGCCACAATATAGCCTCCTCACACGGCTCCGGGGCATAGAAATCCCCAAAGCTTAATCTCCTAAACGTACCCCATCAGAGATGTTTAGGAGCATTTTAATTTGTCAGCACCATCACATGGGACCTGCGTAGCCTGTCCTCTCAGTGGGGAAGGTGAGAGAAAGCTGAGGGTATTTCTAAGCGATGGAGCCGTAAAAGGGAATCTATACCGGGGCTCATATTGGCAGATCACCGCCATGCAGGTCAGCGGGACTGGGGGGGGGGTCGAGGAGGGGGTCCTGTGTAAGTTCACCTTACCGATTTTTTTGTAAAGGTGAACTTACACTTTAAAGACATTTTATATTTTCATTGTTGCACTTTAAGCTTCATTAAAATCACTGCTTCTGAAATAACAAACATTTAAAAAATGAAAAACGAATGTACATTGATACATGTCCCCCAGGGCAGTACCCAGACCCCCATTACCCTTTTATGGGCAATTACTTGCACAAAAGCCTTCAAAATGGGCACTTTATTCAGCTCCCATAGACTTTAATGGGGTTCTCTGTTCAGGTCAACTTTTCCCTTGTTCGGGAGTTCTGCTGCAAACGGAACAGGGGGGTGTTTAGCCCATCTCTAGTGGCTGTGAATCTGCCACAGTGGTACAGCAAAAGCCACTGATTCTTAAAAGAGGGCAGAATCCACTAGGTGGAAATACAGGAGTTTTAAAGACAGCAAATTGGTCAAGCTGGCATATAAGAGCTGAGCAGTGGGGGAAGTATAGCTGAAGTGTCATTTTATTTCACTCTAGCAGCTAGGGGTAGTGAAACACACCCGATCATCGCTACAGCTGGTGGTGCGCTGTTAGAAGAATCAGAGTATGGTTGCAGTCTATACACCTCATTACCATTTCAGCATTTTTTTAAGCGCCTTCTAAAGCAGTCTTATACATGCGTATCCCTTGCCAGAAGTGGTTATCCAGCACTGCAGATGTTAGTCAATCCCCACTCTTCACCTCATGCTGATGTCATCACTGTTGTCTCTCTTAGAACCCTACAGTGAATGTCAGTGTAGAACCCTACACTGAATGTGGTGATGGCGGAATGGACAACCAAAGAAGCACCTGGACTGCTGTGCATGGTAGAAAAGACTTGGGACTAGAATGTCACGTGGCCAAGTATTTTTGAGTAAAGCACATTTAAGTAGGTTTTTTTAGTGCCACGAAATAGTTACAAGGAGTTGGGTGTGTGTGGCTTAGAAAGAGGCTTTAATGCATATATTAACATAAAAATGAACTCAAATGCAACTTGCCTTTCAATGTAATGCACTAGAACCAAAAGGTATGAAAAGGGTCTAACATATAGGTTCAGGAGGTGGACGAGGCAACACTGTATCTCTGAATGTTTTGGTATGCAAGTTTCACTGAAAGCTCTGGTTTGTGACAGGTTTGCTTTAAAGTGGTTGTAAAGTCACATTAATAACTTACTGGTATCTCCTCTGGTTTATAAAGACATAAACTACAGTGTGTGTGTTTTTTTTTAAATAATAATACTAAATACCTTTCCCCCCAGCGCCACTGTGTGGTCATGTGACCCCACCACCCTCCTTCTCCCGATCTAAAGAGAGCAGAGGGAGGGGCTGAGATTCCCCTCTGACGTCAGCCAGCTAGCAGAGGGAGATCATGTGACCGCACAGCTGTGGTGTGAGAGAAGGTATTTAGCATTATAATTTTCAAAAAAACACACACACTAGTTTATGTTTTTATAAAAATAGGGGATACAAGTCATTATGTTAGATATTGCAGCGGAATAGCGGCAGCGGGTGTGGGGCAGGGAGGATATCAGCTCACACTAGACAGACTATTAAGCTTAAAGGGGCAAGGGAGAGGCTGACCACACAGAGGGATGACAGAGGGACATAAACTGACCACGGTATCATGTATCAGTAGCCATTATTACCGTGGTCAGCACACACAGGCACAGGCAGGATCAACCAGGTATTTTACAGCATAGACTGGGACAAATAACACTGCACAAGTACTATGCTATTGATCATGCGTTAAAGGAAGGGGATCCTTTTTTGTTTTTTAGGATTACAACCACATTACCAACGGCAAGCTCAGCAAGCAATCTATACAAAAAAGTGTTAAGAGAAGGGAATTTAAAAAAAGCTTGTATAC
The DNA here is from genome assembly GCA_029574335.1 of Rana kukunoris. Taxonomy (NCBI): domain Eukaryota; kingdom Metazoa; phylum Chordata; class Amphibia; order Anura; family Ranidae; genus Rana; species Rana kukunoris. The sequence goes on along the minus strand of CM056050.1, from coordinate 327,391,507 downwards.
ATATATTTCCTTACTGTAAGTACTGGCGTTCAGTAATGGTTCTATATGTCATTACTGAATCACATGTTGATTTAGTGAACAGTTTCCTAGGAGGAAGTGTATTTTTAGCAACAGATTAAGCTGTGATTAGCAACAGCAACATTTATAGAGGATCTTGTGGAGAAAACTTGCTGTGCACCTTTGTACTAGCACTTGCAAGGAGCTGTTGGTCCATAAAGATTTATTTTTTGTGTCGTTTTATTGAATTATGATGCATTTGTATTACTATATACCATATCCATAGGTGCCTAATATAAAAACATCCAGCACCTAAACACTTTCCACAGGAAAGGAAGTAATGTAGTGAAAAGGTATTTACAGGAACAGTGGAACAAATGTTATTTGGGCAAGTGCACCACAGTACTCCCTGACTGGACATGTGAGCGCATTAGCCACATTAGTAAAATGAACTAAACCCCCCCCCCCCCCTTAAAATTTGTTTTACCCTCTTTCTTTGAAAATCCTCTTTTTTTTCTCATCAAAAGTTTTCATTGATTACACAACAAGTTGAAAGTGCATTATTACATATACACAAGGTAAAGCTCTTTGTTAAACAATATTATGTATATAAATGATTAACATAAATGATCTTATCAGTATTAAATTGCATACGCACAACCTAAAATAAATGGTGGAAAGTAATAAACCCACATCTTTAGTTATATAGTATACATCAGAACCACCTGTAGTTAAAACAGATGAATTATGTGTGTACAGGTCAGGTGCACTGTAGTAAAGAGATGTAATATTAAAATGGGGGAGAAGAGAAAGGAAAGAGGAGAAGAAAAAAAAGTAGAAAGACAAAGAGAAAGTCCACAAGGTCAATCCAAGTACCAGTTTAATGCACAATATGATTTTTCAAGAAATAAATGGGTGAGTGATTCAATGAGTCAATTAATCAGCTACCATGGCAGAAGGACGGGGTCATTGAAATTTGGTGGTAAGTAATACTTCATCCATGGGTACCATCATTTTTCAAATTTTGAGATGTGGTTACAATCAATAGCTGCCATTTTGGTGTGAGACATTGTGGTATTCATTCTGTGTATTGTTTCAGTCATCTCTAATATAGGAGATTTCCATGCTTTAGCTACTGTTTGCTTTGCAGCAGTTAGTAGTTGAACCAGAAGTTTAAATTGAGAAAATGTTAAGCATTCTGGCTTTAAGTTTAAGTAGTGCTATGAATTGATCTGTTTGTACAATTGCTTTGAACATTTTATAGGCTATTGTAAAAATGTATTTCCAGAAGATTTGAGCTATCGAACATGTCCACCAAATAGGTAAGTGTGTGCCTAATTCTGGACAGCCCCAAAAACAGGGGACTGAGTGAGTGGGCGCATATTTAGCCACTCTGGCCGGTTCAAGGTACCAACGGGTTAGGACTTTATAATTTGCTTCCATCGCCATAACATTGGGCGTGGATGATTTAGTAATTAACCAGATTCCAGACCAATCTGCATCCAGGTACTCCTCTCATTTCCGAACATAGGTTGGTTTGTCAAGGTCAATTTCCACATTTAGGAGTGGTGTAAAGACATTTTTAATTTGGAGATATCTGAACACTTCTGATTGATGTAAATCAAGGTTTTCCCTTAGCAATGGGAAGAGAAGAAAAGATTTAGAAGTGACAAAGTTGTCAAGTGTCAGAATGCCTGATGTTGTCCAAGCTTTAAATGATTTAGGGTGGTTTCATGCCGGATAGAAAGCAGGATTAGAGGGCATAAGAGGGGATTGTGTGGTGATTGTAGCTGGTTTTTATTTTATCCCAAAGGGATAGGAAGTGTTTAGTTATGAGGTTGTGCAGTTTGTGGCGATCTTTGTGTTGAAGCCATAACAAGTTAGAAATTGATAATGGGTCAAATTCTGATGCTTCTATTAAAACCCATAAGTGAATTTCCTGTTTTGTGTGATATTTGGAAAGACTGGCTAGGTGAGCAGCTTCATAATAGTTAGCGAAGTTGGGAAAACCAAGGCTCCCTTTAGTTTTAGGGAGATGTAATGTGTGTACAGGTATATATGGTTTGGGGGAACCCCTTACAAATGTTGTTCTTTTTTGTACTAAAATAGTATGAAGGAATTGGAATTGGTAGGACTCTAAACAAATATAATCATTTGGGCAGGATGGTAATTTTGATTGCATTAATCTTTCATATCCAGGACAGTGGGAGTTGTGACCACTGTTTTAATAGGTTTGTGATCTGTCTCAATAAAGAAGAATATTTGGCTGAGAATAAGCCTGTATTAGAAGCTGTCAGATGAATTCCCAGATATGGAATTGATTTCTCTGCCCAGGTAAATGGTAGTGCCACTTTTGCAGGAACTAGTTCCGTATTGCAAAGCAATATATTCAAGGGGTTGTAAAGGTACATTTTTTTTTCCTAAATAGCTTGCTTTACCTTAGTGCAGTCCTCCTTCACTTACCTCATCCTTCGATTTTGCTTTTAAATGTCCTTATTTCTTCTGAGAAATCCTCACTTTCTGTTTTTCTTTCTGTAACTACACACAGTAATGCAAGGCTTTCTGCCTGGTGTGGAGTGTCATACTCGCCCCCTCCCTTGGACTACAGGAGAGTCAGGACACCCACTAACACACAGCTAATTTCTCTATCTGCAACGTAGAGGGCGTCCTGACTCTCCTGTAGTTCTAGGGAGGGGGACGAGCACGACACTCCACACCAGGGAGAAAGCCTTGCATTACTGTGTGGAATTACAGACAGAAGAACAGGAAGTGAGGATTTCTCAGAAGAAATAAAGACATTTAAAAGCAAAATTGAAGGATGAGGTAAGTGAAGGAGGAAGGAAGCTATTCAGGGGAAATAAATTGTACCTTTACAACCCCTTTAAGTGCTAAACATTTCTTAGGATTAATAATGAGGCCAGAGAAGGCTGTAAACCTATTAAGAATGGGCAAAAGATTAGGACCTGAGACTTGTGGTGATGATAGAAAAAGCAAAATATCATCTGCAAACATACAGAGTTTGTGTGGAAGACCTCCTATTTCAATGCCAGTTATTGTGTGGTTGGTTCTAATGTGTTAGGCTAAGGGTTCTAGTAAAAGAGCGAATAAGAGGGGAGATAGTGGACAACCCTGTCGTGTGCCTCTTTCAGTATTAAATGATTCCGATTTGTACCAAAAATATTTTATGTAGGCTTTAGGTTTATAATGAGTGATGCAATCCATTTTATGAAATGTGGGCCAAACCCCTATTTTTGTAGTGAGCAATGCATATATTGCCAAGAAAAGTTATAGAATGCCCTCTTAATATCAAGGGGGGACACTTCCGGTTCCGGCGCCGCATGGAGTAGCTGCTCCATCCATCGGCTCCTGCAGCACAACAAAAATCTGCCTACAACACCGGCCTGAGTCGCCCAGCAGACCCCCCTCCACCTCCGGGGCCACCCCTACCTCACGATGGACCGATTCATCGAAAAATCGGGCGCCCGCACCCAAACGGCCCAGACGGCGCCGCCGGACCGTCCGCAAATCGAGGCCCCGTTCTCAGCCTACTCGGCTCCACACGCGGCGGCGCCGCAAACGGCGATGGAGGTAAGCGGCACCTCGTCTCCCCCTCCATCCCCTCACCTCACGGGGACGACACCAGAGGGGGACAACACTACAGACCGCATAGCCCAGGCTGTAGCTGCCCTCCTGACCCCCATGATTACCGCCTCCCTAGAGAAGGCTGTTACTGCTGGTATGGCTCAGTTCAAGGCACAGCTCAGTGAACATGGCACCAGACTCAATGAGCTGGAGAATCGCATGTCAAACGCTGAGGATGAACTTTACCAGGCACAAGCTACTAAACACGCTCAGGACAAAACGAACCAATATATACTGCAAAAACTGGACGATTTGGAAAATAGATCCAGAAGAAGTAACCTACGTTTCGTAGGGGTCCCGGAATCACTTCAATCGGCCGCACTCATAGAATTCTGCTCTTGGCGCATACCTGAGGCCTTAGGTCTCTCAGGCCCCTGCACAGTGGAAAGGGCACATCGCATGGGGGCCTTCAATTCGGACCGCAAAACAGCCCGGCCTATTATTGCTAAATACCTGAATTACTCGGATAAGTCCTTCATACTCCAGAAATTCAGACAGGCCCGGCAAGTCCAGATTGATGGCCTTAGGATCCTGATATTCGCCGACTATTCAATTGAGGTGTCAAAAAAGAGGAAAGCCTTCCAGCAGATATGCACGGAGCTCTTTAAACAACAAGTCAAATTCACGCTGGCCTTCCCTGCTATTCTCTGCCTCAAGGCCCCAAATGGAGATCAGCTCTCTTTTCATGACCCCTCTGAAGCCGAATCGTTCCTACGCTCCCTCCACTCCGGTCACCAACACCTGACCCCTTCGAAAAAAAAAACAATCAACCGCCCTCTGGACCAGAGAAGCCCCCGGAAGGACTCACCTAAACGTTTCAAAGGTACGGCTCCGGATCCCACCCGGCCCACCCTCAACCTCACTTGATCCGGCCTTTGACCCATGTCATTAGCCCAGGCGACCCCCCCCTTGCTTTCCCGGATCACATTGGGACTTACACGCCGGACTTACACCGGCTCTTGGATGCCCTCTGAAGCTGCCGTGGTCCCCAGGGGGGTCATTTTGATTTTGTTTTCCCCCCCACACAAGTAACGGGTCAGACCCTGTTGACCTCCCTGGGAGTATGCCCTTATTCCTCCTGTTTTCTACCTGACCTGCCACCTTACCACAAGGCCCTAGCGGCCAAGGACTTGGTTCATCCCTAGTTCTGATCTTCTAGCATGGGTAATGTACTGCATTATTGTAAGACGTTTGCATCTCTCTTGTTCATGAGTGATACTGCATTGTTTTGTTTTCTTGTTTGCTGCGCCCCAGGTCTCATGCTGACGAGGTCGTGACATGGGAGCCGGCTCGCGCAGTGATCCTATGCGGAAAAAAGCGAAGTTCTCACATTTACTGTTACTCTCTATGTTAATTTTTATTTTATTTTTGATACTGTTTTCCCATTTGCCCCCCTCCCTTGGTACCTCCCTTTCACCCGGCACTGTCAGGCGCTCACGCTCATTACTCCAACCCCCCCCACGGCACCACCGATGGTCCCCCCGTTGCTTCAACTACCCCCTCGCAAGCGGAACAATGCGGCGAACACTCACATATAACACCCTCTCAGACCCCCTCTATCGCTGATTCCATAACATGAAAATTATCTCTTGGAACGTGAAGGGCCTTAGATCCCCCAATAAAAGAATGAAAATCCTCCGTAACCTTAAACGACTCAAGGCTGACATAGCTCTCTTGCAGGAAACCCATTTAGATACTCCCGACTTTCACCGCATGCAGAAACTATGGGTGGGCACAGTTTTGGGTTCAGGCGCCATTGGCCGCAAGGCAGGTGTCTTGCTACTAATCCATAAAAACATCCCATGCACGGTCATCTCGGTCCAATCCGACGCCCAAGGGCGGCTATTATCGGCCCATGTAAAACTAGGCACCAAAGAACTAATCATCTCCAATGTATATGCCCCTAACTCCCCCGGCAAGACTTTCTATGGCGAACTGTCGTCCTGGCTTCTATGAAACACACACCTTCCGCATCTAGTTGGAGGTGATTTCAATGACCTAATGCACCATCTGGATGATAGATCCTCCCCTAAACGCCGCGGAGTAGGCTCCGACCCTTCCACCCCATCGCTTCTCGCTTCCACTATGGACTCCCTCCTCCTCCGAGATCTTTGGCGCCTACAACACCCCACAGACAGGGAATTCACCTTCTACTCCAACCCTCATTCTGTCTTTACTAGGATCGACTACTTCTTTGGCTCCGACGACTTAATCCCCATGCTAACTGAGACTGACATCTCTGACATCGTTATTTCAGACCACGCCCCGGTTATTGTACACCTCGACAACCTTGACCTACCCCCAAATCCCCGAATTTGGAGCTTTCCCCTCTTATCTTCATAACCTGTCAGACTTCCAGCAATTTATGGAGGGGGCCTGGCTAGAATACTCGTCAGCCAACGCCTTGCACTCCGACAACCCGAACCTCTTTTGGGACGCTGGAAAGGCGTTCCTCAGGGGTCAGATTATCTCCTACGCCTCTTCCTTCAGACGAAACACACTATCCAAATACAAATTAGCTAGCTCCCGATTACATCAGGCTCAAAGGGTCCTATACCTCTCTGACTCCCCAGACAACAGACAGGAATGGCTGGCAGCCAAGAGCTCATTCGACACCTGTGCTGACACTCTTGAACGGATTAAAAAGGCAAACCTAGACGCCACTCTTCACAGATTCGGCAACAAGTCGGGCAAATTGCTTGCCAGACTCTGTAAGGGGTCTTTCCGCCCCACCCACATAACTTCCCTGCGCGATTCCAATGGTGACATACATACCACACCCCACCGGATAAATGAGACGATGCTTACGTTTTTCTCTTCTCTATACGCCTCAGACCCTATTGACAAACAGGCGGCCACTTCATTCCTAGAAAAATTGAATATCCCTAAAGTCTCCCCATCTCAACTAGAGGCCCTCAACGCTCCCATAACCCCACTTGAAATATCAAACGTTATCCGCAAGCTTACCCCTTCCAAGGCACCTGGCCCTGATGGCTTCACGGGGGAATTCTACAAGACCCTTCAGAAAACCATTGAACCCACCCTCCACAAGGTCTATGCAGGCATGTGGTCCGGTGGCCCCTACTTACCTTCGGGAAACCAGGCCATTATTAAATTACTAGCAAAAAAGGACAAAGACCCCCTTGAGCCAGGTTCTTATAGGCCCATCTCCCTCCTTAACCTAGATGTAAAAATCCTCTCCAAAATCATAGCTAACCGTTTGTCTGACATCATCCCTTCCCTGATCCATCCAGCGCAATCAGGTTTTGTGAATATACGCAAAGTTATGCTAGCCCTAGAGCACGCCGCCCATCATTCAAATGGTGACTTCGCCATTATCACGTTAGACGCCGAAAAGGCCTTCGACAACGTCAGCTTCGATTGGCTAGCCTTGACTATGTCGAAAATGGGCTTCTCGGGGCCGTTCTGCCACCTCATTGACACTATGTATTCAAATCCCTCTGCAAAATTAGTAGCCGCAGGCCTCCTCTCCGACAGCTTTCGTTTGCATAAAGGTACCCGCCAGGGATGCCTTCTATCCCCACTCCTATTCAACATTGCCCTTGAACCCCTGTCCAGACACCTATCCCAGGTAGCGCCCCTTCATGGTATTCAAATAGGAAGTCACGCCCTGCGCACCTCCCTTTTCGCAGATGATGTTCTTATTTCTCAGCCGACCCCTCCTCCGACATGCCCACTATTAAAAAGGTCTTCGATATATTCCGATCCTGCTCAGGCCTCCGAATTAATTATGCCAAAAGCGAAATCCTCCCTTTAGGAACCAAACCCACCCCCTCCTGGTCACTTAACTCCATTTTTTCTGTGGCTAGGTCCCATATCACATATCTTGGTATTAAAATTGGGAAAACGCCTTCCTCCTTGTACTGTTTAAACTATCCCCCTCTGATAACCAAACTATCTCAGGAACTGGTGAACTGGGCGGACCTCCCCCTTTCGCTCTTGGGAAGATGTCACCTCGTTAAAATGGTCAGTTTTGCTAGATTGCTTTATCCGATGCAAACCATTCCACTGCTCCTCCGCCACACAGATGTTAAGCAAATTGAATCGACCATTTTCAAATTTATATGGCGGGGCAGGAGGCCACGCATTGCTTTGAAAAAACTCTTTCTTCCCAGGAGCGAGGGGGGTGCACCAACTATTTGAAAACCACCTGTGTGGACGCTGCAAAACGTTTCTCCCTCAACTTCACCGATCAACTTCTTGCGGAGGGCACCTACAAGATATCTGCCATTTACAAACCCTTGCTCCTACAGACCACCACCTCTCTACTCACATCATCTGCCGCCAACTGGGGTAAGGACTTCCCTGATGACGACCTAGTGGACAAAATGCTACAGGGCCTCAACAAGGTCCATCGCTTGACCCCTAATGAAATCTGGAGGGAAACCCAGCTGAAGATCCTTCACCAAGCGCACATCCCCTTTTTACACTCAGTCGCCGACCCAAATACGGCTAAATGCCCCCTATGCCTTCATCTGAAACCTTCCCTGACCCATCGCTTCTGGTCCTGTTCGTTTATATCCTCCTTCTGGGACCAAGTGCTGGCCTACATTTTCAAAGTCACTCTACTAAACCTGCCCAAGGACCCTCTGCTCCTCATATTTGGCTACTGGGACCCCCTGCTACTACAATGGTCCTGGCCGGCGGGACCCTCCATGCCAGCACCCCCGCCCCCTGCTGCTGTCAACAAAGACTGGCCTCTGATATGCCTCCTTGTCGCACGCAGGGCTATCTTGAAAAATTGGATCGCTGCAACCTGCCCTTCCATCTCTCAGCTACAGCGAGAGCTCCTCCTCCTTCTTTACAAAGAACGTTCCACCACTGACTTCAACCGCGAATCCGCAAAATCTCGATTCCTGTCAACCTGGGGACCCTTCATGCACCATGCCCTCTCTCCGGAAGAATGCGCCAACTTTGAACACTTCACTTTCTCCTACTTCAAATCCCCCCCGCCATCTATACCCAGGACCAATAGCCTCCTATAATGTTGTAGAGGCCTCGCTGCTTGGCCTCGACCTTATACTGTTGGTTACCATCTTGTTAGCAGTAGTCTGGGCCGTCACCGAAAAGTTTGCTGAGTACTTGGTGAGTGGCCAGGTGGACATATATACTGACAACAATCCTCTCGCCTACCTAGAGACGGCGAAACTGGGCGCTTTGGAACAACGCTGGGTGGCACGATTGGCCCGGTTCAGCTATACCATTCACTACAAACCAGGGCGCTCCAATGGTAATGCTGACGCCCTCTCTCGATTTCCCTCGGATCGGCCTCAGGATGATCTAGATCAACAACTAGAGGGGGAGGAGGTCGTCCCCTCTGGGGTCAACACGCAGGAGCAACTGGCTTCAACGACTCTGCAAAGTAATCAGGGCCTACCAGGAGGGTCCGAAATTCACACTCCTCGGAAATGGTTACAACTTCAACGCAATGATCCTGATCTGGATCAGCTCGTTAGATACTGGGACAGGAATCGGAAGCCAGATTCCAGGGAGCGAAGGAAGCTCTCACCGACGTTGTGCCAGCTGCTAAAACAGTGGGATCGGCTGGAAAGATATAATGGGCTCTTATATCGACAAGCACCGGTTCCTGGAGAGCTGCAAATTGTTCATCAGCTGGTCATCCCTCAATCGGAGGCCTTAGAGGTTTGTCAAATTTTTCACCGGATTGGAGGACACTTCGGTGCGGAACGGACAGAGGCCCTTATTCGTAAGTACATATTTTGTCCGGGACTGTCTAACTGGGTGAAAAGGGCATGTCAGGAGTGTCAGAGTTGTGCCATCCACAAGGGAGGAACAGAGCACACTACCCCTCTGGTGGTGAGAACGGGAGAACCCTTTGAATTGCTGACCATGGACTTCTTGACAGTGGCGGACACATCGTCAGGGTATCGCTATACCTTGGTGTTTGTGGACCACTTCTCCAAGTTTGCCATCGTAGTGCCAACTAAAGATCAGACTGCCACCACCACGGCTAAACTGTTCTGGACCCATGTAGTCCAGCCATATGGGTGCCCCAAAAGGATTCTGTCGGACCAAGGGCCGAACTTTGAGTCTAAGGTGTTTTCTGAACTGTGTCGTCTTAGTGGTATCCGGAAGTCGCATACTACTCCTTACCACCCCCAAGGAAATGGAGCATGTGAACGTTTTAATCGCACCTTGTTGGGATTAATTCGCACCTTAGAGCAGGAGCACCGAGTACGTTGGCCACAGTATGTAGGAGATGTCGTTTGGGCTTACAATCAGACTGTGCATAGAGCCACTGGTTATACTCCTCATTTTCTGATGTTTGGGCTTTACGGACGGTTACCGGTGGATTTACTCCTAGAAACCCCAGAGCCTATTACGTCAAGGACCCCGGATGAGTGGGTCCAAGATCACTGGCATCGGCTGGATCAAGCCAAACAAATAGTGTTGGGAAAACACCAGGAGTTAGCAGAGGAAAGTGCTGTCCAATTGTTGCCACTTGCACCGGGCGACAGAGTCTTGGTGAGGAATCCCAAACATCTGAGGGGCAGTAAGCTGGAGCCTAAGTGGGAGCCATGTGCGTATCGAGTCGAACAGCAACCTTTCACGGGGCGGCCTGTGTACGATCTGGTCGCAGAGAAGCCAGATGGGCCGCGCAAAAGACTGCATCGTAATCTCCTCCGTCCCTGTGTGTTCAGTGCGGAGTCACGAACGGATAATCCTGTTCCTGTCTTCCCACCGTCGGCTAGACGGGACTGTAGCCAGGAAATCCTCAACAATGACTCTGCAACATGGTGTTTGCCTCCTCTGCCTGCAATAGAGAGCTTATCCCCGGCAGAAGGAGAAACAGAGAATCCGGCTGCTGTAACTGAATGGAACTTGCTAGCGAGGGAACCAGATGTACAAGTGGCCCCCATCCCTGAGGAGGATGAACCTCTTATGGATGAAGTAGTACCTATTGACCCTGTCGTGGGTGAGGAACAGTACCCTGTTGTAGCTGATAGAGATGGACATTTGGGGGATCTGGAGCCTCGCTTCCCAAGGCGTACGACACAGGGATGGAGACCTGTCCACTTTGCTGACTATAACTTGAACTGTTGTGTTGCTTATTGACTCACATGTTATCTTCTTGCACTGTGTTAATTGTCTTCCCCTAGGTAATGCAAGGGATTGCACTTTTCAAACGGGGGGAAAATGTAAGCAGCTGTCAGTGATAGGGTATTTCAGTGCTGCAAGAGTAAGTGGTAAAGCATCGTATGTATTTCACGCTGTAGCTAGTTGTTATGTTTATTATGTTACCACTATTTACCTCTATAGTGTCTCCAACACCTTTCCCCGCTTACAATCTCACTTCTCTTTCACCATCCCCCCAACCTCTCCTCTGGTGCCCGAAATCCCTCAGTGCTATATTATTATTATGCTACGGTTTTATTTTACTTTGTTTTCCTTTACTTCCCTCTGTATGACCTTTTAAAACTTAATAAAAATTATTTGAAAAAAAAAAAAAATATCAAGGGATAGAAAGCAAGAAGGGATTCGGTGCCTTCTAGCAATATGTGCCAAAAGCACTGCGTACATTGTCACCGGCTTGTCTATTCGGCATAAAGATACTGTTAAGCCGTTTTGCTAAAAATTTTGCCAGGAGTTTGATATCGGGGTTCAAAAGAGAAATGGGGCGGTAATTCATGCAAAAGGTATCACCAGAGAGAGGTTTTGGGATCATGCATACAATTGCCATTAGTGATTCTTGTCTAAAGTAGTGACCGTCTAACAATATATTAAAAGCCTCGGTTAGAATGAATATCCTCTTTTTACACATTTCCAAGACACATTAGTGGTGACTCATCTCAGTGTCTCATCCTTTATCAGACAATGTTCCAATCAGACAAATTGTGCCTCAAAGCAAACAACTCTGCAGTTTGTAATCGTATCAATTTAAAAACAGCTAAAATGTACAATTGATCTCCAGTTCATTATAGATTCTCTTTAAATGAGCACTGCAGATTAAGCTAAACTGATAAATAAAAATGATCAAAAAAAAAAGCAAAAACTGTATTAATCATACAACATTCATGAACCTTTGTTTTTAGAATATTCTACAATATTTCTTTTTGTCTAAATACTAGATTTACAAGCACATTTGTCTATTATGCAGATAATGATGCCTGGAATGACAAATGATTTGATCCTTGGACAACTATGCAGGATCATAATTAAGTAAAATTGCAATTTGACAAAAGTATAATTCTTTAAATTGAATATTATTTATAACTAATCACATCAATAAAGATAAGATTAGCCAATTTTGCCAGTTGCATCAGTTCAGTGTGAAGATCTGCTTGGTGAGAAGGTCTGTTTCACCTAGTGAAGTAAAGTAATAGAGAGTAGATGGGGAAACAATGAGCCAGTTCTACTAAGCAGCATTTTTGGAAAATACTTTTGTTTAATTGAATCTCTGGCACAAAGCATGTCGTGTAGTGGTACCCTAAAGCAGTGGTCCCCAACCTTTTTGGCACCGGGGACCGGCGTTGTGAAAGAAAATTGTGCCAAGGCACGGTGGTGGTGTATGCGGTTTTTCGCAGACAATTTATCTTGGGCAATGGTTGGTGTTAGCACTTCAATCATTCCGACACCATGGTTGATATGGTGTCAGGATGATTGAAGCGCATTATTTCTATTATTACATTGTAATATACACTGGGCAAAATTATAAACGCAACACCTTTGTGTTTGCACCTATTTATCATGAGCTGAACTTAAAAATCTATGACTTTATCTATGTACACAAAAGGCCTATTTCTCTCAAATATTGTTCACAAATCTTTCAAAATCTGTGTTAGTGAGCACTTCTCTTTTGCCAAGATAATTCATCCACCGCACAGGCAGAGCTGTATCCTGGCCTAGGCCAACAAGGCCCAGGCCTAGGGCAGCACTTTGCAGGGGGGCAGCACGAAAAGAGTCCCCGCCAGCTTGCGCTACACTGTTAGGAAAATTAGTCTAGCGCTCCCATAAAGCAGCCGCGCTGCTTCTAGTATGCGGCCGGCCGGCATTCTGCAACTGTGGGGGGGGGGGGGGCGCTTCCAATTTTGACTGTTTTGTCATCCTGGACCACAAATCTTCCTCACTGTGCTATATATTTCTGCTGCACCATCTACTTAAAGTAGAACTATAGGCAACACTTTTACCTTCCCTGTCCCATTGCGAAGATTTCTCTTCACTTCCTGCTCTATGGGCAACCAGGAAGTGGGAGGAAATCTAAGTAAATTAAGGGAATCCATTGCCCCCCCCCCCCAGGCCCTCAGAACTAGTGTCCTCACTCGAAAATTTCTGGGCGGGTCTTAAACAACATAGGGTGTGGACATGACAGGAAGGGGTGGGTCATATTTAAATTAGGGGGTGCATGAGTTTAGTCAGGCCTAGGGCAGCACAAAACCTAAATACACCTCTGCGCACAGGTGTGGCATATCAAGATGCTGATTAGGCAGCATGATTACTGGATCCCCGTACATTGAAAGTCAGACGAGCTGTGGTGGCTCAACGTGATTGGCACTGCGCTGACAAGCCATTCACCTCTGCAGCCAAGGGTTCGGATCCCGGTCTCGGCTACATGTGAATTGAGTTTGGTGGTCTCAGCCCGACTCCCGGTGGGTGTGCTATGCAAGGTACGCCTGTGCTTAGTACGCCCACCCCCCCCCCCCCACAAAAACCACCACACTTGCACGCACACAAAATTGGTTTAAAAACACATGCACTTTGGCCATGCGGTCTCTTAAAATAAAGAGAGGCGAAGGACCTACGGGGCTGGCTGGGTGGGCTAGGCCCCCTCACTCCCTCATAGGGGGAGTCCCTCTGCCCCATTGGGGTCCCGTTGGGCCCCAGTTGGGCTCCCAAGAGGAGCAGGTAGGGCGGGGTGAGTGGGAGGCCCCCCTTCACACCCGCCATTGCCACCAGGGGCATGGAGAAGGATGGCGATTGCCTCCGGGGGGAGGGTCTGCCTACTCCCAACTCCTGCAGTCCGGCTCCTCTCTCTCGAGTTCACGCACAAAAATACACTTTAAAAAGAAAAGAAAAAAAAAAAAAAGACGTATGTCGGTTTCAAGTCTCAAGTCGGCTTTAAGTCACAGGGCAAAGTCGAATCCAAAGTAGGACGGCTGTCGTGTCACACCAGTGTGAACCCAGCCTCAGGCACACCTGTGCAATAATCATGCTGTCTAATCAGCATCTTCATATGCCACACCTGTGCGGTGGATGGATTATCTAGGCAAAGCTTAAGTGCTCACTAACACAGATCTTGATAGATTTGTGAACAATAATTGAGAGAAATAGGACTTTTGTGTACATAGAAAAAGTCATAGATCTTTAAGTTCAGCTCATGATAAATGGGGGCAAACACAAAAGTGTTGTATTTATAATTTTGCTCAGTATAAAATTACATAGTTCAGCTCACCATAATGCCGAATGTGCCACCAGATGCAGATTGTCACTTGCCACATCGCCTGCCTTTTAAATGCAGCTTATCCCTTGCCACATCGCCTGTCACCAAATGTTGATTGTCACCTGCCCCCACATGAAGATTGTCACTGCAATGGTGGCAGCATAGGCGTGTGCATTAGTTCAGAGGCAAGCCTGGAGTAGTGGTTAGTGAGGCAGAACAGCGGTGATGGGGGGTGGGAGGTGAGAGATCTCATCTTTCTGCTCGCCTGCCTCACCTCCAGCAGTGTAGCAGTGTTTTGCCTGTGTGGGTGAAAGAGCAGTGATGTGGGCGGGCAGTGAGAGATGATCTAATTTCTCTACTCCCCATCTCACCTCCAGCATTATAGCAGCCCCGCTGTGAGCATGGAAGAGCGGCAATGCTAGTGGGCGGTGAGAGATGATCTCATCTCTCTGCTTGCTTGCCTCAGTGTAACAGATCCGCTGTGAGCATGGAACAGCAGTGATGTGTGCTGCAAGCAGGCCATGGCCCAGCAGTGGGCCGGAGTTTGGGAATTGATGACCCCTGCCCTTAAGGATCAGTGTAAAGTCAGATGTGCAAATTTTGTATTGCATCTCACCATTCAGGCTGGGTTCACATCTCCGTGTGGAGCGGCTCCTGTGCAATTCGCTCAGCAGCCGTCACAGAGCTATTTGTAAACCGGCTCCATTGAGCGCCGGCTACAGACTCCTGACATGCAAATTGGATGGGGGAAACCCACATTCGCAATAGTGTAAACCAAGCGTAAAGCCTATATTTAGGTTGGAACATATAACGTGATCCAGCTCCTGCCCCCTCTCCCTTTGATTTTTTATTTTTTTCCTTGTGACTAATATGCTCATAATTATTTTGCTGGGTTGTCCACAAAAAACATACTCACCCACTGAATCCAGCATTGTCTGGTGTAAGCCACCTCTTTGGGTCCTGCACTTTCATCTTCTCATGTGACATCATCGGGTGTATATGCATATGATGCAAAGACACATCAATTTCCTGGCAGTGCCACAGATTTTTCTGGGGCATCCATCGTGAGGCTGGAATTGCCTGAATCCGAGGAGACTTAAATAGACTGGTCGAACAGGATACCGGGAAATTTCATGGTAGGCCACTTGCCCTGGGGCCACATTGAGCAGCGGCATCGAGGGCTGATCCAAATGCAGAGACCTCCTCTCCCTCAATCACAAACAGCGGGTATCTCCCACTGTGTCATGCAACTGCAATTTTAACTGTTCAGCGGCCGTCCACTGTAAAAACGCCCCATCTCATCGTCCATGAGAGACAGAACACTGATTAATTTTCCCAGCATTGTATCAGTGTTCCATCTTTCATGGATGAGGAGGCAGGGCTTTGTTACAGTGGAAGGCCGTCGAATAGTTAAGACTGCAGTTGCATTACACAGCGGGAGACACTCGCTGTTTGCAATCAAAGGTAATCAAATGTAAATGAGGCTGCAGATAGGCACTGATGATACAAGTGGGCACTGTGAGGTTGCATATGGGCACAGTGAGGCTGCAGATGAGCACTGATGATACAGGTGGGCACAGTGAAGCTGCAGATGGGCACAGTGAGGCTGCAGATGGACACTTATGAGTATACAGATGAGGACAGTGAGGCTGCAGATAGTCACAGTGAGGCTGGATTGTTGGCACTAATGAAGTTGCATTGATAGGCACAGTGATGCTGCATTGATGGGCACAGTAAGGCTGCAGTGATGGGCACTGACAAAGCTGCAGATTGGCACAGTGACGCTGCAGATGGGCACAGTGAGGCTGCATTGTTGGCACTTATAAGGCTGCATATGGGCTCAGTGAGGCTGCATTGATGGCTCAGTGAGGCTTCCTTGATTGACACAGTGAATCTGCATTGTTGGCACTGATGAGGCTGCAAATGTGCCATTGAGGCTGCAGATGGGCAAAGTGAGGCTGCATTGATGGGCACTGACAAGGCTTTAGATGGGCACAGTGAGTCTGAAATGTTGGCACTGTTTGGCTGCATTGATGGTCACAGTGAGGCTGCATTCATGGTGACAGTGAGGTTGCATTGATGGGCACAGTGAGACTGCAGATGGGCACAATGAGGCTGCATTGATCTCTTGTATCATGTCTGCAGTCTCTGACCATCTCCTGTATCATGTCTGCAGTCTCTGACCATCTCTTGTATCATGTCTGCAGTCTCTGACCATCTCCTGTATTATGTCCTCAGTCTCTGATCATCTCTTATACCATGTCCTCAGTCTCTGACCATCTCTTATACCATGTCCTCAGTCTCTGACCATCTCCTGCATCATGTCCTCAGTCTCTGACCATCTATTGTATCATGTCTGCAGTCTCTGACAATCTCTTGTATCATGTCTGCAGTCTCTGACCATCTCTTGTATCATGTCTACAGTCTCTGACCATCTCCTGTATTATGTCCTCAGTCTCTGATCATCTCTTGTACCATGTCCTCAGTCTCTGACCATCTCTTATACCATGTCCTCAGTCTCTGACCATCTCCTGCATCATGTCCTCAGTCTCTGACCATCTCTTGTATCATGTCTGCAGTCTCTGACAATCTCTTGTATCATGTCTGCAGTCTCTGATCATATCCTGTATCATGTCTGCAATCTCTGACCCTTTCTTGTACCATGTCTCCAATCTATGTCCATCTCTTTTATCATGTCCTCAGTCTCTGACCATCTTTTGTATCATGTCCTCGGTCTCTGACTATCTCTTGTATCATGTCCTTAGTCTCTGACCATCTCTTGTACCATGTCCTCGGTCTTTGACCATCGCTTGTACCCAGGGCTTTTTATCAGGGGGAACTTGGGGGAACTCAGTTCCACCACCTTTGGCTCAGACTCATTGGTGCCTTCTCACCACAATCACTTGTAAACACAGAAGTCTGGTTTCTGTGTTTACAAGTGACAGCTCTGCACTCTGTGTGTAACCATCTGAACTCTGCACTCTGTATGTAATGCAATCCTGGTATTTAATGCCCCTTTAAGACCCTTCTACTGTTTTTGAAATCTGAAAGGGGTCGTGGTTGAGTTCCTGCACCTATTTTCTGAGAAAAAAAGCTCTGCTTGTACCTCAGGTCTCCTACTTTACCAGACTGGCATATGTTGTGTGGCAGTGCAGTGTAAATCTCAACTTCATGGACAGAAATGCAATTTTTTTAACAGGTAAAATAGCTCACTTGTACTGTATGTGTTTAGCTATTAGCTCAGCCTAGAGACAAAAAACAATGGGGTTGTTTTACTAAAAACAAATCCAGTTTGCACTGAAAGTACACTGAAAGTACACTTGGAAGGGGAGTCACTGTAGATCTGAGGGGGACATGCAAGGAAAATAAAAAAACAGCATTTTTGCTTGTACATGATTAGATTATAAAATCAGCAGAGCTTCCCCTCATTTCAGATCTTCCCCTCAGATCTACAGCGACTGCACTTCGAAGTGTACTTGTAGTGCAAAGTGGATTTGCCTTTAATAAATCAACCCCAATACAATATAGTAACATTTATGGAGATGGATATGAAAAAAAAAAAATAGTTCATTAGTGTTCTTATGATGTGAAGATAACCTTTACACAGTAATAGGCAACAAAGCCGGCTTAGTAAATAACTCACTAAACACAAACCGAGTTTGTGTAAAGATTTTACGTGTACAAGCCAGTTCTAAAAATAGCATTTTCAAAGGACCCTTTGAGCCAATTGTGTATTGGCTTTTGTGACAGATGCTTAGACGACATGCTTTGCGAAGAAAGATATTATGCATGTACAGTGTAGCAAATAGCATGTCAGCCAATCGCAGTGAACAGCTCAGTAATCCCCTTCTTGATAAATCCTGACACTTCAAAAATGAAGCGTGCATTTTTCAATAACGACAGGCTACAAGCCAACCATATCAGGAGCAGCCACTAGCCCTTTATGGATAAAAATAATATTTAAACAACCGTTAGAACTGGAGTTAATATTCAATTTCTAAGCGGTTTTTACATTTTTTTGTTCATGGACCTGACACAGCTGGGAGCAGTGTTACTTCAATCTGGGTGTAATAGGTTTGATCCTAGTTTCTGGTTTGCTGGATGTGACAAGGAGATGTCACCGAGCTGTTACACCTCCCTGGGGGCTGTTGGCACCTCTCAAAGCTTCCTTCACAGCTGATTGGACAATTCATAGGATGAGCTGTTCTCTTTTCATCTGTACTCCATCACAGAGAATGTAGTGTATGCTTGGCAATTTGTATCTGTGGCATGTTTAGGAATGATACCAGGATTGATTTAAAGGTGAGCTAAAGATTGCCAGGTATAAAGTATTTCCAAAACATAAAAGTAAATGCAACATAGTTAGGGGAAGTAAATGAATGAGAGACAAAATCAATGTTATTTATTGCAGACTTTGTGGGGAATACTGTTGGAAAATATTTATGACGCTTAAATGCATTGCAAGTCAACTAGTTTTTGACAATGGATTCTATTTCACACAAAACTTAAAGCAGAGCTCCACCCAAAAGGGGAAGCATTGCTTGTTTGCTTCCTGCCACATTTGGCCTCTTTCGGGGGTTGCAGTTACCTGTTTTTGACGGGTAAACGACCCCACTTCCAGGGGGACCTTGCCGCAATGGTGTGATGGAATTATTTTAAAATACTATATTTGATAAGTTGAAGCTAATTGACGTATTACAATCACAGAAATGTTTTCTATTTCCCATATCCCTTATACTGTTTATTTGTTTTGTTTCCTTTTTATTGCTTGATCTATGGAGTTATTATGTATGTATGGATATATATTGCAACACTTTTATTATCCTTACATGAAGAATCAGGTATTGTTTTTTAAAGTAATGAATTCAGCATTGAAAATACAAAGGAGAGCTGTTTGTTCTAAAGCCATTTCCTCTCCATTTTACCCTCATGTTACAAATGTGTCCGTCCCATCCCCCATCTGTGAAGAAAGTTTGCAAGAGAAAGCCAAACCCCCCCCCCCCCCCCCCCCAACTTCCTGTCTGCAATCATTGAAGGAATTTTTTGGTCAAGAGAAGCTCCACCTTATATGGCAAATATTGAAGGACTGATTAACTCCTTTACTCAGAGAATTTCTTCCAAACATGAATCTCCCCTTGCATCTTGGACTGTTCCATGTCTTATACGTCGGAGCCTTGGAAAACTGGATAAGGATTTGTGTGGGAAACCCCTTAGAAGAACTTTGAACAAAGGGACTAGACATGTGCTTTTAGTAGGCGTAGATAAGGGGCGTGGATGAGGGAGTATGTGGGGTGTGTCAATGGTTGGATGGGAGGGAACTGGATGTGTTTTTATCATGTGAGGGTGTGTACCTGTATAATGTGAGCCAATGAAAAGATTTTGTATGTTTAATAAAACAGGGACTGGCTGGGCTCCAGCCATTCATTCCTTCCTTTTTCCTCTACTGAGAACGTTCCTGTCTGGTCTTTTCCTTATTGCAGTAGGACAGTTCCAGCCTTCCCTGAGATTGTCAGGAGATTAATTAATTAATTAATCAGAGTCTTTAGTAGTTCTATTCCAATGGGGTCCCCCCCAAAGTACGGTGCCCCTCCTTTTTCCCCCCACCGCTGGGCCATTCCCCAAGAGCAGCATGCTTCATGCATAGGCAGTAGGGATCCGGCTGTGAAGTCTCTTAAGGAGTAACGGTCGCAGCACCTGAGAGCTGATTGAAAAATCAGCTGGGGTGCCGGCATTGCAGGATTCCTGGACAGATACATTTCCTTATATCAAAAGTCAGCAGCTACAGTATTTGAAGCTGCTGATTTGTATTTTTGCTGGGGGGGGCTGGAGCATTGCTTAAGACTGGGTTTGCACTAGTGTGAATTAGATGCAGGTTTTTCCACATCCAATTCGCACGACAGGAGACTGTGACTGGCTCTCAATGGAGCCAGTTCACACATGTCCATGGCGGCCACAGAGCGGATTGCACAGGGGTCCTATGCGTCGTTGGCTCTGTTTTGGGTCCAAATTCAGGCAAAAATGTGGGCCCGATTCGTCCCTGAAACTGAAAACAGGGAAGCACCAGACCCCTGCTATGACCCTGCTATAAGTGTAAACCCAGCCTTAAATAAGTCTTTTGAGGGTCCTGTTACATAGCAGTGGCTGGTGTGTGGTCCTGCCAGACTGGCGCAGTGCTGATGCGCTAATCTTGATGCATTACACTGCTTACTTTTTTTTTCATTTAAAAAAATTCTATCTACCAGTGTGCGGTGACCCAGACTGCCCCTGGAAAAATTTACTGCATGCAGAACTTTTTTCAGCACATACAGCCTGCACACCACCACAACACACTGGTATGAATCGGCCACATCAGAGACGGAAAGTTTCCCCCTTGTAGTGGGAATCCAGTGGGACTTTGCTAGAACAGCTGCCGAAAGCAGTCCTATTGCACCTGGTGAGAATGGACCCTTAAAACTCAATACTTCACTAATAATGCCTAACTTCAGGCATTTTTTTGTAAACTCTTTTACTTTGATGCATTTACTACATTAAGGTACAGTACCTTTCTGTGCCCCCTGTCCCTGAACACTTATATGTGGCCCATGTTCACTGATGCCAGGTCCCGGCAATGTGCATTCTTCCAGGTGCAGAGGAGGGTCACTGTGTGTGTCGATGTGTTTATGAAAGCACACAGCCCTGGCCAAGATCATACATGCATGGGTGTCTTCACAGCTCACATTACCAGCCTTGGCGAAAAAGTCACCCATTGAGCCTGTCCAAGTCACGCCACTATACTGCTAACAGGCATACTCTGGTGAGTGCATTTTAAGCTGTTTGTTTTGACTGTACTACACTGTAGGCATATTTGCACTGTGTTTTCTCTTTCCTTGCTCAGGGTTGTTATTCTTATAGTGAACTTGTGCACAAACTATGCACAATATAGTTTTTCCATAAGCACTTTAAAATAGGGTGACCAGACATCCCCAGTTTCCGGGGACAGTCCCCATATTGAGGACACTGTCCCTGGACCAAGTCTGTCCCCAGTTTTGTCCCCAGATTGGATTTGAACAGGGGCTAGAGCAATTTCAAAGACAGTCAGTGCAGAATTAAAAAAAAAAATCTTGATTACACACCTCCGCTTCACCGCACCTACTAGCTTAGGGGGTGTATTTTTTCCATAATCTGTGCCCCTTTCTGATGATCATGTGCTGGTCAGAGCGGAGGGAATATTTCTCCAGTTTTGGGTGCATGCCCATTCAGCTCCACTCACATGTTCTTATGCCTTGGCTCAAGTCCCAGCCAGCCGCACTGCATGCTTATCTCCTTGCCTTCCATGGTGGAGTGATCTTCCTCCACTCCCCACCCATTATTAGCCGGGGGCCAGGAGAGTGAGACTTGACAGGCTGTGGGGCAGGGGGCAGAAAGTTGCTAATTGCTACCATTACTAGTAAAAATAAATATGTCCCCAGATTTCATTTTAAAAATCTGGTCACCTTACTTTAAAACAGACACTTTTTCATCACTGACACTGTGTAGGCAATGTAGAGAAATTTAAACAGACATCAGAGGGCATGATCTAAGTGTAGTAAACCTACAAAACAAGATGTGCACTTGCTAATAAGAATTTGCGAGTGACAGCTAGATGTTCCTTGAATCGCTAACATATCTGTGCATATGCATTAGTGTGGGTATGCCTTAATACTTGGTGCCCTCTTGCCTATTTAACTACTTCCCGCCCGCCGTATGCAGAAAGACGGCTGGGAAGTGCTTCTGTTATACTGACTGGGTGTCATATGACGTCCAGCAGGATAACATGTCGGCGCATCTCCGATCGTGATAAGAAACCTGTGTCAGAGGCTTCTTACCACGTGATTAGCTGTGACCAATCACAGTTGATCATTGTGTGAACTAGAAAGTGCCACTAAATGGCATTCCTTGGTTCGCACTAACAGGGAGAGCCGAGCGGCTGCTCGCCCTGTCAGGGGGGGGGGTCTGTGCTGATAATAAGCCTATTAATTATCAGCACACCCCCTCAGTTGTGGCAATCACCTGCCAATCAGTGCCCAGCAATAAACACAACAATAAAGTCTCCCAGTGCCCACCACAGTGCCAATCAGAGCCCACCACAGTGCCAATTTAGAGCCCACCACAGTGCCAATCAGTGCCCAGCAGTAACACCTGTCAGTAATCTATCAGCATCTCATCATCAGAGCTGCCCATCAGTGCCACCTTTCAGTGCCAATCAGTACCACCTAACAGTGCCAATCAGTGCCCCCTGTCAGTGCCCATCACAGCCACCTGTCAGTGCCCATCAGTACCACTTATCAGTCCCCATCTCTGCTGCATATCAGTGCCGCCTATTGGTGGCCACATCAGTGCTGCATATCAGTGCCACCTATTAGTGCCCATCAATTCTACATATCAGTGCCTCCTCATCAGTGCCAAATCATCAGTGCCCATCAGTGCCACCTCATTAGTGCCCATCAGTGCTGCCTCATCAGTGCCCTTTCAGTGAAGGGGCAAACAAAAATTTTATGACAGAAACTAATGCCGCGTGCACACAACGTTTTTAATGGTCTAGAAAG
The DNA here is from genome assembly GCA_029574335.1 of Rana kukunoris. Lineage (NCBI taxonomy): Eukaryota > Metazoa > Chordata > Amphibia > Anura > Ranidae > Rana > Rana kukunoris. The sequence continues at coordinate 327,368,884 of CM056050.1, read as the reverse complement.
AACAATGTTTTTTTCTACGTTATTCTTGTCAAGCCTGCTTTGCCTACACACGATCGTGAAAAAAAATGCTCGAGCAAAGCGCGGTGACGTACAACACGTACGACGGCACTATAAATGGGAAGTTCCATTCAGATGGCGCCACCCTTGGGGCTGCTTTTGCTGATTTTGTTTTAGTAAAAGTTTGGTAAGAGACGATTCGCACTTTTCAGTCTTCATGCTTTTCAGTCTGTTACAGCGTGATGAATGTGCTAACTTCATTACGAACACTAGTTTTACCAGAACGAGCGCTCCCGTCTCATAACTTGCTTCTGAGCATGCACGTTTTTTTTCACGTCGTTAAAGCGTACACATGATCGTTTTTCACGACATGAACGTGAAAAACGACGCAAAAACATAGAGCATGTTCTAAAATTTTTATGCCCATTTTCACGTCATGAAAAATGGTCTGGAGCCTACACACGATCATTTTTAATGACCATTTTAAAAAAATTCATTTTTCACGTCATGAAAAATGGTCGTGTGTACGCGGCATAAGATTATTTTTTTCTTTTTCAAAAATGTTGGTCTTTTTTAGTTTTGTAGCGATACCCCCGAAGGGGCTGCTGAGAATGAATGGGATGGCATGTTACCTCATGGCTCTGGTGAAATGTCTAGGGTGGATCATGCATACAGCAGCAGTAAAGGAATGTCTGAAAATATAAAGTCTCTTTATAAGTGCTCTTTATTACCCAGCCGGGTAAAAACAATTAACAGGTGATGGAAAGGATAGATGAAGGTTGGAAGGAGAATAGCAGATTCAGGCGTTCAATATGGAAACAGTCCGGCTTCCGACAACCATTAGATTTCTTCGCCACTCCAGTCGAAGTGGGTATAGCGTACCTGGACAGGTCTCTCTCACCAACCTGGCAGCCAGAGTATCACTCGGAACTTTAGGAAGATGTCTCTCTCACAGACCCTTCTAGGATGAACTCAGGGAGACACCTCTGCCACAGGCTCTCTCTGATTGTGGTTACGGAGGAGCCCCTCCTAAGTAAAGTTTTTCCTGAAGCTCCTTTCTAACGTCGCCCAGGTACCGACTGAAAGAGGTGTCAATCCTTCGGTGTCCAGTACCTTAATCCCCGGTGGTTCGTCTGAATCCTGTTGGACCGCCAGCCTCTCAATGGCGCTCCTCAGATGGACTCCCCACCGAACAGCCACACTTGCTTATTATCTTCAAAAGTCGATTACTGAGTCCCCTTCCTGCTTGAATGTTCCGGACCAACATGGCCCAAAACCCAGGAACACCGCATGGCACACACGCCCCGACCAGGTAGGCCATAACGCTAGGGGCACGGTGATGTGGCCACCCTAAAGGTGGGTGCCACACTCGAAGAAGAAGACCCCTGACCAAATGGCGTCTGTTCCATAAGTACTCTATCCCAGCATGCCCAGCGAGGCCCAAGCCTCCTGATTGGTCGCTTGGAGAGAACACGCAAACATCAGCTTCCACTGCTGCCACCTATTGTCCTGGGGTGGAACAACACCCCAGGCACAACAGAATGAGCTCACAGCAAAGCCGAGCTAAAACAGAGACCCTGCTAAACAATTATAATTGAAATCAGAGTCATTTACACTCTGATTATCTCTTAAATTTCACTAGCACCAGTACTTGGGCGCTACAGTTTGTTTAGCAAAATATAAAAACCCCAGAGGTGATCAAATATCACCAAAATAAAGCTCTATTTGTTGGAAGAAAATGATAAAAATGTAGTTTGGGTACAGTGTTGCATGACTGCGCAATTGTCATTAAAAGTGTGACAGCGCTAAAATCTGAAAATTGTCCTGGCCAGGAATGACCAAAAGTGCCTGGTATTGAAGTGGTTAAACTGGCTCCATAGACCAGAAGATTGCTGAGTGGTCATTAGTTTCTACCATCTCTAACCTGATCCTGTGCTTGTTCATGTGTATTCCCAGGCTGTTTGATCAATTTCTGATATCTTGTTGCTGACGTGGCTTGTGACCTGACTTTGCCTTTTTCCTACCATTCCGGTGCCTTCTCTGCTTGCCCTATACTGACTAGACATGTGCATTCGTTTTCGTTAGAATGCATTTTCGTCCAAAAATCGGGTATTTTCGTTATCGTTTTAACGAACGAAAACGAAAGCGCAAGAAACGAAAACCGAAAGGTCCGACATAAAAATGCTTTATTTTCGTTTTCTTTCAGATCCGGCGATTTTCGATGCTTTGTCGAATTTTCGACGTTCAATTCCTACCTTTTCACTGTATTCAGAACGACGATTTTCGATGCTTTGTCGAATTGAACGACGAAAATTCGACAAAACATCGAAAATCTTCGTTTTCGGACGAAAACTTTCCCGACGAAAACAAAATAAATCAAAACGATTTTCGGGAGTAACAAAATAAATTTATTTTCCGGACGGAAAACAAAATACGAAATAAAATATTTCAGTCTGCACATGTCTAATACCGACTCTGGCTTATTCCTGACTCTTCTCTGGATCCTATTCTGTACCTCTGCTGTTTGGCCATTACTGACTTCTGCTTGCCTGACCACCCCGAGACCCTGCTCACCAGCTTGGTTGTAGCCTTCTGTCCTGTACCTGTTGCTGTGTTCCTACATCTGCCAATCCACCATTTTGAAAAAAAAAAAAACTTTTTAAGGAACACCCTGGACTTAAAAATCAACTTTATTAAAAATTAATAAATTAATTGATGCAAAAAACTAGCATTGGTGCAAACTTAACAATTTTGTCAAACAACTCAAAGACCTGCCAGCAGCACACCTCATACACCACCACACACAGTCCACCCTGCAATAAGTCTATGGGGATAAATGGGCTCTTCAACGGACAGTGGGATAAAAATGATGAGATTTTTCCAATAGTATATCACTCTATCCACAGAGACCAACCCTGTAAATTCTGCAATCAAAGGGTATAACAATCCACATAGAATGCAGCTGAAGCTGATTGTTCAATAGAACCACAATGAGGGTATTGCAGGCTGTATGGGGAGATAAGGGTGGGATGGAAATTGGAGTAGCTGGCTATACCTTGAATGAGGTCTATGGATAAACAGCAGAACCAGTCACAAAAGTTGGTGTAGGTCAACCCACTGACAGGAGACTCACAGCCACATGTCGCTGGGTGAAGCCAGCCTGCTTCCCAATAGTGGGGTGGGTCATGGTGACATCACACTGACTGGTTTCCTTCACTTCTTCCAATGCACCAGTCTGCCTGCTGTTCTGTACCTGTTGCAGTGTATCTGCATTTGCCAATCCACGAGCCCCCCCACTGCTTGACACCTGCTGCAAGTACCTTCAGACACAAGAAGATGCCATGGGAGCACGACATGTTTTGAGGTAATCCTGCCTCTGTCTAGGCTGTGTACTAACTAACTGACTTTAAAAACTGAACTGCAGATCTAGAGTGGACAGTAATGGGCAGAGCTGTGCATAGGGAAAGCTGCTACCAGAGTTCCAACCCGCTCCGTCCCCTTTCCATGCAGTACTGTGTACACAAGCATCTTACTCAGTGGTGCAGGTGCTAAATGTTGGTCAGCCAGGTACAGTAAGCTTTTTTTTTTTTAAAAAGGCTGTGTGTGTGTGCGTGTGTATGTACATGAGTGTGTATGAGTTTATCTATGTATATGTGTGAGTTTATAGTTTCCATCAGCTCGGGTGCTGCTGCCGCCATTGTGGATAAGGGATCACGCCGGGAACCCTACTGCACATGCGCATTGCTCTGGTCCTCTCTCCTACTCTCTGCCCCAGTGGGGGAGGAATGAGGAGGGAGCCAAACTGCTGGCGTTATTTTTCTGTGGCAAGATCTCCCAGAAGTGGGGACAGGTATCCACTTCCCCCCACCCGAAAGGTGCCAAATGTGGCACCAGAGGGGGGAGGAGACAAATGAGCGGAAGTTCCACTTTTGGGTGGAACTCCTCTTTTAAGGTAAAAACTGTTAAGGATTTATAACTGCTTTAAGTCTGCAGTATCTTATAGCATACAATCAGAACCTATCTTATACTATTACTTCCTTATTGAGTTAATTCTGATCTGCTGCTATGAGTTACTGCACTTAAATACAGTGGAACCTCGGATTGCGAGTACTGTGGTTAAGAAGTGTTTCACAATACGAGCAATTTTTATTTTTTAAATCCTGACTCGGTTTGCGAGTGTTGTTTTGGAAAACGAGCAGGATTCAAGCCTCTGTGGTGTGCAGTACCGTACTTGGCCAGAGGTTCGGGGCCACTGGCGAAAACTCAGAGCCGTTCGTAAAGACTCCTTACCGAGTGCTTCTGAAGCCTTTCCAAGTGATCTCCGATTTCTGAGTCTCTCCATGCTTTGGATTACAAGCTTTCTCCTGGAACGGATTATGCTCGTTATCCAAGGTTCCACTGTAGCTCTTAAAACGATAATTTCTTTATTGAATGTTCTCACACGCATAAATCTGTTTTTGTTGTGTCAGTGGGGACTTTTGACCAACATCACCGTTTTAACATTCAGTTACCTACATTCAGATATAAAAAAGTACTTTTTAGAATTTAAGTTGTAGGATTGAATACAAATACATTTTTCATTTTTCCTGGTTAAAAAGTTACCAGCAATAACTGCTGTTGCTGTTGGGATTACTCTTCTTTATAGCAAAAAAAAATTTGTCAAAAGCAAGGCAGCCAGTTTTCCCGAACAAGAGGGCAGCCATCTGTGCCCCAGTTTGGCAGAATACTGTACAATATGTACTAGTTTTACTGTCACTTTCTTCAGCTGAAGACACAATTTCCTAAGAAAAAGAGGCTGCTACTTACTTCACTTAATTATTAAATGCAAACAGATCTATAAAGTTGTAGACAGAGCTATAGTCATGTTAACCACTTGCTGACCGTCTCACGCCGATATACTGCGGCAAAGTGGTTAGTTCCTGCGAATTGCCATATGGGTACATCTGGACCTTTTTGAGTGCTATTGCAGGTGCGCTGCCGGAGGGGAACCCGATGCACGTGTCCGGCGGGCACAATCATCGCCAGCCACTTGCAATCATGTGCACAAAAGCAGGAACAGGGATTTGTGTGTGTGTAAACACACAAATCCCTGCTCTGTCAGGAGAGAAAAGACATATTGTTTGTTCCTACTAAGGAACAAACGATATGTCTCCTCCTCTAGTCAGTCCTACCCCCTCAGTTCAAACACACCTAGGGAACACACATATATCTCCTTGATCATCCCCTAGTGTTAACCCCTTCCCTGGCAGTGACATTTACACAGTATTCAGAGCATTTTTATATCAATGATCGCTGTATAATTGTCAATGGTCCCAGAAATGTGTCAAAAGTGTCCGTGCAATGTCGCAGTACTGCTAAAAATCGCAGATCACCGCCATTACTAGTAAAAAAAAGTAGACGCTATAACTTTTGCACAAACCAATCAATATACGCTTATTGCGATTTTTGGTAAAAAAAAGAAAAAAATATGTAGAAGAATATATATTGGCCTAAACTGAGGAAGAAATTATTTTAAAATATATATATTTATTAAAGCAAAAAGTCAAAAATATAGTTTTTTTTTAAATTGTCACTCTTTTTTAATTTATAGCACAACAAATTAAATCCGCAGAGGTGATCAAATACCACCAAAAGAAAGCTCTATTTGTGGGGGAAAAAAGGGCAATTTTGTTTGGGTTCAGTATCCCACGATCACACAATTGTCAGTTAAAGAGATGCAGTGTCGTATTGCTAAAAATGGCCCGTCATTAAGCAGCCACATCTTCCGGTTTGTAAGTGATTAAACTCATTTTTTAGTATAATTGGTTCTTTATTATTCCATACCTCCCAACTGCCTTTCATTTGGAGAGACTGTCCCTCGTTTGGAGCCAAATCCCTCTATCCCTGTTTTATTCTCAGTTGTCTAATTCTTGGCCTAATATAAGGATTTCTATGGGACAATATTTAATAAAAATACATGTTCTGTGCATTGTGGGAGACCAGATACAGTATAGTGAATGCAAGGTCCATTGTTTAGTAATACTTTAACTATCAAAATTATTTTACTGCACTAAAGCTTTTATCTAACCTTTAAATTATTCTATTTGTTTTAAAATGCCAAAATAAAGGAAAACTAGTGTTAAAAATTGGGTTAAACTAATATTTTTTGCACATTAATCGTAATGGTTTAGGTTCCCTGAGGCTTAGCAGGGGCATGTCATTTGGCTATATACCTCATGTTAAAATGTGTTTTACTTTCCCATCTCAAAAAGTTTGGAGGTACTGTATGTTATATGTCCCTCAGGGCCGGCGCTCCCCCTAGGCAAACTAGGTGGCCGCCTAGAGCGCACTACCGTCTAGGAGCGCAGCCACAGCTGCTGGGTCCCCTACAGAGGATCGGTTCCCCCTCAGCCAGTGGTGGCTGATGCGGAGTGTAGTGGAAAGGTGGCTCTATATGGCTGGCTGCAGAGTGGCTGGACAGGGAGAAGAAGCAGGCAGATCTTCCCCTTCGCCGGACTAAGCCAGGGGTGACCATGCTGAGGTCCAGCAGCAGCCGTGGGTGTCAGCTCTCTGCCCACTCCGCCTCCCTCCCTGGGTGATGTGCAGCCATTGGAGGAGCAAGGCAGGCGGCATTGTGCATAGAGACACCGATAATGGATTCAGCCAGGCCCGGACTGGCCACAGGACACACGCTGGGCCGAGGCCGCCGAGCCACTTGTCCTGGAGGAGTGAGGAGCCCAAAGCAAAGCTGATCCTGCAGCTTACAAGTTACCCATCCTCTCTGCGGCCAGCCGCCGGAGCCTAGGAGTGGAACCGAATTATGAGCTGAAGGGGGAAGGAGCTGGAGGAGGTCTCCCATGCATGACTGGTGACACTAACTGCCGCCCGCTGCCTGACATGTGGAGGGAGATGGAAAGAAGTGCCCAAAGGTAAGAACTTTTCAGGTGGTGGTGGGAAGCGCTGGGGATGAGGGCTTCCAGTCAGATCTTATCACTGGTGTGTGACCCCCTCCACTTGGCTCCATCCATCCACCTAGCTGCTCCCCCCTCTCCTGTCCCCCTAGCTGCTCCCCCCTCTCATGTCCACCTGGCTGCTCCCACCTCTCTTGTCCACCTGGCTGCACCCCCTCTCCTGTCCACCTGGCTGCACCCCCCTCTCCTGTGCACCTGGCTGCACCCCCCTCTCCTGACCACCTGGCTGCACCCCCTCTCCTGTCCACCTGACTCCATCCCTTCACCTGGCTGCACTTCCCCCCTCCTGTCCACCTAGTGACACCCCCTCTCCCTCCACCTGGCTGCACCCTCCTGTCCACCCAGCTATATTATTCCTCCGCCTGGCTGCATTCCCTCTCCTGTCCACCTGGCTATATCCTCCTTTCACCTGGTTGCAACCCCCTCCTGTCCACCTGGCTCCATCCCTCCACCCTGGGTGCACCCCCCTCCTGTCCACCTGGCTCAATCCCTCCACCTGGCTGTGCCCATATCTCCTGTCCACCTGGCTGCACCTCCCCTCTCCTGTCCACTTGGCTGCACCCCCCTCCTGTCCACCTGGCTCCATCCCTGCACCTGCCTGCACCCCCCTCCTGTCCACCTGGCTCTATCCCTCCACCTGGCTGAACCCCCTCACCACCTGGACCAGTTCTGGTGCTAAAATTATTGAATTAATTTAAACAAATACATTTGGGAGGGGGCGCAAGTAGCTGGTCTCGCCTAGGGTACAAAATAGTCTAGCTCCGGCCCTGCTGTCCCTGTGTACTGCACTCACATCAGTGGTGTAGGAAAAAAGTTAATGAAGGTACTTTCCACCTGCCACCAACATCAACATTAGGTACATAATTATTTGCTTCATCCTGCTGTTTATAGGACATCCGGATTGAAAACACCAAATGGGGATTTCAGGATTTTACAGGGAAATGCAGCATAATGAATTCTATAGCATTACTTTAATTTCAAATTCTGGCCTATTCCTAATGCACATCATGAAAAATAATGTTATTTGCATCTTCTGTCAGATAGTAATGTTCAGAGTCACATCGTGCACATCTTAAAGGAAAATAGAATAAACGTAGCAATTTAATATCTAGTATGCGCATTGACAGTGCAGCAATGTAGCTCAGGGGTCAATACAAGGAAAAGGCTTAGCTGACATGCCTCGTTCATAGCTAACCTCCCTTAGGCACAGGTAAAAAATTGGAAGCCTGATCCAATTATTGTTTTCTTGTTGATAACATCTACATAAAGCAATTTGTTAGCACTGGCTTATACCTTAAGTGCTAGTTCACACTAGACGCAGTTCAGTGCGCTTTTTTTCTGCACAAAATGCATGCACAGTGTTTTCCATGTTTTCCAATGGCTCTAGTTCACACCATGCAGTCAGATTACAGTGCAGAAACTGACTGGAAACTAACTGCATGGTTGGTGTGAACTAGAGCCATTGGAATACATGGAAAACACTTTGCATGCATTTTTAGTGCAGAAAAAAGTGTGTCTGGTGTGAACTGAGAATCTGGTCAGGAAAAACCCATAGTTTTCCCTGACGAGATTCTTGGCAAGAAACTCTTGCCGCTGGAGTGTACAGACTTTCGTTTCAAAAGAACCACGGTTCTCTTAATAGGAAAGAGCGCAGTGCTGTCATCCCGTACAAAGAGCAGGCACTTGTCACTTATGATGCCGCCGTCGACATCTTGCTTCACCCTACCTATGTTGTGGAAGCTACCGCGCATACGTCAAAGTCATTTCAAGCATGCGCAGGTTTCCACCACGACAGGTAAGTATACACACTCTCGGGTTTCTCATCTAGATATAGGCCGACAAGAATCTCGACGAGAAAAAAGAGAGCAGGTTCTCTTTTTTTTCTCGTCGAGATTCTGGCCAGATTTCCAGGCGAGAAACCTGAATGCCTCGTACACACGAACAGGAATCTTGGCAAGAAGCAGTTTTCTTGCTGGTTTTTGCCGAGAAACCCGGTCGTGTGTACGAGGCCTAAGGACAGAAAAGTGGGGACTGTCTTCACTAATTTTGTTTTTAAAGTTATAGGCACTTGGTCTTTCATCTGCATGGGGCAGCACAAAGGAGCATCATGATAATCATAAGCATAAACATAAATAGAGAAACCGACACATAAATAAGTTTAATAGGCTAAATTGGCCATGACATTTATTTAAGGGGTAACACAATTCATATACATATTTAATAAAACTACAGCAGAAAATATCTTGCATTAAAGGCATAGATCAACCAAAAACAATTTCCAAATAATATTCCCTTGTCCATCCAAAACTAGACTGGATGATAACCCAACACCCTCAAAAACACAAAAACTGAGTGGCTGAGGGCCCCCCAACGCCGTGGCTTTTTCTACAATGTTTTGCAAACCTAGTTTAAATAAGGTGCCTTTAAAAAGTATTCATACAGGGGGCGTGGCTACCGCCGAGCAGTATGGATGCCTAATTAGATAGCTCCTGCACAGAACGGAGAACCGATCGGTGACACCGCACAGTAGCAGCCAGAGAATGGACATTACAGATCCCCACACGTCAGGTATCCAGCCCGCCACGTCCAGGAAGAGAAAGGAGTACAGGCAACCGAAGAAACTTACAGATTTCTTCACATTGCCGTCCGGCAGGAAGACCCAAAATGGCGCCCGCGGCTCCTCATCACACAGCACCGCTGCATACATGGATCTCCCTGATGCAGAGGGAGGTGAGGGATCCCTGATAGATGACTCTGTAAACTCTCCCTCGACTCCACAGCCATCCTCAGCTAGTAACAGCCCTGCTAAGTCACGGATGCGACTAGATCTGAACCTGCACCCTCCTGAGGTAAGCCCTGCTCTGGATGCAGCTCTCACGCAGCAGGATCAGCCATCCCCTATAGCAGCGTTTCCTACGTCTAACACCCCAGTTCTGCACACAATGATGAAAGAGATGCTAATGTCCCTACATAACTCACTGCAGAATGATATTTCACTCATGTTCACAAAATTTAAAGGTGAACTGTCCATTATGGATCAGAAGGTGGTTCACATTGAAAATCAAGTGTCCGCAATGACGGACACAGTTAATGACCTAGTAGACGCCCACGACCATACCCGCGATGAACAACATTGGATCAGAGCCAAAATGGCGGACTTAGAGGACAGGTCCAGGCGCAATAATGTGAAAATAAGGGGCGTCCCAGAATCTATTCTTCCACCTGACCTCAACACCTATGCCAGAAAGTTAATGTCCACACTCCTGCCTGATCTGCCCTCGCTGGAGACCATCATAGATCGCATATACCGCCTCCCCAAACCGCCACATCTCCCCGCGAGCACTCCTAGAGATGTCTTAATGCGTGTTCACTTTTACCACGCCAAAGATCTGCTCCTGGCCAAAGTGCGACAACTTGGGAACCTTCCTGCACCTTACACAAAGCTGCAACTGTATGCTGACATATCCCAATACACTCGCCAACAGAGGCGCCAGTTGAGCACCATTACTAAACCTCTCATTAATCATAAAATCCCCTACCAATGGGGCTTCCCGACCAAGCTTCATGTGACCAGAAATGGGGTGAAACATTCTATTACCACTGTCGAGGAAGGGATCCATCTCCTCCGCAAATGGGGAATCATCCCTGTGGAAGAGCCGCCAGTGCTGCACAACCATCAAAGGAAGGACCGTGCCCCTAAACACGGCCTTCATACCGACTCAGCTGACTCAGTACTAGGCTAGTGGTGTTCACACACGGATTTCAGCTATACGTTTTAAAACACTCCGTATCTGTGCCTGCTCGCAGCAGATAGCTCACGAACTTCTACCCTCACAACCGTCAGTAGTTACATATTACACTGCTGATCTTTGTTACCCCTCCTCCTCTCCAATTTTTCTCTTACCTAACTACATTCATTCTCTACCTTTTTTTTAATTTATCCTTTCATCTAAGAGCACAGGAAATATCCAATCAAGTTTTATTTTTTAGTTTTTTATTATCATCAACTCCTCAACAAACCTGACGAGCACCTGACGGATCCTTACCAATCTTTCGGATTGAGGACATCCACTCATCCAACTGTAAGTAAACCATTTATTACACAACGACTGCACTCACCTACTGAAGATGCCAAAATTCCTATCACTAAAGGTTAAAGGACTGAATCATCCAGCCAAACGGAAGTCCATGTGGCGCACCGCTCTGGAGTCACATAGTGAGGTTCTATGTATTCAGGAAACTCACTTTATGGTAAATGCAGAACCAACCTGCATCAACAAACACTTCACCCAAATTTTTAAAGCCTCTGGACCTTCAAAAAAGAATGGAGTCCTGATAGCCATTAAAAACTCTGTCTCTTTTACCCTTCACAATAACCTAGTAGATGTGGAAGGGAGATACCTTGCACTTGACTGTACCCTAAATAACGTCAGATATACTGTGGTGAACATCTACGCGCCCAATTCGAACCAAATCAGATTCCTGAACAAATTGATGAAAAAAATTAATGCTTTCAGCCATGGCCACCTTATTCTCTGTGGGGATTTCAACATTGTGCCAGACAACACTATTGACTCCTCTTCCTGTAAAAAAAGACCCATGTCTCCTATGGGGTCGTTCATAAGATCTAATGATGTCTACAATGTTTGGAGGTGTCACCACACCACTGAAAGGGATTACTCTTTCTTTTCCCATTGCCACAATTCGTACACGCGGATTGACTATTTTTTGGTAGACAAATGGCTATTACCCAAAGTTTCAGATTCCACCATATCTACGATAACGTGGTCCGACCATGCCCCGGTCACCATAACGACAGAAGACACTCCTACCAGGACGCGTCCAACGATCTGGAGAACTAATCCTCGGATCTTGTACTCACCAGAATACTCTGCCTGCATCAAAGAGAAACTCGAAGGCTTCTTTGAACTGAATGAGGGGACTGTACCTAACATTACCACCCTGTGGAGTGCCCACAAGGCATTCATAAGGGGGATCATTATACAATTGAGTGCTATAGACAGGAGGAAGAGATCACAGCGTCTAGACACACTCACTTCTCGTATTAAAGTCCTAGAATCACAAAACCAAACATCTCTGAGTCCTATTCTTAAAACAGAACTGAATCAACTTAGGCAAGAATTAAGAGCACACCTTCTAGACAAATTTGAAAAAGCCCAAACCCACTTTAAAGCCCTACACTACTCCACAAGTAACAAAGCTGGGAAAGCTATGGCCAACAGACTGAAGGGTCATTATACCAGATCCAAAATATCACATATATACCACCCTATCACGCAATTTTTTTTATTAGAACCGCAAGCTATAGCTGATGTGTTCAGCCTCTACTACGGTAAGCTATACAACCTTAAAGATGACCCACACTGCATACAGCCCTCCATACATGACATAGAAACATTCCTGCAGGAAATTGACCTCCCTAAATTGACCCAAGATCAACTCACCAATCTGAATGCTCCATTCACCGCACAAGAAATCTTGAAAATCATAAACGACCTACCTACTAATAAATCTCCTGGCCCAGATGGCCTTATAGGTGAATACTACAAGCAGTTTGGAACAGTACTATCTCCGTTTTTGACCAGAGTTTGCAATGACGCTGCCTCTTCCTCCTCTCTCCCTCAAGAAATGTTAAATGCGTTAATCATCACACTGCCGAAGCCAGGGAAGGACCCCACTGTCCCACAACATTTTTGCCCAATCTCGCTACTCAATGTAGATACAAAAATCTATGCAAAACTCATAGCTACGAGATTACTGCATTTGATGCCCATTTTAATTAATAGAGATCAATCAGGCTTCACGTTGGGGAGACAGTCTTATGATGCTACGCGTAGACTTATCAACCTGATCCACTCGGCTGAGGCTTCTCGGACGCCTTCTCTGCTTCTCTCACTGGATGCAGAGAAGGCGTTCGATAGGATCCATTGGTCCTATTTAAAAGCAACCCTCTCCAAATTCGGCTTTCAAGGAACTATATTGTCAGCTATACAAGCACTATATTCCATTCCATCAGCACAGGTATACAATTCGGAAATGCTGTCCAAACCATTCCAAATCACCAATGGTACCCGGCAGGGTTCCCCACTCTCATCACTTATCTTCAACCTAATGATGGAACCCCTTGCAGAACACATTAGGCAAAATCGATCAATTACTGGTTACAAAATAGGGACTACTGAACATAAAATAAACCTGTTTGCTGACGATGTGATAATTATGGTCACTAACCCATTGTCTTCCCTGGCCTCGGTACAACGTTTGTTGCACAGATTTGGGAATGTATCCTATTATAAGGTGAACGAAAACAAATCTTATATACTTGATCTAGGTTTAGATGCAGTTACCTCTACCTTACTCAGAAATAGCTTCCCTTATCCCTGGGCAGACAGCGGGATCTCCTACCTGGGTATCACCCTCACTAAATCCACAAAAAGTATTTTTGCTGCAAACTATATTGAAGCCAAACGAATGCCTTTAAGAGAAACATCCAAATTGTCCAAATATGAATTCTCCTGGTCAGGGCGTCTAGCCGCATTCAAAATGGTTGTGCTACCAAAGTTACTGTACTTCTTTAGAACACTTCCAATACCTCTTACTAATTCCTACCTGCAGTCACTCCAATCCGTAATTAGCCATTTTGTGTGGAATGGAAAAAAACCTAGGAGTAATCACGCTAAGCTTATTAAACACAGAGATGTGGGAGGCATGGGTTATATTGACCTGACAGATTATTACTTAGCTACTGTACTATCCCAGTTGAAAGAGTGGATGTCTGAGACACCTGCCACACTCTGGGGAGAAATAGAAAATAACCTGACACCGGGGAAGAACCTCAAGGACTGGCTTTTCAGCACTATCTATAAACAGCCGTTTTTGACCCATTATTCCCCTACTATCCGAGCTTCCATCAAAGCATGGAAAGCCTTGCTCTACACAAAATGGTCCCATTCGCTGACCAAGGACGTCCATGTACCTTTGAAGGTACTTCACTACCTATCCCCTGACTTGACCATACCTGCCTGGCTAGACCAACAGACAACCCATCTAGAAACACTCAGATCTAAGGTAACAAGCAAATCATTCTCCTTCATCCAGAGAGAATGTGATGCCCCAACCAAAGACTATTTTAGGTATTATAGAATACAACGGAGTCTAGAAGCACTCCCTCCTCTAGATAACAAGCTACCTATTAAGTTATGGAATTTCCTTTTCACAGACACCACCACTTGTAAAGGGACTTCTCTCTTTTACTCTTTATTGCAAGAAAAGACATCATTTTACAAATCTAAACCCTTTCTTGACTGGGAACAGGATCTACAAACCCACTTCACGGACCAACAATGGCAATTGACCATACGAATAGTTTACAAAAATACTAATTGTACTTCTTTATGGGAACTATCTCATAAAATCATGATGAGGTGGTACTTAACTCCCCATCGGCTAGCTAAATTTCAAACACTTTCAACACCTTATTGCTGGAGGGACTGCAAATGCACTGGCACCCTCCTTCACATTATGTGGTCTTGCCCGCCTATAAGGCAACTGTGGACAGAAATTGAAAAAATATTGCAATGTATACTACAATACCCCATCACACTAACTCCTCAACTCAGTATTCTACACCTCACCTTGGAACTGATTCCACCCAAACTTAGACTCGTCACTACCCATGTACTATTGGCAACCAAGCTCCTGATAACTAGAAAATGGAGAACAACGGAAATTCCTAGCACCACAGAAATTCTGGCACTAGTGCAAAACCACTATATATATGAATCCTTGCTCTCCAGGGGTAAACCCTCACACGCCAAACTGCAAAACCTATGGCATCCATGGATGCAATGGTATGCAATGCCTAAACCTTAACTTGTCGATATAGATATACACAGTGCTCTCTCTTTTCTCCCCTTTTCTCTTCTCATCACCGTTTCTCCCCTCCCATCCTCTCCCCCTATTTTTATTTAATTTTTTCTAACTTCCCCCTCTCTCCCCTCCCTCTTCCCCCTCCCAGTTTCCTATACTTTTCATTCTGCCCCCAGACTCATATTCTAGTTCGAAGGTAGTACTACTCTTCAACGTTTTTTTTTTTTTTGGCTATTGGTGGCTGAATTTATTGAAGGTAAACGTTAATGAACGACCACCATGCATTCTGTTCCTTCATGTTTGTTTGTTTATTGTTCCCGCTATGTTCTGCACACTACTGTATTGAAAACTACCGTACATGTATCGTACTTCTTACCTGTTTCGTTAAAACTTTCAATAAACATATCTTGCAAAAAAAAAAAAAAGTATTCATACATCTTGAAATTTTCCAAATTTTGTCATGTTACGACCAAAAACGTAAATGTAATTTATTGGGATTTTATGTGATAGACCAACAGAAAGTGGCACACAATTGTAAAGTGGAGGGGAAATTATAAATGGTTTTTCAAATGTTTTACAAATAAATATCGGAAAGCTGTGGCATGAAATTGTATTCAGCCCCCTTTACTTTGATATCCCTGACTAAAATCTGGTGAAAACATTTGACTTCAGAAGTCACCTAATTAGTAAACAAAGCCCACCTGTGTGTAATTTAATCTCATCAATACAGCTGTTCTGTGAAGCCCTCAGAGGTTTGTTAGAGACCCTTAGGCCGCGTACACACGATCAAATTTATCTGCTGAAACTGGTCCGACGGACCGTTTCAGCAGACATCTCCGATCGTGTGTATGGGCTAGCAGACAGGTTTTTCCAGCAGACAAGTTTTAAAGCATGCTTTAAAACTTGTCTGCTGAAAACCCGTCCGCCTGACATGTCCGCTGGTTAGTAAGCCTTACCAGCGGACAAAAATCTACCGCATGCGTCGAATGGATTCGACGCATGCGTGGAAGTATTTTATTTCCTGGAGTGGTGACGTGGCGGCGTCAACGTCACCGCCACGTCACCGCGTCCTCAGCCCGAGGGGATTTTCGTCCGATGGTGTGTACACGCCATCGGACCAAAATCCGATGAGACATGTCCGCCGGAAACGGTCCGTCGGACATGTTTGAGCTGACATGTCTCATCATGTGTACACGGCCTTAGTGAACAAACAGCATCATAAAGGCCAAGGAACACACCAGATAGGACAGGAATAAAGTTGTGAAGAAGTTTAAAGCAGGGTTAGGTTCTAAAAATAAATAATATCCCAAGCTTTGAACATCTCACAGAGCACTGTTAAATGAATCTTGCAATACCTACCAAGACATGGCAGTCCACTTAAACTGACAGGCCAGAAAAGGACAGCATTAATCAGAGAAGCAGCCAAGAGGCTCATGGTAACTCTGGAGGAGCTACAGTTCAGGTGGAAGAATCTGTCCACAGGACAAGTATTAGTCGTGCACTCTACAAATCTGGCCTTCATGGAAGAGTGGCAAGAACAGTTGCTATCCCAAGACCCCAATCTTTTTAAATCATTAGGAGAAAAACCGAAGAGGCTAGCTTCTGTAACTGCCCCTATGCAGGCTAGAAAAAAACAGCTTTTCAAAACAAGATGATAGAATGGCAGAGAACTAAAACATTGTTAAAGGCAAAAAATCAAAATGAATAAAGAACCTGAAGCGGAGGGCCTAAATGAAAGGTATTCGGATATTCTAATGACGGGACAGATCGACTGAATTGAAGATTTATGCAGTGTAAAAAAACAACCTTTATTAAACTGATCTGTTTTTGATCTATGCAAAAATATCTTTAGTGAGGAATGACCCAGAGAAATACCTGAAAATAGGAGGGATGGAGCTGTTTTCCTAGGTGTGCTAATTTCATCAACCCTGAAGGCGCCGAAAAAACACCAGAACAAAAACTGCCCTAAAAAGAGATTTCTAAAGCAGCTATTAGTTTGCATAAAAGATCCACTGAGATAGGACGCCTGTTATCTATAACAGGGTGAGACCTTTTAAAACCCTTGAGGACCTGGGAAACAGGAGTATAATGAAGACAGTGAAGGTAAACCACAACATTTTAAGCAGTAAGACACTCCTGAGAGAAATTTCTGAACTGAACTGAACAGAGGACATAATCCAGCTTTCAATAATTGAGAAGAAAACATAGAGCTGAATATGAATTAACATCAGTAAAATAAATATTGGTGTCAGACAGAAAGAACACCATTTAGACCAAGACGGAAGGTATTCATCTCAGGTCCTGCGTGAGTTTTTGAAGTTGCATGGAGATTAATTCCAGATCAAGCCCCAGAGGAAATGGGGGCATGGGCAACCTTCCGCATCCGCCTCTGGAGCAAGCTCTCGGAACCTTGAAAACTATAAACAGGATGATGAATCGGCATCTCGTTAGTGATACCAGGAATATGTGCAGCATTTAACAAAATATTATATTTCAGGCATTGTAAAACTAAAAAAAAAAAAAAAAGTAATTTTTCTACTAGTTCAGATTTGGATGACAGGCAATTAATTAATGGCAAAGAATACTCCTTAATTGCTTGTTTGTAACATAACACATTAGTTCCTAATGTATTTGTTCCAAATTACAACAGCAACCACAACTGGAAAAAGTTCTAATTATACCAAATTGCGTAAAATTTCAGCAACCTTCCAAGAGCACTAAATCCTACTGAGTCAGATGCATTGGTATATAAGCCTATATCCAAATCCTTAATAACATTGCATTGCCATATAGTGGAACCATTAAAGCTGACCAAAAACTCACCCCAAACGTTCAAATCCTCCTTAATCTGAGAGTAATCGAAACACGGGAGAAAGCATTCTTGAAACCTTTGGTAGCAAGGGCAAATCTATGTGAAACAATTCTGGCTCCCGTGATAACCCTAGCTGCGAAGGTAAAAGGCCCTAACAATGATTGCACAAACATTTGACAAAAATAAGCCTATTATTGCCTTCATTCTTAATAACTTAGATACAGGAAGTCTGAATTCCACAGCAACCAAATCTATGGTAATGCCCAGGAATTCAATAACTAAAATAGAACAGTTTTTTTATGAGCTAGGGGATGCCAAAAAAAATTAACAAATGTTGGTAAAACAGTATAATATGTAAGCACAGATAGCAGAGTCAGCAGGACCTATACGTAAAAAATAATCCAGGTAATGAATAATGCCACCTGGAGGGGCTATTTTAGATAAGACCCATAGTAAAAAACAGGATTTGGAAAACCCCACGGGCATATGTTAGTCAAAATAAAATAGGCCATTGAAATGAAAACCAAGCGAGTTGAAGCCTTGGGGGTGCACAGGTAGAATTTGAACTGCAGACTGTATATCAGCATTTGCTAATACGGATGATTTGCCAAATCGTCTTAGCAGGCATAACACTTCAGCAAAGGAATAAATGATGAATTAGATAGAAAAATAATGGATCCTTCTTTGGAACTAACCCCAATGAAGATAATCTGACATTTGAAAATGGGGGGTAAGAGAAAGGGCCTGCAACCCTACCCTCCTTTAATTCTTTGGTTATTTTTTTAGGTGGCACAGGGTGATTTCAGGGTGACACAGAATAGATAGTACATTTTTAACAGAAAGGCAACCTTGACCAGAAATGAAGGTACTAGAAAACCAACCTGAAAACCATTACGAAGGAGCTCCACCATCCTGCTATCTGGATACAGATCTAACCATGGCATCATGTTTGATAATATAACTGGCATCTGGGCCTTTTGCATTGACATCTCTAGACTGAAATGGTGTGGTAGTCAGTGGCGGATGGTGAAGTTTTAGGATGGGGGGGCGCAAGACCCCGCCCCTCCATATCTGGCCCATCCCACTTATAAGCCACACCCATTATAGAATCCACCCACTCCGTCCCCTGTATTTCACTTGCTTCTACTCATAGTGTCAGGAATATACAGCTCAGCATCACAGCACTGAGTATATAGCCCCAGCATCACAAATCATGGTAAATAACGCAGCCTTATAGATCGGCGCAACAAACTAAAAAATGACACTGTTAGTAATTACCAGAGACTGCAGACATACTGCACAAGATTACCAGAGACTGCGGACATACTGCACAAGATTACCAGAGACTGCGGACATACTGCACAAGATTACCAGAGACTGCGGACATACTGCACAAGATTACCAGAGACTGCAGACATACTGCACAAGATTACTAGAGACTGTGGACATACTGCATGAGATTACCAGATACTGTGATATACTGCAAGAGATTACCAGAGACTGCGGACATACTGCATGAGATTACCAGAGACTGCGAAAATACTGCACAAAATTACCAGAGACTGCGAAAATACTACACGAGATTACCAGAGACTGCCGACATACTGCACAAGATTATCAGAGACTGCCGATAAACTGCACGAGATTACCAGAGACTGTGGACATACTGCATGATATACTGTGCGACTTCAAAGTAGTCCCTTTACTATTTTTGTCCGACTTTGATGGGACTTGAGGCAGAGACCTCAAGATTACACAGACATTGCTTCAAGTCACGGCAAAAATCATGGCAAAAATAACGTGACTTTCAAGTCGCACAAGTGTGAAAGGAGCCTTAACGATTGGATTTTACTACCATGGGTACTTCGCCCGCGGTAATAAAATCTGATCATTATTCCTGCGCATGTGCTGTAAAGACTACGGACAAATTGTCAGTGCTGGGGGGGAGGATGGGATCAGTGTCAGTGCTGGGGGGAGAATGGGATCAGTGTCAGTGCAGGGGGGAGGATGGGATCAGTGTCAGTGCCGGGGGGAGGATGGGATCAGTGTCAGTGCCGGGGGGAGGATGGGATCAGTGTCAGTGTTGGGGGGAGAATGGGATCAGTGTCAGTGTTGGGGGAGGATGGGATCAGTGTCAGTGCTGGGGGGAGGATGGGATCAGTGTCAGTGTCGGGGGGAGAATGGGATCAGTGTCAGTGTTGGGGGAGGATGGGATCAGTGTCAGTGCTGGGAGGAGGATGGGATCAGTGTCAGTGCCGGGGGGAGGATGGGATGAGTGTCAGTGCCGGGGGAGGATGGGATAAGTGTCAGTGCCTGGGGGAGGATGGGATCAGTGTCAGTGTCGGGGGGAGGATGGGATCAGTGTCAGTGTTGGGGGAGGATGGGATCAGTGTCAGTGCTGGGGGGAGGATGGGATCAGTGTCAGTACCCGGGGGAGGATGGGATCAGTGTCAGTGCTTGGGGGGATGTGGGATCAGTGTCAGTGCCCGGGGGGATGGTGGGATCAGTGTCAGTGCCGGAGGGAGGATGGGATCAGTATCAGTGCTAGGGGGAGGATGGGATCAGTGACAGTGCCCAGGGGGGATGGTGGGATCAGTGTCAGTGCCCGGGGGGATGCTGGGATCAGTGTCAGTGCCCATGGTAGGATGGTGGGATCAGTGTCAGTGCCGGAGGAAGGATGGGATCAGTGTCAGTGCTGGGGGGAATGGTGGGATCAGTGTCAGTGCCGGGGGGATGGTGGGATCAGTGTCAGTGCTGGGGGAGGATGAATCAGTGTCAGTGCTGGGGGGAGGATGGGATCAGTGTCAGTGCCCGGGGGGATGGTGGGATCAGTGTCAGTGCCGGGGGGAGGATGGGATCAGTCACAGTGCCCGGGGGGAGGGTGGGATCAGTGTTAGTGACCGGGGGAGGATGGGATCAGTGTCAATGCCCGGGGGAGGATGGGATCAGTGTCACTGCCCGGGGGGAGGGTGGGGTCAGTGTCAGTGCCCGGGGGGAGAATGGTGGGATCAGTGTCAGTGCCCGTGGGGATGGGTTCACTGTCAGTGCCCTAGGGGATGGTGGTATCAGTGTCAGTGCCGGGGGAGGGATTGTGGGATCAGTGTCAGTGCCGGGGAGATGATGGGATCAGTGTCAGTGCCAGGGGGGATGGTGGGATCAGTGTCAGTGCCGGGGGGGATGGTGGGATCAGTTTCAGTGCTGGGGGGTGAGGCCCTTAATATTAGCAGCCCCCCTTAGAGACCTCATTAGCTGAGTGATTACTTAGATTTCTTATGCCAGCTCAGCTCAGACTGAGTTGCTGCAGCCTGAATGGAGTGAATGCACTCTCTCTCTCCAAACCAGCAGCACTCCCCCTCCCCCCTCAGCTCCGGAGCAGCAGTGTCCACCCCAGACGGAGTTGCTGCAGCCTGAATGGAGTGAATGCACTCTCTCTCTCCCACCAGCAGCACCCCCCTCCCCCCTCAGCTCAGGAGCAGCAGTGTCCACCTCAGATTGAGTTGCTGCAGCCTAAATGGAGTGAAAGCACTCTCTCTCTCTCTCTCCCACCAGCAGCACCCCCCCCTCCGCTGCTGCTGGTGGGAGACAGAGACAGTGCATTCACTCCATTTAGGCTGCAGCAACTCCGTCTGAGGTGGACACTGCTGTTTCGGAGCTGAGTGAGGCGGCGGGACCCAGAGTGAACTGCTGGACGGGTGGGGGGGGGGGCGCCACTGATGCTGGTGGCGGGGCTGGCTGGCAGTGCTAGCGGCTGCGGGGCTCAGTGGTGAGGCGGGGCTGGCACTACAGCAATTGTGGATGCGGGGGTGCTGCGGGGGATGGAGCCGGTCATAACACCTACCTTCCATGACGCCCCCACACGCGCTCCAGAATACCGGAAGTGATGTACTGGCAGCGGCACTGACCTCTCCTTCGGTCCCCGCTGCGACAATCCCATGACAGCTAGTGGGCATGCTAGCAAATCACAGTACAGTGGCAGTGTGTGCGGGCGCACAGCTTGCGCCCTGCACACGCCCTAAACGTGGGCAAATCAGCTTCACAGCCTGCAATCAGCTCATTGCAGGCTGGGAAGCTTCCTATAGACCACCGCATGTCCGGCGCCTGATCACTCTTAAAGTGGCATTTTTTTTTCAATTTTTTATTTAATTTATTTTTTTACAGCTTGGGGGGGGGGGGGCAGCGCCCGAGTGCCCCCAATGGACGGATCGCCACTGGACTGGTAGTGGAAGATCTTTTAAAGCAATGAAATGCCAGGTGGGCACCAGTGAAGAACAAACATTTGTGTTGTATCTACAATTTGACAAATACTTGCACTTTGCATCATTATAGTCGAAACATATCCCTTTACAAAAGGAAGGCTGATTAATAATAGGGGCCTTTTGCAGGAACTGGGGTTTCTCTGGCAACATTAAGTTAAGCCAAAGCCCTACGTCCTTAACGTTCCAACGATGTGAAGGGTAGATGGAAAGTTTCTGCCTGACATTTTCATCAGCAAACCAGAAGATACCTCTAAAGTAACGAAAGGCCTTTGCTACAATATGCAGATGGAGTGAGTTTTGAAAGCTCTTCTGTCTTTATCTGGTTTATCATCTAATTTCTTATCACTTTTAACAAAGAATTATTTGGAAGGCGGGGAGTAAGGACAAAATATTGACAAAATACCCCCTCCAAAACTTTTCTTTGATCGAACTGGGCAGGTGATATCCAAGGGAAAAAAAGTTTCACTGGGGAAAGCCTCTTTAAAGCAAGGCTCGGATAAGTGTATTTATTAGGACTAACAAAAGAAGTGGAATTGGCAGGAACAGAAGAATTTTAATCTTGTATTAACATAAACAGGAAAACTTCTGAAAGCATTATCAACAGTAACTGCAGGGTTAAATACATTATCAGACGCCACTGTTCCATACTGAACCAATACTATTTACATTTTGCAAACACGCAGGCCAAAGAACCAACTGCTTTACCCAATTCATTTATTTATATATATTATATATATATATTGTGAGGGGTTAGCTTGGTAGCCGGTGTGTTTGACCCCCTGGATGGGTTCACTACACGCTGTACTGTACAAAAAGGCAGTTGAGGATGGTTGAAAACAAATGATTTTTTTTCCATATTGCTGGATACAAGTGCAAGCATCAAAACAGCATAAACAAAACATAAAATAAACCCTTGCCACTTGGGGTGTCTACCTTCCCAACAAAGGAACCTACCTATGGAGTCTGGCACAGCCTGCTGCTGGGCAGACACTGCTGGTCATACAGCAGAAAACAAAAAGTCTCTTTGATATTTATCACACAGAAATATCAACCAGAACCTCACCTCTTCAGTAGTCTTTGTAACTGCTCCTTAACTCACAAAGCCTCAGGATGCAGCAATCAGTCGTCATCCTTAGGCTGTCTTTATAGAGGCTTTCTGAACAGCTGAAGCCTTCCAATGCCCCAAACCTCTCTGGCCATCTCTGCAGCCGACGCCTAATAGTACACCTAATAGTAATTGGTGTATCGTCTAAACAAGGCAGAAATGTATCTCCCGTCTGTGACAACACACACAGATTTATCTGACTTCCTGTCACATATCCCCCCCCCCTTGTTTCAACCCTAGGGTTTGGACACAGGTTGCCAGGCATGCATGCACTCGGGACAAACCATTTGCATTCCCCATTTTAACACCGGGGCGATGCGTTACGACAGAACTAAATTCCTGAAGGGCCAGGAACCACCTATTTATTCTCCTATTGGTCTCCTTGTTCTGTGTAATCCACTTCAATGGGGCATGATCCGTCACCAGTTCAAACTGTCTACCCACAAGGTAGTACTGGAGAGAATCCAAAGCCCATTTCACTGCCAAACACTCTTTCTCAATGGTGGCATAATTCTCCTCATGGGCCTTCAACTTTCGGCTGAGGTACATAATGGGGTGTTCCTCCCCGTTGATAACCTGGGACAGTACAGCTCCTAACCCCACATTTGACGCATTTGAACCACAAAGTCCCTTGAAAAATCAGGCGATTTTAAAACTGGCTGACTACATAAGGCCTGTTTTAAAGCCTGAAAAGCTGCTTCTGCTTCGGGAGTCCATTTGGTCATGACAGACTGCTTCCCTTTGGTAAAAATTGGTCAGGGGAGCAGCCTGTGAGGCCAAATGGGGGATAAAGCGGTGAAAATATCCCGCGATTCCCAAAAATGCACAAACCTGTTTCTTGTTGGTGGGACGTGGCCAATCCTGAATAGCCTCAACTTTGTTTATGTGGGGCTTAATTAGACCTCTCCCAATGGTATACCCTAGATACTTCGCCTCTTCTAGCCCAAGGGTACATTTTTTTGGATTGGCTGTAAACCCGGCTTTCCAGATGGAATCCAACACAGCCTGAACTTTTGGCAAGTGTGATCCCCAATCCTCACTGTGGACGTCAACGAGGTATGCAGCAGCAAAGGCTCGATGAGGCCGAAGGATCTTATCCATGGTGCGTTGAAATGTGGCGGGAGCATTTTGTAACCCAAAAGTCATCCTCCGATATTGGAAAGATCCGTCTGGAGTTACAAATGCTGTTTTTTCCCTGGCTGACTCCGAGAGAGGAATTTGCCAATAACCCTTGGTCAGGTCTAAAGTCGTCATGTACCGGGCCGTGCCTACGCGATTAATCAGTTCATCTATGCGGGGCATAGGATAGGTGTCAAACTTAGTGATTTTATTCAGGCAGCGAAAGTCATTACAAAACCGCCAACTTCCATCTGGTTTGGGCACTAAGACAATGGGACTGGACCAATCACTATTTGACTCTTCTATCACCCCTAGCTCAAGCATTTTTTTTACTTCCTGGCGAATTGCCTCTCGCCGGGCTTCTGGAATTCTATAAGGCTTCAAATTGACCTTCTCCCCTGGTGTGGTGATAATGTCATGTTCAACCCCGGAGACCCAACCTGGCAAATCTGATAACTTCTCCCTATTACGGAGCACAAATTCTTTAGCCTCCTGTCGCTGAGTTTTGGACAGAGTCTCTGCTATCCCAACTTCAGGGACAGCCAGGTTAAATGGAGCAGAAAATCGGGTAGTCTCAGCGACCAAGGACTCTCTATCCTTCCATGGTTTCAACAAGTTCGCGTGATATATCTGCTCAGGTTTTCGTTCCTCTCGGTTGGCTAATTTTATAATTCACCACCCCCATTTTCTCCAACACTTCATAAGGACCCTGCCATTTGGCTAGGAATTTACTTTCGACCGTGGGGACCAACACCAACACCCTATCACCAGGTGCAAAGGAACCAACCTGGGCCCCACGATTGTAAATCCTCTGTTGAGCCAACTGGGCTTGGGCTAAATGTGCCTTCGCAATCGGCATCACTTGGGCAATTCTATCTTGCATTTGTGCCACATGTTCAATCACACTTCGATGAGGGGAAATTTCACTTTCCCACGTTTCCCTGGTAATGTCCAGCAGGCCCCGGGGGTGCCTCGCATACAGTAGCTCAAATGGAGAGAACCCTGTGGACGATTGGGGAACATCTCTTATGGCAAACATCAGATAAGGGAGCAGATAATCCCATTTCTTTCCGTCTTTATCCACCACCTTCCTCAACATTTGTTTTAAAGTTTTACTAAATCTTTCCACTAACCCGTCTGTTTGCGGGTGATATACTGATGTACGTAACTGGGTCACTTTCAGGAGTTTACAAAGTTCTCTGGTCACCCTAGACATAAACGGGGTGCCCTGATCAGTTAGGACTTCCTTAGGAAGACCCACACGGCTGAAAACCTGAAACAACTCTTTGGCAATGGTTTTAGCAGAGGTGTTTCGGAGAGGAATCGCTTCAGGGTAACGGGTGGCATAGTCCATTATTACCCAGATGTGCTGGTGCCCTCTAGTGGACTTCAGTAAGGGGCCAACCAAGTCCATGCGATCCTCTCAAAAGGGACCTCGATAATGGGCAGGGGTACCAACGGACTGCGGAAATGTGGCATGGGTGCAGTAATCTGACACACTGGGCAGGAAGAGCAGTACAATTCCACTTCCTTAGTGATCCCAGGCCAATAAAACCTCTGGGTGATTCTCTCCCGGGTTTTTTCTGCTCCCAAATGTCCCCCAAGAATGTGCCCATGGGCCAGTTCCAAAACCGTCTTGTGGTACGGTTTAGGCACTACCAGTTGCTCAATGGTCTCCTCTATCCTCTGTGACACTCGATATAGCAGGTCCCTTTCAATAATGAAGTAAGGGAGGGCAACCCTCTTGTCAGGGTTAACTAACTCCCCATCTATCTTCACTACATTCTCCCGGGCTCTTAGCAATGTGGGGTCCCTCAATTGCTCAGTGATAAAATTTTCTCTGTGCACCTCAAGGTCATCAAACCCTATCGGCCGCTGTTCCTCTTCTGAGGTAGCAGGCTCCTCCCTAGGGACTGGTGTTTCCCCTGCTAAGACTGAGAACGGAAACTCAGGATAATCCTCACAGTTAGAGGATTCTGGAGTAGCGGTTTCAGGCTCAGAAGAACCACTTACTGGGGAATCTGGGCAATCCCAGAGCTCCCAGAATCTTGGGAAATCCCTTCCCACAATGGCGTCATGTGGCAGTTGGGGAACTAAACCCACTTGGTGACACAAGTTACCGAGGGAGGTTTCAAAGGAAACTGTAGTCACCGGATATTCTCGAGTATCCCCATGTACACAAATTACAGCCATTTTCCTAGGATGTAAGGTTTTTCCCACCACTAGATCACTTTTAACTAAGGTGACCAGGCTACCTGAATCCAACAATACCACAACATCTTTACCATCTAAGCACATTCTACATAAAGGTTTCTCATTCCCCTTTACTGCAGTGTATGTGGTTGTAAAACAAGGACTGTCGTCTCTGTCAAAAAAGTCACACTGCATGGGTTCATCAACCGCTGGGCAAACCGCTGCTACATGTCCCTCTTCCCGGCAACGGAAACAAATCAACCTTCTGGTCCTCTCCAGATAATAGGGGGGCCACTAGTCCAGCCCACTGTTCTTTAGGCCAACTCTCTTTTTCCGCTGTTCTCTCAAACGTGGTCAGAAACATCTCAGGGTCATCATCTGCAGTCATCTTTGGCAATAAGTGGCTTACCCGAAAAGTCGATATGTTACTGGCCTGACTCCCAGCCTCGGTCTGCTGTCTCTGAAGCTGTTTCATGATGGCCTCCATTTGCTGCTGGTGTCTCTGTTCCAAGCCTGCAATGCTCTCTCAGTGAGCTGCATGAGCTTGTTTTTGAGCTGCAAGGCTCCGCTGCAAAGCTGCATTTGTCTGCTGTTGATTTGCATTTTCTATAGCCAGCTGTTTTAGTATCTCCTCCATTTTGGGCTTTCTTTAACTGCCCGTGGCACTCCACCATGTGTGAGGGGTTAGCTCGGTAGCGGGTGTGTGTGACCCCCTGGATGGGTTCACTACATGCTGAACTGTACAAAAAGGCAGTTGAGGATGGTTGAAAACAAATGATATGGTTTATTTTTCCATATTGCTGGATACAAGTGCAAGCATCAAAACAGCATAAACAAAACATAAAATAAACCCTTGCCACTTGGGGCATCTACCTTCCCAACACAGGAACCTACCTATGGAGTCTGGCACAGCCTACTACTGGGCAGACACTGCTGGTCATACAGCAGAAAACAAAAAGTCTCTTTGATATTTATCACACAGAAATATCAACCAGCACCTCACCTCTTCAGTAGTCTTTGTGACTGCTCCTTAACTCACAAAGCCTCAGTATGCAGCAATCAGTCGTCATCCTTAGGCTGTCTTTATAGAGGTTTTAATTGCTTTATTCTGAACAGCTGAAGCCTTCCAATGCCCCAAACCTCTCTGGCCATCTCTGCAGCCGACGCCTGATAGTAATTGGTGTATTGTCTAAACAAGGCAGAAATGTATCTCCCGTCTGTGATAACAGACACAGATTTATCTGACTTCCTGTCACAATATATAAACACACACACATATCAGTCAGCATTTGTGTCTTCCTCTTATTCCAGTGTTTTTTGTGGCTGTATGAACAGATAGCAAAAGATGAGCAAATGACCCTGGATTCTTTCATCACTGCTGATCCTGTATTTAGTTGTCAGAGTTTCTTTGCATCGCCTAATAAGCTCTAATACTGAGAGTGCTATTTGTAATTGAGACTTTTTTTTTGTCCTGTTTATATGGGCAAATATTTTACCCACCAATTACTGTCAGACTGACAGGAGATTGTGAGAACTGGGTGTTAAGTTCTAGTTTAAAAATAATGAGGACTGAATACATTGGTAAAGTGAGCTGCTCATATAAAGTGTAAAGCAAGCTTCAATCTAAGGCTGCCTTTCATTAACCCCTTTTTCCCAAAACATGTTTTTCATCTTTGCTTTGATATCAAAACATGCTTTTATTGAGCACTTTATCTCCCCCTCAACCATTGCTTTCACCGAGAGCCTCCTCGATACTCATGAAAAGATGTGTGTTGTTTTCTAAATTGCTTACATTTACATAGTGTCCATTCTTAGGTTTTGCATCTTCCTTGCTGATACAGTATGCGGTTGGTCGAATAACACTTTGTAAACATTGGTTGTATGAATATTGCATATTTATTGCTTTTTTTTGGTGTCTGGCTAATTATATACCCATGCTGGAGGTGTTCATGCTATGGTTATGCTGGTGTTCTGACTACAAAGGGGTGGAGGGTGTCTTGGGGCTGCCGGGAGGAACAAAATGCATATACGGTCACTGCTGTATCAGGGCAGACCCCACATTATTTTAACACAGTGCAGCACAAAACAAATAAAATGATGACCAAATATTGTCTGCATTGAGCCATCTCTTGTGTACAAGGCATTCATTGCTTATCAAAAATGTATGCTGATTTTTTTTTTGTATATTCATTGATACACGGCACAAATCATCAAACATATGAGCAATACTAGATGTGTTCTATTTTTTTTATTTTTTATTTTTTACACTTAATAATGTATTTATTGTGAATAAATAACAGGAATATTTCCACTTAATTGGGACTAAATAAGTTTAACAAAAAACATATTTACAAGTGCTCCCCCTTACCCCAAAGACTCAACTCTGTTCCCGCTCCACTGTTGAGAAATTATGGAGGGGGAATTAATAGGTGTCCTTTGTTCTCTACAATAATCAGTGGCAGCTGGTGCTCCAAATTTTTTTTTTGGGGGGGGGGTCACTGTACCATGCCATCAAATGCAGTCACTGTGCCATGCCATCAAACGCAGCCACTGTGCTATGCCATCAAATGCAGCCACTGTGCCCCTCAATTATCGCCACTGTGCCAATTGTCACCTCTGTGCCCTTTAATTGTCACCACTGTCTGTGCCCATTGTCGCCACTGTGCCCTGTAAAATGCACTTACCGTACTCCTTCGTCCCTCGATGTCTTCTCCCGCCCTCGATGACACTTCAGCCAATCAGGTTACCGATAACCAGAACCGGTGACCTGATTAGCTGAGACGGTGATCAGTCTTATCCAAGAAATGCACCCTGTATGTTCCCTGGATAAAGCATCCCGGACCATAGGGCTGTACTCGGAAAGCCAATCAGAGGCACTCCCCACAGCCAACCAGCGGCCGTTATTCAGGTGGTCGGCGCTCAATGTCCGGCTACCTGAATAGTGGAAACAATAACATCCCTTCATGCAGGCTTGAAGGGATGTTATTACAGTTGCGTGCGAGAGCCAGAGGGGGCAGCGTCCTCTATGGACGAATAGTAGGAACGACTCTTTAAGGAAAAGTAAAAATCTTAAAGGGCCCATTTATTTTTTATTTTTTTGACTACAAGAGGGGGGGCGGCACCCGGGCGCCCCCTATGGACGGGACGCCACTGACAATAATATTAAATCGAGTGCTATAGAAACGTTATATCTTAAAATAAAATAAAAAACGAATATCCCTTAATTGTACTTTCACAGTGTTTCCTGGGCAGTATATTATTTGCTGGAAAAAATAAGATATATCTTAAAAACACAATTACAAAAAACACACTTGAAAACAGTTGGCCGGAGGCTCATTGATCCTGGAAGATTGCAATATTAATATGAATCACTCTTCTCCAAAGTATGCTTAATGTGCTTTTATAACCCCATATGGTTCAACATTCCCTCTCACTGCAGCTGCCAAATACCTTAACATTTTTTTTTCTGCTGTGCTACTTCTTCCTCTATCTCAGTTCTTTCATCATGGGTTCTTCTACCATTTCCTTTTGCAATGCTGCAATGTTTCTTTATTGATAGTGTATAGCTTTACTCACATTTTTCAACCTGGTTCCCTTTCCCATCTTTTTTTATATAGTTTATTCATGAATTAATTCAAGTACTATTCGATAAGCACCTGCACTGGATTGCTGCTTCTTCTAATCTGATATCTCAGAACACGTTGTAAAAGCTGTTTGATGACAAATTCTTATACCAAAGTATGTATAGCTGAAAATGAAGTTGAATGCATGTATAGAGTTATCTGTGTGTTTATACAACGGAGCCATAAAACAAATGTTCTGAAGCTTCAAGCTAGAAATTAAAGAGGCATCAATTCTACAGAAAAAAAAAAACTTTTTAACACTGTAGTTTGTAACCACAATAGAACTCATTATTATACAAATTCTGAAGTGGACCAGTCATGCAAGAATGCAAATTAACATTAAATACCTGTAAGATCTGTACCTCAATGGAAATTAGGATTTGTTTGCAAATCAAGATCCATTTTGAATCACTAACACACAATGATTTTTTTGTTTGTTTTTTAAGTTGACAAATATGAAAAACAATGAATTATTTGAATGAAGTCTTTATTTTACAGACAGATCTGTGTTGTAGGGTGTACTTATGCCTATGTTTGCAAACAAAGCTCTGTTTTATGCCTCCTGGGAAACTGTGTTAATCCATTAACAAATAATCACTAGGGATGAGCCCAACCCCCCCGGTTCGGTTCACAGCAGAACATGCGAACAGGCAAAAAATGTGTTCGAACAACGTTAAAATCTATGGGACACGAACATGAAAAATCAAAAGTGCTCATTGTAAAGGTTAATATGCAAGTTATTGTCAGAAAAAGTGTTTGGGGACCCGGGTCCTGCCCCAGGGGACATGTATCAATGCAAAAAAAAAGTTTTAAAAACTGACGTTTTTTCAGGAGCAGTGATTTTAATAATGCTTAAAGTGAAACAATAAAAGTGAAATATTTATTTACATTTTCGTACCTGGGGGGTGTCTATAGTATGCCTGTAAAGTAGTGCATGTTTCCTGTGTTTATAACAGTCTCTGCACAAAATGACATTTCTAAAGGAAAAATTGTAATTTAAAACTACTCACGGCTATAATAAAATGTCTGTTTACAGCAATACAGATCAAAGTCATTGAAAAAAAATGCATGGGGGTCCCCCTCAATTCCATTACCTTCAGGTCTGGTATGGATATTAAGGGGAATCCAAGGCCATTTTTTTTTTTAATGGCATGGGTGTAACGGAATGGCCCGTGACAGACTGAGATATTCCTATGTCTAGGGTCACCTTATGTCCACTAGGGCCATAGGGTGACAAAGAATCATAATTCATATATTACAGAAGACATTAATAAGGGACATTAATAATAATTCATGTTTGCAGGATGTCTTCAAATATCAAAAGCTGTTAGCTATGCAATCTGGGCACACATGCTTTTGAAAGGTGTTAATTCAGGTCTACAAGACCAGAGTGAGTCATACCTTTGTATAATATGCTATTGAAATATCTTAAGGTGTTGGCTATTCACTGTAAAGACTAGTGTTGCTCACGAATATTCGCATTGCGAATATTCGCTACGAATATTGCATATTCGAGTATTCGCGAATAACTCGAATATCGCGGCGAATATTCGCTATTTCGAAAATTCGTATTTTTTCAATTTTTTTTTTTAGAACAGATCACATCCTAGAGATCCCCATCGACGTCTAAAAGCATTGCTGGTATGATTAGAGACCTTGGGCCGAGTAGCTGCAGTGATCATTTTATATTGCCGAAAAATCGCAATGCGATTATTCGGCAATAGCGATATCGCGCGATTATTTTGTATTGTAATATATCACGAATATTCTGAGCCAATCAGAGTGCTCCATTCCGCATTTCTCGAAATTTCGCAAATTATTTTGTATTGTGAAATATCACGAATATTCTGAGCCAATCAGAGTGCTCCATTCCGCATTTCTCGAATATTCGCAATTATTTTCCAATCAGAGTGCTCCTTCCGCATTTGCCGAATATTCGCAATTATTTTGTATTGTAATATATCACGAATATTCTGAGCCAATCAGAGTGCTCCTTCCGCATTTCTCGAATATTCGCAATTATTTTGTATTGTAATATATCACGAATATTCTGAGCCATTCAGAGTGCCCCATTCCGCATTTCTCGAAATTTCGCAATTATTTTGTATTGTGAAATATCACGAATATTCTGAGCCAATCAGAGTGCTCCATTCCGCATTTCTCGAATATTCGCAATTATTTTGCATTGTAATATATCACAAATATTCTGAGCCAATCAGAGTGCTCCTTCCGCATTTGCCGAATATTCGCAATTATTTTGTATTGTAATATATCACGAATATTCTGAGCCAATCAGAGTGCTCCTTCCGCATTTGCCGAATATTCGCAATTATTTTGTATTGTAATATATCACGAATATTCTGAGCCAATCAGAGTGCTCCATTCCGCATTTCTCGAAATTTCGCATTCGCATTCGCAATAGCGAAATTTCGCAATCATTTAATTTCCAAAAAATATCACGAATATTCGTATTTAGCGAATATATCTCGAATATTCGACTATATATTCGAGATATATCGCGAAATCGAATATGGCATATTCTGCTCAACACTAGTAAAGACATTCCGTTGAAGGTGTGGATTGCACCCACTCTCACAAGACTCTGCCATTGTGTGATAAAGCTGTCTAGAGAACTTATTCAACTAGATGTCTGTGTTACTATTCAAGGTTAATTGAACCCTATTGATGATACGGTGCCATCATGTCTAGCTACCAATTAAAGAATTATCCTCAGTGAGTGAATAGGGGGGTGGAGATTGCATTGTCCTGTGATAAACTGCATTATGCTTGAGACTGTATAAGAAGCTGAGAAAATACCAATAAATTGTCATATCTTTGGAAGCAAGAACGGAGCTCTGTCTCGTCTTATTCTGGGAAAGGATATGGATCGTGTATGCAATATTGTCGGAGTGTGTCAGATAAGCTTGTCGTGGATAGATGGAAGGTCGTAAGCGGTGGTGACCGTTACATTGGTGGCAGCAGTGGGATGATTCCATCTTCAGAAGGACGGCTACAAGGACACAGGACAATGGAGACGCTGTATGAACGGATGAAGCTCTCTTCCCTCATGGACTTACTGGAGAGCCGGGGCAGACCGGCCAGCAACCGTAAGAAAAGGGACATTATCGCAGAACTTGTCGAAATGAATAGAGCTAAGAGGCCCAGCGTAACAGACAGGACACCCGAGGAAGAATTTTTTGATCGGGCTGTTAAACATGGACTGGCACAATATGGTCCTAACCCTCCACCGGAGATCATAGACCGGTTTATAGCGGCTGTGGATGCCACCTTGCGACAGCGAAGAAGTGCTGCAGCAGCTGAAGAGAGAGGAGAGGTGCAGATACCAGTCTCCATGGAAGAGGAATTCCAAAGGAGGTTACAAGAGATGCGGATACAGCATAGAGGACCAGTATCAGAGGAGGTCCTGTTGGGATGGTCGGATGTGATTCGGTGCCAACTCTGGAAGGTAGCTTTAGCTCTGGAGCAGCAACACCAAGGAAAGGTCCTGCCCTCCATCTATGCAAGGTACTGGCCGCAGTATGACGTACGAATGCTGTTGTTGGGGGAACAACCAAAGCAGGAGTGGATAGCAGAGTTAAGCAGGCTGATCCGGGCAGAGATGCAGCTGGATGAGAGCTACAGAGCCCTCCGGTGGTATGTAGCCCAAGAGTGCCCGTGGTCAGCGGATGACAGCCCCACAGAAGGCTATGACTATGATGGCCTGGGATTGTTGTATTGGAGGATGTCCAGTGATCCCGACTTTGGGGATGATCGGGAGTGGCGCTTGGAGGACATAATGGAGCACAGAGAGGAAAAATTAAATATCTCGGGAGGCCACTGGTCACAGGAAGATTTAGAATTTCTGGCCATTCAAGAATGGGAGCTGGAGGTTGCCTACAGACAGCTGCTAGACTCGGCTCAGCAGCAGGGTGGGGCTCCCATTGCCTGGGACTATGAGGAAAGGTCAGATAACTGTGAAATCATGGCTGATGAATCGGCAGTGGAAAATATGGAGATTTTCATCCCTAAAGCCGAAGCGGATGGTGTGGAGTTCCAGAGAGCCGGGGCGGTTGGCCCCTCTCTCCAACAACAAGCTGAGGTGGTAAAGCTTTTACCCCCAGCTGAATCACTGGCAACAGAACAGAGGGTCACGGACCTCTGCTCTCCACTAACGGAAGAGGGGGACCCTGTGGTGGTGGATGGGACTGTGGTCTCCACTCACAGCAACCCAGCAGAAGAGCTGGCAACAGAGCAGAGTGTCATAGGCCTTTGCTCCTCACTAACAGAAGAGGGGGTTCCTGGGGTAGTGGATGGGACTTCAGTCTCCACTGGCACAACCCCAGAAAATGGTACAGGACTGGGACAGGAGGATGTCGGCTTTGCTTTGCAAGCACCGGGGGGTTTTCACCAAGCACCAGTGGATGGGACTTCAGTCTCCACTGGTACACCCCAGGAAGGGGGGGGGCAGTTGGCCCAGACCCCCAACAGCATGATGGACTGAGCCCAGCCACCCTGCCTTCTCCCCAGCGGCAGGCGTGTTATCTGAGAGAGGCAGAGGTTGGCGGGGTAAGTAATGCTCAGTTTGGAGCCATTTATTTGGGGTACAGTATGGAGACCAGCATTGGAGGACTGGACCTACTGACGGACTTCGGAGTCAACCCGTTTGGGGTTACCACCTGTGTCCGTCTCCCACCGAAAGGGGAGAGATGTAACGGAATGGCCCGTGACAGACTGAGATATTCCTATGTCTAGGGTCACCTTATGTCCACTAGGGCCATAGGGTGACAAAGAATCATAATTCATATATTACAGAAGACATTAATAAGGGACATTAATAATAATTCATGTTTGCAGGATGTTTTCAAATATCAAAAGCTGTTAGCTATGCAATCTGGGCACACATGCTTTTGAAAGGTGTTAATTCAGGTCTACAAGACCAGAGTGAGTCATACCTTTGTATAATATGCTATTGAAATATCTTAAGGTGTTGGCTATTCACTGTAAAGACATTCCGTTGAAGGTGTGGATTGCACCCACTCTCACAAGACTCTGCCATTGTGTGATAAAGCTGTCTAGAGAACTTATTCAACTAGATGTCTGTGTTACTATTCAAGGTTAATTGAACCCTATTGATGATACGGTGCCGTCATGTCTAGCTACCAATTAAAGAATTATCCTCAGTGAGTGAATAGGGGGGTGGAGATTGCATTGTCCTGTGATAAACTGCATTATGCTTGAGACTGTATAAGAAGCTGAGAAAATACCAATAAATTGTCATATCTTTGGAAGCAAGAACGGAGCTCTGTCTCGTCTTATTCTGGGAAAGGATATGGATCGTGTATGCAATATTGTCGGAGTGTGTCAGATAAGCTTGTGGATAGATGGAAGGTCGTAAGCGGTGGTGACCGTTACAATGGGTTTCCCCCAAAAATCTATACCAGACCCTTATCCGAGAACGCAACCTGGCAGGCCACAGGAAAAGAGGGGGGATGAGAGAGCGCACCCCCTCCTGAACCGTACCAAGCCATATGCCCTCAACATGGGAAGGATGTCCCCATGTTGATGGGGACAAGGGCCTCATCCCCACA
Organism: Rana kukunoris; assembly: GCA_029574335.1. Taxonomy (NCBI): domain Eukaryota; kingdom Metazoa; phylum Chordata; class Amphibia; order Anura; family Ranidae; genus Rana; species Rana kukunoris. Next base: position 327,333,351 of record CM056050.1, on the reverse strand, counting down.
ACCCTTGCCCGGTGGTTGTGGGGGTCTGCGGGTGGGGGGCTTATCGGAATCTGGAAGCCCCCTTTAACAAAGGGGAACTCCAGATCCTGGCCCCCCATATGTGAATTGGTAACAGGGTACATTGTACCCCTACCATTTCACAAAGAAAAGTGTGAACATGTTAAAAACAACAGGAGAGGGCTTGGCACAAGTCCTTTAATAAAAACAAAAAAACATAAAAAAAATATTCCAGAGATGTCAGTCCATTCTCCATTCTCGAAGTCCAGCGATGATCCATTCTCCAGCCATGCTCTCTCCAGCGTGGAGCGAGGCACGATCCTGCCTCGACCAGAGGCACCCAGCTGAATGACGCGCAAGTTCTTTGACAGCTCTTTTATAACCAACATTTTTTACATTTTTACACTTTTTGTGTGAAATGGTAGGGGTGAACTTTGTTTTGTAAATTACCTAAACCAAACAACTTTCTTTTTTCTGTAGTTTAAATAACTTCTAACTCCTATCTAGCTGAGGTGACTCTTTCTCTGTGTAGCTTGAATACCTCATCGGGGAGGAGGCAGGTGGCCTCCTGATTCCAATACAGATTTTTCAATGTGATTCTAACCCCATAAAACTTAGATTATTTTCAGAATTTATATTAGGTCCTGCAGAATGTTTTAAAATACAGTGTACAATGAGAATGATGCTGGACCTTGTAGTTCCTCACCTTGTTCAGGAGGGATTGTTGCATGCACCCAGAACCCAGAGTACATATTGTAGATCCAGGCTATACCAGTAATAAAGTTCATTGTTAGCCTCCACTACATGTGTTTTGCAAGTGCGGTGGGCTCTCAACCCCACTCAGCTGGCATAACCGAGATATCAAGTGCACGCAACAAATCCCTGCCCAGTAGGTTAACTGGACGTCGTTTAGATATCACATTTTTACTTTCAACTTTTTTTTTTTTGCCCGTTAGTGGGTCCTCTATAGGAAGTGTTTCTGAAACATTCTCCTTACACATTAACACGTTTGCAGGTTTTACAAAAATGTTTTGATTTGCTGATTACTGATCGATCAGATGGTATATTAATCAGATCCTTACATTCACTCTGGGAATGAGTTACATGCTATGTGATCCATCATAGGTCGAATCAGTAAGGTGAGAGGCCACTCTGTGTGCGGTGCAGGGATTCCTGGCCATGCTTTATGCACATTGCATGCTGTTAGTGTTATTGTGCCTTCTCACATGCACTTATGGACTTTTTTCCTTTAACTTTCTTATGGACATTATCGTGCAATAGTGTTTATTTTCTTGGTTGCGCCTGCACTATTTTATTGATATTTTCCTTTGTAGACCATTAGACTTTCTTCAATACTTACAATACACCACTTCAATACCGGGCCATTGTCATATGACGTCCACAAAGGGGATCTCCCATCCCGGGTGGACGTCATATGACGTCCTGGACTTTGGGGGGGGGGAACTGAATGATGCCTGCAGCGAGAGGCATCATCCAGATATCCATCTCTTCTGCCGGCGATTCTGCACAACATAAGAATGATCATAGCGGCTCTTGATTGTTCTTATAGGCGGCGGAAGGGGACACTCCCCCCTCCCACCGCCATCCGGTGCTTATCCGGGCTCTCCCGTGCCATCGGGGGCCCGGAGAATGAATCGTCCGGCGCTTGCAGGTAGCATAGAGATGACTGGTGACCAGATGGTCACCGGTCACCTCTATGACCGTCGGAGGACCCAGGCGTGATGTGATGACAGCACGCCCGGGTCCCGTAAGTAAACAAAGCCGCGATTGCATTCATGACAGTATTCATGAGATCAGTGAATTTTTTTCACCGATCTCATGGTTTCCAGCCTGGAGGAGAGATGTGGGGTCTTATTGTCCCCACATCTCTCCATAAAGAGGACCTGTCACACACATTCCTATTACAAGGGATGTTTACATTCCTTGTAATAGGAATAAAAGTGATAAAAAAAAGTGTAAAAAAAAAAGTAAAATAAAAATAAAAAATAATAAAAAAAATTAAAACGCCTCTGTCCCCGGTAGCTCGCGAGCATAAGCGAACGCACACGCAAGCCCCGCCGACATATGTAAACGCTGTTTAAACCACAAATGTGAGGTATCGCCGCGTGCGTTAGAGTGCCAGCAACAATTCTAGCACTAGATCTCCTCTGCAAATCTAAACTGGTAACCTGTAAAAAAATTCAAAGCGTTGCCTATGGAGATTTTTAAGTACCGAAGTTTGCCGCCATTCCATGAGTGTGCGCAATTTTAAAGCGTGACATGTTAGGTATCTATTTACTCGGTGTAACATAATCTTTCAGATTTGACAAAAAATTGGGCTAACTTTACTGTTTTTTTTTTTATTTTTTTTAATACATAAAACAATTTTTTTCCACAAAAAAGGCGTTTAAAAAATTATTGTGCAAATACCGTGCAAGATAAAACGTTGCAATGACCGTAGTTTTATTCACTAGGGTGTCTGCTAAAAAAACATATATAATGTTTGGGGGTACTGCGTAATTTTCTAGCAAAAAAATTATGATTTGTAGGAGAGAAGTGCCAGAATAGGCCCGGTATGGAGGTGTGTATAAAAGCCCGGAAACAAAGTACAGTAAAAACTGCAGACAAGGCAACTGGAGAAAGCACTGGGGGGCAATCTGAGGTCACTATATTTTTTATTTTGTATTGTAATCCAATAGGATTACATTGTATCAGTGTGTTTGCGTGTTTATACATTTTAATATGCCGCCGGTTCCACCCCCCTGCGTCGCGACACCTCGCAGGGCACACAGTGTATCGGGCAGGAAGATACGGCCACTGTACACTGTGGAAATACATCGCGGTATCCCGGGGACAAGGTAAGTAACCTCTTCCAGGATCCAGCGATGCAATCCCAAGGCTCGGGGTTACCGATAATGGCACTGAAATTCCACCCTGAGCCACACCTGGGAATACTGCTAGGCTAGTTAATAAAGATTCAATAACTATTGCTTTGCTATTGGATAATAATATTGATAAGGCCACTTCTATATAATAATAATAATAATAATAATATTATCAATAAAACATATGCAAATCAATATGAATAATATGCAATAATAATATGAAATACATTGGCTAAAATGAGATTCTTCAACAGAATATTATATAGTCAGTTGATATCTAAACAGTGTTTAGCTGAGTTCTTTTTTAAAGTGGTAGTACAACCACTTTTACCTAATGGTAAGCCTATAATAATGCTTACCTGTAGGTATAAAGAATATCTCCTAAAACTGTACGGTTTAGGAGATATTCCCCTGGCAATGCGCCGCTGACTGCAGCGGCGCATGCGCAGCGAGGATCCTCGGCTAAAAGCCCAGCAGCCGTCGGACCTTGCCAGCAAGAAGTCTTCCGCTTGCACATCGCCGCTCCAGCCACTCACAGCGCTGGAGCGGCGATACCAGGACGACACGCCGAGGCAAGATGACATCTCCCTCTGCGTGGACCAGGTAAGTTCCCTATGCCTCGTTCCAAGGTAAGTATTTCATAATGAGCTAGTATGCGTTGCATACTAGCTCATTATGGCTTTTGCCTTTCAGGTAGGTTAAAAAAAAAACGGGTTTTACTACCACTTTAATATTGCATATATGATGCATGCTAGATTGACATATATGCCGTTTTTCCCATTCTCCTTTCCTGAAAAAAGTATAAAATGCTCCTATAAATACCATGGCAGGAACTATTAAAATAAATTGCATTCAAACACCTCGAGTAAATCTGTGGCACATTTCTTAAGGGCCAGCATAGCTCTCATAAGTATAGTGAGCATTTGCCTTGCAAGTAATTGGGCTGTTTACACTACCATGCATGTTTATGAATATTTATATCTGCCCAGGATGTCAGTTGCATGCATATATGAGAAGGTGACTACAGTTGTACTCTGTGTGCTAATTTCTATCACACCGTCAGTAAAACACAGAGCCACCTATATGTTTTGCCAGTTTACAAGCTGCTCCTTGACAGCAAGAAGCACAGGGATTTGTATGTAAGCCACAGCAATGCTCTGACTCTACTACTTTATAAAGTTATCACTGTTAACCAGGAGTCAATTATTAACATATATTAACATGTGAAACTTTAGAACGAGACTTATATTATATTGTAGATCAGTATAGATAAATAGGGAACCTTCAAGAAAAAAATAAGATGTAATAAAGAAATAAACAATGCTGTAGCATTGGATCTATTTTGTGCTAGAACTTCAACTACCACACTAGATACTATTTTCCAATGCATTACATTTACTAAACCTTACCATACACATTGCAGTCTGATTGTACCACTTCTGTGCAATCTCCTTTTACGTTTACCAACAACAATATAGTCCAAGGGTCTTTTAATCAATCCAAATCTATAGTTAAGCAAACTCCTACATAAATTACTCAGAACCCCCATACATATTTATATATATTTATATATATATATATATATATATATATATATATATATATATATATATATATATATATATATGTATATATATATATATATATATATATATATATATATATATATATATATATATATATTGTTTTGTAATAGAGATCCTAGCAAATAAAATGGTGATCTTTGCAATTTATGTCACACAGTATTTATGCAGCATTTTCTTTTTTTTTCATGAATTAAAAACACAACAGTGACCTAATTTTTTTTTTGTATAATGTGAAACGTGATGTTTTGCCTAACATGTCACTTTGTAAAATTGTGCACATTTGCAAATGCGCAAATTGCACCATTTACATATGCGAGCACAACCTACGTATGCACTCACTTCTATGTGCGAGCACAAGAGGACAGGGGAGCCTTAAAAAAAATGTCATTATTATTATTATTTTTAATTTTAAATTTTTACACTGTACTTTATATCACTTTTATTCCTATTACCAGAATCGTAAACATTGTTTGTAATAGGAATAAGGAATGGCAGGTCCTCTATATGGAGAGATCTGGGGTCAATGATACCCCCAATATCTCCTCTATCCTGGAAAGCATGAGATAATTTTAATTTTTTTTTATGAAAAACGTATCTCTGCTTTCCACATAAAAAAGTGTTTACATCTGCCAGTGTCGGAAATGACGTCATGAAATCATACAGATGGCTGGGGACCATCCAGTCCACAGCCAGCTCTATAGTAATCCATCGCTGCTGCCGGATCATTAATCCAGCCTCCCGATAACATGGGAGAGCCCAGAAAGCAACTGAAGGGCGCCTGGGGTGGGGGGGAATGTCCACTCCTGCTGCCTGTAAAAGCCACCCAGTGGCTAAATCGCTCCTAATATGGCTTTTACATGTGAGGTTGAAAACACTGATATTTAAACAAAGCCTGTAGCTGCAGGCATCATTCAGATATAACCACTTCAACTTAAAGGATGTCATATGACTTTTTTAGATAAATAAGATATAGGCTGAAATCATGTTGTGTCACCTATAAGTGAATGCTAGTTCAGTAGTTCATACAATCGCTTATTCAAGGGTTCCCTCTATTTTGTTTGCACAATATTGTATTCTAATAAATTAAAGGTCTAAAAAAAAAATGCACCCAAAACAATGGGTTTTAAAAATTAAGCAGCTCTAGTCCGGGCCAATTCTGACATTTCTCTCATAAATAGAAAACGTCAGCATTTTTTGCTAGAGAATCACTTAGAACTCCCAAACATTACATATTTTAAGTAGAGGTCCTGGAGAATATAAAGGTTGTTGCAATAATACCCAATTTTGAGAAAAATATAAAATATTATGTTATGTCGAGTAAATAGGGTCTCAACATGTCACACTTTAAAATTGTGCATGCCCGTGGAATGGCGTCAAACTAAAACGCATTAAATTACCCATAGGCGACCCTTTAAAAGCCTTTAAAAGCCTTTATGCATTACCAGTTAAGAGTTAAGCAGGAGTTCTGGTAATAGAATTATTGCTCTCGCTCTGATATTCGTGGCAATACCTCACGTGTGACCATTTAGGGACCTTTTATGTTTCAATTTTTTTTTTTTTGTTTGTTTGTTTGTTTTTACACTGTACCTTTACATTTTTTTTCTTTGAACTTTATTGTTATCACAAGGAATAAACAACAGCAGACATGAAGCATTTTAACTTTCAGATCCAATTATATACTTTGTAAAATCTACAGTACTGTGCAAAAGTTTTAGGCAGGTGTGAAAAAATGCTGTAAGTTAGAAGGTCGTATATATTTGAATTGTTGATTCCAATCAATATTTGGTGTAACTACCCTTTGGCCTTAAACCAGCATCAATTCTTACACTTGCACAAAGTCAGGGATTTTGTAGGATTAGAGTCAGGGGCTAATAATCATCAATGTCTTATGTAGGTTGAAACATAATCATTAACTGAAATAGAAACTGTGTAGGAGGCGTAAAACTGGGAGATACAAAATATACTACTACAGTGAGGTTGTGGAAGACAGTTTCATGTCACAGGTCATATACCAGAGAACATAATGAGAGGTCTGGTGTCACCCCAACCTCACCTCCATCCCCAAAACAATACATAATTACATATAAATCACCCTGGGACTTTGTATGAGGTGAGTATGGTTAGCAAATAAACATACCATGAGTATAAAAAAAAAATGCATATTTATTGCAACTTTGTCGTGCATATAAAACCCAACAGCAGTAAAAAACAGGCCAATAAGGTATACATACAGAGTGAAGAAAAAACAATCCTGTGCATTGATAAATAGATCGTGAAAAACAGAGTACAGGCATTAAAAGTATACAAGCATCAGAAGTACCCGACACGTTTCGCGAGACCACACTTGCTTCTTCAAGGGTAAATGCTTTAAGGTGTCTGAAATACAAGCAATAAACCAACTAAATATGTGTTACACAGAATTGGCAGGAAGGTGAGTGGTCTGAGTATAAGACCCTATACTCTCCAATGGGCTGAGTCAGGTCATCAATCACTAAACTTACTTTTTTTGCTGCTCCTCCTCAGCTCCCGAGCTGGAGGTCTGTTGCTGCCGCTGCCTGTGGAGTTACTGATTGATGACCTGGCTCAGCCCATTGGTGAGTATGGGGTCTTGTACTCAGACCACTTACCTTCCTGCCAAGTCTGTGTAACATATACAGTACACACCAAAAGTTTGGACACGCCTTCTCATTCCAAGAGTCTTCTTTATTTTGATGACTATGAAAATTGTAGATTCACACTGAAGGCATCAAAACTATGAATTAACACATGTGGAATTATATACATAACAAAAAAGTGTGAAACAACTGAAAATATGTCATATTCTAGGTTCTTCAAAGTAGCCACCTTTTGCTTTGATTACTGCTTTGCACACTCTTGGCATTCTCTTGATGAGCTTCAAGAGGTAGTCACCTGAAATGGTCTTCCAACAGTCTTGAAGGAGTTCCCAGAGATGCTTAGCATTTGTTAGCCCTTTTGCCTTCACTCTGCGGTCCAGCTCACCCCAAACCATCTCGATTGGGTTCAGGTCCTGTGACTGTGGAGGCCAGGTCATCTGGCGCAGCACCCCATCACTCTCCTTCTTGGTCAAATTGCCCTTACACAGCCTGGAGGTGTGTTTGGGGTCATTGTCCTGTTGAAAAATAAATGATGGTCCAACTAAATGCAAACCGGATGGAATACCATGCCGCTGCAAGATGCTGTGGTAGCCATGCTGGTTCAGTATGCCTTCATTTTCAAATAAATCCCCAACAGTGTCACTAGCAAAGCACCCCCACACCATCACACCTCCTCCTCCATGCTTCACAATGGGAACCAGGCATGTAGAGTCCATCCGTTCACCTTTTCTGCGTTGTACAAAGACACGGTGCTTGGAACCAAAGATCTCAAGTTTGGACTCATCAGACCAAAGCACAGATTTCCACTGGTCTTAATGTCCATTCCTTGTGTTCTTTAGCCCAAACAAGTCTCTTCTGCTTGTTGTCTTTCTTTAGCAGTGGTTTCCTAGCAGATATTCTACCATGAAGGCCTGATTCACACAGTCTCCTCTTAACAGTTGTTCTAGAGATGTGTCTGCTGCAAAAGGTGGCTACTTTGAAGAACCTAGAATATGACATATATTTTCAGTTGTTTCACACTTTTTTGTTATGTATATAATTCCACATGTGTTAATTTATAGTTTTGATGCCTTCAGTGTGACTTTACAATTTTCATAGTCATGAAAATAAAGAAAACTCTTTGAATGAGAAGGTGTGTCCAAACTTTTGGTCTTTACTGTATTTATTTGGTTTATTTCTTGTATTGCAGACAGGGCAGGTGCTACCACTAGGCAAACTAGGCAGCCGCCTTGTGGGCCTGGCCCTGGTTGCGTCCCCACTTCCCCCAGTAGGCTGCATTGATGGGCGCTGGTAGATTGCATTTGATTGGCGCTGGTGAGGCTGCATTGATGGGCACTGGTGAGGCTGCATTGATGGGCACTGGTGAGGCTGCATTGATGGGTGCTGGTAGGCTTCACTTCATTAAAAAGGTGGGGTATACATGGGCAGGGCAAAGGGGGTGGAGTCAGGTGTGGGGAAAAGGGGGCAGCAAAATTAGGTTTTTCTTGGGTGTCAAAAATCCTTGCACCAGCCCCAATTGCAGATACATTAAAGCATTTATACAAACAACAGAGACAGCGCTCAATGGATTAGAATTTAGAATGACATTTAATAGTCCAGAACTCATATAAAAGTTGTTTTGCACAGAAATCATGAATTAAGAATATATATATAAAAATATAAAAAAACTGTTCACCTAGAGTCCATAGGGAAAAATTGCATGTGATGGAAGGGTTAAATAACCCACTTTAGAGAAGTAGCAAAATGACTGGCTTGAAATCGTAAGTAACGTGCTGGGAGGTACAATACCTCTATGGAGAGCTCTCCTCTAGACGGCTATGGGTGGACACAAGATGGATAGATGTAACAGGAACAAGTGTTGCTCAGCGGCAACCAGTCCTTACCACTGCTGTATAGATGAGCAGGAGGTTAGTAGATACTAACGGGTCCAAATGGTGGTTCCACGCCGATGGGAGAGATGACCATTCTCATCCTGTCATGTTGTAAGACAGTGGGTAAGCCTGAGCGCGGGGCTGTAATAGCTTCAAAAACAGCCGCGTTACCAGCCAAGATGGAGGGCGGGACTTCCGCGGCGTCACAGGAAGGGACAGGGGTTAACGTCCGGACATCAATCCTCTGTGGTCATGTGACGGAGCGGGCCAATAGCGGATGTAGACAGCGTGAGTTGTTCAAGGCTCGCACGGATGTCGTTGCGAGGGACGCTAGAACGTCAACACAACTGAACAAATAATGCTACTTGATTCTCCAAAAGATCTTCACGGACATCTAAGGTGTAAGAAAGGGGAGCCGCAACTGACATGTTTCGCGTCCCAGACGCTTTGTCAAAACGCCGCGGAAGTCCCGCCCTCCATCTTGGCTGGTAACGCGGCTGTTTTTGAAGCTATTACAGCCCCGCGCTCAGGCTTACCCACTGTCTTACAACATGACAGGATGAGAATGGTCATCTCTCCCATCGGCGTGGAACCACCATTTGGACCCGTTAGTATCTACTAACCTCCTGCTCATCTATACAGCAGTGGTAAGGACTGGTTGCCGCTGAGCAACACTTGTTCCTGTTACATCTATCCATCTTGTGTCCACCCATAGCCGTCTAGAGGAGAGCTCTCCATAGAGGTATTGTACCTCCCAGCACGTTACTTACGATTTCAAGCCAGTCATTTTGCTACTTCTCTAAAGTGGGTTATTTAACCCTTCCATCACATGCAATTTTTCCCTATGGACTCTAGGTGAACAGTTTTTTTATATTTTTATATATATATTCTTAATTCATGATTTCTGTGCAAAACAACTTTTATATGAGTTCTGGACTATTAAATGTCATTCTAAATTCTAATCCATTGAGCGCTGTCTCTGTTGTTTGTATGTTCTTTGCCCATTTTTTGGTTGACAGCTGCACTGTGTTAGGTTTTACTGGTTCTCACATCTTATTGTGCTGCTATAATACTTGTAGCGCTCCCTGGAGGGATTTTTTGTCTATATTAAAGCATTTATGCCTGAAGAATCAAGCGTGGTCTAGTGTAACATGTAGGGTACTACTGATGCTTGTATACTTTTGATGTTTGTACACTGTTTTCATGATCTATATACCAATGCACGTGGATTGTTTTCTCTTCACTCTGTATGTATACCTTATTGGCCTGTTTATTATTGTGTTTTACATGTAAGACTAAGTTGCAATAAATATGCATTTTTTATATACCGTACTCATATTCATTGGCTAACCATACTCGCCTCATTCAAGTCTCAGGCTGATTCCTATGTAAACAGGTCATATACCATGGCAAGCTTGAGCACAGCAACAAGACACAAGGTAGTTATACTGCATTAGCAAGGTCTTTCCCAAGCAAAGATTTCAAAGCAGACTGAGGTTTCCAGATATGCTGTTTAAGCTCTTTTGAAAATGAACAAAGAAACAGGCAAAATTGAGGACCGTAGACACAATGGTCAGCCAAGGAAACGTAATGCAGCAGATGAAAGACACATCATGCATACTTCCCTTCGCCATCAGAAGATGTCCAGCAGTGCCATTGGCACAAAACTGTCAGAAAGCAGTGGGGCCCAGGTACATTCTTCTACTGTCTGAAGAAATATGTCCAGAATTGATCTTCATGGAAAAATTGTGTCCAAAAAAACATACCTCTGACACAGAAACAAGGCTAAGAGACACAGCTCAAAACACATAGGAACTGGGTACAGAAAAAAGGCAGCAGCTTCTCTGGACTGATAAGTATGTGACTGTAGCAGGAGGCAGTTTGTTCACTAAAAGACTGGGGGGGGGGGGGGTGGTACAATAATGAGTGTCTGTAAGCAGCAGTGAAGCATTCTTTGCAAGTTTAGTGCTTAATTTCTGCAAATGATAGGATCAATGGTGTCCTCAATGTTGAGAAATACAGGCAGATACTTATGCATCATGACTTACCATCAGGGAGGCATGTGATTGCCCCTATTTTTTTTCTGCAGCAGGACAATGACCCCAAACATACAGTCAATGTCATGAAGACATACAGTATATTCAGCGTAAAGAAGAACTAGGAGTCCTGGAAGTGCTGGTTTGACCCCACAGAACCCTGATCTCTATCTGGGATTACATAAAGAGAGAGAAGGATATGAGGCAGCCCACATCCACAGAAGATCTATAGGTAGTTCTCCAAGATGTTTGAAAAAATCTACCTACCGCCTTCCTTCAAAAAGTTTATGGAACTTTTTAACGCTCAAATACCTAGCCAAGGGTTGGATTGGATTCCACCTTTGACCCCCACACTCTGGATGTTATTTATTGCTCGTGCACTTGCGATGCGTTTTTTATTTGTGACATTTTTTTTTTTCCTTGCCAAATATATCTTTATTGGAATATGAAATAGGCAGTATACAAAAAAATATAAGGAATATTAAACAAGAGAAAAACATTGAGAGTACAATTATGCAATTGTAGAAATAAAGAAACTTAGCAGTGTTGAGAGGAGTTCCAACAAGAAATAACATTCCTCTTGTGGAAAATCATTAGGGCGCACTTTACGGTTTTGCCATATAAGATTGGTACAGTGTAATAATGAATGGATCAAAGGAGATGTTTCCTTTTATGTTCAATTCGTACCTTAATGTCTAGTAGATTACACGATAAAGTTAACTGAGGCATCTATATAAAAAAGCTGCCCATGAGTAACTAACAGTTCTTATCAGCTTACAAGAAAAAGAAAAACTCCTTAATAGAGTAAAAATTGTAACATCAAGAATATAAAAAAAAAAAAAAAAGAGAAATAAAGCATGAAGGGAGGGGATTGGGGGAGGGGTGTCTGCAGGACAGGAGTGGGAAATCCCAACAACCGCCAAGATGGTTCAATTGCTGTTTCGATGGGTGGGCTACCATGGCAACAATACATCTTTATTAAAAGCTTTCAGTGTTGTGTATGTAATCCAGGGCTTCCAAATTTGTTCAAACTTGGTGATCATGTCATTTTCTATTGCCGTCATTTTGGCATATAACATCGCGTTACTCATTCTGTTGATTGTTTCACTCACTGGAATGCTCGAGGTTTTCCATGCCTTCGCTATGGTCTGCTTTGCTGCCGTAAGAAGCTGCTTAATCAGGTTAAATTGTATATGCGACAAGATACTGGGTTTTAGGTTGAGCAATGCCAGTTTGGGGTCTAATGGTACATTTTTATTAGTTAAAGTATGTGCTATTTGAAAAATTTCGGACCAAAATGATTGGGCTTTTGGACATGTCCACCAAGTGTGAAAGTATGTTCCGCTCTCTGTACAGCCTCTGAAACACAGGTCTGAATGACTTTGTGAAAATTTAGCTATTTTTGCCGGCACCAAGTACCATCTTGAAAGCACTTTATAGTTTGTCTCAGAGGCTGATACATTAATTGAAGCAGTTTTGGTATTGAGCCAAATTTGATTCAATTCTGCGGGGCTCAATTCTGCACCAAGGTCCTCCTCCCATTTACTAACATATGGTAGTTTCCAAGAGTCAGATTGTGTTTGCAGCTGGGCGTATAGGGTGGAAATCACACTTCTGGCATGTGGATTGTCCTTACATATGTTTTCAAAACCGGAGTATATGATGGGTGAAATTGGTGTATTTACTGGTGGGAGAAAGACATTTTTTATTTGCAGGTATCTAAAAAGTTCACTATGTGGTATACCATGTGAATCACAGATTGACGGGAAGGGTACAATTGAGTTGGAGTTAAAAAACTTTTGAGTACAGTCTCTCTTTACCCATTCTTTGAATGTGTTAGGGAAGACCCAGGCGGGGTAGAAATCTGGGTTTTTAATAAAAGACAACAGAGGGCAATGTGGAGATTGTAGGTTTTTCTTTACCTTGATCTTGTCCCAGAGGGTAAGTGAGTGTTTGGTGATAGGGTTGCTAATATTTTTACGAGAATTGGGGGGGATCCACAGTAAGTTGGATATTGAGATGGGATCACAATCTAAAGCTTCAATTGAAACCCAAAGGGGAATTTCACATTTAGCGTGATATTTTGTCAGAGTCGCCAATTGGGCCGCTTGGTAATATTTTGTGAAGTTGGGGTACCCAATCCCGCCGTTGGTTTTGGGGAGTTTCAAGACTTGTGGTTTGATTCTGGGTCGGGAGGGACCCCAAATAAAGAAAGAGATCTGTTTTTGGATTATTCTCATGTAGTATGCCGGGATTGGTATAGGGAGTACTCTAAAAAGGTATAGGAGCTTTGGCAATATTGTCATTTTTACTGCGTTTAATTTCCCAAACCACGACAGGGGAAGTTGCGTCCAAGATTTCAGTAGACTTGATATATGCTTTAACGGTATGGGGTAATTATACGAGAATAGGTCTGCTATTTCTGCTGTTAGGTGGATTCCTAAATAGGGGATGCTTTTCCCGGGCCAGTTAAAGGGGAGTCCAGATTTGGTAGCTGTTAATTCTGTGTCCGATAATGAAATGTTTAGGGCAAGACATTTTTTAGGGTTAATTGCTAAACCTGATATAGTTGCGAAATGATTCAGAATTGGGATGAGGTTAGGTCCGGACACTTGGGGGGAGGATAAGAAAAGTAAAATGTCATCCGCGTAGAGGCATAATTTATGTTTAAACCCACCCAATTCTATGCCTAATATCTTAGGGTCCAATCTAATTATTTGGGCTAGGGGTTCTATCAGGAGGGCGAACAGCAAAGGAGATAGGGGACAGCCTTGTCTTGTTCCTCTCTGGACTGCAAACGTATCAGATTTGTAACCTGCGTATTTGACGTAAGCTTTTGGATTGTTGTACAGTGCCATAACCCAATTTCTAAAATTTGGACCGAAGCCCCAATTCTGTAAGGTATATTCCATGTAGGACCACAAGACGGAATCAAAGGCCTGTTTGATGTCCAGAGATATGAAGCAGGCTGGGATTTTCCTCGCCTTGGCTGAATGAGCAAGCAAGCATGCCCTCCGGATATTATCCCGTGCCTGTCTAGTGGGCATGAAACCCACCTGGTCCCGGTGAATCAGTGATCCTATAATCTTGTTTAGGCGGCTGGCAAGAATTTTACCTAAGAGTTTAATATCTGTGTTCAACATGGATATAGGGCGGTAATTTTCGCTAAGGGGGGAGTCAGAGTGTGGTTTTGGGATCATGCAGATCGTGGCTGTTAGTGATTCCTGCCTGAAGGAGTTTGATTTTAAGAGGTCGTTGTATGCATCTGCTAAAGTGGGGGAGATTATGCTAGTGAAGGTTTTGTAGTATCTGGCTGAAAACCCGTCGGGGCCTGATCTTTTATTTTACTTAAGTTCTTTTATAGCTCCCATGACGTCATCGTGTGTTATTGGTTTCTCTAATTCTGTTCTTTGTGCTCCTGTCACTTGCGGGAGTTGTAATTGTGAAAAAAAGGAGTCAGTTTCCGATTTATTAAAGGTATTTGATTCCGAAAGTAATTTTTTGAGGTGGGCGCTAAATTTCTGCACTATTTTGATGGGGTTGCTGGTGAGGTTTTGTTTCGCAATTTTCAGTTTTACTGGGTTATGGGACTTGTTTATCGAGTTTAGAGCTCTTGCCAAGAGTGATCCTGGTTTGTTGGAGTTCTTATAGTAGGAGTGTTTGGACCTGGTTATAGTTTTTATAGCAGAGTTCGTAAGGAAAAGGTCATATTCCAGGCGGGTCTCTTCTAAGCGTGCTTTGGTGCTGGGGGAGTGATTCTGCTGAAAGGCTAGGAAAGCTAAGTTGTAATCTGTTTCCAATTTTCTCCCTAACTGCAAGCGTTCTCTTCTATGAATTCCCAGTTGTCTTTGAAGAAAACCTCTAAGCACAGGCTTGTGGGCTTCCCAGAGTGTGAGGGGAGATGTTTCTGGGTCTGTGTTGAATTCTAAATATTCTTTTAAATTTTGCTCAATTGCGGAACAGTGGGCGGGATGTTTAAGAAGAACTTCTGGGAGATACCAGGTAGGGTCATGATTCTTAGGAATTGTGGATGAGAAAATTGTGAAGACTGCATTGTGATCGGACCAGGGAATGGGAATGATGCTAGAATCAAGTACTTCTGGCAACATTCCAATGGTTGTAAAAATATGGTCAATACGGCTAGAAGATCTATGAGGGTTCGAGTAGTATGTATATATACGTTTCGTTGGGTTGGATTCTCTCCAAGTGTCCACCAATTTATGTTTAGATAATAGGTTGGGGAGGCACCCCTTAGTATTCTGTTTTGGGGGGGCGTAAGGGGTTCTATCCAAGAAAGGGAGGATAACCTGGTTAGAATCACCGCACATGAAGAGAGCTCCCATCTTGTGCGTGTTGACGATTTGGAGGAGATGTGACATGAACGGTAATGGGTTCTGATTAGGCGCATAGTATGACACTACCGTCGCTACCGTGTCCATTATGTGCCCTGTTAGGATTAGGTAGCGTCCCTCTGGGTCTTTTATTTCTGACTTCAAGGTAAAGGGTGTTGATCTGTGGAATGCAATAAGGGTGCCTCTCTTTTTGGTAGAGGCGGATGCTGTGTATACTTGTGGGTAGGATGCATTATAGTATTTAGGAGTGGATTGAGGGGTAAAGTGGGTTTCTTGCAAAAAAACTATATGTGCTTTCTTAGCCTGAAAGTGTCTAAATGCCTTGGAACGTTTCTGAGGAACATTGAGGCCCTGTACGTTGAGCGATAACAAGTTTAACGGAGCCATGGCAGCCAAACCATCATGAAAATCTTACCTTGGCCGTTCGCGGTGCGATGTCCCGGTCCAGCCCATGCAGACAGGAAGGGAGAAGGAAGGGGGGGTGTCAAAAATATTATCCTTGAAAAAAAGATAGAAAACATTATAAGACATAAAATTCTTAAACAACTTTATATTAACTGAGTGTCCAAGTCTGGCCCGTGAAGGGGAGAACAAGTTCCCTTCAGGGGAAAAAATGCCCACGTCTAGGTCCGGCATAATATTGCCGGGTCCAGAGGAGGGTCTAAGGTGGCGCATGTTGTTTCCGTGCATCGGAGACCCGCATACTGAAAAAAGAGAAACAAAAAGGCAAAAGATAAAACTTTCAGGCTCCCCTCAGGGTGCCTGAGGTTGCGTTGCTGAAGAGTGTCAGCTTGATGAGGGTAGGGTGTTTGATTAGCAGTGCCCTAGGGAGAGCATTTCTAAATAAATGGAGCATAGCTTAGATGGGGGCCTGAGGTGTGCAGGCGGGGTTGCTTTACTTCCAATCTAAGGGCAGGAATAAGTGGTACTAGGGAGAGCATCTATGTGAAAGTGCTGCAAGGGGATGTGTCAAGACAGTGGGTTTCTGCCCCATTCCATATAAAGTAGGTAGATGCTTAGTAATTGGAGTTGGGAGTTCTAGATCGTGAGAAGAAAAAAAAAAGAGGGGGGGGGGAGCTGCTATAGGTTGGATAGAAAAGTGAGGTCGAATTTGGTGGGGTGTTGCGGCCTCCTGTGCAGAGGTAGAGTCAGATTGGGGTGCCAGATTAATCGGATTATTGGGTAAAGGGAGAAGTGCATTGTTAGAATGCTCTTGTATGGAAAGTTCAGTCCATAGTATCTGTTCCTTGTTCCTGGGGCTGGTCCATGAATCTGCCACGTTTACTTGATTGTTGCACGCCGTTATTTTGTTCGTGGTATGGTGAATCATTGCGTGGAGAGGAGGATGCTGTTCTCCTGCGTGTTGTACTTGTTGAGGTTGGCCTGTCGATTAACTTGAAGTCTAGAAGAGCTTGGTGAAGCTGGTCTGGTGTTCTGCATACAATTTTTGTCCCCTGATAGGTGAATCGCAGTGAGAAGGGGAAACCCCACTGGTATTTTATATTGCGGTTTTGTAGCTCCATTAGGAGAGGCTTCATAGCCCTCCTTTTAGATATAGTCAGTTGCGATATATCTGCAAAGATCTGGTATTTGTGGCCCTGAAATGATAGACATTCTTTTCCTCTGGCGGCTTCCAGTATTTGTTCTTTTGTCTTGTAGAAGTGAAATTTTGCTATTATGTCCCTAGGGGGACCGTCAGCTTTCTTAGAGGTGAGTGCCCTATGTACTCTGTCCATTTCTAGCCTTTCCACCGGTATCCCAGGGAGAAGCTCTTGGCACAATGCCAGAGTAGTGGCTTGCAGGTCTGTGACTGACTCAGGGATACCTCTAAACCTTAGGTTAGACCTCCTGGCCCTGTTCTCGAAGTCCTCCAATCTGCTTTGCAGTATTACATTTTCTTCTTTGAGAGTGTCAATTTCTGACAGGCATTCTTGGGTGTATATTTCTATTTCTTCTACTCTAGTTTCCAGGGCTTCCGTGCGGCTACCCAGCTCCCTGATTTCCTTGGTAAGGTTGGCTGTAATCTGGTCTGAGGTGATTTGCAGGGCTTTATGGAGCATTCTTTCAAATTGTTTTAAAATACCTGAGGGGATTGTGACGTCCTGTGATGTAGATAGTTTTCCCACATTTCTGTCTTCCTCCTCACTGTCTAAATCCAAGTCTCTGAGGGATGCCATAAGTGCAGCAGTTTTAGCAGCTTTGGCTGTGCTTTGGTGTGCCTTCACTGAGGTGTGGCTCTCTGAGGGGACAGGTGCTTTCTTTGCAGCGTTCCTAGCCAGCCGAGCGCCGCTGACAGGATTCGTTTTGTCCCTGTTTCTTGCTCTTCCCAGCACCATTTTTCGAATAAAAAGTGTCCCTCACCTCTGTGGAAGTTGTACCGAATCCCTGTTCGTTTTCGCCTTGGTTTTCGGTACTATATCGGCGGGAATTCTCCTTCACGGAGCGGAGCTCTAGCCCGGCATGTCCGTCCCGCTAGGCTTCGCGCATGCGCCCTCCATTTGTGACATTTTTTATGTGTTAATATTCCACAGCTTGCTTTTGCTTTAGCTGCCTCTTGTCTTTCTCCCCGGGAGCTGCAACTCGCATTAGATGCCGCCCCCCTTCTAACAGGGGGTTGGGGGCGCACGTTCCCCTGCGTGTCAATGCCACGCATATGCCAAAATAGTGATGTCCTATTTGGGCGCCATCTAGTCTTGGCGGGTTTTCCTCTCTGGCTGATGCAGTGGCGGGAATGGGTTTGGCGCCATTGACGTGCAGACGCTTCCCGCTTGTTATCACACCTGCGTGATGTTGGTGTTTGTCTGCCCCACATAGCCAGCCCACCCAGGCGTCCCCACTCACAGCTGACTAAACTAACAGGTCACAGGTCTGATTCACCACACACCAACACTTCATACATGCCACTAAAGGGTAATTCCATGTGCTATGGCTTGTTTACACTTCTATATTTATTTCACTCTTTTTATTTCCTATTTAATTTCATCTTTTATGCACATCACCTAGTAGGTGTATTGCATATGTTTTATCTTGTATTTGAATCTCACCATCTCTCTCATGTATCCCAATTTTCTTTGGTGCTTGTTTCATTTCATAGTCCTTTCCCTCACATTTCACTGTGACAGTGCTGCCTGGTTGACTATACACAAGACGTTATATTTATCTTACAGATTCTACCTGCTAATATTGGCATAATACTCATCATACTATATACGTTTACTTGTTAGGGGTGCTTTAATGTGGGTCTGGTACTCCGGCGGACTCCTATACCTCAGGCTGATATGGTGACTCTTGCATACTAGGACCACCCGAGTTCAACATCCAATGGGATGTGTCAGCATCCGGTTCCTGATGAGTCGGATTAATAACGAATATAAACACATTGAGCTTTTGAGAGTGCAGCAATCCCTCTTTTTCCATCAATATTTTCATGAATCAATTGTACTGTATATCACAAGGTTTACTCCATCATACTTATGAACTATGTATATTTGTTTCCCTGTTATGGCTATCATTTGACATATTGTTTATATGTATGCACTCAATTGCTCAGGGTGTTTATATATGCTTTTAGCATTTACTTCTCATATACAATGTTGCACCCTTATGCAATTAAATCTTTATTCTTATATTGTGGTTTGGCTTACCTCATTTAAAGTCCCATACTTGTTTATTTCTTGGATTTAGATTAGGGATGTAGGCGCACTATTTCCCCTTTTGCGCTTAATTTAAAGTCCCAGTATATGTAGATATACATTCCCTCCTTTTTGAAGTTTTTTTTTTTAAAGCATATTTTCTATTGCTTCTGTTGAACTGTAACACTCATCAAATGTTTCTCAGGCCATTTTAAGGCCAGTCTCTTGTTAAGGTATGTTTATTGTCCTTATTTGTCTGGTGTGCTCTGCAGACTAGTTTCCAAGATTTGATCAAGTGGTCTATTGTTTTACTGCACAACAAATCCAAGCCTCTGATGGCATTCTGAAAGGACAATTGCCAGGTTTTGTAGCTTTCAGGATCAAAGACCCTTTCAAGTTTTTTTCAAGTCCTCTAGTGACTATAGCAGCTGCTAGTGATAATCACAAGAGAATCTGGCAGGCTGGTTGTACCAAAGTTTATCGATTTATCAACTTGGTACATTCAGCCTGGCCATTGACGGTTCAAATCTCAGGCGTTTCCTGCTAAACTGGTAGAGATTTGAACCATGTATAGTGGGCCTAAGGGAAAATGGTGCAAAAAAACCAACAAAAGGCTGTAGCACATATTTTATTATTAGAGGGGAAATAGTTCTGCTTTAAGGTACACTCAATAGAGCAGAAGGCAAGCTAAAATTACATACTGTATAATAATACTGATTTAAAGAACAGCTTAGCATGTTTTAAGCATGCTTTCATTTTCTTAATTGGTATTGGAACTTGATGAGTCTGAGCTAAAGACTTTCAGACAACCTCTGCACAAATAAGTAGCTTCAAACAACATGAAAGAATAGAAAAACCATATAAATACTCTTATAATAAAACAAATATAATTTTTCAGTGTTGCAGAATAAGGATTAATCTACTACCCTAGCAGTCTAGGGTAGTAGATTCTCTGTTGCTCTGTGTTTGAAACAAACAGAATAGATAGAGAGTGACAGCATCCTGAAAATGCATGTTATATAGACTGTCAAAGAGTAGTGTTGCTCACGAATATTCGTATTGCGAATATTCGGCTCGAATATGGCATATTCGAGTATTCGCGATATATTCCGAATTTCGCGGTGAATATTCGCTATTTCGAATATTCGTATTTTTTCATTTTTTTTTTAGAACAGATCACATCCTAGAGATCCCCATCGACGTCTAAAAGCATTGCTGGTATGATTAGAGACCTTGGGCCGAGTAGCTGCAGCGATCATTTTATATTGCCGAAAAATCGCAATGCGATTATTCGGCAATAGCGATATCGCGCGATTATTTTTGAGAAATTCGCAATATTGTTTTCAGCTAAAATAACACATATATTCCATTTCAGAGTGTTACTGTCGAAATTCCGCAATCAATTTCTCATTTGCATTTTTGCGAAATTACGATAAAATATCAAGAATATTCTGAGCCAATCAGAGTGCTCCTTCCGCATTTGCCGAATATTCGCAATTATTTTGTATTGTAATATAT